>JASVEL010002101.1:10000-610000 GCA_032618575.1 Nicotiana noctiflora | reverse complement strand
AATTAAGTGGTTAGAACGCAGAATAAATGGAAGCCCATAGATGAAACAATTTGTACTATGTGTTTAGTTGCGTTTTAGGTTTGTCTTCTTGATTTTACTCTTGTTTAAGTGGCATTTCAGTTTAAGTGGAATAGTATGTTTGTGTTTGTATTGTACAATTTTAAGTTTTATTGGAATATTATATTTTTGTTCGTGTTGTTCTATTTTAAGTTTCACTTTTCTATATTATGTTTCTGTTCGTGTTGTCAGGTACTTCTATTAGTTGTGTTGTTTCGTTTATTAATGCTATGTGTGTATTTACACAATAATGAAATCAATAAATATTATTTATTCACAATAAATGTTATTTACACAAGTCTATATACATAATGAAATCAATGAGTGCCGCGGGCTTTGTGCTTCAGTGTTGCTGTTGGCCTAAGTCGCATCTCCTATCGGTCGGGCACACTATCTGGATCATCATCGTCAAGACGGCTCTTTATGGGAGGATGTGCAGCGACATCAATAGAACAACTGGCAGGGTCGGAGGAATAGGCCGTCGTGCCGGCACCAACCTATAAAAGAATAAGTAATGTTAGATAAAATAAGATAGGTATTTAATTTATTTGGGCTTAACAAATTATTTCTCTCACTATGGTCTCGTCGGGGTCCTGCGTATATGTGTCGATGGTCAGCTCATCACCGCATGTAGTATTCTCAAACATGGTCTGGGATGAAGACTACATAAAATTAGATGTAATTAATTTATTGTAGCGAAAGTAAAATAAATTAGAATTGAAAAACAAAAGTAATACAAACATACCGCATCAAATGCACGGGACGATGGATAACTCAACCTACGACCGCCATCCACATCACGGGTTGGCCGATGCTCACCTGCGGTAGATGTGCCAGTGAAGTACTGATGTACATCCCCGTCAAAGGTACCCATGATCGGTAATGGTCCCGACGGGGTCATCTGCGTCGCTGGCAATGACAACTGAAGCTCGTATGAGGGCATGCTGCTGGAAGGGTCAGCTGAACCACCAATATAACCCTGATGCATGCTGCTCGAAAGGTCAGCTGGATGAGGCATATAACTCTGTTGCTCATCTCCAAAACCCCTAGCTCCGAACCCTGCAGGTAGGTCGACCAGCTCCTCAACGCCCCCTTGCCGGCCACCTCCTCGTCGTCCCCTGCGACCCCTGCCTGGTGCCCTAGCCCCTGCATGTAGGACTGGCCTACCCCTCCGGTATGCATCTGGAGCTGCATATTCAGGCTCATGGTCTAACCTGCTGTTCTCCCTCGACTCCTCCAGTGCCAAACGAGCCATCTGGGCTATCTCCCGTCCATAATCAACCAATCTAGGGTTGTTTTCATACTGCTGAATATCCACACCAGACTGGTAGATGCGGTGAAGCCCAATAGCCCTGTGAAATAAGTCAATTAGTAATTAAATAACTCTATGCCACAATTATATGATATTAATAAGTCAAAAAAACATACCAGTGACTCATGCCTCCAGGCATACAGTATGTAGCGGCCATCAAGTGCGTGGGTGGGATTCCCGACATGCCGTCGGGTATGTTGTCTGTACTAGCTCTCATACAGCGGAATACTCCCCTCCTCGTACACTGTAAGTGGTGGCGGGATGCGCTGAGCTCGCTTCTCCCAACAAACTACCTGCTGATGCAGCCACCCAACATACTCCCGGCTCATGTTGTTACGGTCGTCCCGCTGATAGTGAGCAGCCTCCCATACGGGATCCCTCAGTACCTGCTGAGGATGACCAAATTGACACAGCACACGCTCTGTCGCATGATACTCAACAACATCCCAGAATATCAGTGGGACGGAGATGCTCCATATGAGCCGGTCTACTGAGCAAATAGCAGGTAAGTGGGCAAGCAACTCTTCGGTGTACAGCATCAAGATGAACTACAAGCAATAACGACAAATTAGTATGCAAAGTACAACTACATTTAAAACAACCAACTTTATGTAGATATTTACCTGTCCGGCCACCAACATATCAACTATATCCCTAATAAGGGGGAGATTATGGTACACATCCACTCTTCAGTAAGTCCCCCGTCGGAGAATCCATCTCACAACTAGAGGGAGGGTGGATAGTCCTGTGCCGGAGGTGGCTGGAATGGCATGATACGCTGCCATGCCCAAACCTAAGAAGAAATGTTGATGTAAATTATGTTTCACAATATAGAATTTGGGCTTAATAAAGAATGTATTCAGAAATATTTTGCACCTGAAGGAGTCGCAAAAAACCACCAATATCAACAACTGGACCGATGCTAGCCTGGCACATGCTCCTATAGAGATACGCCAGAGCAGCAACTCCCCAGATGTAATGCTGCACCTGCTCCAAGTCCTCCATACAGTGGAGAAACCGCATCGACATCTTGTTCCCCGACGTGTCGGGAAACAAGACACACCCGAATAGCATGAGCAATGCCATCCGAGTGTAACGAATAATCCACAACTCCTCTGTCTCCTGAGTAATCTCTGGATGAAACTCCACCATGAAAGCTCTAATGACTAATAGCTGCACACGACAACCACCACGGTCGCCCGCCAGGTGCAAACCAGTCATCCGCCCCATCGTATCTACCAGTTGTGCGCGGGTAATCCGTCTCCACTCCTGAGGTAGTGTAAATGCGCGGCCCTCAATGCGCAGTCCATATAACACATGCACACCCTGAGGAGTGATCGTAGCCTCTCCAGTAGGCAGGTGAAATGAATGCGTCTCTAGTCGCCACCGCTCTATCAAGGCTGTGATTAGCGACCAGTCAAGCTGGATCCGTCCCAGCTCAAATATGCTATACAAGCCGGTCTGCTCTAGCAGCTGTACAACACGCTGGTGAAAGGGATGCTCCGCCATAAACTACCATAAATCGTCCGACCTCCTGGGCCGATAGTATCAACACCTAGTTGGCCCTCCCAGACAAATGATGACCTATGGTCACCCTGCAGTACTAATAATCCTTCTGACGCAGGTCCAGGGTGCGCAGGTGGACGAAATGCCATGTCGTGCACTATAAATAAGAAAAAATAATTATTTTTGTTAGTGTAATAATTAAGTAAAACTTTACAAGTTGAATATAATGGTTGTGTAAAGGCTCCAGGCTTGATTTTTGACGCCCGAGACCACATAATAATTCCTAATTATTATAAGTCTCAATTTAGATATTTTTCAAATTTTATTAACTTAATTAATTAAATTAAGTATAATTTTACAAAATTAAATATAATAGTTGTGTAAAGGTCCAAGGTTTCATTTTGAGTCCGGGACTACATAATAATGCTTAATTATTATAAGTCTCAATTTTAATATTTTCATAATTTTATTAACTTAATTAATTAAATTACGTATAATTTTACAAAATGAAGATAATGGTTGTTTAAAGGTTCCAAGCTTGATTTTTGACGCCCGGGACCACATTAAATTCTTAATTACTATAAGTGTCAATTTCAATATTTTTATAACATTATTAACTTAATTAATTAAATTAAGTATAATTTTACAAATTAAATATAATAGTTGTGTAAAGGTCCAAGGCTTGATTTTTGAGGCCTGGGACCATATAATAATGCTTAATTATTATAAGTCTCAATTTTAACATTTTCATAATTTTATTAACTTAATTAATTAAATTACATATAATTTTACAAAATGAAGATAATGGTTGTTTAAAGGTTCTAGGCTTGATTTTTGACGCGCGGGACCACATTATAATTCTTAATTATTATAACTCTCTATTTCAATATTTTTAAAACATTATTAACTTAATTAATTAAATTAAGTATAATTTTATAAATTAATATAATAGTTGTGTAAAGGTCCAAGGCTTGATTTTTGAGGCCCGCAACCACATAATAATTCTTAATTATTATAAGTCTCAGTTTCAATATTTTCGTAATTTTATTAACTTAATTAATTAAATTACGTATAATTTTACAAAATGAAGATAATGGTTGTTTAAAGGTTCCAGACTTGATTTTTGACGTCCGGCACCACATTATAATTATTAATTATTATAACTCTCAGTTTCAATATTTTTATAACATTATTAACTTAATTAATTAAATTAAGTATAACTTTACAAGTTAAATATAATAGTTGTGTAAAGGTCCACATTTAGTATTAATTTACGCTATAAGGCTCTACGCTAAAAGGCTCTACGCTAACATGGTATACAATAATATATTAAATTAATACTAACATGATAAAAATATCAACATGTTAAATTAATACTAACATGATAAATTACTGCAATCATATACAACATGGTATATACAATATATAACATAAATAAAATTAACACTAACATGCTATATAAAATTAACACTAACATGTTTTCTAGTGATTTTCAACATAAAATCAATTGAAATACCTTGATTTAAAGCTGTGATAGTGAATAATTTTCACCAAAATCATGTCCAAAACTGTCTCCGTGTGGGGCCCACTTGTGTTACACTTCAATGGAATGGTGGGAGCGCGAAACAATTTTTTTTACTAAAAAATCGAAAGAGAATAGAGGGGGCCGAGAGGATGGGGGGAGGGATTTTTTTAATATGTTAATGGGAATGGGGAATGTGGGATCTGTGAAGAAGACGGTTCAATATAAAGGGCCATTTCACAGTATTTTACTGCGAAATACAATTCGCAGTAAAGAACTGCAAATTGTATTTCGTAGTATATACTGTGAATTGCCCCATTTAAAAAAAAGGCTAAGAAAAGAAGCCCTTAGAAAGCAGAGCTAGACCCACACAAATGCTTAATCGAAAGCTATGTCCTCCTTCCCCTCCTACCAGATCGAAAAGAAGAAGCTTGCTCTTCCGACCCAAAAGGCTTTTTCCGTGATATTACTTCCCCTTATTCGATGATTCACTCTTCCTGGAATTGCTTGACTCGTCCGAAAAAAGAGGGAAAGTGCTAAGACCGCTAATGCAGCTAGGGGACTTGTGATCCATCCATAGATCCCGATCGAAAATAAATAGGCACTCAAAACAAGTACATGTTCGAGAATCATTAAACAACTCCTTATCAATCTTGACTATAGCGCAGTTTGGTAGCGCCTTTGTTTTGGGTAAAAAATGTCACGGGTTCAAATCCTGTCATCCCTACCTATTCTTCTCCTCTGGGCAGTAACGAGGGATGATGAAGGCGATGCCACAATTCAGGAAACCGCCCTCTTACTCTTTTTTAGATAAGAATGCGAAAGACCCTGACCCTGCCAAATTGTAAATTACATTTCGCAGTATAATACTGCAAAATACGTACTTTTGTAATTTTTTTTAATATTAAAAAGGTATTTTTTGTTAAATAATTCATTATTTAGGTTCCGGATTCTAGTCAAGAGATATTATATATGATTCCTTTTTCATATATGTACAATTATATTTGTCATAATTTAGAAATTGAAATGATGAAGGCATTTTATTCTCTATCCAAACACTTTATCCATTGATACCCTTGTTGAGCCTGATTGCATTATTCTTTCATATCCCTCTCTCCGAATCAATTATGAACAAGAAATAGAAAAGAAAAGAAAAGAGAATGAGGAAAGATGAGAATGAAGAAAAAATGAAAGAAAAAATGATGAAAAAAAAATATGTACAAAAGAAAAATCGAGAAAAAGTCAAAAGACGAACGATCTTATGATCCGAACTACGTTTTGACTTGATCCCGAAAGGGTACGTTGAGGTTCAGTCATGATGTAAATAAAATCCAGGATTTCCCAAAATATTGAAACTAGGGCAGAAGTTATGTTTATGATTTCGAGAGTTGCAAATATTTTGAACCATCATTTTGATTTTGAGCCTTTATACCTTTCTTTTTAAACCCATCCAGAAGCCACATTACAGTCCAAAGAAAGACATTCTGATCAATTTCAAGAAAATGATGATACAATAAGAATAAGGAGAAACATGTCATGGACAATACCCGGAGGCTGGAAACAAAAAATAAGGAAAAAAAAAAGTAAAAATGAGAGAGTCTTATTGGTGAAATCCCTAACAGGCACCATAAGGCGAATGCGAGATGAGAGATAAATAAAATGAGAGAGTCTTATTGGTGAAAACCCTACCGGGCACCATAAGATGAATGTGAGAAGAGATAAATAAAAATGAAAGAGTCTTATTGGAAAAAACCTTTACAGGCACCATAAGGCAAAAGTAAGGAATATTTTGATGAAAAAGGGAAAACAGCAAAAATAAGAGAGGTTTCGGTTGAAGGAAAGTAAGACAGCAACAATTCAATTGGACAGACTAGGTCGGATATTTAAATACATGGCATGGTCAAAGGAATCAGCCTTCATACCCAGATAAGTTATGTCTTTACTTTAAAATACTCTCACCCCCTTGAAATTCAGGTCTTTGCATTTCATTTTATTTGTTCAAAACCAGTTGCCAGTTGACAACTAACTACCAGCTTCTCATGTTAAATGGCATAATAACGCTGGGTCAAAGAAAAAAAATAATAAAAAAGATGGATGGCGATCACAAGGCCGAAAGAAAATGAAAACAAAAGAAATAAAAAGGAGAAAAGAAAAAGAGGATTGCAAGAGAAAGTTGAGAAGATCTGATGATAAATTACAAAGCAGAATGACACAAGAAGAGGTAGACGATGGAAGCAAAGCCAGCAAGAATGCCAGTTGCTAACCATCATTTTATAACTAATAAATTGTTCACTGACTTAGATAGGAACAAAAGACTCAAATTCTCACTAATCACTTTAAAGTGAATGTGACCTATGTAGGAGAAAAACATCAAAATGAAAACAGCAATAAAAGGGGAGAATCCACAAAGGAGAACTCACTCAGTAATTAGGAACCTACCCAAACGGCAAGGGAGGTATGGTCTTTTCTAAAATTCACACCCCAGTTATCAAACTGAGGGAATATATTTTTGCATTTTCATTTCTGCATCAGGCGCCCACCTGGATAATGAGGGAATATTTTTCTGCATTTTTTAGTTTCATGCATCAGGCGCCCACCTGGATAACGAGGGAATATTTTCCTGCATTAGGCGCCCATCGGGATAACGAGGGAATATTTTTCAGCATTTTTCATTTTCATGCATCAGGCGCCCACTTGGATAATGAGGGAACATTTTTCTGCATTTTATTTTCATGCATCAGGCGCCCACCTGGATAATGAGGGAATATTTTTTAGCATTTTAATTTTCATGCATCAGGCGCCCACCTGGATAATGAGGGAATATTTTTTAGCATTTTAATTTTCTGCATCAGACGCCCACCTGGATAACGAGGGAATACTTTTCAGCATTTTAATTTCTGTTCAGGCGCCCACCTGGATAATGAGGGAATATTTTTCTTTATTTTTCATTTCTGCATCAGGTGCCCATCTGGATAATGAGGGAATAATTTTCTGCATTTTGATTTCTGCATCAAGCACCCACCTGTATACCGAGGGAATACTTTTCAGCATTTTAATTTTAGTTCAGGCGCCCACCTGTATAACAAGGGAATACATTCTGTGTTTTTAAAAGTTTTTCTAACAAAGTAACACCATAAATACATTGAAAGCCCCATACTGGGGCAGAGGAAAAGTTTTCTTTATTTTTGCAACAAGCAGGTATCGACCTGGAAGCAAGAAGCACGTTTTGGAGTCGTACAAATGGATGAAAGTAGTATGTTGGCAACAAGTCATGATAAAAAATTTACAAAAAATGGAAGATGCAAATAAAGAGCAACATTCAATATGGAAGAGCGAGACAATACAAGAAGACAAGACATAGATAGGATTTTCTTGTAATTCATAGACCATAGCTTAGAATAGCTTCTTTATTATTTTTATCCCAGTGTAATAAGGAGTCAGCCAGCAGCAATAGCAATAATAGCAACAACAGCAATTCCCTGGTAGTTTCAAACTACCAGACCTTCCAGAACTACACTCACCTGATTCCTGTTTAGCCTAGGATATGTAGGCAACCTCTAAAGCAGGGTGCGGTCAAAAGTTTTTCAAATTGCTTCATACGAAATATGCAAGTGGGAAAAAATCTCTCATTACTGCTCACTTATCTTTGCATTGAAACTCTTCGTGTTCCGAGCAAAGAGGGGCAGTTGTGAGCACGTAATCTTTGCCCTGAGCAATTAAGTTCCAATATATATATAAAAAATACAAAAATGATTTTTTTGTAATTGTGTGATTAAGTTGAAATACCAGTGTTTTTGTTTGAAAATAATATTGAAATGAAATTACAAATGAAATCAATTGGAAAATATCATAGAAATGTTAAAATTCAGAAAAATCAAGTAACATGAAAAAATACCGGAAAATAAAAGAAAAATGGCAAAAATATCAGGAAATACCAAAAAAATCAGGAAAAATAGGAAATAAAAAGAAATATAACAGGTGAAAATAAATACAAAAAAGAGAAAAAATAAAATACAAAAGAAATACAATAAATAATTAAAATACAAGATAAAAATACAAAATACAATATAATTTGGGCTACATAATTAAATACATATACATATAATAGCCCAAATATATCAAGCTCAAAAGACCAGCCTGGTCTGCTCAGGCTCGTGGCCAAACGATGCCGTATAAGCCATATGAACCTCAGTTGTTGATGAAATGAATCCAACGAACCAGATGAGGCGGTTCGATGGAAAATTAAACGACGTCGTGAAAGGAATTAATCTTGGCCGTTCAATAGGAATAATCAAACGGATGATACTAAGTCTCGTTAAAAGCTAAACGACGTAGCATAATGAAACAATCTCAGCCGTCCAAACTCAACATCCAACGGACATAAGCAAGTCTTTCATTTAACCAAACGTTGCCGTTTTGAAGCAAAAGATCCTGGCCGTTGATCATGGTTAATCCAAGGGCCAGGATTACACGAGACGAGGTGGGTATAAATACTCCCATCTCCCATTCAATATCCTTACACTCACACACATATACAATCTGTATAACCCTAGCCGCCTGAGACCTTCTTCTTCCTCCTAAGTCTCTCATGGAGTTTGCCGGCCGGCCTGGCACAACCGCCTTCTCCGGCTCAGGCAGCCTTTAACACCTCACCTTTTACCCACCAAACCCTGCAACCACAATAAAACCCCCATTAAACCAAATACCCCCGTTCTTCTTGAAACTCCGGTCGCCGGAACCCTAGCCGGCGACCTCAAAAACTATGAACCATCATCTGTGATTAACACCCTAGGACCACCTTGAGGTGATATATCACCCCATCTAGGTGGCTAGTCTCGAATATCACCGGAACTTCTCGAATATAACAAAAAGACTCGCCGGAACCCTACTCCAGCGAGTACCCAAAAACAACCCTACCGCAAAACCACCCCACAAATACCAAAACTCAAAACAAAAGCCTCATCGAAGAAGTCCAACAATCAAAAGACTAAACGTCTTTGAAATTTTAGAGACCTGGAAAGAAAGAAAGAAAGAAAAGAAAAGAAAAGGAAAAAGAAAGCCCAAAAGCTAAGTTTACTATCTCTTTCCTGTTTACTAATTTTGAAAATGTTTTCTTGGCATGTTTATGATATTCTTATGATCCTATCTCTTCTGCATGTTTAAATAATAAGATCTATCTCTGTTTGTTACACATCCCTAAGTCTGTTAAAGTGTTCTTTAGGTTCTTAGTGTTTATCACGCATGAATCATGAGTAAATAAGCCTGTTTATGTGTTTGTTCATCATTCTCTGTCTAACATTAAGTTTTTGATTAGTTGGGATTCAACCATTATCAAACTTTCCCTTTGAGTTTTTATTGATTGAAAGTTGATTTACAATTTAGGCTATATGTGCAAAATAACATAAACTGGCTATATTTGTAACTTGATTCATTTGTGAGTCCATTCTGAATCTTCGGATGCTTTTGTGATTTGGGTTATGATTGTATAAATTTCGTGGTTATTTCTGAAAGTTAAAGTATGTGGTTATTTTTGAAAGATAAAGTTTAGTCGTTAAGTGACTATATCTGTTATTAAGTGGTTATACTGATTACTTAGCAGTATTATGTGGTTGTTTCTGAAAAATAATCTCTGTTGGTTAATTAGTTGCCATGTTTTTAAGAGGCTATATGTTAAATAATGGGTTGGGTCTGATAAATGTTGGCTAAATATGAAAGGGGTTTGGGGCTAAAATTGGCTAAGTCTTAAAACATTTGTAAGTTGTGGTTACTAATTAAATAAATCAGATCCCTAAGTCTGCCAGACGTTAGTAGGTCGGGTAATTTGAAATAAATAATAAGGGTATAACAGAAATAGTAAATGGCATTCCTAAAGATTTAATAGAGCCTATAAGGCTAAAAATGACTTTAGTACCTAGTATTTATGTAATTACCTATAAAACAAAGGACAAGCTGGGCATAATTAAAAGGCATTTGTGTAATAAACCTTAGCAAGAGAGGGTAACTAAGTAAAATATACCTAATAGAATACTATAGAATTGCCTAGAACCTTCTAGCAAGGGCTCTAAGGCATTTCGACATAGACTTAATGAATTAAACTGTAAATAAATTAAAAGAATACGGGGAGGGGAATAAAATTAACTTATTATAATTTCCCCCCAATTCCCCCCAAAAATCAGTCTATAAATAGGCTTCTAGTGAGCCTGAAAAAAGGTCCAGTTCAGAAATTAAAAAAGGAAGGGTTAGAATTCGAGTTCTGAAATTTGGTTAAATTCTAAGTTCTATATACTACAACTCTTAGCTAATTAACATGGGTATTAATTTGGGAATTCCTGCTGGGTTTATTATTCTTCGATTCATCTGGACTTTTCTTGAACTCTTTGATTCTGCTTTGTTGATATGCTGGATTTCTATATTTGGGATTCTGTTAGCTGCTCTACTGCGATTGACATATATCATTGTTGTTGTTGTTCTGCTGTTGTTATTTACTGACTATTCTTCATCCCCAAAGCCTAGACTCATAGACTTGTTTTGAATCAGGTACACTTCTATTCTTTAAGATGTAATCGCAATTGTGATGAAGAAATGAAGCTGCATGAATTATTGGATGAATTTGTTTCTATTTCTTCCTCTTTAGTTTGTAATTTTGCTTCCTAGAATCATTGTAATTCATTAGGATTAGTTGTAATAATCAACAACTATATGATGTTGATTTATATTAGAGTAGAGTAGCTAGTATAATAGTTAAACGTAGTTAAATATAGCTATCACCTAATCCAAGTTCAAAACAGACTAATGCAAAGTTAATACACCCATAAAACTTGTATATAATCGATAATTAACTACTTTTGATAGTTAAATTCTGAATGAGGATCGACTTAATCTAAGAAAGGAAATGAATCAGGATCGATTTAATTCTCAAAAAGGAAATGAGTGGATTAAGTTCAAACTACTTTGTCGTCTAGCCTCACTCAAAAAATGATTTATCTATAGGTTGGTTTTAGAGTTTTTGTAATTGTTAATAACTCGAGCCTGTTTAGTTAAATATTTCGACATTTTTTTCCTTTAGTTAAAACTAGGTAACAAATAAGTTTACAACTAGTATCATAATAACTACCTAAGTATCTGAAATAATAGCACTAATACCAAATTTATGTTCTTAGAATGTTCAATTAGCTATTAGAATTTGAAATTAGTAGTGATTGATATGTAATCTGATACCTTCTGAAATAATATGAAATTTATTGGCTTCTTCTGTCATTCGAGAAACATTTGTTTAAATTTTATGTTTTAGTTACAAACCTGTTTTATATTTTGTCCATTTACTCCGGGCCAGGTTATGAATACAGGCTCATATTTGATTAACGTTACATCTGGATCCTCAAGTAGAGGTAATAGCACACGCTGGGCCACAGATGCCCGTCTGCTCTACAATGGACTGTTAAAGTAGCCCAAAAGTCCAGGCCTAGTAGTAAATAAGGGATGAGCCTCTAAATTAGGAAGAAAAAAATAGAATAGAAAAAACATAGTATACGATTAAGTTTGAACTTGTAAAATAAGGGATGAGCCTCGTATTGAAAAATGAAAGATACACGGGGCCCCCATATGAATTTTACTATAAAATGTTAGACTCGGAAAGACCGTTTAGCAAATTTTAGAGTCTTTCCTAAAAGTTAATAAGACGTAGACGTTATAGGTGCGATTAAAAATATACATCCTTAATACGAGTGCACATTTATGTGACTCAAATCTCAAATCCCGGCGAAGCTGAAATACACTAAAGTCACAGGCGTACTGGTTGCGGTGTGGCTCTGATTCACGTCCAAGCAACGGTCGTAGTCAATTTAACCTTGTCTAATAAGTCCAGGATCGATCCCACAGGGAATTAACCTACCAATTACAACTTTCACAACCCAAGAGTACTTCCGAATCAAGTTCCCAAAAATTCGAGTATATGTTTATTGTGAATTTTGAACTACTATTTTTTGCAAGAATTAAAAAGGCTAAAAAGAAAGAATTGAATGTTGGGTAAAACAATATTGAGAAGGAATAATGTATTGATTTCCCCTATTTATGGAATACCTTATCGTTATGCTCATACAAATTGTTAATATATTCTATCAATCATGAACGTTATTTGTATCGTAACCCTCTCCCGAGCAATTACAATAATTTACTAGTGCACTCTCCCGAGCTACCCTAGCTAGCATTAATTTGAATAGTTCACTTAAGATTGCACCCAAGACTTCGTTATTCCTAACCCCGTCTTTACGCCTAAAGTTATAGATTCCTCCAATAACCTAGGTGTGGTGTTATTCAACAATATACCTAAATGTGCACTCTTCTCCAAGTTATGCACACTAAATAGGCACAGCTAATTGAGACGTCTTCCAATAAACTACAACAAGAACGAAGTTGAACAAACAGAAATCTAGCTAATAATTTGTAATCACATAAACGATAAGTTCATCACTCAATAGGTTCCATCAAAACCTTAGAAAAGGATTTAGCTACTCATGCTCAAAGAAACAAGAATAATAATTGAATTCATAAATAAATACTTGATATAAAATAAAGGAATGAGTTGAGAGAGTTCTCTCTTACTAATTGTCTTGCAAAAGTAGTGAAAAATAGACAACTTGCCTCTATTGGGCAAACTAGGGGTCTATATAGAGGTTTTAGGGCTAAAAAAAAACTGAATTTGTACACAACTAGGAAACATTCTGTGTCGCCTTCCGCGGTTCGTCCGCGGCCGCGGGCGAACCGCGAACAGAGCAGTCCTCTGATTTTTCCGAAAAGTTCAGAGAGCTTGATTTCTCGCGGTTCATCCGCAGTCGTGAGTGAACCGCGGATGAACAGTACTTCTGATTTTTCTTTAATTCTTCAAGCTGACTTCACTTCAATTCTTCACTTGGCCTTTTCATCAACATGTGACTCCAAAATAGCTCCTTTTAGCATCCAATGGTTCATATGTACCTATAACACACCAATAAACACTAATCAAAGCATTTTGTCATCATAAACAACATTAATTCAACAACAAAGTGTGATTATTTAGGGCATAATTATAGTTAAATTCACCTATTATCAATACTCCACACTTGAACCTTTGCTCGTCCTCGAGCAACCTTAATCACACTTTAGGCCAATTTTAATTATGTCTCCCCCAAAATATGTCAGAAAAGCTATCTTTCATGATTAACCTAAGATATGCACAATCTTTACCTAATCGTAAACTCTCATTCCAGCACAATATTGCTTACTCTACTTATTATCAAACACTTGCAAAATTACCGTTTTCCTCTTGAGTTACACGCCTCACATAATTTATTGAGAGAAGTTCCCACACATAAGCAATTTGGAACATGGAACTTATAAATATCTGAAAAATTCACTCACTCTCAACAAAGAACATTCATATGCATAAAGACACACCATAGGCTAGCCCCTAGTGTAATACTCCACTAATTGAGTTATTCAATCATAGATCAAGAGGTCTTTAAGGGTTGTAATGTTGGCTATGGGAAGGGTAGGATACATTTGGTTATGGTGGCTAACCTCCCTAAGCACTTTTTGTTTTCTTTTCATAACCTCCCTTTTAGTTTTCTTCCTTATGTCTCCCCTAAACATTCCTTCACCTTTATTTACTTTGAATCCCCATTTTTTCTTTTGTTGGTGTGACCGACCTTTCTAATTTTCATATATACATTGATATAGCTCTTTTTCTCAGAATATCTCATTGTTTTGCAACATATTTGCATTATTTTGGTCCGTTCACTATTTTCTACCATTCATTCTTGATTTTCCCTTTTTCAATTTCCCTTCACGCCATACTTAGACCTTTGCATATTCATTACAATACAAGTGCTTCTAGGAGGTAAAGTTGAACAATATAATAATTTGATGAATATTCAAGGGTTAACAAAGAATAGGCTTTAAGCTCAAAGGGGTTAACTAAGATATTATGTACGGGTGAATTCATGTCTATTGATTTATGGGGTTACACAAAGAAATACCTCTATCTTTTCTACAACCAAACAAATTCTATTTCGCTTTGCAAACACACAGGGCAAGTTCTAGGCATCATATAAAGCATACAATGTAAGTAAAACCTCATACACACACATAGCATGCAACACATTTGGAATCCGGTTCATCTACTAAGTCCTATCGATGTTCAAGCAAACATTATTGTGCAAATTTAAGGCATATTTAGATTCTACAGTAAAGCTTAGAAAATACATTCTCCAGTTCAATTAAACTTTGCTAATGTGCATACTTGGGGTTACATGTTACCCTTTTTCCTCTAATCCTAAGAAAAGAAAAATCTACCTAACCCGGTTCAAATAAAAACCCTTGGAAAAGAACCGTGGTCAAAAGAAAAACCAAGAGGGAGATGATACACTACCTAGAAAAAGAAATAAAAGAAAGAAAAATTCCTACGTGGACTGCTTCTTTCAAGAGTACTTGTCCTAAATAGTCCGTCATCAGGAAGAGTCCTCTACTCATATTTTTGGAATTATTTTTAAATTTTCTGATTTTTTTGTATTTTTTGTACTAACAACTACAACTAATATATACAACATATACAAGATAAGTCACCCACCCCACACTTAAAATCATGTCATGTCCTCATGACACCAAGAAAGATATAGCTCAAGAGGGGCGAGAAAACTTACCAGAGACTCACTCGGAGTCGAAGACGGTGGATGGGTCGACGTAACATGCTCGTCCAAGTGCTCGAAGCTATGCCATGAACCTGCTGTCTGACCGAGCTTGCCTCTGAGACATTGCGTCTAAACGCGTGTGCAAGCCATCTACGGAGGTGCGCAGATCAGCAACCTCCTCCTCCATGGACCTAAGCATAGGTCATGAGGATTCGGACCTAGACATACTCGCTCCACGGTGAGCATGGCTGGATGGTCCGACTGAGTCAGTGGAGTGCCTGCCTCGGGAAACCGGCACAGGGTCAACCTCCGCATCCAAGTCAATTTGGTCAGTGTCTCGGCCGACCCGGATTTGAGAAGCTCTAAAAGGAGCTTTTGGTGGGAGATCACCATCTGTGGCCATTACTGGGGTCTGATGGCTGAGACACAATGTAGTGACAAGAGATGGGTAATAAAAACCCTTGGCTTTGAGGGATCCCCTCAGCACCATCTCCTCACTAATTAAGCGGGCGATGTCTATGTCCCGCGGTGTTACAAAACACCATGTTAGAAGCGCCCTATTAAAATTGACATCCGTGGTGTTGCTGGAGGGCAAGAGTCGGTTACATATGGTAGAAAACCAGCATTTAGCAGTATGTGTAAAGTAGTTAGAATGGAGTGTTTTATTTCTAATCCACACAGGGATGCCATCAACACATAAGGCCTCAATTAGCATGTCCCAGGTGACACTAGGCATATCGTGGTAGTAGTCCACGTCACTAGTGTGATTTGGCAGTCTAAGTGCCTGCCTAATAGTATGAGCATGGGCGTAGATGCACTTACCTCTGACGAATATCCTCCTAGCCATCCCGTAGGGAGCATTGGCATAAAACTCCCTGACATGCATCTTGTTCACTAGGGGCGGTACGTCAAATAGGAACTCCATTTCGCGTCGGCGAATTTCGTCATATATTTCTGGCTTTTCAGACCGGAGGGCCATCCGGTCAACTTCAACTTCCTGGAGCCATGACTTAGCCGCCTTGGTGTGAAAATCACCCTCCGCCTCTTCGCAGGCGAACCTTTACTCGTCATATGTAGGTTGCCTCGAAGAGCTAGCACCCTGTCGTGATCTTTTGGGGGCCATGATCCTGCACAATTTAGACAACCAAAAATTTGCATAATGTTAGAACACCGGTTGGCTGCTCAGACTTCGCTATCCGTGGAATATCACAATTGTCTTTTTAGTGCAATCATCCCATAACTCCTATACTGAATCACTTATCTAACAATTTCACACATCCATATTCAAGTACCCCACACTTATCTATTTTGGCACTCTAACATTACCCAATTAACCTAAGCTATCTCCAATAATATACAACCACAAGCAATTCACTATTTGGACATTATTTCTCCTAAAACATCATTAATCAATTACTACAAAAACAATTGCCCAACTTGGCCAGCCAACCAACACTTATATACACCAACACTTTTGAGTCTCCAAAACAACAAAATTAGCATTATAAACTCAATTGGAGGCCCAACAACACTATTTCTACCATACTTCCATCCATGTCACAAGGTTCTTTGAAAAAAATTCATATAACATTCAACTTACAAAAGAAACCAAGTAATATTCATGGATTCTACTAAACTAGTAGTATATACTACATATAATACAAATTAAACTACAATTAACCAATTAGGTCTACCAAATTAAAAATCAAGAACTAAAAGAAGAAGGACATAAAAAGAACAAGAAGAAGAAAACTTACTAGTGAGAGTTCTAGATGAGTAAGATTGAGGGGGGGGGGGTATGATTTGGAGAAGAAAAGGGGTGAGATTGTAGAGAGAAGGTGGAGAGAATTTAGAGAGAGAGGGAGAATTTTGGAGTGAGTGGCGGCTGGTGAGGGAGAAATAAGTGGAGGGGTTTGTGTTTTAGGGTTATTAAAGAAGGGGGGGGGGGAAGAAAAATAAAAAAATCTTTTTGTTTCTGCCGACCGCGGTCGTTTGCGATCGTGGACGAACCGCGAACAGTCAAACTTCAGAGGGGTCAGTTTTTCGCGTTTTATTCGTGGTCGGGGATGAACCGCGAACAGTCAAAACTTCAGAGGGGTCCCTTTTTCGCGGTTCATTCGCGATCGCGGATGAACCGCGAAGAGAGGCCCTCTCTGAATTTTTATTTTCGCTGGGCCGAAAAAAAAATTTCTTTTTTTTAAATTTTTTTTATAAAGACTAACTATAATGAGAATACTTACAACATGTTCATGGGTTGCCTCCCACGTAGCGCCTTATTTACCGTCGCGGCACGACTCGTCTTATCGCATTTTAAGGCTCGCTAGACCTTTGAGGTTCATCCAACCGTAATTCCACTTTGTCCTCGATGTCATCCATGCCTACATAAGGTTTCAACCGCTGTCCATTTACCTTGAATGTGCGTGAACCATCAATGGTCTGAATTTCCACAGCGCCCGAATCAAATGCCTCAATTACCCGGAAGGGTCCTGACCACCTTGATTTCAATTTGCCCGGGAACAACCATAATCTTGAATTGTATAACAGTACCTTGTTCCTGATTTTGAAGTTCCGCTCAATGATATTCTGATTGTGAATCCGCTTCATCCTCTCTTTATATAGTCTAGTGCTTTCAAATGCCAGATACCGGAATTCTTCCAACTCATGCGACCCGGTCATTCTAGATTTCCCCGCTTCATCCCAGTTGAGATTCAATTGCTTCAGTGCCCACCATGCTTTGTGCTCTAGTTCCACAGGTAGATGACAAGCTTTCCCAAACAACAATTTGTATGGTGACATGCCGATTGGTGTCTTGAATGCTATCCTATAAGCCCGTAATGCGTCATCAAGCTTCCTGGACTAGTCGGTCCTTGTGGCGTTCACTGTCTTAGTTAATACACTCTTTATCTCCCTGTTGGAGGCCTCAACTTGCCCGCTAGTCTGCGGGTGATACGGAGTGGCCACTTGGTGTTTCATACCATACTTGGCCAATAATTTCTCAAACGCCCGATTGCAAAAGTGTGTGCCCCCATCACTGATGCTAGCCCTTGGAGTCCCGAAACGGGTGAAAATGTTCTTCTTCAAAAATCCCACCACCTCCTTAGCATCATTGGTAGGTAATGCTACAGTCTCCACCCATTTGGACACGTAGTCAACTGCAACAAGTATGTACTTATTGCCGTATAAACTGATAAAGCACCCCATGAAGTCTATTCCCCAGACATCAAACACTTCAACTTGCTAGATTGGGTTCATTGGCATTTCATGACGCCGGGAGATGTTCCCGATGCGTTGACATTCGTTGCAACCTTTTACCCACAAGTGTGCATCTTTAAACACCGTTGGCTAATATAAACCTGCCTCAAGTATTTTGGCGGCTGCACGTACTCCTCCAAAGTGACCACCATATGCTGAAGCGTGACATGCCTGCAAAATAGAAGATTGTTCTATCTCGGGGATGCATCTCTGGATCATGTTATCGAGACATAACCTAAACAAATAGGGTTCATCCCAATAATAAAGTTGACAATTTTAGCTCCTTCAAGTCGTGACAAATGATCAGCGACTTGATTTTCAGTGCCCTTTCTATCCTGAATTTCAAGGTCGAACTCTTGGAGAAGTAGCACCCAACGAATTAGTCACGTCTTAGATTCCTTTTTATCAATTAGATATCTTAAAGCTGCATGGTTCGTGTATACAATTGCCTTGGATCCTATGAGATAGGACCGAAATTTGTCAAATGCGAACACGACCACAAGCATCTCCTTTTCCGTCACTGTGTAGTTTAGCTATGCTCCACTCAAGGTCTTACTTTCATAGTATATTGGGTGCATCAGCTTGTCTTTCCTTTGGCCCAGCACTCCCCCCACTACATAGTCACTTGCATCACACATTAGCTCAAAAGGTTGCTCCCAGTCGGGGGCAATGATGATGGGTGCTGTGACCAACCTCTTCTTCAGTTCCTCAAAACCAATCTTGCATTCATCAGAAAAAACAAAGGGTGATCTTTTTCAAGTAACTTACAGAGAGGGTTTGATATTTTGGAGAAGTCCTTGATGAACCTCCGGTAAAAACCGGCGTGTCCAAGAAAGCTTCTTATGGCCTTGACAGAAGTTGGTGGAGGCAGCTTTGCAATGACATCAACTTTGGCACGGTCTACCTCAATACCTTTGCTTGAAACCCAGTGCCCCAATACTATACCTTCTTGTACCATAAAATGGCACTTCTCCCAGTTTAGCACTAAGTTTGTTTCCATGCACCGTTTCAGCACTCTTGTCAGATTGACAAGACATTCATCGAATGAATTCCCTACCACTGAGAAATCATCCATGAACACCTCCATAATGACTTCCACTATGTCGGTGAAAATGGCCATCATGCACCTTTGGAATGTGGCAGGTGCATTGCATAGTCCGAATGGCATCCTCCTGAAGGCAAAAATGCTATAAGGGCATGTGAAGGAGGTCTTCTCTCTATCTTCGGGGGCTTTGAAGATTTGATTGTACCCCGAGTATCCATCCAGAAAGCAAAAGTGTGACCTCCCTGCAAACCTGCCAAGCATCTGATCAATGAAGGGAAGTGGGAAGTGATCTTTGTGAGTGGCTAGATTCAGCTTCCTGTAGTCCATGCATATTCTCCATTCGGTGACGGTTCTAGTTGAGATCAACTCATTATTATCGTTTTTACCACCGTCATGCCACCTTTCTTTGGCACACATTGGACTGGGCTAACCCAGCTGCAATCTGAGATTGGGAAAATGATTCCCATGTCTAGCCACTTTATTACCTCTTTCTTCACCACTTCCTTCATGTTTGGGTTTAGCCTTCTTTGATGTTCCCTGGAAGGTTTGTGTCCCTCTTCCAGGAGAATTTTATGCATGCAATATGCGGGGCTGATCCCCTTTATGTCTGCCATGGTCCACCCAATGGCAGTCTTGCATTCTTTTAGTACCTGTATAAGCTTTTGGGCCTGCACATCTAACAAACTAGATTAGATAATAACAGGTAAAGTGGAGTTAGGACCTAGAAATTCATACCTGAGATGCGATGGTAGTGGTTTAAGCTCAAGCTTTGGTGGCTCTTCTACGGATGGTTTTGCAGGCGGAGTCTCTCTTTTCTCTAAGTGTAGAGGCTCGAATTCAAGCTCTCTCCCAAAACCCCTTGCCTTCCAGAGATAGTACCCATTCTGCTAAACTTTCACCATTTACCTTTTCCATGTTCATCAGGCATGCTTTAAGTGGATCTTCAATGGTCAACTCTGCATCATTTGTCTCCACTATCACATCAACCGCATCAATAAGAGAGCAATTCGCGAACTCACTAGGGCGCCTCATGTATTTTTGCACATTGAATATGATCTCCTCATCATTCAACCTCATCTTGAGTTCCCCAGTCTCACAATCAATTAGAGCTCTCTCGGTGGCTAGAAATGGTCTTCCTAGGATTATAGGAATTTCCTCGTCCACCATACAATCAAGAATCACAAAATCTGCTGGAAACATAAACTTCCCTACCTGGATAAGCACATCATCTAAAATACCAAATGGACGCTTAACTGTCTTGTCAGCAAGCTGTAATAACATAGAGGTAGGCCTGGCTCTCCCAATGCCTAGCCTCTTATAAATAACCAAGGGCATGAGATTAATGCTTGCCCCCAAATCACACAATGTCTTTGCAAAGGCATAATTCCCTATAGTGCATGGGATGGTGAAGCTACCTGGATCAGATAGCTTCTCAGCAATGGGTCTGGAGACCACTGAACTACAAGTTTGGGTAAGGGTTACGGTGGCCAAGTCTTGGAAATCAAATTTCCGCGACATCAAATCTTTCATCATCTTAGCATACCCAGGCGTTTCTTTTAAAGCTTCAATTAAGGGAATGTTTACCTGGATTTGCTTGAGCATCTCAAAGAACTTCTTGTATTGCTCTTCTTTCTGGTGTTTGGACAACCTTTGAGGGAATGGTGGTGGAGGCCTCTTCTTCCCAATGACTTGGGACTTTTCCTTCTCTATCACTTTCTCTTCAACTTGGGGCTTTACGTTTTCAGCTACTTTCTCTATTCCCTGCTGCTCCTCTTTATTTTCCAGCTACTGCCTGGACTGTAACTTCTGTCAACTCAGTGGACTCATCCAGTTCAATGGGCATTGGAGTGAGTGTCTCAGCATTTGTGTTGCTTTTCTCTTCTTCTTTCTCAGCATCAAGATCTCTACCACTTCTCAAAGTTACTGCCATCAGCTGCTTTGGGACTTGGTCTTTTGGGTTTGTTTGTGTATCTGCAAGCAATGTCCCTTGACGATGATTGTTAAGTGACATAGCAATCTGGCCCATCTGTACTTCCATATTTTTGATCGCGAACCCATCGTCATGTCTACCCCCATGCTGTGGTGGAGGTGGATAATATCCCTGCTGCTGATTGTTGAAATTCTGAGGTCTAGGATATGGAGCCATGTTGTGTTGTGGCCTCATACCTGCTGCATTATATTGTGGCTGAGGAGGCCTATACTGCTGTGGAGCCTGCTGACCCCAACTCTGGTTACCTTGTCGCCGCCCTCCATAGTTAGCCACATAATTCATGTCTTCATGCTGATGATGATGTTCTTGGTCTGCAGCCCATGGATTACCTATGGGTTGGCTAATGCAAGATGTGCATAAACCACCATTGGTAATTTCTACAATATGAAGTTGCTGCTTAGCCCCTTATTCTTCCACCTTCTTTGTCAGGATGCTCATTTGTGTCAATAAAGTTGCCACATTCTCCTCTAGAGTGTTGGATGGATTCAGAGGTACAGAGTGTACCACTGGAGTGATAGGAGCATTCCTGGTTGTCCACCCGGAATTTTGAGCCATCTTGTCTAGCAAATTTTGGCCCTCTCTCCAAGTCTTGCTCAGAAAAGCCCCACCTGCTGAAGCATCTACAATATTCTTCATACTATCTGAAAGCCCCATGTAGAACCTTTGACCCAACATCTGCTCAGGAATCCCATGGTGAGGACACATAACAAGCATACCCTTGAATCTGCCCCAAGTTTCATGTAATGTCTCCTTTGGTTTCTGCTTAAAGCTCACAATCTCATCAATTTGTTGAGCTGTCTTGTTAGGTGGATGAAACCTGTTGTGGAATTGCTTGACTAACCCATCCCAAGTTGCAATAGAGTTTATGGGGAGTGAGTTTATCCATACATGTGCAGCTCCTGTAACTGAGAACGGAAAGAGCAATAGTCTGATGGCTTCCGGAGTCACATTCGGTTGCCTCTGTGTCTTGCATATCGAGAGAAAGTTCTTCAGGTGCTGCTGTGGATCTTCAACCTGAGACCCAGAGAATAATCCCTTGTTTTGCAACAAGTGTAGCATGTAGTTAGTAATCTGGAAAGACTCAGCTTGAATTGCTGGCACTACGATGGCAGTTGCCAAATTATCCACTGTGGGTTGTGCCCTGTCATACAGTGCACCTTCATGTGCCTCCTGCGCCTCTTGCATATTTAACCCGGCTTGCTGGTTTGGTTCGTTTACATCACCCATGTCGAAGTCTAGTTTGCTTGGTTGTTGATTGCTGAATTTGTTTGATAGCGTTGTTACGTGCCCGGAAAGTTTGCTCGGGGTCTGAGAGTCCTTCAATTAGTTCTCCAGTCCTTGTAGATTTTCTAGGAATGCACCTGAGTACCCAAATCAACAACCATCAAAATATTCAATGTAAAGTGTAGAAAGAACCTGACTACCCAAGAATCTTGAAGTTCTGTCAATGGCAATTGATAATTCCGTTAACTCCCCGGCAACTGCGCCAAAATTGATTCACGTCCAAGCAACCGTCGTAGTCAATATAACCTGGTCTAATAAGTCCAGGATCGATCCCTCAAGGAATTAACCTATCAATTACAACTTTCACAACCCAAGAGTAATTCCGAATCAAGTTCCCAAAAATACGAGTATATGTTTATTGTGAATTTCGAACTACTACTTTTGCAAGAATTAAAAAGGCTAAAAAGAAAGAATTGAATGTTGGGTAAAATAATATGGAGAAGGAGTAATGTATTGATTTCCTATTGAAGAAATCCCTTATCGTTATGCTCATACAAATTGTTAATATATTCTATCAATCATGAACGCTATTTTTATTGTAACCCTCTCACGAGCAATTATAATAATTTACTAGTGCACTCTCCCGAGCTACCCTAGCTAGCTTTAATTTGAATAGTTCACTTAAAATTGCACCCAAGACTTCGTTATTCCTAATCCCGTCTTTACGCCTAAAGTTATAGATTCCTCCAATAACCTAGGTGTGGTCTTATTCAACAATATACCTAAATATGCACTCTTTTCCAAGTTATGCACATTAAATAGGCACAACTAATTGAGACGTCTACCAATTAACTACAACAAGAACAAAGTTGAACAAATAGAAATCTAGCTAACAATTTGTAATCACATAAACGATAAGTTCATCACTCAATAGGTTCCATCAAAACCTTAGAAAAGGATTTAGCTACTCATGCTAAAAAAAACAAGAATAATAATTGAATTCATAAATAAATACTTGATATAAAATAAAGGAATGAGTTGAGAGAGTTCTCTCTTACTAATTGTCTTGCAAAAGTAGTAAAAAATAGACAACTTGCCTCTATTGGGCGAACTAGGGGTTTATATAGAGGTTTTAGGGCTAAAAAGAAACTGAATTTGTACACAACTAGAAAACATTCTGCGGCGCCTTCCGCTATTCGTCCGCGGCCGCGGGCGAACCGCGAACAGAGCAGTCCTCTGATTCTTCCGAAAAGTTCAGAGAGCTTGATTTCTCGCGGTTCATCCGCGGTCGCGAGTGAATCGCGGATGAACAATACTTCTGATTTTTCTTTAATTCTTCAAGCTCACTTCACTTCAATTCTTCACTTGGCCTTTTCATCAACATGTGACTCCAAAATAGCTCCTTTTAGCATCCAATGGTTCATATGTACCTATAAACCACCAATACACACTAATCAAAGCATTTTGTCATCATAAACAACATTAATTCAACAACAAAGTGTTATTATTTAGGGCAAGATTATAGTCAAATTCACCTATTTTCATGCTCAAAATGCATTTTAGTGATGTTGCAAGTCATTAAAATAACAAAGCGGAACATTGACATTTGTAAAAAACATTTAAAGAAATCAAATAAGACAAATACAGCAGTTGAGCGACCGTGCTAGAACCACGGAATTTATGAGTGCCTAACACCTTCTCCCGGGTTAATAGAATTCCTTATCCGGATTTCTAGTTTTGCGGACTGTTAAAACAGAGTCATTTTTCCTCGGATTCGGGATTAAACCGGTGACTTGGGACACCGTTATATTCCCAAGTGGCGACTCTGAAATTTTAAATAAATCCCATTCCGATTGTCCTTAAAGTGGAAAAACTTCTTCCCTGTTGTTATTATTATATCCCTTCTTGGGGTGTATTAGTAAATAGTGGGGTATACTTTATCTTTAAAAATTAGTAAAAAGGGAGGCATGACACTGTCTCCTTCACAATTTCTCATCAATGATTTCACAATTGGTACACATATTGATTTCAATGGCGATTTCGATCGCATTTCCAACCTTATTACCTCGACCTCAGCCACCCTTATCTCCCCAACCCATAGTTTATCATTTTGTGTTTTGGCATTCAACCCGATCCCACTGTACAGTTTTAATTCACAACAATCACAACAACAACAAAGAACAATTCACAAAGATCACAAGAACAACAATAAACAATTCACAAAGATCACAGCATCATTTCTTTAAGGAGTAGCAACAATGATTCATAAGTGTTCCCATAACCATCAATACTATTTCCGTCAGATTCCACAATTCACAAGTGTGTCATGTTACAACAATACTTCTCAAGACGCAACCACAACAATGTTACAAGTGTTTCGAAAGCCAACAGTACCAATTCCACTATATTCAACATCTCATAAGCAATTCAAGTCATTGCAATAATTACCAACAAGAAGCCAATATGTTATTACCACCACTGTTCCAATTGCATCATTTATGATTTCCTTCTATCATT
Source organism: Nicotiana noctiflora (assembly GCA_032618575.1). Classification (NCBI taxonomy): domain Eukaryota; kingdom Viridiplantae; phylum Streptophyta; class Magnoliopsida; order Solanales; family Solanaceae; genus Nicotiana; species Nicotiana noctiflora. The sequence continues at coordinate 584,911 of JASVEL010002101.1, read as the reverse complement.
TGTTTCTCAACTCTTACCACATAACACTTAATCAAACCAATCAAACACCCATCAAACCAATCACAAAAATTTTACAAACAATCCATGTAGCTATCACATACCAAATATTCGTACACCAAACAAGGCCATTTCACAAAGATCAAAGTTAGCCATACGTACCTGGAGTCAAATTTCTTTTTCTTTTATCTTCTACTTTCAATTCACCCAACAATATAGCAACGTCAATCTAGGTCACAAGTTATAACACATACACCTTAGAATTTGAAATTTACAATTTCTACCCAATTTATCTAGGTTGCCAACTTCTCATTTGCAAACCGTTACTTCTACCAACTCCTTTTACTAGCTTATAGGTATAAAGAACATGCATGTGTGTTTTGACTTCCATTTTCAGGAATTAATGCATAAAAATCTCCCCTTTTATTAAAATCTCAAAATCAAGGAAAAAAGGTTAGAGATTTTACCTGTAGAAATGGAGATGAAGACATTTGCTTTAGAATTTTCCGGACCAAGCAATTTGAGGAACAATTTTTGAAGAATCTAAATTTTTCTCTCAAGAATCCCTCCTCCCTCTCTCTTATTTTGTTTAGAAAATGTGTAAACATGAGGGGTTGGGGTGTTATATCAAAAAGGGGGCCGAGTTTTAAAATAAAAATTGGAGCCCGCGTAAACTATGCGACCGCATCTGCGATTGCAGAGTAAACATGCGGTCCGCATAATGGACCACATAATTGCTCCCCAAAAACCAAACGTTCTGACTCCGTCTGTGATAAGAATGCGGTCCGCATTCATGTTTTGCGGTTGCATAATGTTCCTCAGAATTTACCCCCACAAATCTCTGAGGGACATATGCAATGACTATGGGGTCCGTATTTTGATTATGCGATCGCATAGATGAAACGTATGCTTGCATATTCGTCCCACATTTTTAACTTCAATTTTGACAAATCTTCTGTTACTCTCTGCGGCAGGAATGTGGTCCCCATAACTGATTTGCAATTGCATTCTGGACCGCATAAATGACAATTTTCTGGAAAATTGATTCTTTTGATTTTTAAAGGTTAGATCACTACCAAGGGTCCGCCTATGAAGGCACTGAGGACACTCTCTCTTGATATGGCCCAAATCGCCACACTCAAAACATCCGCCTGAAGATGGAAGAAGGGACTACTGAGGGCCCCTCGCTACAGATGAATCCTGAGCCGAAGAAGAAGGAGTAGAGCTCTAAGTTGAAAGAGCACTCAATGCAGGCTGACTCTGCTGACGACCCTGCTGACCCTGATGGCCCTGACGACCCCGATCTGATGAAACTCCACTGGACTTTGTACGTCTTGACTGATGAGATGTGAATGAACGACCCCTACTATGCTGAGGTTGGCCCCTAGATGGAGCACCACTATAAACTGCCAGTACAACGAGGCCTCTTAGCCTCTCTCTCCTCACACTCTCTGCGGCGATTTGTCTCAATATGACGGACAGCATCAACCACCTCCTCAAAGGTAACTGCCGAAGCTCTCTCTCTGGTTATCAATATACGGATGGGATAGATAAGACCATCTATAAATCTCCTTATCCTCTCTCTGTCCGTCGGAACCATCCACATGGCATGACGTGCTAGCTGTGTGAATCTCATCTCATACTGAGTAACCGACATATCCCCCTGCTTCAGCCACTCAAATTGACGATGCAGCTCCTCTCTTTGGGACTGAGGCACATACTTCTCCGAAAATACCGTGGAGAACTGCTGCCAAGTGAATGGCGCTGCCCCAGCGGGCCTACGCCTCTCAAAATCTTCCCACCACTGAAATGCTGGACCTGCGAATTGAAAAGTGGTGAAAGCAACACCGCTTAACTATAGAATACCCGCGGTGCGAAGCATACACTGACATTTATCAAGAAAACCTTGGGCGTCCTCACCCTCAGCACCACTCAATGCCGGAGGCTGTATCCTCTCAAATCTCTCAAGACGACGCTGCTCATCGTCAGGCCTAACTGGAACCACATGAGCAGGAGCTAGTGCAATGGGTGCAGCTGGCTGAACTGGAGCTACCCCAGGTGCCTGAATACCCTGAACTACCAGCTCGGGTGTGCGAGCCACGGGTGTCTGATTCCCTCCCCCTGCCTATGAAGAAGCCGCTACAGTAGAGGCTGCAACTACCTGAGCCAAACCGGTGCATACCGATAGAATCTGAGCCAAAGTCTCTTGAAGACCCGGTATCACAATAGGAACTGCCGGTGCCTGAACCTGAGCTGCCGGAGCATCTGCAACTGGAGTCTGACCCTGAACCTGGTGAACTGGTGGGTCAGCAGCTGTTGGTACTTCTGCCCTACCTGCACTGCTGCCCTACCTCTACCACGACCACGGCCTCTGGGTGCCGATGGTGGTCGTCCGCCACGTCCGCTAGCACGTGTTCTCGCCATCTGCGAGAGAATAGAATATGGAAAAATTTAGTTTCACAATAACACAAACCGCACGATACGAATCCAAGAAAAGTGAGGTTTTTCTTAAAGTTTCTGTAGCCATCCGAGGATAGATATGGACATCTACATACCGATCCATGAAAGCCTACTAAACCGGCTCATGACTCGCGAGTCCTAGTAACCTAGGCTCTGATACCAACTTGTCACGACCCAAATCCAGTTGTGATGGCGCTTAACAATTAAGCTAGGCCAGCCAGACCAACAAACGTATTTCAAAAATAATATCAGTCCCAAATGGACAACCCAAGAAGAATATATGAGTCATAGAATCTCCAATAATAATAATACGAACAAAATACTGAGAAGTGCGGAAACAACTAACACTCCCAAAGATCTGGAGTCACAAGTCTAGAGCCTCTAAACAAAATCGAGCAAAAGTAGAGAATACTGTATAAAAATTCTCAAATCTGAACATAAAGTAACAACTGAAAAGAGAGGAGAAGCTAGGTTCTGCGAACGTCGGCAGCTACCTCAGCAACTCGATATGACTCTATGAAAGCTGGAATGCTCGTCTACTTCTCCTGAGTACCTGAATCGGCACACAAAGGTGCAGGGAGTAGGGGTGAGTACTAAGTACTCAGTGAGTAATAAATATATACAAGTATCTGAAAGCAAGAAATCCACAAAATACCACAAAATGAAGCTAAACTATAGTCCTATCCTCCTACGATCTTGCAACATCAGTACAATACAATTATCACAGATAATTCAACAAATAAAGATGCAATGCAATGAACATAACCGCTACGGCGTGTAGCCCGATCCATTTAACATTGACGGCGCTCACTGGGGGTGTGTATAGACACCGGAGGGGCTCCTACAGCCCAAGCGCAATACCGCTGCGGCGTGCAGTCCGATCCTCATATCATATCATCCGCTGCGGCGTGCAGCCCGATCCACCCTCAGTCCACAACTGTGACGACCCAAAGGGTCATTACTTATTTTATTAATTATTTCGAGATTATGAGGCCTCGAAAACCTCATTCTATGTTTCCTCAATTTACGTGCACAATCCGAGCATGTAGCCGGAAAGATTTTGTGATAGAAAATATGAATTCTATGAGAAATTTGGATAAAAATGATATTAATATTGATATGGTTGACTTCGGTCAACATTTTTGGTAAACGGATCCGGACTCGAGATTGGATGGTCCCGAGAGGTCCGTAGGAAAATATGGGACTTGGACATGCGTCCGGAGTCGAATTCTGAGGCCTAGAGCCCAAGTTATGAATTTTTCTATGAAATTGTTTTTGATGTAATTATTAAAGGAAATGAATTAATTGACCTTGGTATCGGGCTTGTATTTTGGTTCCGACGCCCGGTACAAGTCTTAAATATTATATATGTGATTTCTGTAAAGTTTGGTGACATTCGGATGTCGTTTGAGATGTTTTGGACCTTGAGTTCCAAGTTTGAAAGTTTTGAAAACCAAAAGTATGAAAATCATGAATTTGAGGCTTGATTTGATGAAAACGATGTGATATTGGCGATGTGATCGCACGAACAAGTTCATAATGTGTTTTTGATGTTGTGTACATGTTTGGTTTGGAGCCCGGGGAGCTCGCGTAAAGATTTGATAGGCCGTTGGATGAAATTCTGAGTTTTTGCACTGCTGGTTTTTCACCCAGTTGTTGTCTTCGCAATTGCGAAGTATTTCTCGCAATTGCGAAGGTGGCAGGTCAAGGCAGGGTTCGCAAATGCGAACCCTTGGTCGCAAATGCGAAGGGTGCCCAGGACCGTTTGGGTTCGCAAATGCGAACCAAACCTCGCAATTGTGAGGCCTCCAGTGAAAAGGCATGCTTCGCAAATTCGAAGCATTCTTCGCAAATGCGAAGGTTCCTCAGCCCAGCCTCGTTCGCAAATGCGAACAAATGTTCGAAAATGCAAAGGTCCCTGGAGGCCAGCCTGGTTCGCAAATGCGAACATATGTTCGCAAATGCGAAGCCCCCGGATTTGCCTTGGCTTCGCAAATGCGAACAAAAGTTCGCAAATGCGAACTTCCCAGCCTTAGCTTATTTTTCAAACTCCAGAAATTGGTCGGGGTTCGCAATTGCGAACCCATGTTCGCAAATGCGAACATAGAGACCTGTGATTTTCAGTTCATTTCTACACTTTTTACAAAATAAAAACACACATTTGCGATTCTTCACGGATTCCTTCTTCATCAAAACAATTGTAAGTCACTTTTTACTTAGTTCTTTCAATTCCTAACATCATTAAACATGTTTTTCAATAGAAATCAAAGGTTTTCATGGTAGAATTTCTTGTTTTTGTTAGAATATAGGGTTTTTCATAAATTGGGAAATTGGACCTCGAATTGAGGTCCGATTTCGAAACAAATCATATACATGAACTCGTGAGGGGATGGGTAACCGGATTTTTGTCCGAACCCCGAGTTCCGACCATGTGGGCCCGGGGTCAAAATTCACTATTCCGGGCAGAATGTTGTAAAAGTTCTATTTGGTCTTAGGAATTAGTTTGTTGAGTAGTATTGATGATATTAAATCAATTGTGTATAGATACGATTGGATTGGAGCCAAATTTGAAAGAAAAAGACATTTCCACGGATTGAATTGTTCATAAACATTCGAGGTAAGTGTTTGTTCTATCCTAGCTTGAGGGAATAGGATTATGTGCTATGTGTTATGTGATCGAGTGCGGTGTATGGGCTGTGGTGACGAGCATCCATACACCGGCGTATAGTATGACCGTGAGTCATTGAAAATGCTTATTTTGAGATATATTTACAGATGAATTGTTAAACCTTTGCCAGGTTGTAGAATTGTTATTATTCTCCCTTGTCGGGACTTGTTGTGAAGATAATTATTGATTGCCCTTGTTGGGACAGTTTATGAATTTCTTCTTCTTTCTTTGCCCTTAACTGTGATTGTTATTTGGGTGAGGAAGAGTGATAATGCACGAAGGGTGATGCCGTGCCTTGATTTATTATTTATGCACGAAGGTTAAATGTCGTGCCATGTTTTATTGATTATGCACGAAGGATCATGCCGTGCCCTGTTATTGAACCATGTACGAAGGATCATGCCGTACTATGGATGTGAGGATGAGAGTAAAAGCACGAAGGGTGATGCCGTGTACTTTATTTGCTTATTTGGTGAGGATGAGAGTAAAAGCACGAAGGGTGATGCAGTGCAACTGCTTGCTATTCCTTGACTTGATATTACTTGTGTTTCCATTATACTTTGTTTTTCCTTGTGAATTTATTAGCTGTTGTTAATTGTTGTATTCTTTGAGATATTCCTTATTGTGTTATTACCTGGTTATTTCTTGTTATTCTGTGGTATACATATATATTGAATTGCACAGGTTTATGTGGGTGTCCGGTCCTAGGCTTGTCACTACTTCGCCGGGATAGGCCAGGCACTTACCAGCACATGGGGTCGGTTGTGCTGATGCTACACTTCTGTGCGTTTTTGCACAGGTCCAGGTTACGATTAGGAGCAGCAGCAGCGGTAAATAGATTGCGTGGGAGTTGATCACATTTGAGACCGAGGTAGCTTGCAGACGTCCGCAGGCCCGGCGTCTCTTTCTTTATTTATGTTATTAGCTGTAGTCTCTTTGTTCCGAGACAAACAGAATTGTGTTATATTTCTTCAGACTTTTATGTGTAGTATTCCGTAGTAGTTTGTGAGTTGGTGACTCCACGTCTTGGGTAGAGGATTTCAGTATGATTTTCACTTTGTAATTAGTTATTTCTATTTCGATAAAGTATTCCGCATTTATTTAATTAAAATTGTGTTAAAAACGGGATAGTATAAATACAGTGACTTGCCTAGCTACCACGAGTAGGCGCCATCACGATCCCGATATTGGGGAAAAATCCGGGTCGTGACAACATTTCCTTTTCGCTGTGCGGACACAAAGGAGGACGTCACCTAGTGTTAGCGGCCACGTAAGGAGGCGTGCCCGACCCGTATTGCATCTAAGTCAGCCGTACGTATATACATGCTCGCCTTATCTTACCCCCGATTCGCCCCCATACAATCTTATTTTTTTAAAGATAAATATCATTTAAAAAAAATTATTCTATAAATACATTTCAGCCCGAGCCCCAGGCAGCTCCCTTGAGGGGCAGGGGCCAAGGCTGTATCAGAGGCCGTGGTAGGGGTAGAGCTCAGCCCCAGGCAGCTACCCTAGAGGTGGAGCCTCATATTGAGATTGACGAGGAGGTTCCGGTCCCAGCAGCTCCAGGGGGCCCAGCTCAGGTCCCAAGAGAGGCTTTATTTACCCCGGATCTTCGGGATGCTTTGGTCAGAATAGCGGGATTCATGGACAGCATTGCCAGAGCGGGTTTATTATCAGTTGCCCCAGCCACTTCTCAGGCTGGAGGAGGGGCCCGGACTCCTATTGCTCGTACTCCTGAGCCAGTAGCTCCTCAGCCTCAGGCACCAGTGGTTCAGCCAGCTGTGGCCACCCAGTCAGGTACCATGACTCATGTCGGAGATGGAGCGACCATGACTTCTGATTCTTTATGGAGGCTTGATCGGTTCTCCAAGCTATTTACCACTACATTCGGTGGAGCCGCATCAGAGGATCCTCAGGACTTCTTATTTAGTTGCCATGAGATTCTCAAGACTATGGGGATTGTGGAGTCAAATGGAGTTGACTTCTGTACATTCAGGCTTGCAGGATCCGCCAAGACGTGGTGGAGAGATTATTGCTTGACTCGACCATCAGGGTCCCCAGCTTTATCATGGGATCAGTTTGCGGAACTATTTATGGAGAAGTTTCTCCCTGCTACTCAGCGGGATGTACTTCGGAGGCAGTTTGAGCGCCTCCATCAGGGCACTATGACAGTTACACAGTATGAGACGAGATTTGTCGATTTGGCTCGTCATGCAGTGGTGATACTTCCCACAGAGCGGGAGAGGGTCCGCAGGTTTATAGATGGGCTTAATCAGCCAATTAGACTCCAGATGGCTATGGGCGTGGGGAGTGACATATCATTTCAAGAGGCAACAAATGCAGCACGCAGAGTTGAGATGGCTCTTCCTAGGGGAGGCGGTTATTCTTCAGATAAGAGGCCTCGTCATTCAGGCAGGTTTGGTGGTTCTTCCTCTGGTGGCGGAGAATCTTTTGATAGAGGCCAGTCTTCCAGGCCTTTTCATTCCGCCCTTCAGGCTTCACAGGGTGGATCAGGTGATCGTGGTTTTCGGGGGCATTATTCAGACCAGCCTCCTATTAATGCTCAGCCTCTTCAGAGTGTTCGTGGAGGCCATTCAGGTCGTCAGGGCCAGCAGCCCTATCAGTCTAAGAGTTGCTACGGTTGTGGTGACCCAGGTTATTTTATCAGGAATTGCCCTCTAGCAGCGGGCAACTCTCAGCAGCGAGGTCCTTGTCCGATGATTCAGGCCCCAGCCGACCCTCAGCCTGCCCATCTAGCCAGAGGCGGGGGTAGAGATTATAGAGGTGGAGGTCGAGACCGTAGAGGTGGAGACCATCCGCGAGAGGTAGAGGTCAGCCAGTTGATGGTCGTCCTAGAGACGCAGCTCAGAGGGGAGGTGCAGATCCCCGATTCTATGCTTTACCAGCCAGGCCAGAGGCAGAGGCATCAGATGCCGTGATTACAGGTACTATTCTTGTGTGTGGCAGAGGTGCTTCAGTATTATTTAACCCTGGATCTACATATTCCTATGTGTCCTCCTACATCGCACCGTATTTGGCCGTGCCCAGCTATGCTCTAGATATTCCAGTTTATGTGGCTACACCAGTGGGTGACTCCATTGTAGTCGATCGGGTGTATCGTTCGTGCGTAGTTATATTTGGGGGTCTTGAGACCCGTGTTGATCTGTTGCTTTTGGATATGGTAGATTTTGATGTCATATTGGGGATGGACTGGTTGTCCCCATACCATGCTATTCTAGATTGTCATGCTAAGACCGTGACCTTAGCCTTGCCAGAATCACCCCGATTAGAGTGGAAAGGTACCTCAAGCCACTCCGTTCGCACTGTTATTTCCTATGTTAAGGCTCGACGTATGGTCGAGAAGGGGTGTTTAGCTTATCTGGCTTATGTTCGTGATTCCAGCGCAGAGGTTCCTTCCATTGAGTCAGTCCCTATTGCACGGAAGTTTCCTGAGGTCTTTCCTTCAGACCTGTCGGGCATGCCACCCGACATGGATATTGATTTCTGTATTGATCTGGCACTGGGCACTCAGCCCATCTCTATTCCACCCTATCGTATGGCCCCGCCGGAGCTAAAAGAGTTTAAAGATCAGTTGCAGGACCTTCTTGAGAAAGGCTTTATCAGGCCCAGTGTTTCCCCCTGGGGAGCACCTGTACTATTTGTAAAGAAGAAAGATGGCTCGATGCGGATGTGTATTAATTACCGGCAATTAAACAAAGTGACAATAAAGAATAAGTATCCACTGCCGAGGATTGATGATTTGTTTGACCGGCTCCAGGGAGCGAGGGTATTCTCTAAGATAGACTTGAGGTCAGGCTACCATCAGCTGAAGATCAGGGCGGCTGACATTCCTAAGACAGCCTTTCGTTCTAGATATGAGCATTATGAGTTCTTGGTCATGTCCTTCGGGTTGACCAATGCCCCAGCAGCATTCATGGAGTTGATGAATCGGGTATTCAGGCCTTACTTAGATCTGTTCGTGATAGTCTTTATAGATGACATCCTGGTGTACTCCCGCGGCCAGGAAGAGCACGAGCAGCACCTCAGAGTGGTTCTTCAGACTCTGAAAGATAACCAACTATATGCCAAATTTTCTAAATGTGAGTTCTGGCTGAGTTCGGTAGCATTTCTGGGTCACATTGTATCGGTGGAAGGTATTCAGGTAGACCCAAAGAAGATTGAGGCAGTCCAGAATTGGCCTCGACCAGCTTCAGTGACTGAGATCCGGAGTTTCTTAGGATTAGCAGGTTACTACCGTCGATTTGTAGAGGGGTTTTCTTCTATTGCAGCCTCGATGACCAGGTTGACCCAGAAGGGTGTCCAGTTTCAATGGTCGGAGGAGTGTGAGGCGAGCTTTCAGAAGCTCAAGACAGCCTTGACCACTGCACCAGTGTTGGTACTACCTACAGGTACAGGGCCTTATACAGTTTATTGTGACGCATCTCGTACAGGGCTTGGAGCGGTATTGATGCGGGATGGTAAGGTTATCGCTTATGCTTCGAGGCAGTTAAAAATACATGAGAAGAATTATCCAGTTCATGATCTTGAGTTAGCCGCAGTGGTTCATGCCTTAAAGATCTGGAGGCATTATCTATATGGTGTGACATGTGAGGTGTACACTGATCACAAAAGCCTACAGTACTTGTTCAAGCAAAAGGAGTTGAATCTACGACAGCGGAGATGGTTAGAGTTGCTAAAATACTATGATGTTACTATCTTATATCACCCAGGTAAGGCCAATGTGGTAGCCGATGCATTGAGTAGAAAGTATGCCAGCATGGGTAGCCTTGCATACATTCCGGTCAGTCAGAGACCATTAGCTCTAGATGTCCAGGGCCTTAGCCAACCGGTTCGTGAGATTAGACATTTCTGAGCCTAGCAGAGTGTTAGCCTGCACGGTCGCTCGTTCTTCTTTATTTGAGCGTATCCGTGAGAGGCAATTTGATGATCCTCATTTGCGTGAGTTGAGGGATACCGTACAGCGGGGAGGTGCCACACAGGTAAACCTAGATGATGATGGGGTATTGAGATTGCAGGGTCGAGTTTGTGTGCCCAATGTCGAAGGGATTCGAGAGTTGATCTTAGCGGAGGCCCACGGTTCGCGGTATTCTATTCACCCGGGCGTCGTAAAGATGTACCAAGACTTACAGCAGCACTATTGGTGGCGCAGAATGAAGAAAGATATCGTTGCATATGTCGCTCGGTGTCTAAATTGTCAGCAGGTGAAATATGAGCACCAGAGACCTGGTGGTGTATTCCAGAGGATTGAAATTCCCAAGTGGAAATAGGAGCGGATCACTATGGACTTCGTTACTGGACTTCCTTTGACTCAGAGGAAATTTGATGCTATTTGGGTCATTGTTAATAGGCTGACCAAGTCTGCACACTTTATTCCAGTATCTCTCTCCTACTCGTCGGCGAGGTTAGCGGAGGTTTACATTAGGGAGATTGTTCGTCTCCATGGGGTGCCAGTATCCATTATCTCTGATCGGGGTACGCAGTTTACCTCGCGGTTCTGGAGAGCGGTCCAGCAGGAGTTAGGCACCCAGGTTCAGTTGAGTACAACATTTCATCCTCAGACGGATGGCCAGTCCGAGAGGACTATTCAGATTCTAGAGGACATGCTTTGAGCCTGTGTTATTGATTTCGGAGGCTCGTGGGACCAGTTTCTGCCATTAGCAGAGTTCGCCTACAATAACAGTTACCAGTCTAGCATCCGGATGGCTCCGTATGAGGCGTTGTATGGTAGGCGATGTCGATCACCAGTTGGATGGTTTGAACCGGGAGAGGCTCGGTTGTTGGGTACAGACTTAGTTCAGGAGGCCTTGGATAAGGTCAAGACTATTCGGGAGAGATTGCGTTCAGCTCAGTCCAGGCAGAAGACTTATGCGGATCGTAAGGTTCGAGATGTAGATTTCATGGTTGGTGAACGAGTATTGCTCCGAGTGTCGCCTATGAAGGGCGTGATGAGGTTCGAAAAGAAGGGCAAGCTCAGCCCTAGGTATATTGGTCCATTTGAGATTCTAGACAGAGTGGGAGGGGTGGCTTACGGATTAGCTTTGCCGCCTAGCTTATCAGCCGTGCATCCAGTTTTTCACGTATCTATGCTTCGGAGATACCATAGCGATCCCACACATGTGTTAGACTTCAGTACTGTCCAATTGGACAATGATCTATCTTACGAGGAGGAGCCGGTGGCCATTCTAGACCGACAGGTTCGACAGTTGAGGTCGAAGAGTTATCCTTCTGTGCGTGTTCAATGGAGAGGTCAGCCTCCTGAGGCATCGACCTGGGAGTCCGAGTCTGATATGCGGAGCCGCTACCCACACTTGTTTCCTGACTCAGGTACTTCTTTCTTTTGTCCGTTCGAGGACGAATGGTTGTTTTAGAGGTGGAGATTGTGACGACCCAAAGTGTCATCACTTATTTTATTAATTATTTTGAGATTCTGAGGCCTCGAAAACCTCATTCTATGTTGCCTCAATTTACGTGCACAATCCGAGCATGTAGCCGGAAAGATTTTGTGATAGAAAATATGAATTCTATGAGAAATTTGGAAAAAAATGATATTAATATTGATATGGTTGACTTCGGTCAACATTTTTGGTAAACGGATCCGGACCCGAGATTGGATGGTCCCGAGAGGTCCATAGGAAAATATGGGACTTGGACATGCGTCCGGAGTCGAATTCGAGGCCTAGAGCCCAAGTTATGAATTTTTCTATGAAATTGTTTTTGATGTAATTGTTAAAGGAAATGAATTAATTGACCTTGGTATCGGGCTCGTATGTTGGTTCCGACGCCCGGTACAAGTCTTAAATATTATATATGTGATTTCTATAAAGTTTGGTGACATTCGGATGTCGTTTGAGATGTTTTGGACCTTGAGTTCCAAGTTTGAAAGTTTTGAAAACCAAAAGTATGAAAATCATGAATTTGAGGCTTGATTTGATGAAAACGATGTGATATTGGCGATGTGATCGCACGAACAAGTTCATAATGTGTTTTTGATGTTGTGTACATGTTTGGTTTGGAGTCCGGGGAGCTCGGGTAAAGATTTGATAGGCCGTTGGATGAAATTCTGAATTTTTGCACTGCTGGTTTTTCACCCAGCTGTTGTCTTCGCAATTGCGAAGTATTTCTCGCAATTGCGAAGGTGGCAGGGTCAAGGCAGGGTTCGCAAATGCGAACCCTTGGTCGCAAATGCGAAGGATGCCCATGACCGTTTGGGTTCGCAAATGCGAACCAAACCTCGCAATTACGAGGCCTCCAGTGAAAAGGCATGCTTCGCAAATTCGAAGCATTCTTCGCAAATGCGAAGGTTCCTCAGCCCAGCCTCGTTTGCAAATGCGAAGGTCCCTGGAGGCCAGCCTGGTTCGCAAATGCGAACATATGTTCGCAAATGCGAAGCCCCCAGATTTGCCTTGGCTTCGCAAATGCGAACAAAAGTTCGCAAGTGTGAACTTCCCAGCCTTAGCTTATTTTTCAAACTCCAAAAATTGGTCGGGGTTCGCAATTGCGAACCCATGTTCGCAAATGCGAACACAGAGACCTGTAAAACACGATTTTCAGTTCATTTCTTCACTTTTTACAAAATAAAAACACCCATTTGCGATTCTTCACGGATTCCTTCTTCATCAAAACAATTGTAAGTCACTTTTTACTTAATTCTTTCAATTCCTAACATCATTAAACATGTTTTTCAATAGAAATCAAAGGTTTTCATGGTAGAATTTCTTGTTTTTGTTAGAATATAGGGTTTTTCATAAATTGGGAAATTGGACCTCGAATTGAGGTCCGATTTTGAAACAAATCATATACATGAACTCGTGAGGGGATGGGTAACCGGATTTTTGTCCGAACCCCGAGTTCCGACCATGTGGGCCCGGGGTCAAAATTCACTATTCCGGGCAGAATGTTGTAAAAGTTGTATTTGGTCTTAGGAATTAGTTTGTTGAGTAGTATTGATGATATTAAATCAATTGTGTATAGATACGATTGGATTTGAGCCAAATTTGAAAGAAAAAGACATTTCCACGGATTGAATTGTTCATAAACATTCGAGGTAAGTGTTTGTTCTATCCTAGCTTGAGGGAATATGATTATGTGCTATGTGTTATGTGATCGAGTGCAGTGTATGGGATGCAGTGACGAGCATCCATACACTGGCGTCTAGTATGACCGTGAGTCATTGAAAATGCTTATTTTGAGATATATTTACAGATGAATTGTTAAACCTTTGCCAGGTTGTAGAATTGTTATTGTTCTCCCTTGTCGGGACTTGTTGTGAAGATAATTATTGATTGCCCATGTTGGGACAGTTTATGAATTTCTGCTTCTTTCTTTGCCCTTAACTGTGATTGTTATTTGGGTGAGGAAGAGTGATAATGCACGAAGGGTGATGCCGTGCCTTGATTTATTATTTATGCACGAAGGTTAAATGTCGTGCCATGTTTTATTGATTATGCACGAAGGATCATGCCGTGCCCTGGTTATTGAACCATGTACGAAGGATCATGTCGTACTATGGATGTGAGGATGAGAGTAAAAGCACGAAGGGTGATGCCGTGTACTTTATTTGCTTATTTGGTGAGGATGAGAGTAAAAGCACGAAGGGTGATGCCGTGCAACTGCTTGCTATTCCTTGACTTGATATTACTTGTGTTTCCATTATACTTTGTTTTTCCTTGTGAATTTATTAACTGTTGTTAATTGTTGTATTCTTTGAGATATTCCTTATTGTGTTATTACCTGGTTATTTCTTGTTATTCCGTGGTATACATATATATTGAATTGCACAGGTTTATGTGGGTGTCTGGTCCTAGGCTTGTCACTACTTCGCCGGGATAGGCCAGGCACTTACCAGCACATGGGGTCGGTTGTGCTGATACTACACTTATGTGCGTTTTGCACAGGTCAAGGATACGAGCAGGAGCAGCAGCAGTAAATAGATTGCGTGGGAGTTGATCACATTTGAGACCAAGGTAGCTTGCAGACGTCCGCAAGCTCGGCGTCTCTCTCTTTACTTATGTTTTTAGCTGTAGTCTCTTTGTTCCGAGACAAACAGAATTATGTTATATTTCTTCAAACTTTTATGGGTAGTATTCAGTAGTAGTTCGTGAGTTGGTGACTCCACGTCTTGGGTAGACGATTTCAGTATGATTTTCATCTTGTAATTAGTTATTTCTATTTCGATAAAGTATTCCGCATTTATTTAATTAAAATTGTGTTAAAAACAGGATAGTATGAATACAGTGGCTTGCCTAGCTACCACGAGTAGGCGCCATCACGATCCCGATGTTGGGGGAAAATCCGGGTCGTGACAACAACAATCATATATGTCACACAACAGCTCAAATTATTATTTCCAGGTTCTAGTTCATAATTTATGAAAATTCTTTAACTTTTATTTATTTTTTCCAAAACAGGTGACTTAACAATTCAATACTGTAATTTCAAACCAGGACAGAGATCAGTGATTTAAGCAAGTATAGCTATCATATATATAACTATCCCCTAGGGATACTACAGGCCGGCACAAGGCCCCAAACACGGCTTACAACCAACAATTATATCAAACACGGTGTTTTTCAACCACTAATATCATATTATACTCATTCGGGATGGACTAAGTCTCAATCCCCAGTCACAACCAATCCCCGCACCTGCCACGGGGTGCGAGCCACGCCCTACTAGCGTCACAATGTGCTAAGTCGGGGTTTCGAACTCTCAGGCTACCATATACACAAACTACTCACCTCTAGCCGGTCGTAGACTCGTCCGCAATGCTTTTTCCTTTCGAATTCGCTGCCTTGCATGTAGAATCTAGTCAAACCACAACAATTATGTCAATTACGGGTCAAATAACCATAACCCAATTCAATTTACATGAAATACGCATAAATGCACTAAGTTGGTAAAACCCGACCCCAGGCCCGCTGCCCGAAAAATTCCGAAATTAGTACCAATGCGATCCTCATCTTGCCACGAGTTCGTGCATATAAAATTTATCGAAATCGGAGTTCGAATGGCCTTTCAAAAGTCACATTTTCGTTTTCAATACCTAGGCCATAATTCTTCACAGTTTCTACCCAAATTCATGAAGATTGATGTTAATTCTATCATATAATTGTGTTTTTAAGTCAAGAAACTTACCTCCGATGTTACCCTGTCGATTCCTCTCATCACAGCACCCAAACCCTCTCTAAACGAAGTGTATTTAGTAAAAAACAAATTAAGGTCGCGACTAGTTTTAATTAAATTTGTTTCTGCACAGACGTTCCTTCTATGCGATCGTAGGACCACTGTTGCGATCGCATAGAGCAAGTTTTTTTTTTCTCGGCCTCGTTTTCCTTCTCTGCAATCGTAGGCCAAGCCATGCGATCGCATAGCTTCGCATTTTTACCCTCCGCGATCGCACTCGAGCCTCCGCGATCGCATTGTACAAATTCTGGAACCTATGCGATCGCAATGCCCTTCACGCGATCGCATAGTGTTAGTTCTCCACCCCCTAAGACTCTATGCGATCGCAATCCTCTCTATGCGATCGCATAGAGTAACAACTGTTTGCAATTTTTTGCAGAATTTTTGTGATCAAAACTCGCCCGTTGGCCATCCGAAATGATCCCGAGACCCCCGCAACCTCAAACCAAAATCACCAATACATCACATTACCTCATTCAAACTTGCTCGAAACATAAAAACACCATCGTAAACATCAAAATCACCCATTTTACACGGATTCAAGCCTAAGTTTCTTCAAAACTTCCGAAACTAACATTCGATCCAAGACCCGACCTAAAAACCTCCGAATGACCTGAATATTTTCAAACATATCCATAATCACATAACGAAGCTACATAAATTGTCGGAATTCCATTCCGACCCCCGGATCAAAATCTCACTTACCGTTCGGATTTCCCCAAAATTCAACCTTAGCCAATTCAAGCCTCAAACTACACCGGACCTCCGAATTCAATTCCGATTGCTCCCCTAAGTCATAAATGATCCCTCGGAACTAGTCGAATGATCAAAATCCGATTCCGAGCACTCTAACTAAATAGTCAACTCCAGGTTGACTTTCCATATTCAAGCTTCCTTCAAAAAGGCTATATGCCTCATTTTCAACCCGAATCACTCCTAACTCACCCGATAAACTCTAACACTGATATAAAAGCATAAAACATGTAAATGCAAGGTAACGGGGTGGTAATTCCCATACCGACAGGCTGGGTCGTTACATTCCCCCCAACTTAAACAAACGCTCGTCCACGAGCGGGTTAAGAAACATACCTAGAGTATCAAATAAGTGTGGATATCTGCTCCGCATCTCCTGCTCGGTCTCCCATGTTGCTTCCTCCACGGGACGACCTCTCCACTGCACTTTCACTAAAGCTATGTCCTTGGATCTCAGCTTACAAACATGTCGACCCAAAATGGCTACCGGCTCCACATCATAGGTCAAGTCCTCATCTAACCGTATCTTGCTGAAGTCTAACACATGTGACGGGTCTCCAACATACTTCGGAGCATAGATACATGGAACACCGGGTGAACTCCCGACAAACTGGGTGGCAAAGCAAGCATATAGGCCGCCTCCCCAACTTTCCTAAGCACCTCAAATGGTTCAATGAACCTTGGGCTCAACTTTCCTTTCTTCCCAAACCTCACAACGCCCGTTATAGGCGAAACCTTTAGCAACATCTTCTCACCTACTGAATAAGACACATCTCGGACCTTCCGGTCCGTATAACTCTTTTGACACGACTGAGCTGTGCAAAGTCTCTCCTGAATCACCTTCACCTTGTCTAAGGCATCCTAAACTAACTCTGTCCCCAACAACCTAGCCTCACCGGGCTCAAACCAACCGACTGGAGACCTACACCGCCTCCCATATAAAGCTTCATACGGTGCCATCTGAATGCTGGACTGATAGCTATTATTATAAGCGAACTCTGCAATAGGCAAGTAATCAGCCCATGAACAACCGAAATCAATGACACAAGCACGCAACATGTCCTTCAGTATTTGAACAGTACTCTCAGACTGCCCATCCGTCTGTGGATGAAATGTTGTGCTCAGCTCCACCTGTGAACCTAACTCTCGCTGAAATGTCCTCCAAAACTGAGAAGTGAACTGGGTACCTCTATCTGATATGATAGAAATGAGAACTCCATGCAATATCACAATCTCGTGGATGAATATCTCCGCCAGCCGCTACGAGGAGTATGTATTACACATTGGAATGAAGTGAGATGACTTGGTCAGCCTATCCACCACCACCCAAACTGAATCAATCTTCCTCGGTGTCCGAGGGAGTCCACTAACAAAGTCCATAGTGATCCTTTACCACTTCCACTCGGGAATATCAATACGCTGGAACACACCACAAGGTCTCTGATGCTCGTACTTGACCTGCTGACAATTTAGACACCGTGCCACATGATTCACAATATCCTTCTTCATCTTTCTCCACCAATAATGCTGTCTCGAATCCAGATACATCTTTGCGACTCCTGGATGAATAGAATACCGCGAGCTGTGGGCCTCCTCCAATATCAACTCAAGAAGGCCATCAACATTGGGCATGTATATCCGGCCCTACATCCGCAACACACTATCACTATCAATAGTGACGTCTCTGGCATCATCATTCTGAACTCTGTCCTTAAGGACAAGTAAGTGTGGATGCCATACTGGCACTCTCGAATATGATCATATAAAGAAGAACGAGCTACTACACAGGCCATAACCCGACTGGGCAAAAACAATATCCAGCCTTACCATCTGATTAGCTAACACCTGAACATCAACTGCAAGGGGTCTCTCCCCAACTGGAATATAAGCCAAGCTGCCCATACTAATAGCCTTCCGGCTCAATGCATCGGCCACAACATTGGCCTTCCCGGGATGGTACAAAATGGTAATATCATAGTCTTTAAGCAATTCAAGCCATCTCCGCTGCCTCAAATTGAGATCTTTCTTCTTAAACAAATGCTGAAGGCTGCGGTGGTCTGTATATACATCACAAGATACACCATACAAGTAATGCCTCCAAATTTTTAAGGCATGAACAATAGGAGCTAACTCTAAATTATGTACAGGGTAATTCCTCTCGTGGGGCTTTAGCTGACGAGAAGCATATGCAATAACTCTTCCCACCTGCATCAACACACAACCAATCCCAACCCTGGAAGCATCACAATATACCTTATAAGACCCTGAAGCTAATGGCAACACAAGTACCGGAGTGGTGGTCAAAGCCGCCTTGAGCTTCTGAAAGCTCTCCTCACACTCATCAGACAACACAAATGGAGCATTCCTCTGTGTCATCTTCGTCAAAGGTGAAGCAATAGATGATAAACCCTGAACAAATCGGCGGTAATAGCTTGCCAAGCCGAGAAAACTCCGAATCTCAGTAGCTGAGGAAGGTCTGGGCCAATTTGCACTGCCTCGACCTTCTGTGGATCAACTCGAATACCATCACTGGACACTACATGTCCCAGAAAAGTCATAGTATCAAGCCACAACTCACACTTAGTGAATTTTGCATAAAGCTTTTCTTCTCTCAACCTCTGCAGTACCACTCTCAAGTGTTGTGCATGCTCCTCCTAGCTGCGTGAATACACCAGGATATCATCAATAAACACGATCACGAAAGAATCAATGTATGGCCGAAATATACTGTTCATCAAATGCATGAATGCAGCTGGGGCATTAGTCAGCCCGAAAGACATCATCAGAAACTCATAGTGCCCATATCGCGTTCTGAACGCTGTCTTTATAATATTCAAGTCCCTGATCTTCAATTAATGATAGCTCGATCGAAGATCAATCTTAGAAAATATGCTAGCGCCCTGGAGCTGATCAAATAAGTCCTCAATACGAGGCAATGGGTACTTATTCTTCACTGTTACCTTGTTCAGCTGCCTGTAATCAATGCACATTCTCATTGTGCCATCTTTCTTCTTCACGAACAATACCGGCGCACCCCAAGGTGACACACTCAGGTGAATGAAACCCTTATCTAAGAGTTCCTAAAACTGCTCTTTCAATTCTTTTAACTCAGCTGGTGTCATGCGATAGGGCAGAATAGAAATGGGCTGAGTGCCCGGCACCAAGTCAATATCCCTGTCAGGCGGCATGCCCGGCAGGTCTGCTGGAAATACATCCGGAAACTCCCTCACAATGGGGACGGAATCAAGATTGGGTGTCTCAGCCTCAGCATCTCTAATGAAGGCCAAATAAGATAAAAAAAACCCTTCCCAATCATTCGTTATGCCTTTAAATAAGAAATCACCCTGTCAGACACATAATCAATCAAGCCACGCCACTCAATCCTCGGATTACCTGGAATAGGTAGTGTGATTGTCTTGGCACGATAGTCCAGATTCGTGTGGTAAGAAGAAAACCAATTCATGCCTGGAATCACATCGAAATCTACCATGCCCAATAGTAACAAGTCAACTCGGGTCTCCAGACCCCCAATAGTAATAAGACAGGATCGATATACCTGATCCACAACAACAGTATCCCCCACCGGGGTAGACACATGTACGGGCAGGGTAAGAATACCATGGGTCATACCCAAATGATGTGCAAAATAAGAAGAAACATAGGAATAGGTAGATCCGGGATCAAATAAGACTGAAGCATCCCTGTGGCAGACTGAGATAATACCTGAAATGACAGCATTTGAGGCACTAGCATCCTTCCTATCCGAAAGAGCATAGAAATGAGCCTGGCCTCCGCTAGTACGATCCTCGCCCCTAGGGCGACCTTTGGCCACCCGGCCACCACTCCTAGCTGACTGTGCTAGTGTTGAAGAAATAGGAGTAGAAGACAAGGGCTGATCCCTCTACTGAGACAGCCTATGAAGCCACTTAGGACACTCTATCTCGATATGGCCCAAATTGCCACACTCAAAACAATGGCCTGAAGATGAAAGAAGGGACTACTGAGGGCCCCTCGCTGCAGATGAATCCTGAGCCGAAGAAGCAGGAGCAGAGCTCTGAGCTGGAAAAGCACTCAATGCAGGCTGACTCTCTTGACGACCCTGCTGACCCTGATGACCCCGATGGCCCTAACGACCATGATCTGATGAAACTCCACTGGACTCTGCACGTCCTGACTGATGAGATCTGAATGAATGACCCCCACCATGCTGAGGCTGGCCCCTAGACGGAGCACCACTGTAATTACCATTACCACGAGGCCTCTTGGCCTCTCTCTCCTCACGCTCTCTGCGGCGATCTGTCTCAATATGACGGGCAGCATCAACCACCTCCTCAAAGGTAACTGCCGAAGCTCTCTCTCTGGTCATCAATATACAGATGGGATAGATAAGACCATCTATAAATCTCCTGATCCTCTCTCTGTCCGTCGGAACCATCCACATGGCATGACGAGCTAGCTGTGTGAATCTCATCTCATACCGAGTAACCGACATATCCCCCTGCTTCATCCACTCAAACTGATGACGCAACTCCTTTCTCTGGGACTGAGGCACATACTTCTCCAAAAATACCGTGGAGAACTGCTGCCAAGTGAGGGGCACTGCCCCAGCGGGCCTACGCCTCTCAAAATCATCCCACCACTGAAATGTTGGACCTGTGAACTGAAAAGTGGTGAAAGCAACACCGCTGGACTATAGAATACCCGCGGTGCGAAGCATACGCTGACATTTATCAAGAAAACCTTGGGCGTCCTCTCCCTCGGCACCACTAAATGCTGGAAGCTGTAGCCTCTCAAATCTCTCCAGACGACACTGCTCATCTTCAGGCATAACTGGAACCACAGGAGCTGGTGCAATGGGTGCAACTGGCTGAACTGGAGCTGCCCCAGGTGCCTGAATACCCTGAACTACAGGCTCGGGTGTGCGAGCCACGGGGGTCTGATTCCCTCCCGCTGCTTGTGAAGAAGCCGTTGCA
Organism: Nicotiana noctiflora; assembly: GCA_032618575.1. Taxonomy (NCBI): domain Eukaryota; kingdom Viridiplantae; phylum Streptophyta; class Magnoliopsida; order Solanales; family Solanaceae; genus Nicotiana; species Nicotiana noctiflora. Next base: position 563,854 of record JASVEL010002101.1, on the reverse strand, counting down.
GTAGAGGCTGCAACCACCTGGGCTAAGCCATTGCAAACTGATAGAATTTGGGCCAATGTCTCCTGAAGACCCGGTATCACAATAGGAACTGCCGGCGCCTGAACCTGAGCTGCCGGAGCATCTGCAGCTGGAACCTGATCCAGAACCTGGGCCACCGGTGCTGGAATCTGACCCTGAGTCTGGTCAACTGGTGGGTCAGTAGGTGCTGGCGCTGCTGCCTTACCTCTACCACGACCACGGCCTTTGGGTGCCAATGGTGGTCGTCCGCCACGTCCGCTAGCACGTGTTCTCACCATCTGCGAGAGAATAGAATATGGAAAAATTTAGTTTAATGATAACACAAACCGCACGATATGAATCCAAGAAAAGTGAGGTTTTTCCTAAAGTTTCTGTATCCTTCCGAGGATAGACATGGACATCTACATACCGATCCGCGAAAGCCTACTAAACCAGCTCATGACTCGCGAGTCCTAGTAACCTAGGCTCTGATACCAACTTGTCACGACCCAAATCCGGTCGTAATGGCGCCCAACAATCAAGCTAGGCCAGCCAGACCAACAAATGATTTCACAAATAATATCAGTCCCAAATGGAGAACCCAAGAAAAAATATGAGTCATAGAAACTCCAATAATAATAATACGAACAAAATACTGAGAATAGCGGAAATAACTAACACTCCCAAAGATCCGGAGTCACAAGTCTTGAGCCTCTAAACAAAACCGAACTAAAGTAGAGAATACTGTATAAAAGTTCTCAAATCTGAACATAAAGTAACAGCTGAAAAGAGAGGAGAAGCTAGGTTCTGCGAACGTCGGAATCTACCTCAGCAACTCGAAATGACTCTGTGAAAGCTAGAATGCTCGTCTACTTCTCCTGAGTACCTGAATCTGCACACAAAGGTGCAGGGAGTAGGGGTGAGTACTAAGTACTCAGTGAGTAATAAATATATACAAGTAGCTAAAAGCAAGAAATCCATAGAATACCACAAAATGAAGCTAAACTACAGTCCGATCCTCCTACGATATAGCAACATAAGTACAATACAAATATCACAGATAATTCAATAGATAAAGATGCAATGCAATGCACATAACCGCTACGGCGTGTGGCCCGATCCATTTAACGTCGACGACGCTCACTCAGGGTGTGTACTGCCTCCGGAGGAGCTCCTACAGCCCAAGCGCAATACCGCTGCGGCTGGTAGCCCGATCCCCATATCATATCAACCGATGCGGCGTGCAGCCCGATCCATCCTCAATCCACAACAATCATATAAGTCACACAACAGCTCAAATTATTATTTCCAGGTTCCCGTTCATAATTTATGAAAATACTTTAACTTTAATTTAATTTTTCCAAAACAGGTGACTTAGCAATTCAATACTGTGATTTCAAACAAGGACTGAGATCAGTGATTTAAGCAAGTATAGCTATCATATATATAACTATCCCCTAGGGATACTACAGGTTGGCACAAGGCCCCAAACACGGCTTACAGTCCACAATTATATCAAATACAGTGTTTTTCAACCATTAATATCATATTATACTCATTCGGGATGGACTAAGTCTCAATCCCCAGTCACAACCAATCATCGCACCTGCCACGGGGTGCGAGCCACACCCTACTAGCGTCACAATGTTCTAAGCCGGGGTTTCGAACCCTCAGGCTACCATATACGCAAACTACTCACCTCTAGCCGCTCGTCCGCAATGCCTTTTTCTTTCGAATTCACTGCCTCGCGCATAGAATCTAGTCAAACCACAACAATTATGTCAATTACGGGTCAAAGAACCATAACCCAATTCAATTTACATGAAATGCGCATAAATGCACTAAGTTGGTAAAACCCGACCCCGGGCCCGCTGCTCGAAAAATTCCAAAATTAGTACCAATGCGATCCTCGTCTCTCCACGAGTCTGTGCATATAAAATTTATCAAAATCAGAGTTCGAATGGACTTTTAGTAGTCAAATTTTCTTTTTCAATAACTAGGCCATAATTCTTCACAGTTTCTACCCAAATTCACGAAGATTGATGTTAATTCTATCATATAATTGTGTTTTTGAGTCAAGAAACTTACCTCCGATGTTACCCCGTTGATTCCTCACTTCACAGCACCCAAAACCCTCTCTAAACGAAGTGTATTTAGTGAAAAACTAATTAAGGTCGCGACTGGTTTTAATTAAATCTGTTTCTGCACAGACGTTCCTTCTATGCGATCGCAGGCCCACTGTTGCGATTGCATAGAGCAAGTTTTTTTTCCCGGCCTACTTTTCCTTCTCTTGGATCGCAGGCCAAGCCATGCAATCGCATAGCTTCGCATTTTCACCCAACGCGATCGCACTCGAGCCTCCGCGATCGCACTGCACAAATTTTGGAACCTATGCAATCGCAATGCCCTTCACATGATCGCGTAGCATTAATTCTCCGCCCCCTCAGACTCTTCTATGCGATCGCAATCCTCTCTATGCAATCGCATAGAGTAACAACTGTCTGCAATTTTCTACAGAATATTTATGATCAAAACTTGCCCGTTGGCCATCCGAAATGATCCCGAGTCCCCCGGGACCTCAACCAAAACCACCAATACATCACATTACCTCATTCAAACTTGCTCGAAACATAAAAACACCGTCGTAAACATCAAACTCACCCATTTTACACGGATTCAAGCCTAAGTTTCTTCAAAACTTCCGAAACTAACATTTGATCCAAGACCCGACCTAAACACCTCTGAATGACCTGAAAATTTGCAGACATATCAAAAATCACATAACGAAGCTACAGAAATTGTCAGAATTCCATTCTGACCCCCGGATCAAAATTTTACCTACCGTTCGGATTTTTCCAAAATTCAACCTTAGCCAATTCAAGCCTAAAGCTACACTGGACCTCCGAATTCGATTCCGATTGCTCCTCTAAGTCATAAATGATCCGCCGGAACTAGTCGAATCATCAGAATCCGATTCCGGGCACTCTAATTAATTAGTCAACTCCAGGTTGACTTTTCATATTCAAGCTTCCTTAAAAAAGGCTATATACCTCATTTTCAACCTGAATTACTCCTAACTCACCCGATAAACTCTAACACGGATATAAAAGCATAAAACATGTAAATGCAAGGTAACGATGTGGTAATTCCCGTAACGATGGGCCGGATCGTTACACCAGATAGTGTGTCTTTAGGATTACACATTTAGGAGTCACCTATGTGAGTGTGAGTGTAAGCCGCTTCAAGGAGAATGAAAGTATAGGCCCATTCTTTAAGCACTCATGGAACCACGCGGTGTTCATGGCTGAAACGAACACAACCATCAGAACCCTAGATGGTTAAGGATTGATTGTGTGACTTATGTTGTCTAGGTACACAACAAAACTCAATAGTTCAAAGATATCAAATCTACCGATTGACCGAGTATATCTGATACAAGTTCACTACGGAAAGTTCAAAGGGAAACTTAATTATCCAGATGCAATCAATTCTTGTGTGTAAAACACACATACGTCCGTGCATTTCTTTAAGTTTATAGCCATTTTCCATTCATGTGGGGGATTGTTGGGTTTGTTATTTAAATAAATAATAACAAAAGAGGCGTGAATAAAAACTTGTGGGAAAAGAAATGGACGGATGACCCGCGATCCGGTTCGGTCTAGCTCGTTTTTCTTTCCCGGATTAATTTAAATTCATTTTAAATTTTGCGCAAAAAATGTTCCAACAGCCATGACTATTTTGAAAGGTTGCAAACCTCTTCAGAGGGTCACAACTGTTCTAACAGCCATGACTATTCTGAAAGGTTGCAAACCTCTTCAGATGGTTGATTCACGTCCAAGCAACGGTCGTAGTCAATATAACTTGGTCTAATAATTCCAAGATCGATCCCACAGAGAATTAACCTACCAATTGCAACTATCACAACTCTAAAAGTACTTCCGAATCAAGTTCCCAAACTTTGAATATATATTTGTGTGATTTTCGAATATCTACTTGGCAATAATTAAGAATGCTTGAAAGAAAGAATTGAATGTAGAGTAAAAAGAATATTATGAGAAGGACTAAGGTATTGATTTCCCCTATTGATGGAATCCCTTATCGTTATGCTCTTACAAATTGTTAATATATTTTATTAATCATGAACACTATATTTATCGTAACCCTCTCCCGAGCAATTATAATAATTTACTAGTGCACTCTCCCGCGCTACCCTAGCTAGCTTTAATTTGAATAGTTCACTTGATATTGCACCCAAGACTTCGTTATTCCTAACCCCGTCTTTACGCCTAAAGTTATAGATTCCTCCAATAACCTAGGTGTGGTGTTATTCAACAATAAACCTAAATATGCACTCTTTTCCAAGTTATGCACACTAAATAGGCACCGCTAGTTGGGAGCTCTACCAATTAACTACAATAAGAATGAAGTAGAACAAATAGAAATCTAAGTCATAATTTGTAATCACATAAACGATAAGTTCATCACTCAATAGGTTCCATCAAAACCTTAGAATAGAATTTAGCTACTCATGCTTGAAGAAACAAGAATAATAATTGAAATCATAAAGAAATACTTGATATAAAATAAAAGAAAGAGTTTGAGAGGAATCTCTCTTACTAAAAATCTTGCCAAAGTAATGAAATAAAGATAACATGCCTCTATGGAGAAACTAGGACTTTAAATAGAGGTTTTTAGGGCTAAAAACTAAGTTTGAGTACAATTAGGATAACTGTTGCGGCGCCTTACGCGGTTCGTTCGCGGCCGCGAGTGGACTGCGAACAGGCAAACTTCAGAGGGCTTCATTATTCGCGGTTCATCCGCAGCCGCGAGTGAACCGCGGATGAACAGTCTGTCTGCTTCTTCCCTGCTTCTTCAGGCCCTCTTCACTTTAGCTCTTCATATGGCCTTTTCATCAACCTAGGACTCCAAAATAGCTCTTTATAGCATCCAATGTATCACATGTACCTATAAAACACAAACGAACACTAATCAAAGCATTTTGTCCTCATAAACAACATTAATTCCATAACAAAGTGTGATTATTTAGGGTATAATTATAGTTAAATTCACCTATTATCAATACCCCACACTTAAACCTTTGCTCATCCTCGAGCAATCTTTAAACACACTTTTAGGCCAACTCAACAAAAATTTGTCTCCCCCTAAATATGTCACAAAATCTATTATACATGAACAACCTAAGATATGCATAATCTGTACTTAACCGCAAATTCTCATGCCCGCACATTATTACTTACTCTACTTATTACCAAAAACTTGAAAATTTACCTTCTTCCTCTTGAGTTACATACCCTCACATAATTTATTGAGAGAATTTCCCACACATAATCAATTCATAACATGAAACATATAAGTATCGGAAAAATTCACTCACTCTCAACAAAGAACATTCATATGCATACAGACACACCATAGGCTTGCCCCTAGTGTAATACTCCACTAATCGAGTTATGCAATCATAGATCAAGAGGTCTTCAAGGGTTGTAATGTAGGCTATGGGACGGGTAGGATACTTTTGGGTATAGTCACTAGCCTCCCTAAGCACTTTTCTTTTCGTTTTTTCACAACTTCCCTTTTTGTTTACTTCCTTATGTCTCCCATAAACATACCTTCACCTTCCTTCACTTTTACCCCCACTTTTTCTTTTATTGATGTGACTGGCTTTTCTAATATTTAATTCAATATAGCTCATCTTTTCATTGCTTTGCAATACATTTACATTATTTTGGCCAGCTCACTATTTTATTTTTTTTTACATTCATTCTTGATTTTTCCCTTTTCAATTTCCCTTCACCCCACACTTAATATTTTGCATATTTGTTACAATACAAGTGCTTCTAGGAGGTAAAGTAGAACAATAATTTGAAGAACATTCAAGGGTTATCAAAGAATAGGCTTTAAGCTCAAAGGGGTTAACTAAGATATAATGTATGGGTGAATTCATGTTTATTGGTATATGGGGTTACACAAAGAAATGCCTATATCCTTTCTATAACCAAACAACTTCTATTTCGCTTTGCAAACACACAGGGCAAGTTCTAGGCATCATGTACAACATACAATGTAAGTAAAAACCTCACACACACATGGCATGCAACTCATTTGGAATCCAGTTTATCTACAAAGTCCTATCGATGTTCAAGCAAGCATTATTGTGCAATTTAAGGCATATTGAGATTCTACAATCAAGCTTAGAAGATACATTTTCAAGTTCAATTTACGCTTTTGCTAATGTGCATATTCGGGGTTACATGTTGCCCTTTGTCCTCTAATCCTAAGAAAAGGAAAATCTACCTAACCCGGTTCAATAAAAACCCTTGGAAAAGAATCGTGGTCAAAAGAAAAACCAAGGGGGAGATGATACACTACCTAAAAAAGAAAATAAAAGAAAGAAAAAATTCCTACGTGGACTACTTCCCTCAAGAGTATTTGTCCTAAATAGTCCGTCATCAGGAAGGGTCCTCTACTCATATTTTTGGATTTTTTAAAATTTTATAATTTTTTTGTGTTTTTATTATTTTATATTACTTACTAATATATACATTATGTACAAGATAAGTCACCCACCCCACACTTAAAAATATGTCATGTCCCCATGACATAAATAAAAATTAAAGCACAGGAGGGGCAAGAAAACGTACCTGAGACTCACTCGAAGTCGGAGACGGTGGATGGGTCGACATGGCATGCTCGTCCAAGTGCTCTAAACCATGCCATAAACCTGTTTTCTGACCGGGCTTGCCTAGTGGACATGGCATCTAGCCGTGTGTGTAAGCCATCTACAGAGGTGCGCAGAGCAGCAACCTCCTCTTCCATTGACCTTAGCATAGGTCGTGTGGACTCGGATCTAGACATGCTTGCTCCGCGAGGAGCAGGCCTGGAAGGTCCGGCTGAATCCGTGGAGTGCCTGGCCCGGGCAACCGGTACCGGATCGTCCTCCTCATCCATGTCAATAGGGGTTGTGTCTCATCCAACCCGGATAGTAGCAACTCTGAATGGAGCTTTCGGTAGTAGCTCACCCTCAGCATCAGTAACTGGGTGTGATTGAGGAGACACAACGTAGTGACAAGAGATGGGTAATAAAAACCCTTGCCAGTGAGGGATCCCCTCAATACCATCTCATCACTAAAAACTCGGGCAATATCAACATCCCGATGTGTTACAAAACACCAAGTCAAAACAGCCCTATTAAAGTTAACATCCGTGGTGTTACTTGAGGGCAAGATACGATTGCAAATTATGGAGTACCAACATTTGGCAATGTGTGTAAAACAGTTAGAGTGTAGAGTTTGATTTCTAATCCACACTGGGATGCCATCTACACATAAGGCCTCTATTAGCATGTCCCATGTGACACCAGGCCTATCATGGCAGTAGTTGACATCACTAGTGTGCAATGGCACACGAAGTACCTGCCGAATAGTAGGAATATGAGTATTGACCCGCTTACCTCTGACGAAAACATCTCTAATCATAGCATAAGGAGCATTGGCGTAGAATTCCCGGACAAGGATCTTGTTCACCTTAGGAGGTGAGTCAAAGAGGAACTCCATCTCGCGCCTCCGAATCTCATCATAAATTTCCGGCTTCTCCGAGCGGATAGCTATCCTGTCAACTTCTACCTCTTGGAGCCACTTCTTGTTTGCTTTAATGTGAAATGAATTCTCGGCTCCTTTATCAGCAAACCTAGACTCGTCATAAGTCGGTTGCCTAGATGAGCTAGCACCATGTCGGGATCTCTTTGGGGCCATGATCCTACACAACTAAGACAGCCAAAAACTTTTTGTAAACCGTTAGTCATTGGAAGGCTACTCAGTCTTCGCCATCCTTGAGAACTCACAAGTGACCATTCTTTTGTGCAAATCCCTCATACTTCTATAATTAGATTCTTTATCTAACTATTTTACACATGCCTATTTGAGCACCCCACACTTAGTTATTTAAGCACTTCTAATATTACCCGATTGACTTAGTCCATCCCCAATAAAATACACCATTATCAATTCATGAGTTGGGCATTATTTCTCCTAAAACTACATTAATACATTATGAACAAGTATAATTTGCCCAACTTGGCTTACCAATCAACATACATGGTGTACATACTATTTTAGGTCTCCAAATCATAAAATTAGCATCAACAACACAATTGAAAACCCACAAACCAATTCTTTACCAAACTTCAACTATATAACAAGATTCCTTAGTAAAAATTCATGGAAACATGTATTGTGCAACAAAAAAAACCAGTCATGTTCAAGAGATATCTTAAACTAACAATATCTAATTACATCTACAAAATAAATAATCAATAACTAAGAATAAAAACAAAATAAAAGAGAAGAGAAGTAGAGAAACTTACAAGTAATACAATGAAGAAGAAATGGAGGAAGAATGGGGTGAATTGGAGAAGAGGGTTTTGGGATTTTGTAGAGAGAAGGGGGGGGGGGGTTTGAGTTAGAGAGAGAGAGAGAAGTTGGGAGAAGAAGGGGCGGCTGAGTGTTTGTGAGGGAGAGGGGGAGTGATTTTAGGGTTTTAAAGAAGGGAGGGAAAAGAAAATAAAAAAAAAACTTATATTTTAGCCGACCGCGGAACTGACCTCGACTGTTCGCGGTTCGTTCGCGGGCGCGGATGGACCGCGAATAGTCAAGATTCAGAGAGGTCATTTTTTCATGGATGGTTCGCGGTCGCGAATGGACCACGAACAGAGAAAGTTCAGAGAGGGCATTTTTCCGCGGTTCATCCGCGGTCGCGGATGGACCGCGGACAGTGCCCCTCTCTGAATTTTGTTTTTCAACTGTGCAGCAAAAAATTTGTTTTTTTCTTATTTTACTTTATTACTTACTACTAAGATAAAATTACTTACAACATGTTCGTGGGTTTCCTCCCACGTAGCGCCTGATTTAACGTCGCGGCACGACTCAACTTAGCGCATTTTACGTCTCGCTAGACCTTTGAGGTTCATCCAACCGCAATTCTACCTTGTACTCCATGTTATCCAGGCCTATGTATTGTTTCAACCGCTGTCCGTTTACCTTGAATGTACGTGATCCATCCATAGCTTGAATTTCCACAGCTCCTGACTCAAATGCCTCAATTACCTTGAAGGGTCCTGACCACCTTGATTTCAATTTACCTGGGAACAGTCGTAATCTTGAATTGTATAGTAGTACTTTGTCCCCGTTTTTGAAGTTTCGCTCGACGATATTTTCATCATGGATACGTTTCATCCTCTCTTTATACAATCTTGTACTTTCAAATGCCAGATACCGAAATTCTTTTAACTCATGCAACCCAGTTAACCTTGCTTTACCTGCTTCATCCAAGTTGAGATTCAATTGTTTCAGTGCCCACCACGCTTTATGCTCTAATTCAACCGGTATGTGACAAGCTTTTCCGAACACCAATTTGTAAGGAGACATGCCAATGGGTGTTTTGAATGCTGTTTTATATGCCCATAGTGCGTCATCAAGCTTCCTGGACCAGTTGGTTCTTGTGGCGTTCACTGTTTTAGTCAGTACACTTTTTATCTCCATGTTGGAGACCTCAACTTGTCTGCTAGTTTGCGGGTGATATGGAGTGGCCACACGGTGTTTAACATCATACTTGGCCAATAATTTCTCAAAAGCTCGATTGCAAAAGTGTGTGCCCCCGTCACTAATGATAGCCCTTGGAGTCCCAAACCGGGTGAAAATATTCTTCTTCAAAAATCCCACTACCACCTTAGCATCATTGGTGGGTAGTGCTGCAGCTTCCACCCATTTGGACACGTAGTCAACTGCAACAAGTATGTACTTATTGCCGTATGAGCTAATAAAGGGCCCCATGAAATCTATTCCCCAGTACATCGAACACTTCCACTTGCTGGATTGGATTCATTGGCATCTCATGACGCCGGGAGATGTTCTCGGTGCGTTGACATTCGTTGCAACCTTTCACCCACAAGTGTGCATCCTTAAACACCGTCGGCCAATAGAAACCGGCCTCAACTATTTTGGCAGCTGTACGTATTCCTCCAAAGTGACCGCCATATGCTGAAGCGTGACATGCCTGCAAAACAGAAGATTGTTCTATCTCGGGGACGCATCTCCGGATCATGTTATCAAGACATATCCTAAACAAATATGGTTCATCCCAATAATAACACTGACTTTCACGAAAAAATCTTTTCCTCTGGACCAATGAGAGGTCATGAGGAACAATGCCACTGGCTAGGTAATTAGCATAGTCAGCATACCATGGTGTTTCAAGGAGAGTGGTGGTGAGAAACTGCTCATCTGGAAAGGTTTCCAGAATTTCCCCACTCTCCTTGATAAGTTCAGCTCCTTCAAGTCTTGACAAGTGGTCAGCGACTTGATTTTCAGTACCTTTTCTATCCCTAATTTCGAGGTCGAACTCTTGGAGAAGCAACACCCAACGAATTAGGCGTGGCTTAGAGTCCTTTTTATCAATTAAATATCTAAAAGCTGCATGGTCCGTGTATACGATTACCTTTGATCCTATGAGATAGGACCGGAATTTGTCGAATGCAAACACGACCGCCAGCATCTCCTTTTCCGTCACTGTGTAGTTTAGCTGTGCTCCACTCAGAGTTCTACTTGCATAGTATATTGGATGCATCAGCTTATCTTTCCTTTGGCCCAGAACTGCCCCCACTGCATAATCACTTGCATCACACATTAACTCAAAAGGTTGCTCCCAGTCTGGGGCAATGATGATGGGTGTTGTGACAAGTCTCTTCTTTTGTTCCTCAAAAGCAATCCTGCATTCGTCAGAAAAAACAAAAGGGTGATCTTTTTCAAGTAACTTACAGAGAGGGTTTGATATTTTGGAGAAGTCTTTGATGAACCTCCGGTAAAAACCGGCGTGTCCAAGAAAGCTTCTTATGGCCTTGACGGATGTTGGTGGAGGCAACTTTTCAATGACATCAACTTTAGCACGGCCTACCTCAATGCCTTTGCTTGAAACCCGGTGCCCCAGTACTATACCTTCTTGTACCATAAAATTGCACTTCTCCCAGCGTAGCACTAAATTTGTTTCCATGCACCTTTGTAGCACTTTAGTCAGATTGGCAAGGCATTCATCTAATGAATTCTCTACCACTAAGAAATCATCCATGAACACCTCCATAATGTCTTCGACCATGTCGGTGAAAATAGACATCATGCACCTTTGGAATGTGGCAGGTGCATTGCATAGTCCGAATGGCATCCTCCTGAAGGCGAAGATGCCATAAGGGCATGTGAAGGATGTCTTCTCTCTATCTTCGGGGGCTATGGAGATTTGATTGTGCCCCGAGTATCCATCAAGAAAGCAAAAGTGGGACCTTCCTACCAACCTGTCAAGTATTTGATCAATGAAGGGAAGTGGGAAGTGATCTTTACGGGTGGCTAGATTCAACTTCCTGTAGTCCATGCATATTCTCCATCCGGTGATGGTTCTTGTTAAAATCAGTTCATTGTTGTCGGTTTTCACTACCGTCATGCCTCCTTTCTTTGGCACACATTGGACCGGGCTAACCCAGCTGCTGTCTGAGATTGGGAAGATGATTCCCGCATCTAGCCACTTTATTACTTCCTTCTTCACCACTTCCTTCATGTTGGGGTTCAGCCTTCTTTGATGTTCCCTGGAAGGTTTGTTTCCATCTTCCAGGAGAATTTTATGGATACAATAGGCTGGGCTGATCCCCTTTATGTCTATCATGGTCCACCCGATGGCAGTCTTGCATTCCTTGAGTACCTGTATAAGCTTTTGGGCCTGCACATCTAACAAACTAGATGAGATAATAACAGGTAACGTGGAGTTAGGACCTAGATACTCATACCCGAGATGTGATGGTAGTGGTTTAAGTTCAAGCTTCGGTGGCTCTTCTATGGATGGCTTTGCTGGTGGACTTTCTCTTTTCTCTAAGTGTAGAGATTCGAATTCGAGCTCTCTCTGCCAGAATCCCTTGCCTTCCAGAGATAATACCCATTCGGCCAAACTTTCACCGTTTACCTTTTCCATGTTCATCAGGCATGCTTGAAGTGGATCTTCAATAGTCAATTCTGCATCGTCGGTCTCCACTATTACATCAACCGCATCAATGAGAGAGCAATTTGCGAACTCACTAGGATGCCTCATGGATTTTTGCACATTGAAGATGATCTCCTCATCATTCAACCGCATCTTGAGTTCCCCAGTTTCACAATCAATTATGGCTCTCCCGGTGGCTAGTAATGGTCTTCCCAGGATTATGGGAATTTCTTCGTCGACCTTGCAATCAAGAATAACAAAATCGGCGGGAAACACGAACTTCCCAACCTGGATTAGCACATCATCTATAATACCAAATGGACACTTAACCGTCCTATCAGCAAGCTGTAAAAGCATATAGGTGGGTCTGGCTCTCCCAATACCTAACCTCTTATAAATAACAAAGGGCATGAGATTAATGATTGCCCCCAAATCACATAAGGCCTTAGTAAAGGCATAATTCCCTATAGTGCATGGGATGGTGAAACTACCTGGATCAGATAGCTTCTCTACAATGGGTCTAAAGACCAGTGCACTACAAGTCTGGGTAAGTGTAACTGTGGCCAAGTCTTGGAAATCAAATTTCCGCGACATCAAATCCTTCATCATCTTAGCATAACCAGGCATTTCCTTTAAAGCTTCAATTAATGGAATGTTTACCTGGATTTGCTTGAGCATGTCGAAGAACTTTTTGTATTGCTCCTCTTTCTGATGTTTGGCCAACCTTTGGGGGAATGGTGGTGGAGGCCTCTTCTTCCCGGTGACTTTGGGACTTTTCTTTTTCTATCACTTTCTCATCAATCTGCTGCTCTACCTGTTCAGCTACTTTCTCCGTTCCTTGTTTTGCTTCTTTATTTTCAACAACTGGCTGGACTATGACTTCTGTCAACCATGTGGAGTGGATGTCTCAGCCTGTCTGTCGATTTTCTCACTTTCATTCTCAGTATCAAGATCTCTACCGCTTCTCAGAGTCACTGCCATCATCTGCTTTGGGACTTGATCCTTTGGGTTTGTTTGTGTATCTGCAGGCAATGTCCCTTGAGGACGATTGTTGAGAAACATAGCAATTTGACCCACCTGTACTTCAATATTCTTGATGGAGGCATCATGTGCATCTATCCTCTCATTTGTCTTAGCATTTGACCCAATTACCTGCTGCATCATAGCTTCCATCCTTGCAAACCCATCGTCATGTCTGCCCCCATGTGGTGGTGGAGGTGGATGATATCCCTACTGCTGATTTCCGAAATTCTGAGGTCTAGGATATAGTGCCATGTTGTGTGGTGGCCTCATACCTGCTGCATTAAATTGTGGTCGGGGAGGTCTGTACTGCATTGGAGCCTGTTGGCCCCAGTTTTGATTACCTTGTCGCTGCCCTCCATAGTTAGCCACATAGTTCATATCCTCGTGCTGATGATGATGTTCTTGGTCTGCAACCCATGGATTACTTATGGGTTGGCTAATGCAAGATTTGCATAAACCACCATTGGTAGTGTCTACAATGTGAACCTGCTGCTTGACCCCTGATTCTTCCACCTTCTTTGTTAGGATGCTCATTTGTGTCAATAGAGTTGCCATGTTCTCCTCCGGAGTGTTGGATGGATCCAGAGGTACAGAGTGTACCACTAGTGTGATAGGAGCATTCCTGGACGTCCACCCGGAATTTTGAGCCATCTTGTCTAGCAAATTTTGGCCCTCTCTCTAAGTCTTGCTCAGAAAATCCCCACCTGCTGAAGCGTCTACAATGTTCTTCATGCTGTCTGAAAGCCCCATGTAGAATCTTTGGCCCAACATCTACTCAGGAATCCCATGAATGAGGACACATAACAAGCATACCCTTGAATCTGCCCCAAGTTTCATGTAATGTTTCCATTGGTTTTTGCTTGAAGCTCACGATCTCGTCAATTTGTTGAGCTGTCTTGTTAGGTGGATGAAACTTGTTGTGAAATTGTTTGACTAACGCATCCCAAGTGGCAATAGAGTTTATATGGAGTGAGTTTAGCCATATCTGTGCTGCTCCTGTAACTGAGAACGGAAAGAGTAATAATCAGATAGCTTCCGGAGTTACATTCGGTTGTCTTTGTGTTTTGCATATTGATAGAAAGTTCTTGAGGTGCTGCTGTGGATATTCAACCGGAGACCCAGAGAATAATCCCTTGTTTTGCAACAAGTGAAGCATGTTGTTGGTAATCTGGAAAGACTCAGCTTAAATTGCTGGCACAACAATGGCAGTTGCCAAATTATCCGCCGTGGGTTGTGCCCAGTCGAACAATGCACCTTCCTGTGCCTCCTGTGCCTCTTGCATATTTAGCCCGGCTTGCTGGTTTTGATCGTTTATGTCACCCATTTCGAAGTCTAGTTTGATTGGTTGTTGAGATTGTTGAATTTTTTTTATGGCTTTGTTACGTGCCCGGAAGGTTTGCTCGGGGTCTGAGAGTCCTTCAATTAGTTCTCAAGTCCTTGCAGATTTTCTAGGCATGCACCTGAATACCCAAATCAACAAACGTAAAAATATTCAATGTAGAGTGTAGAAGGAACATGAATACACAAGAATCTTGAAGTTCTGTCAATTGCAATTGATAATTCCGTTAATACCCTGGCAACGGCGCCAAAATTGATTCACGTCCAAGCAACGGTCGTAGTCAATATAACTTGGTCTAATAAGTCCAAGATCGATCCCACAGAGAATTAACCTACCAATTGCAACTATCACAACTCCAAAAGTACTTCCGAATCAAGTTCCCAAACTTTGAATATATATTTGTGTGATTTTCGAATATCTACTTGGCAATAATCAAGAATGTTTGAAAGAAAGAATTGAATGTAGAGTAAAAAGAATATTATGAGAAGGGCTAGGGTATTGATTTCCCCTATTGATGGAATCCCTTATCGTTATGCTCTTACAAATTGTTAATATGTTCTATCAATCATGAACGCTATATTTAGCGTAACCCTCTCCCGAGCAATTACAATAATTTACTAGTGCACTCTCCCGCGCTACCCTAGCTAGCTTTAATTTGAATAGTTAACTTGAGATTGCACCCAAGACTTCGTTATTCCTAACCCCGTCTTTACGCCTAAAGTTATAGATTCCTCCAATAACCTAGGTGTGGTGTTATTCAACAATAAACCTAAATATGCACTCTTTTCCAAGTTATGCACACTAAATAGGCGCCGCTAATTGGGAGCTCTACCAATTAACTACAATAAGAATGAAGGTGAACAAATAGAAATCTAAGTCACAATTTGTAATCACATAAACGATAAGTTCATCACTCAATAGGTTCCATCAAAACCTTAGAATAAAATTTAGCTACTCATGCTTGAAGAAACAAGAAAAATAATTGAAATCATAAAGAAATACTTGATATAAAATAAAAGAAAGAGTTTGAGAGGAATCTCTCTTACTAAACATCTTGCCAAAGTAATGAAATAAAGATAACATGCCTCTATGGGGCAAACTAGGACTTTAAATAGAGGTTTTTAGGGCTAAAAACTAAGTTTTAGTACAATTAGGATAACTGTTGCAGCGCCTTCCGCGGTTCGTTCGCGGCCGCGAACGGACCGCGAACAGGCAAACTTCAGAGGGCTTCATTATTCGCGGTTCATCCGCGGCCGCGAGTGAACCGCGGATGAACAGTTTGTCTGCTTCTTCCCTGCTTCTTCAGGCCCTCTTCACTTTAGCTCTTCATTTGGCCTTTTCATCAACCTAGGAGTCCAAAATAGCTCTTTATAGCATCCAATGTATCACATGTACCTACAAAACACAAACGAACACTAATCAAAGCATTTTGTCATCATAAACAACATTAATTCCATAACAAAGTGTGATTATTTAGGGTATAATTATAGTTAAATTCACCTATTATCAATGGTCACACCTGTTCCAACAGTCATGACTATTCTGAAAGGTTGCAAACCTCTTCAGAAACATCACCTAGTTGGCTATAGACCTTCAAATCCCAAAATATTTACTTACGAAATTTTCTGATTATCTTCATCATCATCTTCTTCTTCTTCTTCTGCACTAAAATTCCAATGTGTTTTGCTGCCATCGAGTGGTTCGCTGATCATCCGCGTTTTGGTACCAACGCTCCGATGACTTAAATTATTCTATCCTAGGAGGATATATTCCATAACCTCGGGTACTTGAGAGGAATAATTTCCTTAAGGATACACTGTGTACTCAGTGGGCTCGATTTGTTCCTTCAACGTTTCAAAAATTATTTTGAAGTTCGAATATTATTTTTCAGAATTGTTTCTACTAACTTTATTCCCCTTTTCCTGAGCCGATGGTCGATTTGGAAACAGCCTCTCTGCCCTTTCGGGTTGGGGTAAGGCCTGCGTACGTATTCCCCTCCCCAGACCCCATCTTGTGGGATTATATTGGGAAGTTGTTGTTGTTGTTGTTGTTGTTATTTCAGAAAAAATACTGTTTTATATACTTACAACAATACAGATAAATAACAGAATATCGCAGAAAAAAACAACAACGAGGGTTGAACTCACACGTATAATGCCGATACTAATAGAATGTATTTGTAGATAGTAAAATGTAGCAACGAAAATATCCAAATGGATCAAAATTTACTATAAACAATATATAGTACCATGTAGATTACAAAAATGTACTCTCCATACGATCCATATCATGTCCTATATTTGCTTTTTATATAATTAGATGACTATCTCTCTTTCTTTTCCTTGTTTTTATTTATTAAACCACTTGTTGTTTGATATGTGTGTTGCACGTGTTAGTACAAAATGTTAAAATATTATTAAAATATGTAAACTGTTATACCAAAATTTTAAAAAAAAATAATTAAATAAATAAAGCTAAAAATAATAAATAATTTTAGAGATTTAGTGTTGAATTCAAATTGACCGGATATCTCAGCGGAGATCAATAATTATATTTAGTTAAAGAAGTGTATTTTATAATTACATATATTTAGTTGTTATGAGTTACAAATATATAATATGACTGTAGACATTGCTTTTGAAGTTGTTCCATTTTGATATTTCAGCGTGTAACAAATAAAAAGAGAAACTAATACTTATTTGTACGCGATACATTTTTTAAAGAATGAAAGAATTAAATATTTGTAAAAGTTCGTAAACAATTAAGTAAGAAGCGATTGACAATGATATAAACATATCAAAAAGAATATCTATTAATCCATAGTTATGCAAAATTATACAAGACTTTTAAGATATTAATTACAAAAGGTTGAGGGAACCAAAAGGTTTTGTACTTATCTATGAAGGTACAATTTTTTTTAAGAATATTATAGTCACTTATGTTTATAGGGTTATTTTGGTCTTTCACATTCAACTTTTGATCTTCATGCTTATAATATACTTTATCTGGTCCACAATAAGTGATCAATTTACTATTGGCACGCCCATTACGAAAATACTAAATTTTATATAAAAATACATGTATGATGAAACTACCCTTAATTAAATATTTAAGATGAGGAGTAAGAATTTTTTTAGGGATATGTAATACGGGTAATTTGGTAAAAATAAATTGAATTCTTTATTGATTATATAAATAAACACTTATTTTGAATCAAAAGAAAAAAATAAATTTATCACTTATTATGAACCGAAGGGAATAATATAATAACTTGCTTAAAATGGAAGGAGAGGGGGTAGGAGGAGGCTATATTGTTGCTGCATGTCGTCAGTTTCTATTACTCCCTCAGTCTTGTATTAACAATCATAGTTACTAGAATTAGTTGTCTCAAATTATTTATGATTTTAAAAGTTTAAAATAATATTGATTTTTCTTCCTTTTACCCTTAGTAATAATTGTCTTTGAAAATGGAGATAACACATAAATAAAAAAATTATTTAATGAAGAGAGATTATATCTTACTACATAAATAAGGGTATAATAGTCCAATCTCTTTCCTAATTAATATCTTTTAAAGAAAATGTAAAAGAGAAACACAACATATAATATGAGACGGAGAGAGTATTAACTGTTATCGCAAAATTGTCCTTTAAAATAATTTCAAAAACTCAAAATTATGCCCCGCATCTGGATTATAATCCCTTCTTTAATTTTTGGTTTAGGAAAAACCAAGAAAATAGAATAACATAACATGGGTCTGCGTCTTTGTACATCTATTCTCTAAAACAAAGAAAACAAGAAAAGAGAATATAACAATAAAGTCTACTGAAAATTTTGCATCACAGTACTGAACTCTAAAGAATATTGTTTATTTTCTTCGACTATGCATTAGAATCATTAGTCAGGTTAGACAACTAAAATTAGAGGATGTCAAATAACTAGAACCAACTCTAATTCTCTAGGTTAACACTACTATTTTCCTGTTTATTTCAGTTAAAATTCGGAAAAAGATTCAAATTTAACGCTGAAATATTCAATTTTGTCTTATATTTGTCCTTTATTTACCTTTTACATTTGTCTTTCATTTAACACTTCATTTAAAATAAATAAAAAATAATTATTCATCTATATTATCCACTAAAAAATTATTAGATAATGAATTTTAAAAAATAGATCAAATATGGATAATATCTAGGGGTGTTCATAAAAATTCGAAAACCCGAACTAAACTAAAAACCAAATCAAACTGGCCAAAAAGCTGATACTTTTTGGTATGGTTTGGTTTTTATTTTGAAATTTAAAAATCGATCAAATTTGGTTTGGTTTGGTTTTAATTAAAAAATCGAACGAAACCGAATATACGGGATATCTATTTTATTTATTATTATACCTATATATATGTATACTTTTATAAAAAGTTTTAAATGTTTTATGGTAACTATTAATTGTTTGCACTTTTGGTACAGTTCATTACCTTTACATTCTAGTTTAATTGGTAGTTTTGCTTTGTTAAGTGTAGGAATCTATTTCATGTTAAAAATAAATATTTTTAATTGAATCGTTAAATTATTCATCACTATTTGATTCAATTATCATCATAATTGATTTGATAGTGTTACGTTGAAAATGTGATAGCTGAAATGTGCATTTGGTAGTGTATGTCTTATATTTAAGTGATATTAGGCTAAGTCTAGGTGATTTGGCGATTGTTTATGCTCCTGCTTGATTATGTTTTAATGTTATAATATGGTTAAATGATGAAAAATGGGCTCTAATTGTGAATTTTATACATTGCAAAATGGTGAGCCTGTATGATGCCTTAAAGTTTTGACTGGAGTTGCATTGGAGCAAGAAAGACCCCTCGGAGCTGAGTGCGCGCAAAGACGAGACAAGAAATTGAAGAAAAAATGGCCTGAACTAGCACGAGGTCTAGTGCATTCGTGCTAGTCCATAAGTGGGAGGCAGAATGTCGGTAAACTAGCGCAAAGTCTAGCGCGAACATTAGCGCGTTCATACTAGTCCCAATTCCGGAGAAGTTCTGTTAGGGGAAAAATTGGAAACTTGAAGTAAAATTCACTCAGCCTATATAAAGTCAAGCTCACCCAAGGATTAGATATCAAGGTTTTTATAGTCTAGTGCAAGAAACATAGAGGCAAGAGGCAAGGAGGAAAATCCAACATCAAGTTCTTCTTTTATTCTTGTTGTTTTTACGTTTTGAATGAAATTAAACATTATAGAGATGAACACTGCTATGAGTAGCTAAAACTTATTGTTCTGGGGTCATGGGTGAAATAAGAACGTTGTAGTTCATAGTTTAATTTAAAGAAATTGATTTTATCATATTGGGTTGTTTATTTAATTCTGTTCTCAATTATTTTGCTGAGTAGCTAACAATGAGATACTATCTACGAATCTAGAGGTGAACTCGAAAGTGAGAACTTTGGATTGCATATAAAATTAAATAGAGCAAGTTCTTGAACCTTTGCATCGGGGAACAGATTTGCAATTAGGCTAGACATATGCCTAATAGCCTTTCTTGGTTGAAATAGAGGAACTGTAAACGCATTCTTGTTAATCTTAATTCCATAGACATATAGGTATTAAGTTAATATGAATAGGCAAGTAAGGAATCGAAACATCCTTATGAGCATTATCAACCCTGTCAATCAATAACCCTGATAAGTCAATTAGTTATTTTAATCAAAGAACACAACATGATTGTTACCTAACCCGTGACCCTGGAATATTCTTCCCTATTGATTGTTACTCAAAATTGTTGTGGATTTAGTTGATTATTCTAGTTATTTTAGTAATTGATATTTTTAGTGTAACGACCCGACCCGTCGTTACAGGAGTTACAACCCTATTTTCTGCGTTTTATGCTTCTATATGTTTCATTATATATGTTTCAAGAATTTGAAGTAATTCAGATAAAGTTAGGTTAGAAATGAGGCAATTGGTCTCTTTATGACAAGGTTAGTTTGGAAAAGTCAACTGAATATTGACTTATGAGTTAGAAGGCTCGGAATGAATTTATGATGATTCGACTAGTTTCGGGGGATAATTTATGACTTAGGAGAACAATCATAATTGAATAAGGAGGTCCGGTGTAGAATTAGGCTTGAATTCGCTAAGGTTGGATTTTGGCGAATTCCGGATGGTAGTTGAAATTTTGATCCGAGGGTCTGAATGGAATTTCGAGAGCTACACTAGCTCTATTAGGTGATTTTGGATATGCGTGCAAAGTTTCAGATCATTTGGAGGTATTTAGGTTGGATTTTAGATCAAATGCAAGTTTCGAAAGTTTTAGTTTAACTCAAGCTTGAATCCGTGGAAATTCGATGATTTTGATGTTTATTATAGTGTTTTTATGTTACAAGTAAGTTTGAATGAAGTAATAGAACATATCTGCGCATTTGGTTGAAGTCCCGAGGGCCTTAAGGTGAATTCGAATGGCCAACAAAGAATTTTTAGCATGTTCAATGCAGCAGAAATATTGCATAGAATTTTACTCTCTGCCATTGCATAGGTAAGTCTTTGGTCGCATAGAAGGTTCTGAGGGGTGGTGATTTTTGCTCTATGCAATCACGTGAAGGAGAGTACGATCGCATAGGTAGAGAAACTTGTTCAATTGGATCCCAAGGGTGACTGATGGGATCGTGTAGCAGGAAGGAACAAAGGGATGCGATCGCAATGGCCTTTTATGCGATCGCGTAAGAGGATTTTTCAGGGCTAGAATTTTCAGTCTATGCGATCGCAAATGGACTGATGCGATCGCATAGAAGGAGACGTCTGGCCAGAACAGTTTAAGGGTTAAATTTCAGTAGCGACCCACATAATATTTCCACCATTTTTACTCCGCCAAGAGAGGGGTTTGAGCGATTTGAAGAGCATTTTCAATGGGTATTGCTTGGAGGTAAGTCTTTTGACTAGTAAACATTATTTTATGAAAGAATCAACACTCAAATTCATGAAGTACGATATAAATTGTGAAGAAATAGAGCTTTGTTCTTGAAAATGAATTTTTAGGATTTGAAAGTCCATTTGAACTCCGTGTTTGATAAACATTATATGTACGGACTCGTGGTGAGACGAGGAATCCGTTGGTATGATTTTCAATATTTTTTGAGAAGTGGACCCGAGGCTTGCGTTTTACCGGCTTCGTCAATTTTAGTACTTTTCGAGTATTTTTGATTGGGTTATGTTTCTTAGACCCATATTTATGTATTCGTTGTGGTTTTGACTAGATTCGACGCGCGAGGTGGTCGATAAGAAAGGAAAAAGCATTGAGAACAAGTCTACGGTCGATTAAAGGTGAGTAGTTGGTATATATGATGGACTGAGTGTTTGAAACCCTGGCTTATCACATTGTGATGCTATATATTTAGGGCGTGACTCGCATCCCATGGCAGTTGCGGGATTGTTTATGACTGAGGATTGTGATTTGGTCCATCCGCAACAAGAACAATGCTATATTGGAAATTGATATGCACCATATGTTTAATATATCTTGGCTTATTGCCATGTTTGGGGCCTTGTGCCGACTTGTAGCATTCTTAAAGGATGAATATCATTGTGACAGCATGATTTGTAAAATCATTGATCTCAGTCCTGTGTTTAGTCACTGTTACAAACTGCTAAGTCACTTTTCCTGAAAGTAATAACTAAAGTATATTCTTTGTAATGAATTGGAAATTTGGAAAAAATAAATTGAAACTGTTATATGACTCATATTCATATTGTGGACTGAGTATGGATCGGGCTGCACGCCGCAGCGAATATTATAACTGAATATTGATCAAGTTGCTTGCCGCATCAAATATTATAACTGAATATTGATCGGGCTGCACGTCGCAATGAATGTTATGATTATATTGCGCTTAGGCTGAATGAGCCCCTCAAGAGTTTGTACACACCCATAGTGAGCGCCGTCGACGTTAAATGGATCGGCCTACGCGTCGTAGCGTTCATGTGCATTGCAATGCATTGCATTCATGCATTGTTATTTACTTGTGCTAAATGTTATTAGTTGTTGTGGCTGGTTTGTAGTAGGATATCAGATTGTTAGTTTTAGCTTTGCTTTGTGGCATTTCGTGGATTTATTATCTTCAGACATTTTATATGCTTATTACTCACTGAGTACTTAGTACTCACCCCTGCTCCCTACACCTTTCTTTGCAGATTAAGGTACACCGGAGGTTTAACTGAGCAATCGTGTTTCCAGAGTTACCAGAGTTGTTGAGGTAGACGTTCGCAGGACCTAGCTTTTCTTCTTATTGCAGTTTTATTTATATATACATTTTTCAGACTTCAGTATTTCGTTCAAATATTGTTATCCAGTTTTGTTTAAAGGCTCTAGACTCGTGACCCTAGATCTTTTGGGAGTGTTTTTATCGGTCTTCGCACTTCTTAGTATTTTCCTTCTATAAATATTGGATTATTACTCTACAACTATTATATTCTCCTTAAATTATTGGTTTTGAGATTTATTGTTAGTATGAGAGCGATGGTTGGTGAGACTTACCTAACTTTAGGGTTGGGCGCCATTATCGTGACAAGTTGGTATCATAGACTAGGTTACTAGGCCTCGCGAGTCATGAGCCGATTTAGTAGGCTCTCGTGGATCGGTACATAGACGTTCGTATCTATCCTCGGGAGGCTACATAACTTTTAGAAAACCCTTTACTTTCTTGAAATTCATTTCATGCGGTCTGTTGTAATGAAAACTAAATTTCCATATTCTATTCTCTCGTAGATAGAGAGAACCCGTGCTAACAGACGTGGTGGACGACCACCAGTGGCACCCAGAGGCTGTTGCTGCGGTAGAGGCAGGACAGCAGGGATACCACCTGGTGCTAGTTGACCAGGCTTAGGTTCAGATTCCAGCGCCAATTGATCATGTTCAAGATCAGATTCCAGCGGCAGGCATTCCAGCAACCCAGGTTCAAGCACCGGCAGTGCCTATTGAGATACCGGGTCTCCAAGAGACCTTAGCGCAGATCCTATCAGTGTGTACTGG
This sequence comes from Nicotiana noctiflora, assembly GCA_032618575.1. Classification (NCBI taxonomy): domain Eukaryota; kingdom Viridiplantae; phylum Streptophyta; class Magnoliopsida; order Solanales; family Solanaceae; genus Nicotiana; species Nicotiana noctiflora. The sequence continues at coordinate 540,440 of JASVEL010002101.1, read as the reverse complement.
CTTAGCCTAGGTAGTCGCGGCTTCAACTACAACAGCTTCTTCTCAGGTAGGGGGAGGCAAACAGACCCCCGTTGCTCCATACCAGTGCCGGTAGTTCAAGGCTTACACACACCTAAGGCAGCTCTAGCTCAGCCAGTTCAGCCAGTTGCATTAGTTGCACCATCCCCATCTCATGTGGTTCCAGCTATGCCGAATGATAAACATCGTTGGTTGGAGAGGTTCAGTAGGCTTCAGCCTCTGACATTCTGTGGTGTTGAGGGCGAGGACGCCTAGGGTTTTCAGGATAAGTGCCAGCGTATGCTTCGTACTGCGGGTATTTTGGAGTCTAGTGGTGTGGCTTTTACTACCTTCCAGTTCACAAGGCCTGCATTTAATTGGTGAGAGGAATTTAAGAGGCGTAAGGCTTTTGGGGCAGCGCACGACACATGGCAACAGTTCTTTATGGTATTTTTGGAGAAATATGTACCCCAGTCTAACAAAGAGGAGTTGCATCGTCAGTTCGAGTGGTTGAGGTAGGAAGATATGACTGTGACTCATTATATGAGTTGAGGTTTTGGCATGCTACGTGGATGATCCTGATAGATCGCGAGAGGATCATGAGGTTTGTGGATGGCCTCAACTATCCGATCTGCATATTAATGATTAGAGAAAGGGCTACAACAGTTACTTTTGAGGAGGTGGTTGATGCAGCCCGTCAGATTGAGACAGATCATCATCGAGAGTACGATGAGAGGGAGGCTAAGAAGCCTCGAGATGCAACTAGTTTCAATGGTGCTCTATCTAGGAGCCAGTCCCAGCACAGTAGGGGTCGTTCCTTCACACCTCCTCAGTTAGGTCGTTCGGAGTCCAGTGGGGCTTCGTCAGGCTGTGGTCATCAGGGTCGTTAGCAGAGCAAGCCTGCAATGAGTGCCCTTCCAACTTATAGCTCTACTCCCACTTCTTTAGCTCAAGGTTCATTTGCAGCGAGGGGTTCCCATCAGTCCCATTCTCCAGCTTCAGGTCGTTGCTACGAGTGTGAGGAGTTGGGTCATATGACAAGAAAATGTCTCAGTTCCTTAGTATATAGTCTCAGTAAAGGGATTAGCCCTCATCTTCTGCTCTGGTTTCTTCAGCACCAACTCAGTCAGCTAGGAGTGGAGGTCAGGTAGCCAGAGGTCGCCCCAGGGGTGAGGACCGTACTGGTGGTGGTTAGGCTCGATTCTATGCTGTTCCATATAGGAGAGACGCCAGTGCATCAGATGCAGTCATCACATGTATTATCTCAGTATGGCATAAGGATGCTTCTATCTTATTTGATCCTGGATCTTCCAAATCTTACATATCTTCATACTTTTCTCATCATTTAGGTACGACCCGTGGTTGTCTTGCCTTGCCTATGCATATATCTACCCCGGTGGGTGATACTGTTATTGTGGATCACGTATATCGATCCTGTCTTGTTACTATTAGTGGTTTGGAGACCCGAGTTGACTTATCATTAATGGGCATGGTGGACTTCGATGTAATTCTGGGTATGGATTGGTTATCTCTGTACTATGCTATTCTGTACTATCATGCCAAGACAGTTACGCTGGCTATTCCGGGTATTCCAAGGATCGAGTGGCGAGGTGTGACTGATTATGTACCCGATAGGGTGATTTCCTTCCTAAAAGCCCAACGAATGGTTGGAAGGGTTGTTTATCTTATCTGGCTTTCGTTAGAGAGGTTGAAGTTGAGATTCCTAGTCTTGATTCGGTCCCCGTTGTGAGGGATTTCCCTGATGTGTTTCTAGTGGACCTGTCGGGCATGCCACCGGACAGTGACAGTGATTTCCGTATTGATCTGGTGTCGGACACTCAGCCCATTTCAATCCCTGCCTATCGTATGGCACCAGCGGAATTAATAGAGTTGATGGAACAGCTGCAGGAACTCCTTGATAAGAGGTTCATTCATCCGAGTGTGTCACCTTCGGGTGCACCAGTGTTATTTGTAAAGAAGAAGAATGGCATAATGAGAATGTGCATTGATTACAAATACCTGAACAAGGTAACCGTGAAGAACAAGTACCCACTATCCCGTATTGAGGATTTGTTTGATCAACTTCAGGGAGCAAGGGTATTCTCTAAGATTGACCTCTGATAGAGTATCAACAACTGAAGATTAGGGATTCCGACATTATGAAAACGGCTTTCAGGACGAGATATGGGCACTACAAATTTCTAGTGATGTCTTTCGGGCTGACTAATTCCCCAGCCGCATTCATTCACTTGATAAACAATGTATTTCGGCCGTATCTGGATTCTCTTATGGTCGTTTTTATTGATGACATCCTGGTGTACTCGCGCAACCAAGAGGAGCACGCGTAACACCTGAGAGTGGTATTGCAGAGCTTGAGAGAGGAGAAGCTTAATGCGAAGTTTTCTAAGTGTGAGTTCTGGCTTAGTACTATGACTTTTCTGGGACACATGGTGTCCAGTAATGGTATTTAGGTTGACCCAAAGAAGATTGAGGAGATGCAGAGTTGGCCCAAACCGTCCTCAGCTATTGAGATACAGAGTTTCCTCAGTTTGGAAGGTTATTATCGCAGGTTTGTCCATGGAATTTCTTCTATTGCTTTGCCTTTGACAAAGTTGACACAGAAGAATGCTCCATTTGTGTGGTCATATGAATGCGAGGAGATCTTCTAGAAGCTCAAGTCGGCCTTGACCACAACTCCGGTACTAGTATTACCATCAACTTTAGGTTCTTACATGGTGTATTGTTATGCTTCGAGAGTTGGGATCGTTTGTATATTCATACAAGAGGGTAGATTTATTGTGTATGCTTCTTGTCAGCTAAAGCCCATAATAAGAACTACCCTATTCATGTCTTAGAATTGGCTGCTATTGTTCAGGCCTTGAAGATTTGGAGGCATTATCTATATGGCGTATCTTGTGAGGTATATGCAGACAATTGCAGTCTTCTGCACTTGTTTAAGTAGAAGAATCTTAATTTGAAGCAGCGGAGATGGCTTGAATTACTCAAGGATTACGATATTACCATCTTGTATCATCCTAGGAAGGCCAATGTAGTGGCCGATGCTTTAAGACAGAAGACTATTAGTATTGGCAGTTTGGTGTACATTCCAGTTGGGGAGAGGCCCCTTGCAGTAGATGTTCGGGACATGGCCAATCAGATAGTGAGGTTAGATATTTCTGAGCCCTGCTGGGTGATGGCTTGTGTGGTATCTCTGTCTTTCTGGTATGACCGCATTCGAGAGCGTCAATATGATGATCCGCATTTGCTTGTCCTGGAGGATAAGGTCCAGCACGATAATGCCATAAATGTAACCATTGGAGATGATGGTGTGTTGCATATGCAGGGCCGTATTTGCGTGCACGATATGGATGGGCTTCGGGAGTTAATATTAGAAGAGGCCCACAACTCGCGGTATTCGATTCATCCGGGTTTCGTAAAGATGTACCAGGATTTGAGACAGCATTATTGGTGGAGAAGGATGAAGAAGGATATTTTGAATTATGTAGCTTGATGTCTCAATTGTCAGTAGGTCAACTATGAACACCAGAGACCCGGTGGAGTATTCCAGTGCATGGATATTCCCGAGAGGAAATGGGAGAGGATTACTATAGACTTCATGAGTGGTCTTCCTCGTACTTCGAAGAAGTTTGACTCAGTTTGGGTTATGGAGGATCGGCTAACCAAGTTCGCGCACTTCATTCCTGTATGCACTAGCTATTCTTCGAAATGGTTAGTAGAGATTTTCATCTGAGAGATTGTGCGGTTGCACGGGGTCCCAGTTTCTATTATATCAGATAGAGGTACCCAGTTTACTTCTCAGTTCTAGAGAATATTTCAGCAAGAGTTGGGTTCACAAGTAGAGTTGAGCACAACATTTCACCCACAGACGAATGGGCAGTCCAAGCATTCAAATAAGATATTGGAGGATATGTTGCGTGCCTGCGTTATGGACTTTGGAGGTTCTTGGGCTGATTTCTTGCCTCTTGCAGAGTTCACTTATAACAATAGCTATCAATCTAGCATTCAGATGACGCCGTATGAAGCCTTATATGGGAGGTGTAGATCTCCAGTTGGTTGGTTTGAGCCCAATGAGGCTAGATTATTGGGGATAGAGTTAGTCGAGGATGCCTTAGACAAGATAATGGTGATTCAGGAGAGGCTTTGCACAACTCAGTCGCGTAAGAAGAGTTACGCGGACCGGAAGGTCTGAGATGTGTCTTATTCGGTAGGTGAGAAGGTATTGCTAAATGTTTCGCCCATGAAAGGCGGTATGATGTTTGGAATGAAAAGAAAGCTGAGTCCAAGGTTCATTGGACCTTTTGAGATACTTAGGAGGATTGGGAAGGTGGCCTATATGCTTGCTTTGCCACGTAGCTTGTCAGGAGTTCATCTGGTGTTCCATGTTTCTATGCTCTGGAAGTACGTTGGGGACCCGTCTCATGTATTAGACTTCAGCACGATCCAGTTGGATGAGGACTTGACCTACGATGTGGAGCCGATAGCCATTTTGGGTCGTCAGGTTCGAAAGTTGAGATCTAAAGACATAGCTTCGGTGAAGGTGCAGTGGAGAGTCCGGCCCGTGGAGGAAGCCACTTGGGAGACCGAGTAGGAGATGCAGAGCAAATATCCTCACTTGTTTGAGACTCTAGGTATGTTTCTTGACCCACTCGAGGACGAGCATTTGTTTAATGTTGGGAGGATGTAACGATGTGACCCGTCGCAGTGAGCACGTGATTTTTACCCTATATTTGAGTTATTCCCAAAAAATTCAAAATCATTAATTTTTCCTTATTTTTACAATTTCTGTGTTAATTGTTCATGTTAAATCATACAAAAAATACAAAAAATTGCATTTTTAGGAAAATTAATTCAATTTTAATAAATTAAAGAAAAAATCAAAAAAAAATTAATTAACATTAGTTTGCTTTTTATGAAAAATAGCCAAAAAGAGTAATTAGTTTAATTTTAATTCCAAATAAATTCCAAAATATGAAAATGCATAAAATACAAAACAAAATTATAATACAAAAAACAAAATATATAAGGAGAAATAAACACAAAATGCAAAAAATCAAAGGAAAAACAATGAATAAAAGAACTGGGCCAAATTCTTCCTGCCCAAGCAGTGGCCCAAATCGTCTTAACCCAGCCGCCCCTGCCCAAACCCAGCTAAACACCCATACCCGGCCCATCCTCTACCAAATACCCAAAACCATCAGCCAAGTCCTAATTTCCCAAGACCACACGTGACTATTCCTCTCTTCCGAAGACACACGGACCAGCCTCCAAAATCCAGACTAAATCCAAGCGATTGAGCAACAAATTGCTTCCCCACGCGTGCCCTCATTCTCTCCTATACCATTTGTAACGGATTTCTGACATATTCCCTCTCCCTCACACGCTCTATTCAATTTTGTTGCGGATTTTTCTCCTTTTGGATGATTTATGGAAAAATGGGGATGTAGATTGGATTCACGCTAATCTAAGCCTTCCATTTATCCCTCTCTCATCAGAATATAGTGGAAAATTCGTTTTGGGGGAAATTTTGTTTTGGGGAGGGATTCTTGGAGGTAAAGGCAGAAGCTTCGAGAATTCTCGAAGTATATATAAGGTGAGGCTCTGGGGAATTTGGGAGAGATTTTTTCAGAGGAAAATTCCAGAAGAAAACTTCAGAGGAAAATTTCAGATTAAAAATTAGATTCTAGGGTTATTAGGTTCTTTGGATTTTGTTTTCAATTTTTTGTTCATTGTTTGTTCTTCTTCCGTTTCGCCATGGAGTTTGATTGAGTTGGATCTGATTTCCGAGTTCGTCGGTGTTGCTGTTTGGTGTAGAATCCAGTTGACGCCTTCTGTTGTTTCTTAACGATTCTCGCGGAAAGTTCTTGTTGAAGATTTATCGGATTCGACTTGAATCATTTGCTGTAATTATCAAGCTTCTATTAATCGAGAGCTTAGCTTCAAGTTCTAGTTTCCTCTCTTTATTTTTATGCGATTCTGTTTGATTTCAATGTTTTGAGCTATGAAATTCAATCTATGGTGGTTTGTTTGTGTTATAGTCAAATTTCTTGCTGATTTAGTCTGTTCTCAATGGTGGTATATGTTTGAATATTTTTCAGTTAGTAGAAATAGATTTGAATAGTCATTTTTTCAATTTTTCCATATCTGGATGGATATTCAGGCTCAAAGTATAGTTTGAATCGAAGTGTCATCAATTTCGAATGAACAATATGTTCAATTTCTTTTGGTGATCTTCTTGGCATATGCTCTGGTATTGTGATGATTTAATCAAACCATAAGGTTCAGTGAGTTCAATAATAGTCCTGTCGCTTTTTATACTGTATACGTGTGGTCGACCTAGACTGGCTTTCAGTTTAGTTGTGGTGTTCTGATAGGGGGTTCAGCACATAACTAGACAATGGTTGTGCTAAGGTTGAGCTCAAATCAATTGGTTCAGGTATCCTAACAGTAGAGTTGTTGGAAGTTTTGCTATGTGCTAATGGTTAACTGTAGCGTTGTGCAAGTTCAGTTTCATTTATAAGAAACAAGAGGTTGATTTGAGTAATATAAGCGAAAATCAGTAGTAAAACTTCAGTTCATTTGGCATCCTGTTTTAGACTTAAGAACTCATTTCTTAGTTGACTTTTGTTTCTCTTTGTTTCAGTGGTAATACTAGTATATGATGGAAGGCTGCCCTTTAGATGTTGTGGAATTCTAATTGATGTTTAGTTGCTTGTTTTTCTTATAAGATTAAGATTGATGTTTAATTCATTTGCTTTGTTATGAAATTGTGATTGAGGAGGGGATTACCTATTGCTGTCCCATTGATCTATCGGTTACTTTAACTTCAAATTGTCATAAAAATCCATTATATGGCTAGTATTATGATTGATCTCATGTGGTAACTAGTATTCAACCTGTGCGCACATGTGTGCTTATATTTGAGATTTAATTTCTAGAGTTCACAGTTGGCTTATCATTTATTGATGAACGTAAATGAGAAGCATCCATCTTTCTTTGAGAGCTGTCTCGGTAATGGTCTACAAAAGTCATTTATGTTCATACAAGCAGTAAATAAAAGTGGTTCTCAAAGTTTAATTGCTCGGTTTATAGCCTCAGTTGTGTGCAAAGTTGATGCATCAAGCTTGAGTGATTCGGTAATCTCATTTTTTTGATATACTACACTGGAATTTTTGCTTTTCTTCCATTCACATGTCCCTGAACCAATCTCTTGCGGCATTCTTTAAGTTGCTATTGTGGAATCTTGAGTTTTTGGCCATCTCCTTTGTTCAGAGAATTGGTTGATATTCCGATTTCACTTGTTTGAGTTTGTTCTATCAACATGGTATCTTACCTTTGATGCATTTAAGTTATTATCCCGTGGCGTGATCGTAATACCTAATTAGTCTTGATATGAATAGTTGTAGTTCTTTAAATTGAATGCATTTCCTTTGAAAGAAATTGAAGAGTTCTATCCCATCACATAGTTTATGACCCTCGAAGCTTAGTTTTGAATTTCCTTTGAAAATTAGAATCGAGGTGAGCCGTGCCAAACAAAATCTCAATTGCATGGCCCTCATTAGTTCATTTTGTTTTATCCTTAGAATTCGAGGTGTGCCATTTAGCGAATCTTCATGGCCCTCGAAAATTACAAATGTGGAATTACTTTAGACACGTTAGTTAATAAATTTACCTTCTTAAATACGGGTGCGCATTTATGTGACCAAAATCTTACTCTCGGCGAAATTGAAACGCATTAAAGTCACAGGCGTACTGGTTGCAGTGTGGCTCGAAATGTATTTTCGTGACGTCGCAATTCTTCTAATATTGAAAAGCGGAACATTATTAGCACATAATTAAAATACGTAAAGGAATTAGATAGAAACAAAAATTGCAGTTGAGCGACCGTGCTAAAACCACGGAATCCGGAAGTGCCTAACAACTTCTCCCGGGTTAACAGAATTCCTTATCCAGGTTTCTAGTTTCGCAGACTATAATACAGAGTCATAAATTTCCTCGGTTCGGGATTAAACCGGTGACTTGGGACACCATTATTTTCCCAAGTGGCGACTCTGAAAAATAAATAAATTGATCCCGTTCCGACTGTTCTTTAAGCGGAAAAACTCCTTCCCTGATTATTATTATATCCCTTCTCGGGGTGTAGTATTAAACAGCGGCACATTTACGCACATTACGTATGTGTGTGAAAAAAGGGAGGTGTGACAGATCTGGCGACTCTGCTGGGGTTAAGAAACCCTGAACTTCGGTTCAGGGTTTAAGAATTCGAGCTCAGTTAAAATTGTTGTTTTTGCTTATATCTGATTTCATTATATGTTTTGATTAATGTGCTACATGTTTACCGCTTTGATATTGCGTGAATTGTATATATAAAACTGTGCCGAAAACCTTTCTCTTCTTACCTCCGGGGATGTGCATACTGGTTGAGACTCCCCTTTCTGTTAGTGTCAATACCAAAAATAAGAAAAAGAGGTCGGACAAGTTACAAAGCCGATTGACTCCGCGGGTCACCGGTACGTAGCCCCTCCTCGATCCGAGTTGTCCACTCGGGTACACGGTCTAGTACCAATGAAAAATCAGGATATTGAGCCTAGATTTAGGACGTTTATTTGCATCATATCTGACTTAGGGGACTCAACATAGGGGTTGGGTCCGTCTAGGACAGGTGACCCAGAAATAAAAGATCGAGCATATTATATGTTGCATTTATTTGTCTTGAATTATTGTGTTGACCGGCTAAATTCCTAAAAAACAAAAAGAGAAAAAAAATTTAATAGGAAATATCGAAATATTGATGAAACGCTGTCGGAAAATTTGGAAAAATAGATGGAACAATTTTGTTGAAATAATTGGTCACAAAACAATCTGACCGAACTACGCAGGTTTGATTCTCGCCATTATGTGGGATACGTAGGCAACCCTCATCAGGTCCAACCACCCCTTCAAAAAAATTAAAAAAAAATATCGAAGTTTTAGTTTTCAATAAAATCAAAGTGACGCTGTTTTTGAAAATAGCCAAATGTTCCGAGAGGATGCCGGAAGGCTGTTTTTGCAAAAATGGCCGCTTTGAATACTTTTCTTTTGCTTTTTGAATAATGGCCTTGAAATATTCCATGTGGAAATATTGAAAGGCCGTAGCCTCAAAATCAAGTTTGGGTTCCCACCCTTTTCAAAAAAATCAAAAAAAATATGTGTGCTTAGTTTTCAATAAATCGAAGTGATACTGTTTTTGAAAATAGCCGAATGTTCCGAAAGGACGCCGGAAGGCTGTTTTTGCAAAAATAGCCACTTTGAGTATTTTTAAATAATTTGCAGGCATAACCTTGAAATATTCCATGTGGAAATATTGAAAGGCCATAGCCGCAAAATCAAGTCCGGGTTCACACCCCTTTTGCAAAAAATAACCAAAAATGTCAAATTTTTGATTTTGTTATAAATAAGTCGGGTGATGCTATTCTTGCTTAAAATAAGCCGAATGTCCCTCAAAAGGACACCGGAAGGCCGTTTTTGCAAGAATAGCCACTTTGAGTCATTTTAAATAATTTGCGGGCATAGCCTTGAAAAATCCCTCGCGGAAATGTTGAAAGGCCGTATCTGCAAGATCAAGTTTGAGTCATCACTCAACTTTACAAAAATAACCACTTTATCAAATAAGCCATTACATGGCCGGTTTTGCTGAAATAGCCACATTTGACATTTAAACTTCCTCAGTCTTGTGTTGGCCTGTGTCGATGCTGAATGATGCCCCATGGGCCCCAAGATGAGAGATTTTGATTTAATCATCGAATTTGTAGTTTCTTAAATAAAATTGTGCAAAAATAGCCGCTTTGTCAAATAAGCCATTACATTGCCAATTCTGTAAAAATAGTCAATTGACATTAGAAACTTCTCAGTCTTGTCTTGGCTTATGGCGATGCCGAACGATGCCCCATAAGCCACAGGATGAAAAAATTTTCAAGTTTATCTTTCTTAAACAAATTTTGCAAAAATAGCCATTTGCCAAATAAGCCATTACATGGCTAATTTTGTAGAAATAGTCATAATTGACGCTAAAAATATTTTTATTCTTGTAGAAATCTCTGGCACAAGTGTGAAAGTTTTTCATTAGAGTTTGTAGTTGGAGTCGGCTTTTGCAATTTTTCTTCAAAAGAAAAAAAAATAAAAAAAAATCAAATAAATATCTCTTTATTTCTTGCATTAATTTGCAAGAACTACGCTCGGTCCTGATTCATGCGGGGTCATGATACGTAGGCAATCCACATAGGATTCGACCATATCCATAATCAAAAAGAAAAAAAATGAAAAAATTACCAAAAAGAAAAAAAAAAGAAAATGAAAAAACCACAAAAAGGGAAAAAGAAAAGAAAATCGCAGAAAAACAAAGGAAATCAATAAGCGGAATATCTTAACGCTAACATGGTGGTTTCATTTTGTTAATTCAAAAAGTTGAGGTGGTTGGTTGTGGTAAATTGGAAAACAAGATCCAAGGAAAATGATAACCGACATCGGAGTTGTTACGAGTGCTCAAGAGACTCAGGGTCAGAAAGTTCAACAAGGGTCTGCTGTGGTTGAGGAAAATAGAACACTGAGACAACAAATGCCCAAAATGCGTCAAGCATGGGCCAAGGGCCAGGGTCAGCCTTCTCAAGAGTCACAGTTTTCTATACAGCAAGAACAGTACCACTCTCCTGAGTACCACTCTTACTTGTTTGATATTCCTACGAACATTGAGAAGCCTACCCGAAAGAAGGTACAGGAAGAAATGGCCCAAAGATTGAAGAGATTAGAACAACGGCTGAAAAATACGCAAGAAGAGGCAGGTCAAAAGAGTGTTGCCTTCAGAGATCTATGTATGTTCCCCGATGCTCACTTGCCGCCTAGTTTCAAGATTCCAAAATTTGAAAAGTATGATGGACGGGGAAACCCCATAGCCCACCTGAAAAGGTATTGCAACCAATTGAGAGGTGTGGGAAGAAATGAAGAATTACTTATGCCTTATTTTGGGGAAAGCCTCTCGGGAGTGGCATCTGAATGGTTCTGGGATCAAGACGCATCCGGTTGGTATGTTTGGGATGATTTGGCACGGGCCTGCATCAAACAGTTTCAATACAATATCGATGTCACCCCAAGCCGCATTTCCCTTTCTAAAATGAAAAAGAAACCAACTAAAAGTTTCAGGGAATATGCCATCAAATGGAGAGAGCAGGCAGCGAGAGCTAAGCCACCCATGGATGATCACGAGTTGGCCACTGTTTTTCTTCAGGCTCAAGAGTCGGATTACTTTCAAAACATGATATATGTAGTTGGTCAATCCTTTGAAGAAATAATCAAAATGGGAGAAATGGTGGAGGACGGTCTTAAGACAGGCAAAATTATAAGTCAAGCAGCTCTCAAAGATGCGGCTCAGGATGTCCAAAGTGAATTTAGTGATGTGAATGGGAGGGATGACGAAGTCATGATGACATCAGGGTCGATAAGAGGTCTTATGAGAACATCTCAAAGGTATATGCAGCCTCATCAGATTTTCCATGACTCCTTTAAGCATTGCTTCCCGCCTCAGAATCCTCTATACTCTGTTGATCCAGTCCAGTATGTTGCTCAATCCTCAAAACTTCCAAGAAAGCGAGCCCGAACATCACAAAATCTCTACCAGCCTCCGCAAAACTTTCAAGTACCTTATAACCCACATCAAAACCAGGGGTATGGAAGGGAACAAAAGTCGAAAGATAATTTTACATCAATAAGAGAGTCTTATGCAAGCTTGTTTGAGAAGTTAAAACAACATGGCATGATTGCACCCATTGATCCAAATTGGGTGGATCGACGTGCAAGAAGCTTTGGCTTATCTAAAAAGTGTGAATACCATTCCAATACTCTGGGGCACGATGTTGAAGGTTGTCGGGATTTGAAAAGAGTGATAGAAAGAATGATTCAGGAAGGAATAATTGCGGTCCAAGACAGTGGCATCCAGAACATTACACAGAATCCCTTACCTATACATGACGTTGCACATTTTGTGGGGATAATGCTCAGTGATGTGGGTGAGGAGATTCTTCTTGAGAAATCGACAACTGAAGTTGAAGATATTGAAACAGAAAGTGATCTTGGCGACATTAATGCAGAATTCAGCGGCTAAGATGCCATGCTTGTCAATTGGGAAGGCTCTCCGTCTCTTGGAGTTTTGGTGGTATATTTTGGTGTCATCTTTGTTGACCGGGTTATTTCAGGGTTGTAATCCGGACGTTGTCTTGAGAGTCAAAACCCTTCTATCTTTCTATCTTTGCTTTGTTTAGTAATAAAAATTGTTTAGTGCCGTCTAGGTTTGTAATTCTAGTCTAGTCTGTTCATTTTGTTGTTCATCTTGTTGTTTCAACCCATCAGTTTAATACAACTCTCAGTTTCCCGACATTTCTAGTCATTCCATTTCTAATCACCTTACAATTCTTCTTATACTGATTTTAGCAACATGACTTGCACACAACTCTCGGCCTGATTTTAAAAGTCAATTTAGCAATGAAACAATGTTAAACTTGTAATGATACTCGGAAGAAACAAAAAACATATAGGAATACTGGGAAGCCTGAATCAAGTGAATACTGGGGGAAAGCAGAACGAAAAGAAATGCCGTGGAAATGCATCATGCTTCATCGCCTTAAAGCCAAAAGGCAAAAGTACCCCAAGGCTAAAGGAACCATTCGTGGTATCGGAATTATTGCCCAATGGCACTGGGAATCTTCAAGATACAGAAGGCAAATATGTGAATCGATCGAAAGATGTTTAACTATGTAGTTTGTACTTGGTAGGTTTTGAAGATTGGAATGACGAAGGCATTTTATTCGGCTATCCAAACACTTTATCCATCGTTATCCCTTTGAGCCTTGTTATATTTTCTTCCATATCCCTCTTTCGAAATCAACAACAAAAGAAAAGAAAAAAGAGAAAAAAAAAGAAAAAAAAAAGAAAAAGAATAAAAAAAGTAAAGAAAAGAAAGAAAAGAATGCAATACAAGAAAGAAAATTGGGAGAAGTAAAATCGCAACAAGGAAGCGATTTTATGTTCCGAACTACGTTTTGACTTGATCCCGAAAGGGTACGTAGGCAGCCTCACTCAGGTTCAGTCACAATAAAGGAAAAATACAAAAAAATTCCCCAAGAAGGAAACTGGGGCATGAGTTATGGTTGTTGAAGAAATAAGATTCCGGAAGTTGTAATCCTTTAACCCATGTTGAAATAATTTGAGCCTTTATATCCTTTCTTTCTAAACCCCATCCAAAAGCTTGCATTATGGTCCAAAGCAAGACCTTCTAATCAATCTTCAAGAAATGCCGAGTCAAACGAGCAAAGGTGAATCACATCAAGGGCAACACTCAAGTCCGAACAAATGAGAATGAAGAATTCGAGAAAGATGATGAGAACTACCACGGGACTCCAAGATGAGAGAAATTAAAATGAGAGAGTCTTATCGGTGAAAACCCTCACGGGCACCGTAAGGCGACAGTGAGTTGAGAGAAAGAAAAATCAAAAAGGAGAGAGGCTTGATGGTGAAAATCCTATGAGCACTACAAGTCGACTAAGGATTTTGAATCAAATCAAGGAAATGGAGTACTGAAGTCCAGTTTCACGGCAGAACTTGGAACAAGAGTTGAACATCAACTTTGCTATACAGAGAAGGCCAAAAGTGCATGTCAAGGTCGCTAGAGTCGGTATTCAAAATCCGTTAGGTCATTCTTCTGTAGGTTTCTCGTTAGGAATTATGTTTTCCTTTCTTTCTATTCTTTATACCTTGTTTCACCCTCCCTCTTATTGAGTCTCTCGGGTCATAACAAGTAAAGAAATGATTTCAAAATTTGCCACCAAGCTTTCCAATTGCACAAGATGGGATTTGGCCAACACGACAATTGTCGTAAGTCAGGAAAAGACAAGGCCAGTGCTTTAAGCCAAAATAGCAACATGTGCAATAAAGCGGGCAGCAATAAAAATGTTTGGGATTTATGCAAGACACAAAGGTCGGCAAAGTTCCAACTCGGGGGAAAATATCACAAATGGAAATATGGGAGTGTATTCGGACAAAAGAAAGAGCCAGTCAAGAAATACTCAAGTGAAGTCATTGGAGAAATCATAGACTTCAATATGGGATTTGTGGGATCCGTCAAGAAAGGAGTAACATACATACCGTAAGGAAGACGGTTTTGAACAAAGAAGAAGTGAAAATGGATAGTCGGTGAACAGGCCAAGCATTCAAATGGAAAGTTCAAGGCCACAACCAACCACCGCATTTTAAACTGACAGATTTTTCTCTGTTTTGAAATAGGAGCAAAAGATATTGTCAAACTGGGGTAGAAAAAATTTTCTGCCATTTTCTTGAAATCGGATAGTCATCCAAAGAGAATGAAGGTAAAAACAACTGTTGGATAATTCAAGTTGAAAGGTGCATGAAGCAAGTATCGGAGGATGATAAAATCTTAGTCTGTTGAAACTTTCTCCTAAGACATAAGTCTTAGTCCGATGAATTTTTCACTAAGATAAATGGATAAAATCTTAATCTGTTGAATCTTTCTCCCAAGATAAAAGTCTTGGTCTGATGAATTTTTCACCTAAGAAGAAAGGAAAGAATCTTAGTCCGTTGAAACTTTCTCCTAAGATGAAATCTTAGTCTGATGAATTTTTAAGATGAAAAGTAATGTAATTTGAAAACAAAGGAAAGGCAGAAATCAATTTGAAATGAAAGCAGAAGTTGGAAAAGGAAACGAAGGCGTAATTTGAAAAGAAAAGGAAGGAATAATTTGAAAAACAAAAGCGGCAGTTAGAAAGGAAAGAAAGGCAAAAGCCGAAAAAGAAAGGAAAAATTGTTGAAATTGAAAGACTTAAGAAAGTGTGAATTGAAAATGGACCTAGTCTGATGAATTATCTCCTGGAGTCAAAATCTCAGTCCGATGGAAATTCCTCCCGAGACAATACAGAAAATAGACCTAGTCCGAAGAATTATCTCCTGGAGTCATAAACTCAGTCCGATGGATAATCCTCCTGAGATTACATTGAAGTGGACATAGTCCAATGAGAATCAAAATCTTAGTCTGTTGAAACTTTCTCCTAAGATTAAAGGTCTTAGTCTGATGAATTTTACCTAAGATAACCTTCAGTCACAAGGTAAGACAAAAGTTTTAATTTCTGTTCAGGCGCCCACCTGGATAACAAGGGAATATTTTCTGCATTTTTTTCATGCATCAGACGTCCACCTAGAAAATAAGGGAATATTTTTCTGCATTTTTAATTTCTGTTCAGACGCCCACCTAGATAACAAGGGAATATTTTCTGCATTTTTTTCATGCATCAGGCGCCCACCTAGAAAATAAGGGAATACTTTTCTACATTTTTAATTTCTGTTCAGGCGCCCACCTGGATAACAAGGGAATATTTTCTGCATTTTTTTATGCATCAGGCGCCCACCTAGAAAATAAGGGAATACTTTTCTGCATTTTTAATTTCTGTTTAGGCACCCACCTAGAAAACAAGGGAATACATTTCTGCATTTTTAATTTCTGTTTAGGCGCCCACCTAGAAAACAGGGGAATACATTTCTTCATTTTTAATTTCTGTTCAGGCGCCCACCTGGAAAACAAGGGAATACATTTCTGCATTTTTAATTTCTGTTCAGGCGCCCACCTGGAAAACAAGGGAATACATTTCTGCATTTTTAATTTCTGTTCAGGCACCCACCTGGAAAATAAGGGAATACATTTCTGCATTTTTAATTTATGTTTAGGCGCCCACCTAGAAAACAAGGGAATACATTTCTGCATTTTTAATTTCTATTTAGGCGCCCACCTAGAAAACAAGGGAATACATTTTTGCATTTTAATTTCTGTTCAGGCGCCCACCTGTATAACAAGGGAATATTTTTCTGCATTTCATTTCATGCATGTCTGCATTTAAAAAGAAAAACAAGAAAAATGAAATTCTGACATTCAATAACATGTTGTGCCTAGTCACCATACTGGGGCAGAAAAAATCTTTCTTTGGTTGCTTATTTTGTCCCAAGTAGGGGTCCACCTAGAGAATGGACGAATATTTCGAATAGAAGTAGTTGAACAAGTTCATGGCAATAACAAGAGTGTCGTTGGAAGAGAAAATACAAGTCAAGGCAATAACAATAATGCAGTTGGAAGAGAAATACAAGTCAAGGCAATAACAAGAATGCCGTTGGAAGAGAAATACAAGTTCAGGGCAATAATAAGAATGCCGATAGAAGGGAAGATATAAGTTTAAGTCAACAAGAAGTATGTCATTGGAAGAATAATTTTCAAGCATCAGCAACTAGGAGCCCGCCTGAAATCATTGGCACTATATGTCCGGACTTAATCCAAAAGCTGAGGAAGATTGAACCAACACCTGCGGCTAACAAGCATCAAGATTCAGATTAGGGTCCGCATGAAGCACCAACCAATACTCAAGATCAAGCTTCAGAAGACTCATAGATAGGAATCTTGTAACTCGTAGCTGATAGGTTTAGTTAGTCTTTTTCAATTTTGATGTAATAACGGGACAACGGACCGGAGCCTCGGACAAAATCTCGACTCTCAACCTTGATACTCCATCTTCCCGAACTACACTGACCTGATTCCTATTTAGCCCAGGATATGTAGGCAACCTCTGAAGCAGGGTGCGGTCAAAAGCTTTTCAAAAATGCTTCACAACAGAATACTCGAACGAGTAAAAATCGTTCATAGTTGCTCACTTATCTTTGCACTGAAACTCTTAGTGTTCCCGAGCAAAGAGGGGCAGCTGTGAGCACGTGATTTTTACCCTATATTTGAGTTATTCCCATAAAATTCAAAATAAATAATTTTTCCTTATTTTTAAAATTTGTGTGTTAATTGTTCATGTTAAATCATATAAAAAAATACAAAAAATTTCATTTTTAGGAAAATTAATTCAATTTTAACAAATTAAAGAAAAAATCAAAAAAAAAATTAATTAAAATTAGTTTGCTTTTTATGAAAAATAACCAAAAAGAGTAATTAGTTTAATTTTAATTCCAAATAAATTCCAAAATATGAAAATGCATAAAATACAAAACAAAATTAAAATACAAAATACAAAAAATATAAGGAGAAATAAACACAAAATGCTAAAGATCAAAGGAAAAACAATGAATAAAAGAACTGGGCCAAATTCTTCCTGCCCAAGCAGTGGCCCAAATCGTCCCCACCCAGCCGCCCCTGCCCAAACCTAGCTAAACACCCATACCCGGCCTATTCTCTACCAAATACCCAAAACCATCAGCCAAGCCCTAATTTCCCAAGACCCCACGTGACTGTTCCTCTCTTCCGAAAACACACGAACCAGCCTCCAAAATCCAGTCTAAATCCAAGCGATTGAGCAACATATTTCTTCCTCACGCGTGCCCTCATTCTCTCCTATACCATTTGTAACGTATTTCTGACAGATTCCCTCTCCCTCACATGCTCTATTCAATTTTGTTGCGGATTTTTTACCTTTTGGATGATTTATGAAAAAATGGGGGGCGTTAGATTGGATTCACATTAATCTAAGCCTTCCATTTATCCCTCTCTCATCAGAATAGGGTAGAAAATTCGTTTTGGGGAAAATTTTGTTTTGGGGAGGGATTCTTGGAGGTAAAGGCAGAAGCTTCGATAATTCTCGAAGTATATATAAGGTGAGGCTCTGGGGAATTTGGGAGAGATTTTTTCAGAGGAAAATTCCAGGAGATTTTTTCAGAGGAAAATTCCAGAAGAAAACTTCAGAGGAAAATTTTAGATTAAAAATTAGATTCTAGGGTTCTTAGGTTCTTTGGATTTTGTTTTCAATTTTTTGTTCATTGTTTGTTCTTCTTCCGTTTCGCCATGGAGTTCGATTGAGTTAGATCTAATTTCCGATTTCGTCGCTGTTGCTGTTTGGTGTAGAATCCAGTTGACGCCTTCTGTTGTTTCTTAACGATTCTTGCGGAAAGTTCTTGTTGAAGATTTATCGAATTTGACTTGAATCATTTGCTGTAATTATCAAGCTTCTATTAATCGAGAGCTTAGCTTCAGGTTCCAGTTTCCTCTCTTTATTTTATGCGATTCTGTTTAGTTTCAATGTTTTGAGCTATGAAATTCAATCTATGGTGGTTTGTTTGTGTTATGGTCAAATTTATTGCTGATTAAGTCTGTTCTCAATGGTGGTATGTGTTTGAATATTTTTCAGTTAGTAGAAATAGATTTGAATAGTCATTTTTTCTGTTTTTCCATATCTGGATGGATATTCAGGCTCAAAGTATAGTCTGAATCGAAGTGTCATCAATTTCGAATGAACAATATGTTCAATTTCTTTCGGTGATCTTCTTGGCATATGTTCTGGTATCTGTGATGATTTAATCAAACCATAAGGTTCAGAGAGTTAAATAATAGTCCTGTCGTTGTTATACTGTATATGTGTGGTCGGCCTAGACTGGCTTTCATTTTAGTTGTGGTGTTCTGATAGGGGGTTCAGCATAACAAGACAATGGTTGTGCTAAGGTTGACCTCAAATCAATTGGTTCAGGTATCCTAACAATAGAGTTGCTGGAAGTTTTGCTACGTGCTAATGGTTAACTGTAGCGTTGTGCAAGTTCAGTTACATTTATAAGAAATAAGAGGTTGATTTGAGTAATATGAGCGAAAATCAGTAGTAAAACTTCAGTTCATTTGGCATCTTGTTTTAGACTTAAGAACTCATTTCTTAGTTGACTTTTGTTTCTCTTTGTTTCAGTGGTAATACTAGTATATGATGGAAGGCTGCCCTTTAGATGTTGTGGAATTCTAATTGATGTTTAGTTGCTTGTTTTTCTTATAAGATTAAGATTGATGTTTAATTCATTTGCTTTGTTATGAAATTGTGATTGAGGAGGGGATTACCTATTGCTGTCCTATTGATCTATCGGTCACTTTAACTTCAAATTGTCATAAAAATCCATTATATGGCTAGTATTATGATTGATCATGTGGTAACTAGTATTCAACCTGTGTGTACATGTGTGCTTATATTTCAGATTTAATTTCCAGAGTTTACAGTTGGCTTATCATTTATTGATGAACGTAAATGAGAAGCATCCATCTTTCTTTGAGCGTTGTCTCGGTAATGGTCTACAAAAGTCATTTATGTTCATACAAGCAGTAAATAAAAGTGGTTCTCAAAGTTTAATTGCTCACTTTATAGCCTCAGTTGTGTGCAAAGTTGATGCATCAAGCTTGAGTGATTCAGTAAACTCATTTTTTTGATATACTACACTGGAATTTTTGCTTTGCTTCCATTCACATGTCCCTGAACCAATCTCCTGCAGCATTCTTTAAGTTGCTATTGTGGAATCTGGAGTTTTTGGCCATCTCCTATGTTCAGAGAATTGGTTGATATTCCGATTTCACTTGTTTGAGTTTGTTCTATCAACATGGTAGCTTACCTTTGATGCATTTAAGTTATTATCCCGTGGCGTGATCGTAATACCTCATTAGTCTTGATATGAATAGTTGTAGTTCTTTAAATTGAATGCATTTCCTTTGAAAGAAATTGAAGAGTTCTATCCCATCACATAATCTATGACCCCCGAAGCTTAGTTTTGAATTTCCTTTGAAAATTAGAATCGAGATGAGCCGTGCCAAACAAAATCTCAATTGCATGGCCCTCATTAGTTCATTTTGTTTTATCCTTAGAATTCGCGGTGTGCCATTTAGCGAATCTTCATGGCCCTCGCAAATTACAAATGTGGAATTACTTTAGACACGTTAATAAATTTACCTTCTTAAATACGGGTGCGCATTTATGTGACCCAAATCTTACTCTCGGCGAAATTGAAACACATTAAAGTCACAGGCGTACTGGTTGCGGTGTGGCTCAGAATGTCTTTTCGTGACGTTGCAATTCTTCTAAAATTGAAAAATGGAACATTATTATCACATAATTAAAATATGTAAAGGAATCAGATAGAAACAAAAATTGCAGTTGAGCGACCGTGCTAAAACCACGGAATACGGAAGTGCCTAACACCTTCTCCCGGGTTAACAGAATTCCTTATCCAGGTTTCTAGTTTCGCAGACTGTAATACAGAGTCATAAATTTCCTTGGTTCGGAATTAAACCGGTGACTTGGGACACCATTATTTTCCCAAGTGGCGACTCTGAAAAATAAATAAATTGATCCCGTTCCGATTGTCCTTTAAGTGGAAAAACTCCTTCCCTGATTATTATTATATTCCTTCTCGGGGTGTAGTATTAAACAACGGCACATTTACGCATATTACGTATGTGTGTGAAAAAAGGGAGGTATGACAGTCGTTACGGGAGTTACTGCCCCATTATCCCTGTTTTATGCTTCTATATATTTCATTGTATGTGTTTGGAGAATATGAACTAACTCAGATAGAGTTTGGTAAGAAATGAGGCAATATGTCTATTTATGAGAAGGTTAGTTCGGAAAAGTCCACTGAATGTTGACTTATGAGTTAGAAGGCTCGGAATGAATTTCTGATGATTCGACTAGTTTGGTGGGATTATTTATGACTTATGAGAACAATTTGAATTGAATTTGGAGGTTCGGTGTAGAATTAGGCTTGAATTGGCTAAGGTTGGATTTTGGATAATTTTGAATGGTAGGTGAGATTTTGATCCGAGGGACAAAATTGAACTCCGAGAGTTGCAGTAGCTCCGTTAGGTGATTTTGGATATGCGTGCTAAGTTTTAGATCATTCGAAGGTGTTTAGGAAGGGTTTTAGATCAAATGCAAGTTTCAGAAGTTTTAGTTTAACTCAGGCTTGAATACATGGTAATTCGATTATTTTGATGTTTATGATAGTGTTTTTATGTTACGAGCAAGTTTGAATGAAGTAATAGATTATATCTGTGCATTTGGTTGAGGTCCCGATGGCCTCAGGGTGAATTCGGATGGCCAACGGGGAATTTTTAGCATGTTTAATGCAGCAAAAATATTGCTGAGAATTGTACTATATGCCACCGCATAGGTAAGTCTGCGATCGTATAGAAGGTTCTGAGGGGTGGTGATTTTTTCTCTATGCGATCGCGGGAAGGAGCGTGCAATTGCATAGGTAAAGAAACTTGTTCAATGCGATCGCGAGGGAGACTGAGCGATCGTGTAGCAGGAAGGAACAAAGGTATGGGATCGCGTAAGAGGATTTTTCAGGGCTGGAATTTTTAGTCTATGCGAACGCAATTGGACTGATGCAATCGCATAGAATGAGATGTCTGGGCACAACAGTTTAAGGGTTAAATTTCAATCGTGACCCATATAATATTTCCACCATTTTTACTCCGCCAAGAGAAGTTTTTGAGCGATTTGAAGAGGGTTTTCAATAGGTATTGCTTGGAGGAAAGTCTTTCGACATGAAAACATCATTTTATGCAAGAATCAACACTCAAATTCATAAAATTGGGTAGATATTGTGAAGAACTAGGGTTTTGTTCTGGAAAATGAATTTTTTGGATTTGAAAGGCCATTTGAACTCCGTTTTCAATAAACTTTATATGTACGGACTCTTGGTGAGATGAGGAATCCGTTGGTATAATTTCCAAATTTTTCGAGATGTGGGCCCGGGGCTCGGGTTTTACCGACTTCGGCAATTTTAGTACTTTTCGAGTATTTTTTATTGTATTTTATTTCTTTGACCCAAACAAAATGGAGCGAGCTATGCGCCGTAGCGTTCATGTGCATTGCATTCATGCATTGTTATTTACTTGTGCTAACTATTATTAGCTGTTGTGGTTGGTTTGTAGTAGGATATCAGAATGTTAGTTTTAGCTTTGATTTGTGGCATTTCGTGTATTTATTGTCTTCAGACATTTTATATGCTTATTACTCACGAAGTAATTAGTACTCATCCCTACTCCCTGCACCTTTGTGGGTAGATTCAGGTACACCGGAGGTTTAGCTGAGCAGTCATGTTCCCGGAGTTATCAGAGTTGTTGAGGTAGTTGCTTGACGTTCGCGGGACCTAGCTTCTCTTCTTACTCCAGTTTTATTTATATATGAATTTTTTAGACTTAAGTGTTTCGTTCTAATATTGTTATCCGATTTTGTTTAGAGGCTCTAGACTCGTGACCCCAGATCTTTTGGGAGTATTTTTATCGGACTTCGCACTTCTCAGTAGTTTCCTTCTATAAATATTGGATTATTACTCTACAACTATTATATTCTCCTTAAATTATTAGTTTTGACATTTATTGTTAGTATGAGAACCACGGTTGGTCAGGCTTGCTTAGCTTTAGGGTTTGCGCCATCACAACCGGGTTTGGGTCGTGACATTTAGGTAGTAAATTAGAGAAAATTATATTTTGTGAGAAATCTCGTGGATCAATAAGTTAATTGAGTTTGAATCAGTCAAAAGTTAATCACAAGTGTTCATGGGAACGATACTCTACTCACTACTTTATTGCTTGATGATCACGTGCACTTGCGTGAATGTTTTGATCGCAACATCAAGAAAAAAAGTGACAAATTATCAAAAAAACCAAAAAACTAACATAAATCGAATTGAAAAAAATCATCTTAATTGGTTTGGTTTGGTTCTAATATTTTAAAAACTGACTTAGTCGGTTTATTTTTTTTTAGGGAAAACCCAATCCAAATCGAACCACAAACACCCCTAATATGTCACGACCAAAACCCGGTCATGATGGCGCCCAACAACCTGTTAGACAAGCCTGACCTTTAGAACATTCTCAACCCAAGCTACAAAGCTTCTTATCAGTTATTAGATTTAAAAATATAAATTAAGCAAATTCTTAGTTTGTGATAATAATAAAAACTACGCGGAAACCACAATAATTGTCAAAATAGACCATATCAGATGTGGCATCACAAGTTAGGGCCTCTAGATACAACTGAACAACATCCTATACATAAGAATAACTAGATGGGAAAGAAAAAGGAAAGACAAGAGGATCAATCGGGTCCTGCAGATGCCAGCAGCTACCTCGATGACTCCGACAACTGAGCCAGGCAGCAACAATAACCTCAGCTTTGCCTCCGGGATCTCTGTATCTGCACACAAGTTGCAGGGAGTAAAGTGAGTACTCCAACTCAGTGAGTAATAGCAATAAATAGCAACTGAAAGTATAAAATCCTATAAGAACACTGCACAGTTCTATAACCAACAGTAAAGGCAGTAAGGATTAGAGTTTATCAGGGAAAAGCTGGTAAAAATCTCCTACAATCCGACAATTATTTACCAAAATACTACTGTGGCGCGCACCCCGATCCATACCTAATACTGCTGCGGTGGGCAGCCGGATCCAAATACAGTATATACTACTGCGGTGTGCAGTCCGATCCAATAAAAATAGTCGACTGCACTCACTGGGGTGTGTGCAGACTTCGGAGGGGCTGCTACAGTCCAAGCGCAATAATACTATGGCTACAGCCCAAGCGCAATAATACTACGGCATGCAGTCTTATCCACATAATATATCAGTGTGGCGTGCTGTCCGATCCATATAATATACTACTGCGGTGTGCAGTACGATCCATATATGTATATGTATATACTGATGTGGCGTGCAGCCCGATCTAGTGTATATCAAATACCCTCACTATGGGGTGCTTGACCCCTCTCAATCAATTTAGTCTTGGCCTCTCGATCCTACTCAGCTAAGACAAGGTATTCGACCCCAAGTATTTCTTATTTAGAGTTAAAATTGCTAAGACCGGTTCATATTATGTTTTATAGTTAAGGACATGACCGAGAGTTTGTGTTCAACAAGTATAGTGAAGTCAATTAGCTCAACAGGCCCCCTAAGGGTACAAATCGACACAAGGCCCCAAACGTGGAAACTAGCCCAAACTATGCGGATATAATCTCAGTCTTAGTCAAAAAGTATAGTAGAGTCATCAATCGGGATGGACCGAGTCCAAATCCCTGGCAGTAACATCACCACGCTCATCATACGTCGCGTATCTCATCTCAACATAGCACTACATAGTGAAAATATGGGGTTTCAATCCCTCGGTACATCATTCATAACCATTACTCACCTCAATCCGATTGAAATCCTAGCTCGCCTTGCGCTTCCCTCGCAAATCGGTCTCCTCGAGTGTAGAATCTAACCAAAACCACAAGGAATGCGTTAAAATAAGCTAAGGGTACATAGCCCAACTCAAAGTACCTGAAAAACACCCAAAAACATGTAGTTAGCAAAACCCAAGCCTCAAGCTTGATTATGAAAAAATTAAAAAATTCACGTCACCAGATTCCGCATCTCGCTTCAAGTCCGTACATATAAAATTCATCAAAATCTATGCTCAAATGGTCCATCAAATCCCAAATTTTCATTTAAAAAACCAAGCCCTAGTTCTTCCAATTTTTACCGAAATTTCCAAGAATGTAAGGTTGATTATTCAATAAAATGATGTTTCTAAGTCACGAGACTCACCTCCAATCCATTCCCGTCGAAACCCCCTTCAATCTCTACGAAAAAGCTCCAATGGTGTGCAAAAAAGGAGGAAAAGTGAATAGGCTCGCGGATGAAATTTCATTAAAAAGCCTTATGTCCAGATGTAATTCCTGCGAACGCGAGGGTCCTCTCGCGTTCGCTATGAAAAAATTCCACTGGGCCCACTTTTACTCTACGCGAACACGAAACTATTCACGCGATGCAACAATTTCCAATACTATGCGAATCGCGACATCCCCGACCGAGAACGCAATGAATAAACTAGGTTGGGCCCCCAGGACATCTTGCGCGAATGCGAAGCTACCATCGCGAACGCGATGGCCAAGAAATCACAGCTACGCGAAAGTAATTGAACCAACACGAACGCAAAAGCCAAAAGTGGCCTGCAACAGCTGCTGAATTTTTGCAATACCCCAAGTCCAAAAATCCTTTCGTTGATCATCTGGAATCACTCTGAGGCCCCCGAGACCTCAACCAAAAGCACCAACCTACTCCAAAACATCATACAAACTCTTTCCAATCATCAAAACATGTCCAACAACACAAAAATCGTCATTTCACCACAGGTTCAAACCTATGTTTATCAAATTCTTTTGAAACTCACATTCGATAAAAAATCCAACCAAACGACGTCCGAATGACATGAAATTTTGCACATATATCCAAAATCACATACAGCTACTGCAACTCTCGGAATTCCATTCCGACCCTCATATCAAAATCTCACCTATCAAACGAAATCCGCCAAAATTCAAACTTTGCCAATTCAAGCCTAATTCTACACCGGACCTCCAAATTCAATTCTGATTGCACTCCTAAGTCCCAAATCATCCCCGAAGCTAACCGAATCACCGAAATTCACATCCGAGCACTCTAACTCAATAGTCAACATTTTGTTGACTTTTTCAAAACAAGCTTCCTTCCAATAGGCTAAGTGCCTATTTTCCAACTAAAACCAATCCAACCCTATACGATCAACTCAAATACTAATATTAAATCATAGAGAAATGTAATATAAGTAAAATAGGGCGATAACTCACGTGACCACTGGCTGGGTCGTCATATCCTCCCCAACTAAAATAAATGCTCATCCTTGAGCGGGTCAAGAAACATACCTGGAGTCTAAAAAAGGTGGGGATATCTACTCCACATCTCCTACTCGGTCTTCCAAGTAGTCTCCTCCACGAGCCGAACTCTCCACTGCACCTTCACCGAAGCAATATCCTCGGACCTCAACTTTCGAACCTGTCGACCTAGAATAGCCACCGGCTCTCCATTATATGATAAATAACCATCCAACTGAACCGTGCTAAAATCAAACACATGAGATGGGCCCCCAACATACTTCCGAAGCATAGACACATGGAATACCGGATGTACACTAGACAAGCTAGGTGGCAAAGCAAGCTCATATGCCACCTCTCCATTGTTCTTGAGTATCTCGAAAGGCTCAATGAACCTCGGGCCCATCTTCCCTTTCTTCCCGAATAGCATAACACCCTTCATGAGAGAAATCTTAAACAAGACCTTCTCGCCTACCATATAAGACACATCATGAACCTTCGGGTCCGCATAAATCTTTTGGTGCGACTGTGCTGTACGAAGCCTCTCTTGAATAAACTTTACCCTTTCTAACGTATCTTGAACCATCTCAGTTCCCAACAATCTAGCCTCGCCGAGCTCGAACCATCTAACTGGAGATCTACACCGCCTACCATACAACGCCTCATATGGGCCATATGAATGCTCGACTAATTACTGTTGTTGTAGGCAAACTCTACAAGCGGTAAAAACGCATCCCATGAACCTCCAAAATCAATAACACAGGCACGCAACATGTCCTCCAAAATCTGCATAGTGCGCTCGGACTGTCCGTCCATTTGAGGATGGAATGATGTGCTCAACTCCACCTGCGTACCCAGCTCTCGCTGAAATACCCTCCAGAACTAATAAGTGAACTGAATACCTCTATCTGAGATAATAGACACTGGGACCCCATGTAACCTTACAATCTCCTGAATAAAGATCCTTGCTAGCCGCTCCGAATAGTAAGTAGTACATACTGGAATGAACTGTGTGGACATGGACAGCCAATCCACAATCACCCAAACTGAATCAAACTTCCTCGAAGTCGGAGGGAGACCACTCACGAAATCCATAGTAATCCTCTCCCATTTCCAATCAGGAATAACCATACACTAAATAATACCACCCGGTCTCTAATGCTCGTACTTGACCTGCTGACAGTTGAGACATCGAGATATATAACTCACAATATCATTCTTCATTCTCGTCCACCAGTAATACTGTCTCAAGTCCTGATACATCCTTGCGGCACCCGGATGAATAAACTACCGCGAGATGTGGGCCTCATCTAGTATCAACTCCTGAAGCCCATCCACATTGGACACGCAAATCCGGCTTTGCATCCTCAACACACCTCCACCATCAATGGTCACATCTTGGGCATCATCATGCTGAACTCTGTCCTTAAGAACAAGGAAAAGTGGATCATCATACTGACACTCTCTGATGTGATCATACAAGGAGGACCGAGAAACCACGCATGCCAACACCCGACTCGGCTTTGAAATATCCAACATCACCATCCGATTGGCCAATTCCTGAACATCAACTACAAAGGGCCTCTCACCAACTGGAATATACGCCAAGCTGCTCAAAGCATCGCCCACTAAAATTGCCTTCCCCGGATTATACAATATAGTAATGTCATAATCCGTGAGAAACTCAAGCCACCTCCGCTACCTCAAACTAAGATCTTTCTGTTTGAACAGATGCTGAAGCTTGCGATGATCAATATACACCTCACAAGAAACTCCATACAAGTAGTTCCTCCAAATATTTAGAGCATGGACTATAGCTGCCAACTCCAAATCGTGTACAGTGTAGTTCTTTTTATGGGGCTTCAACTGATGAGAAGCATATGCAATAACTCTATCGTCCTACATAAGCACACATCCGATTCTAACACTCAAAGCATCACAATACACAATGTAGGAACCTGAAACTGATGGCATACCAACACTAGAGTTGTGGTCAAAGATGTGTTGTGCTTCTGAAAGCTCTTCTCACACTCCTCGAACCACATAAATTGAGCACCCTTCTGATTCAACTTGGTCAAGGGCGACACAATAGAAGAAAATCCCTAAACAAACTGGCCATAATACCTTGCCAACCCAAGGAAATTGCGAATCTTAATAGCTAAGGTTTGTCTAGGAAAACTCTGCACTGCCTCTATCTTCTTTGGATCAACCTGTATACCATCACTGGACACCACGTGTCCTAGAAAAGTCACAGACCCAAGCCAGAACTCACACTTGGAGAACTTTGCATAAAGCTTCTCCTCCCTCAATCTGAACAATACTACTCTCAAATGATGAGCACGGTCCTTCTGGCTACACGAGTACACCAGGATGTCATCAATAAACACAATCACAAACGAATCCAGATACGGCCAGAACACGTTGTTCATAAAATGCATAAATGTGGCTGGGCATTAGTCAACCCAAAAGGCATAACTAGAAACTCATAATGCCAATATCTCATCCTCAAAGCTATCTTCATAATATCAGAATCCCTAATCTTCAACTGGTGATAGCCTGATCGAAGATCAATCTTTGAGAATACCCTCGCTCCCTGGAGCTGATCAAATAAATCATCCATATGGGGTAGTGTATACTTATTATTTAGTGTCACCTTGTTCAGCTGCCTGTAATCAATACACATTCCCATTGTGCCATCTTTCTTCTTCATAAATAATATTGGTGCACCCCACAGTGTCACACTAGGACGAATAAACCCCTTATCTAGGAGTTCCTGAAGCTGCTCTTTCAACTCAACTGATGCCACACGATAGGGATGAATAGAGATAGGCTGAGTGCCTGACACCAGGTCAATACCAAAATCAATATACCTGTACGGTGGCATGCAGTAGGTCCGCTGGAAACACATTTAGAAAATCCCTCACAATAGGAACAGAATCAAGGCTAGGATCCTCAACTCCAACATCTCTCACAAATTTCAAATATGATAAACATCCCTTCCCAACCATCCGCTGGGCCTTTAAGAAAGAGATTACTCTGCTGGGCACAAAATAAATCATACCACGCCACTCGATACTCGAAATACCCGTCATAGCCAATGTGACTGTCTTGGCGTGACAGTCTAGAATAGCATGACATGGAGATAGCCAATCCATGCCTAGAATAACATCGAAATCTACCATTCTCAACAGCAGCAAGTCACTAGGGTCTCCAGACCACCAATAGTAATAAGACAGGATCGATATATGTGATCCACTATGATAGTATCACCCACCGGGGTAGATATATGCAGGTAAAGCAAGACATCCTCGGGTTGTACCCAAATGATTAGCAAAGTATGGAAATACATAGGAATAAGTAGAATCGTGATAAAATAAAATTGAGGCATCCCTGTGGCAGACTGAAATAATACCTATGATAATAACATCCAAAGCAATTTCATCTGACCGACCCTGAAGAGCATAGAATCAAGCCAGAC
This sequence comes from Nicotiana noctiflora, assembly GCA_032618575.1. Lineage (NCBI taxonomy): Eukaryota > Viridiplantae > Streptophyta > Magnoliopsida > Solanales > Solanaceae > Nicotiana > Nicotiana noctiflora. Next base: position 511,450 of record JASVEL010002101.1, on the reverse strand, counting down.
CACCACCAGATCGGCCTCCCCCTCTAGGGTGACCCCTAGCTGCTTGACCCTCACCCCTAGCTGGCAGGGCGGGTGCTGAAGATACTGGGCCAGAAGATGAGGGCTGGCCCCTCCGTTGAGATGAACTGGATGCACAGCGGGGACAGTGCCTCCATATATGCCCAAACTCAGCACACTCACAGCAACTCCCGGGTGCTGGGGACTGGGACTGAAGAGAACCCATCACGCCAGAGTGGCTAGCTGATGCACTAGGTTGGGACGAACCCTGAACAGATGAGGTATAAGATGAACTCTATGCTTGAAGTGCACAAGGGGATGGCTGACTCTGTTGAGAGCCCTTATAACCCCGACCAGAAGATGACCCACAATACTTCGAGCGAGATGGCTAAGGAGGCCTGAAAGAATGACCCCTGCTCTACTAAACCTGGCCCCTAGACGGAGCACCACTAAACCTACTTGATCTTCGGGGCTTCTTGGCCTCCCTCTACTATCTCTCTTGATGCCGAGCCATCTCAATATCATGAGCAATATCCACTGCAATCCTCAAAGGTATGGCTCAGGATCCTCTCTCAAGTCATCAGAATATGGATAGGATAAATGAGTCCGTCCACAAACCGTCTAATCCTCTCCTAATAAGTCGGGACAATCCATATAGCATAACGAGCAAACGCTGAGAATTTCACCTCATACTGCATCAAAGACATATCTCCCTGACGAAGTCACTCAAATTGCCTATGTAGCTCCTCTCTTAGCGACCGTGGTACCCACTTCTCCAGAAAGATAGTAGAGAACTCATACCATGACAATGGTGCTGCACTTGCCGGCCTATGCTGCTCATATGCTTCCCACCATGTAAAGGCAGCTCCTGAGAACTGAAAGCTGGTAAATGGTATACCGCTCGACTTTAAGATCCCTACTGTCCGAAGCATATGTCGACACTTGTCGAGAAAACCCTGGGCATCCTCACCCAGAATAACGCTGAAAATAAGAGGTGAGAGCCTGCAAAAGCTCTCAAGATGACGCTGCTCATCGTCTGGAATCACTGGAACCCCATCACCCTGAACCGGGGCAACTGGCTGAATTGGGGTAACCTGCTGAGCTAGTGGCACCTCTGGTGTCTGCAAACCCTGCACTACCTAATCAGGAGTGCGAGCTGCGGGGTTCTGATGACCACCCCTGGTCTGAGATGTAGCCACTGCAGTAGTGGCCAAGACTACTTGAGCCAGGCTAGTGCAAACCCATAAAATCTGAGCTAGGGCCTCCTGAAGACCCGAAATCACAATAGGCACAACTGTTGCTAAAGTCTCTATAGCTAGAGGCTGATGCTGAATGGGGGCAACTGGTGGGTCAACTGGTGCTATCCTGCTGCTCTGCCTCGACCACGACTACGGCCGCATATATGGCCTCTACTTGGTGGCAATGGTGGTCGTCTACGACATCCAGTAGTACGTGTTCTCGCCATCTTCGAGAGAATAGAGTACTGAAGTTTAGTTCTCAGATCAACAAAGTCGCACGACAAGAATTTCAAGAATATGAAATTTTCCCTAAAGGTTTTGTAGCCTCCCGAGGATAAGTACAGACGTCTCCATACCGATCCGCGAGACTCTACTAAACCGGCTCATGACTCGCGAGACATGATAACTTAGGCTCTGATACCAACATGTCACAACCCAAACCCCGATTGTGATGGCGCCCAACACCTTGTTATACGAGCACGACCTTTAGAACATTCTCAACCCAAGTTACGAAGCTTATTCTCAATTATTATATTTAAAATTATCAATTAATCAAAATCATAGTTTGCGATAATAATTAAAACTACGCGAAAACCACAATAACTGTCAAAATAGCCTATACCAGATCTGGCGTCACAAGTCACAGCCTCTAGATACAATTGAACAACATCTTATACATAAAAATAACTAGATGTGGAAGAAAAGGAAAGATAAGAGGAGAAATCAGGTCTTGCGGACACCGACAGCTACCTCGATGACTCCGACAATTGAGCTAGGTAGCAATAATAACCTCAGCTATGCCTCCGGGATCCCTGTATCTGCACACAAGGTGTAGGGAGTAAAGTGAGTACTCCAACTCAGTGAGTAATAGCAATAAATAACAACTGAAAGTAATAAATTCTGTAAAAACACTACACAATTCTATAACCATCAGTAAAGGTAGTAAAGATTATAGTTAATCAGGGTAAAGCCGATAAAAATCTCCTACAGTCCAATAATTTACCAAAATACTATTGCGACACGCAGCCCGATCCATACCTAAAACTGATGCGGCGTGCAACTTGATCCAAATATAGTATATACTGATGCGACGCATAGCCTTATCCAATAATAATAGTCAACACGCTCACTGGGGTGTGTATAGACTTTGGAGGGGCTCCTATAGCCCAAGCGCTATAATACTGCGGCATGCAGTTTGATCAACATAATATATCACTGCAGTGCAGTTCGATCCATATAATATACTACTGTGGCGTGCAGTCTGGTCCATATAATATACTACTATAGCGTGCAGTCCGATCCATATAACATACTACTGTGGCGTGCAGTCCGATCCATATATGTATATGTATATACTGCTGCGGCGTACAGCCCGATCCGATGTATATCAAATACCCTCACTGTGGGGTCCTCGACCCTTCTCAGTCAATTTAGACTTGGCCTCTCAGGCCCACTCAGCTAAGACAGGGTATTCAACCACAGATCTTTCTCATTTAGAGTGCAATTTCTAAGACCAGTTCATATTATGTTTTACAGTTAAGGACGTGACCGAGAGTATGTGTTCAACAAGTAAAGTGAGGTCAATCAGCTCAACAAGCTCCCTAACGGTTCTACAGATCGGCACAAGGCCCCAAACGTGGAAACTAGCCCAAAATATGCGGATATAAGCTCAGTCTAAGTCAAAAAGTACAGTAGAGTCATCAATCAGGATGGACCGAGTCCAAATCCCCAATAGTAACATCACTATGCTCATCATACGGCGCGTATCTCATCTCAGCGTAGCACTACATAGTGCAAATACTGGGTTTCAAACCCTCAGTAAAACATTCACAACCATTACTCACCTCAAGCCGGTCGAAATCCTAGCTCGCCTTGTGCTTCCCTTACAAATCGGTCTGCTAGAGTGTAGAATCTCATCAAAACCACAAGGAATACGTTAAAATAAGCTAATGGGACATAACCCAACTTAAAGGACTCGAAAAATACCCAAAGACACATAGTTGGTAAAACCCAAGCCCCGAGCCCGCTTCTCGAATAATTATGAAATTCATATCACCGGATTCCTCGTCTCGCCACGAGTCCGTACATATAAAATTCATCAAAATCGAAGCTCAAATGGGCCATCAAATCCCAAATTTTTATTTCAAAAACCAAGCCCTAGTTATCCCAATTTTTAGCCAAATTTCTAAGAATTTAAGGTTGATTCTTCAATAAAATGATGTTTGTAAGTCACGAGACTTACCTCCAATAAATTTCCATCGAAACCCCCTTCAATCTCTACCAAAAAGCTCCCAAGGTGTGCCAAAATGGAGGAAAAGTGAATAGGCTCGTAGATGAAATTTCATTTAAAAGCCTTCTCTCCAGATGTTATTCCTTCTATGCGAAACCGAGGGTCCTCTCGCATTCGCGATGACCAAATTCCACTGGGCCCTCTTTTACTCTACACGAACGCGCAACTATTCACACGAACGCGATGCTATAGTTCCTAATACTACGCGAACGTGACGTCCCCGACCGCGAACGCGATGAATAAACTAGGCTGGGCCCCCAGGACGTCTTACGCGAACATGAAGCTACAATCGCAAACATGATGGACAAGAAATCACAACTACGCAAACACGATTGAACCATGGCGAACGCGAAACCCAAAAGTGACATGCAATAAATGCTGAATTTCTGCAACACCCCAGGTCCAAATATCCTTCTGTTGATCACCCAGAATCACCCTGAGGCCTTCGGGACCTCAACAAAAAGCACCAATGTCACGACCCTATTTCACCAATTGTGAATACGTCATGACGTCACCAAGTCGCGACCAGGTCATCCTAACACGTTGCGGAATTAATAACAATTACTGAATTTATAATCGAAACTAAACAATATGAATAATGTATATAATTTCCACCTGACACATACACTTTAACACTTAGCATTCTAAAAACTATCCCAAAGACCCGGAAACCCACGGGCAACACAGGCTAAGAGAAACCTAGGATACGGCTCTAATATCCGGAATGTCTACAACAACTAAATACATGAAAAGCAACTGCGCTAACTACAAGATAGAGTAGAAGGAGACTCTTCGGTATGCAGATGCGATAGATGTACCTCAAGTCTCCGAATATAGCGCCTGGATCACTGATAATGCGCTCGACCAGAAGTACTTGTATCTGCACATGAAAAGCATACGCAGGAAGGGCATGAGTACACCACAACGGTACTCAGTAAGTGCATATCCTAACCTCTATTGAGTAGTGACGAGGAAAGGTCAGGTCCCTACTGAGAATAAACATAATAACAATAATGAACAGTGAAAAGCAGGAAATAATGTGGAACACCGATAAAAATAGGATAAAAGCTACAAGTCAAGGGCAATTAAGCTAAGTAAGGAAAATAACACAACCAAGTATCACTCAACTTCAGGGTGCCTTGTGGACCTCCCAGGATATCGTCCTGTAGTCCCTTTTCCTCAACTGTCCAGTGGATCTCCCGGGAATCGAACCCGTAGTCCATCACATTTAAATATATAGGATCTCCCAGTAATTGAACCTGTGGTCCATCATATCACTTTCTGGAGGATCTCCCAAGAATCGAACCCGTAGTCCATTATATCAATTTAAATATCTAGGATCTCCCGGGAATCAAACTCGTAGTCATTACATCAATTTAAATATCTAGGATCTCCTAGGAATCGAACCCGTAGTCTATCATATCAATTTAAATACTCAACCCAATCAGGGAAATATTCAGAGAATGAAGTACACCAATATAAGTAATAATTAAATTCTAGCGTAACATGCTTCATGTAATTTCAATTAAGGCAATTAAGCAATTAATTCTATCTAGTCATGCTTCTCTAACTAATACCGATTAAACCTTGCATTGAAATCAGTCAAATAACGGAGAAACACCGTTCACAAAATTCAAATAAACTGGATTTTTCAACAATAATCACAAGTACACGCTCGTCACCTCGCGCACAAGGTAGTCAAATGAGCACATAAGAAGTCCTAAGGGGAGAGGTCCCCCACACAAGGTTAGACAAGCCACTTACCTTAAAATAAACTAGGGAACGATACCCTTCCCACGAGTATCCGACTCCAAATGGCCATAATCTATTCAGTCAATTACAAGTCATAAATAATATTTTAAACAACTGATTCCACTATTAAAATTAAAGCTAGGGCACGAAAATAGGTAAAATGACCAGAATGCCCCTCTAGCCAACATCTCAAAATAAAATAATTTTTACAGTTTCAGAACCCTCGTACTCTCCCGAGTCTAACCATATAAAATATCCAAAATCGATGGACAAATGCCCCCTCAAATCCTGACAATTAGTTCTAAGAATTTTACCTCAAATTTCATTCAAAATCCAATATTAAAGGTTGAATTTGAGGTTAGATTAGTGGGTATTAATTATAAGGGAGTAAGGAATCGTTGCCTATGAAAAGCCCTTAAAATATCTGTCCAAACTGAGCTCTCTAGCTTTTGTTTTGTTAGAAATGGAGGAACCCTTATTTTGAAATGTTTATCTTTACCCAGGAATTTTATTCAATGCGATCGCATGAACAGTTATGCAATCGCGTAGAAGGAATTTTGAAGGCCCAAAAATTATCACAATGCGAATGCAACCTAAGGCCTGCGATCAGAGAAGAGGATCAGGTAAAGCTATACGATCATGTACTTGGCCATGTGATCGCGTAGAAGGATTTTGGCCTGAGGCCCAGCACCTAAACTCTACTATGAAAACGCGGACAGGGGTGTGCGAACCCTGTGAAGGATGAAACAATTCTATGTGATCGCATTCAAAGGCATGCGATTGCATTGAAGGATAATTGTCTGCAACACACAACAGAAATTCGGCAACTCTCTAAGTCCCGGAATTGCTCCATTGGGCATTCGAAACACACCCGAGGCCTCCGGGACCTCAACCAAACCTACAAACATGTCCCATAACATCATTCAAACTTGTACAAATCCTTAAATCACCCAAAATAATGCCTGAAACACGATTTAAGCCAAGATTCAAGCCTATGAACTTCAAATTTTATCCAAACACACTTTCGATCAAAAACCTATCCAAACCTTGTCTCAATAACCTGATATTGTGCACGCACATCCAAAATGACATGACGAAGCTACAGCAACTTCTTGAATTCCAAAAAAACCCTCTGATCAAAAATTCACTATCAGACAGGAACTTCAAAAATTCAAACTTTGGCATTTCAGTCCACCCAATGGCAGTCTTGCATTCTTTGAGTACCTGTATAAGCTTTTGGGCCTGCTCTAACAAACTAGATGAGATAATAACAGGTAAAGTGGAGTTAGGACCTAGAAATTCATACCTGATATATGATGGTAGTGGTTTAAGCTCAAGCTTTGGTGGCTCTTCTATGGATGGCTTTGCAGGCGGGGTGTCTCTTTTCTCTAAGTGTAGAGGCTCGAATTCAAGCTCTCTCTCCCAAAATCCCTTGCCTTCCGGAGATAGTACCCATTCAGGTAAACTTTCACCATTTACCTCTTCCATGTTTATCAGGCATGCTTGAAGTGGATCTTCAATGGTCAACTCTGCATCATCCGTCTCCACTATCACATCAACCGCATCGATAAGAGAGCAATTCGCGAACTCACTAGGGCGCCTCATGGATTTTTGCACATTGAAGATGATCTCCTCATCATTCAACCTCATCTTGAGTTCCCCAGTTTCACGATCAATTATAGCTCTCCCGGTGGCTAGGAATGGTCTTCCTAGGATTATGGGAATTTCTTCGTCGACCTTGCAATCAAGAATAACAAAATCTACGAGAAACACGAACTTCCCAACCTGGATAAGCACATCATCTATAATACCAAATGGACGATTAACCGTCCTGTCAGCAAGCTATAATAACATAGAGGTAGGCCTGGCTCTCCCAATGCCTAACCTCTTATAAATGACTAAGGGCGTGAGATTAATGCTTGCCCCCAAATCACACAAAGCCCTAGTAAAGGCATAATTCCCTATAGTGCATGGGATGGTGAAGCTACCTGGATCAGATAGCTTCTCAGCAATGGGTCTGGAGACCACTGCACTACAAGTCTGGGTAAGTGTTATGGTGGCCAAGTCTTGGAAATCAAATTTCCGCGACATCAAATCTTTCATCATCTTAGCATAACCAGGCATTTCTTTTAAAGCTTCAATTAAAGGAATGTTTACCTGGATTTGCTTGAGCATCTCAAAGAACTTTTTGTATTGCTCTTCTTTCTGGTGTTTGGCCAACCTTTGGGGGAATGGTGGTGGAGGCCTCTTCTTCCCAATGACTTGGGACTTTTCTTTCTCTATCACTTTCTCTTCAATCTGCTGCTCTACCTGTTCAGCTACTTTCTCCGTTCCCTGCTTTGCCTCTTTATTTTCAGCAATTGGCTGGACTGTAACTTCTGTCAACCCTGTGGACTCATCCAGTTCAATGGGCAATGGAGTGGGTGTCTGTCGATTTTCTCACTTTCATTCTCAGCATCAAGATTTCTACCGCTTCTCAGAGTCACTGCCATCATCTTCTTTGGGACTTGGTCTTTGGGTTTGTTTGTGTATCTATAGGCAATGTCCCTTGAGGACGATTGTTAAGTGACATAGCAATCTGGCCCATCTGCACTTCCATATTTTTGATCGCTGCGTCATGTGCATCTATTCTTTCATTGGTTTTGGCATTTGACCCAATTACCTGTTGCATCATAGCTTTCAATTCTGCGAACCCATCATCATGTCTACCACCATGCTGTGGTGGAGGTGGATGATATCCCTGCTGCTGATTGCCGAAATTCTGAGGTCTAGGATATGGAGCCATGTTGTGTGGTGGCCTCATACGTGCTGCATTATACTGTAGTTGTGGAGGCCTGTATTGCTGTGGAGCCTGCTGACCCCAACTCGGATTACCTTATCTGTACCCTCAATAATTTGCTACATAGTTCATATCCTCATGCTGATGATGATGTTCTTGGTCTGCAGCCCATGGATTACGTATGGGTTGGCTAATGCAAGATGTGCATAAACCACCATTGGTAGTATCTACAATGTCAACCTGCTGCTTAACCCCTGATTCTTCCACCTTCTTTGTTAGGAGCTCATTTGTGTCAATAAAGTTGCCACATTCTCCTCTAGAGTGTTGGATGGATCCAGAGGTACAGAGTGCACCACTGGTGTGATAGGAGCATTCCTGGTCGTCCACCCGGAATTTTGAGCCATCTTGTCTAGCAAATTTTGGCCCTCTCTCCAAGTCTTGCTCGGAAAAGCCCCACCTGCTGAAGCATCTACAATATTCTTCATACTGTCTGAAAGCCCCATGTAGAACCTTTGACCCAACATCTGCTCACGAATCCCATGGTGAGGACACTTAACAAGCATGCCCTTGAATCTGCCCCAAGTTTCATGTAATGTCTCCATTGGTTTCTGCTTGAAGCTTATAATCTCATCAATTTTTTGAGTTGTCTTATTAGGTGGATGAAACTTGTTGTGGAATTGCTTGACTAACTCATCCCAAGTTGCAATGGAGTTTATGGGGAGTGAGTTTAGCCATATCCGTGCATCTCCTGTAACTAAGAACAGAAAGAGTAATAATCTGATGGCTTCCGGAGTTACATTCAGTTGCCTCTATGTCTTGCATATCGAGAGAAAGTTCTTCAGGTGCTGCTGTGGATCTTCAACCTGAGACCTAGAGAATAATCCCTTGTTTTACAACAAGTGTAGCATGTTGTTTGTGATCGGGAAAGACTCAGCTTGAGTTGCTGGCACAACGATGGCAGTTGCCAAATTATCCACTATGGGTTGTGCCCAGTCAAACAGTGTATCTTCCTATGCCTCATGCGCCTCTTGCATATTTAACTCGGCTTGCTGGTTTTGTTCGTTTACGTCACCCATGTCGAAGTCTAGTTTGATTGGTTGTTGAGATTGCTGAATTTGTTTGATAGCCTTGTTACGTGCCCGGAAAGTTTGCTCGGGGTCTGAGAGTCCTTCTATTAGTTCTCCAGTCCTTGCAGAATTTCTAGGCATGAACCTGAGTATCCAAATCAACAACCATCAAAATATTCAATGTAAAGTGTAGAAAGAACCTGACTACACAAGAATCTTGAAGTTCTGGCAATGGCAATTGATAATTCCGTTAATTCCCCGGCAACGGCGCCAAAATTAATTCACGTCCAAGCAACGGTCGTAGTCAATATAACCTGGTCTAATAAGTCCAAGATCGATCCCACAGGGAATTAACCTACCAATCACAACTTTCACAACCCAAGAATACTTCCGAATCAAGTTCCCAAACTTTGAATATATCTTTGTATGAATTTCAAACCACTACTTTGCAATAATTTAAAAGCTTAAAAGAAAGAATTGAATATTGGGTAAAAATAATATGGAGAAGGACTAAGGTATTGATTTCCCCTATTGATGGACTCCCTTATCGTTATGTTCATACAAATTGTTAATATATTCTATCAATCATGAACGCTATGTGTATCGTAACCCTCTCCCGAGCAATTACAATAATTTACTAGTGCACTCTCCCGAGCTACCCTAGCTAGCTTTAATTTGAATAGTTCACTTAAGATTGCACCCAAGACTTCGTTATTCCTAACCCCGTCTTTATGCCTAAAGTTATAGATTTCTCCAATAACCTAGGTGTGGTGTTGTTCAACAATATACCTAAATATGCACTCTTTTCCAAGTTATGCACACTAAATAGGCACCGCTAATTGGGACGTCTACCAATTAACTACAACAAGAATGAAGTTGAACAAATAGAAATCTAGTTCACAATTTGTAATCACATAAACGATAAGTTCATCACCCAATAGGTTCCATCAAAACCTTAGAAAAGGATTTAGCTACTCATGCTTAAAGAAACAAGAATAATAATTGAAATCATAAAGAAATACTTGATATAAAATAAAACAATGAGTTGAGAGGATTCTCTCTTACTTATTATCTTGCAAAAGTAGTGAAAAATAGATAACATACCTCTATTGGGCGAACAAGGGGTTCATATAGAGGTTTTAGGGCTAAAAAACTAATTTTGAGTACAACTAGGACTGCTGCTGCGGCGACTTCCGCGGTTCGTTCGCGGCCGCGGACGTACTGCGAACAGTAAACTTCAGAGAGCTTGTTTTTTCGCGGTTCATCCGCGGTCGCGGAGAAACCGCTGTTTTTCACCTTGTTCCGTTGAGAATTTGGAAAAACTCAAAGCCTGAAAGTTGTATCCCTTTGAGTTAGGTTTCCAACCATATATTCTGGAGCCAAAATGGAGTTGGAGCGAAACGTTATGTCCAATTTACTAGACAGTGCACAATATGCCTCATCCATTCTTCGCTTGTACTACACTTATCAAATTTGACCCCCGAACTCGATCCCGACTTAATTCCTTGAGCTTTTACTCAGACTTCAAAGCTCCAAATCACTTAAATTCATTCTATAACATCCATATAGCTCGGAATCACACCTTCCCGGCTATTTTCAACATAAGTTCTTGACTTGTACCACACTTTGGCCTTTTTCACCATCTTTTGACTCCAAAACTTGCTCTTTTAGTCTTCATTAGCTCATGTGTACCTATAACACACTAAGAACACTAATAAAAGTATTTTTTCATCACAAATAATATCAAAACAACAATAAAGCGTGATTATTTAGGGCATAAATATAGTCAAATTCACTTATTATCAGAACTTAAGGCCACAGAAGCGGTCCCGCAAAAGTGGTAAGGGGACCGCTGAAGTGAAAATTGCAGAAGGGTTTAATGAATTAGTGTAGTCAAATTTCAGAAGAGAGAAAACATTTTGGACTACGCACTTAGGCAATGTTTTGGCAATTTTGAAGAGGATTCGAAAAAGATTCATCAGGTATGGATATTTGGACTCGGATTATGTTATTATGGTGTAAAAACATGAATTAATCACTGAAATTTGATGGAATCAAAGGGTAAAAATGAAGGTTTTGGCTTGAAGCCTAAGAGAGTCTAAAGTGATGATTTGATGGGTCAAATGGACTCCGATTCTTGTGCATTTGATATGTACAGACTCGTGGTGAGACGAGAATCCCATAAATATGAATTTCATAATTTTTTAAGAAGTGGGCCCGGGGCTCGGGTTCTGCCAACTTCGTAGTTTTTGTTATTTTTCGAGTCTTTTCGATTAAGTTATGGTTTATTGGCCTATTGTGATGTATCCCTTATGGTTTTTATCAGATTCTACGCACGAGGAGGGAGATATGAGAGGGAAAGGCTTGGCGAGCTAGATTATCGACCGGCTAGAGGTGAATAATACATGTGAATGATGTTCTGAGGGTTTAAAACCTCGGATTTGCACATCTTAGTGCTGTATTAAGGTGACTTGCACGCTGGACCTGAGTGTGGGGGAGACCAACATTGGGGATCGTGACTTGATCTGTGTTATTTGTTGGTTTTTACCGCGTATTTGCAGATGATTTGCTGTTATCATTATTACTTGGGCTCATTGCCATACATGGGGCTTATTACCAATTATTTGAACTCTTTATGAACTATCATCACTGTTTTCCTCACTATTTGAAATGCTAATTGAACTTAGTCCGTGTGATTTACACTATTTTATGAACTCAACTATATTTTACTCAAACTTGGAGTTTTAACTGATATTTGAACTATCATTAGGGTTGAGTATTATTGTTTTACTGATACCCGAGGGGCTTTTTGACTATTTTTGGACTGATTAAGACGGAGGGCCATATGTGAGGGCATGATGAGTGATGTGAGAAGGATTTCAGGCTCCGAGTGATATATAAGGAGACTTTCAGGCCTCAAGTGATATGTGAGGGGGCTTTCAGGCCTCGAGTGTATTGAGAGCAGGCTTTCAGGCCTTGTATTGATATTATTCAGACTTTCAGGCCTTATTGATTGCGCTTGGACTCAAGGAGCCCCTCCGGAGTCTTCACACCCACAGTGAGCGTGGGGTACCCTTTGAAATGAACAGTGATAACAATGACACTATTATATGTGTTTCGGTCAGGTAACAATGACTAACCAGTCAGGTAACAATGACTGACTAGTGGTAACAATAACTCTGAAACATACTTTGGTCAAGTAACAATGGCTGACCGTTCAGGTAATAATGGCTGACCTTACTTGTGTATTCTTGTTTAATTGATTCCTTTAAAGAGATCGTTTTGCTCTAATTGTTTTTCATGGATTCTACTGTTTATCTGGTTTACTGCTTAGGGTAGCATTATTTGTGACCTTTTGGGATTTTATATTTTCAGTGTTATTCACTTTCGTTTCCACTGAGTCGAAGTACTCACTTTACTTCCTGCACCATGTGTGCATATCCAGATCCTTCTCATCTGGTGCAATGACTCTAGTTGATTCAGAGTTCCTTCTGGGAGTATTCGAGGTAGCTGCACAGCGTTCACAGTCGAGGATTCTCCCCTCTATCTTTATCCTTTATTTTTGCATTATCAGTGTTAGACAGACTTGTAGTAGGATGTTATTCTGTCATTAGAGGCTCATGATCGTGACACCGGGTTCTAGTTGGGTTGTTTCGGTATTTTAGCCAAATTTTTCATATTTTATCAGTATTTCAGGCTTTTACTAGGATAGTTTTATCTCTACTTATTTAGATAATTGGGGAAATTATTATGAATGGTCGTATTTGCCTAGTAGTGTGCTTGGCTCCTATCACGACAGGAATGGAGTCGTGACAACTTAAAAGATTCATGTGGGACGACAGCTACCCGAATAGGCCACTTCCTCAGAATTCATTTCACGTTGCTATTAAAAATTGAACTCACCAATTTTCATGAATTTGGGAAACTTTATGGGATCAATAATTAGTGACCAAAATCTTCCATGCACGTTTTTCTTCTTAATTGTTTGACTTGCACGTTTTAGGTTTGGATTTATTTAATTACCTAGGAAAAGGTAAAAAAAATGCAAAATGGTCTTACTATGTCCCTATTAAGAGTTGGGATTTTTACATACTTATATTCTATTAGAAATTTAATTATTCCCCGTACTTAAGTTTTACTTTACCTCTTATATACAAAATTACTAATTATATACATTTTTAGGATTTAAGAATAATTAATCAATTCTTACGATCACTGTAATGTACAAATCCCACTCTTCTCAAGTTCTCTCTCCATATCCACTACCCCTACATTACTTTCTCCATACCCCTGATATCTTCCACAATTAACGCCTGTATTCACTCTTTTTTCAAAAATTCCTATAATGTTTTAAACTCTTCTTCAAAATCCCTCTCTATTTTCTAATATTTCAGCCATAAAAACTCTATCAAAATTGTAGTTGCTTAAGTTTGTGCTTAATTTTCATAAGAAGAAAATATTCTCGAAGATTAGCCCTAAAAATGCTAAAGTATATGATATCCTACTTCTGATTGGGTGTTTTCTCACATGATTCACCAAAAAAAATTTCAAAATCTGCACATGCAAAAGCAGAGACCAAGCCTAGGCTTTCCCCTTGTGTAGCTAATGTAGAAGCTTGAACAAAATAGAAGCAAGATAGGAATGTTGGTGAAGCTTCGACGTATGTTAAATCTGTAAATCGGAAGGGCAAAGAAATTGCTTCAAATGATGATTTTGTCGAAGAATAAGTTATCACGAAGGTTGAAAAAAAACCCAGAGTTTCTCCTAATGTTAAAGCTTCAAAAAAAGTGCAAAAATCAACTAAAATCGTACCCCAACAGTCATTGGAGAAGGTACAATTTCAGTAGTTTTAAACGTTTCTTTTTGTAAAGCTAAAAAACTTGTTCTCCTTCTCGTGAACATTCATAATTTTTGTGTTTTTGTATTTGTAGATACTTTGTCTACATTGTGTAACTATGTTGTAAGTTAACAAATTTTCTTCATATCACTATACATTATTGTCTTCTTGAAGATATTTTATATTATAAATGTAGTTATTTTGTTATCTAGTTTGGAAACAAGTTTATTAACTTGTTGTTTCTTTTGCTGCAGATTCGAAAGTATTTTGCACCACATGATTTCGATTATGGAATCACCAGGTTCCAGATATTATGCGACCCTACTATACCTGACCAAATATGGGATTTACTTTCTGAAAAAGGGTTGAAGCTGTTCAAGAGACGTTTTAGGTATTTTCTTTCTTTGCCAAAAATATGTATCCAAAAATTGTATATTCTCTATCTCATCAAATTGTAGACATGTTTTCATAGACCATTTTAGGTTCTATTTGATGGACTCGGGGTAGTATGCAAACTACGTATGGGGTATCCATTCTTATACACATTTGCTTGAGTTCGTTAGGTATAAGCTCAACTCTCCTGTCCATTTTTATCTCATTCGAGGTTTTGTACAAGCTATGCAAATATGGTTTTATCAGTGTTGCTCTACGGTCAACATGGATATAGCTACAATATTTGCTAATTTGATCCCTCGCATACTTAACTAGATAGCTAGTAAGAACAAGATAAGAACAAGATATGGTTATTTTTATTTAAAGATAGAATGATCAAACAATCATGGATCAAGGTAAATATTTTTCACTTCAGCGCACACAATTTAATACAAACTATCTACAGAATTAGCTATGAGTAGCTCTCTCACATTTTTTTCCCACTCAGTTCACCAACATAATTGAAGCACTAGAAGAGCTTTTCAAGAATGAATTTGTCAGATAAAACTGAATACATCTTTGTAGAAGATAAAACAAAGTATGAGCAACTGACAGACTTTTCATTTCCATCAGTCATAAGCAGACAATTGGAAAAGGTGATAAGAAAGACTTTTAAAGAAATTAAAAATTTTAAAAAAGATGTTGATAAGGTAATATCTATACATGATCCTAGGTGGTTTCTTTAATTTATGTTATGCAAATTATTTCATTAACTCTTTCTATTATAATATTTAGGTGTCTTCAGACCTTGGAACTTTCAAGAAAGATGTTTTTAAGGAACTACGTCTCATTCGACTGCTACTCAATGATTCAGTCAAGGCTGTTTTAGAGGTGATAAATACTCAAAATGGTAACATTGATGCTAAGGTTTCATTCAAAATATAGTAATTTTAGACAATATTTTTTACAATTTCTAAGTATCTATTATCATTCATAAAAGTATATGTCACACCTCCTTCTTACGTTCAATTCTCATATATGCTTTCGCACAATGCCCTGTTTTGGTTTTACTACACCCCGGGAAAGGGATATAATAATCAAAGGGAAGGAGTTTTTCCACTTAAAGGACAGTCGGAACGGGATTTATTTATTAAATTTCAGATTCACCACTTGGCAAAATAATGGTGTCCCAAGTCACCGATTTAATCCCGAACCGAGGATATTATGACTCTGTTACAGTCCGCGAATAAGAAATCCGGATAAGGAATTTTGTTAACCCGGAAGAAGGTGTTAGGCACTCCCGAATTCCGTGGTTCTAGCACGGTTGCTCAACTATTGTCTTTGTTTCTATCTGATTTTTTCATATGCTTCATTTTCATGCTTTATTAGTGTTCCGCTTGGTCATTTTATAAAGAATTGCGACGTCGCGAAAATGCATTTCGAGTCACACCGTACCAGTATGCCTGTGACTCTATTACATTTCAACTCCGCCGAGATTTGGATTTGGGTCACATAAATGTGCACCCTGTCACACCTCCCTTTTTACTACCTTTTTTTATTTCCCCGATTAAGAGACTAAGGTATACCTCGATATTATGAATACCCCGGGAAAGGATATAATAACAACGAGGAAGGAGTTTTTCCAAATAAAGGACAATCGGTTTGGGATTTTGTTTACAGTTTCAGAGTCGCCACTTGGAAAAATAATGGTGTCCCAAGTCAGCAATTAATCCCGAATCCGAGGAAGTTGACTCTGTTTTTAACAGTCCGCGCAACGAGAAATCCGGATAAGGAATTCTTTTAACCCGAGAGAAAGTGTTAGGCACTCCCGGATTCCGTGGTTTTAGCACGGTCGCTCAACTGTCATTCTTGGTTTTAGATGATTTATTACATTCCTTTTAACAATATGTATGTGTTTCAACTTGAATATTTTACGAATTGCGACGTCGCGAAAACGTATTTCGAGTCACACCGCAATTAGTACGCCTGTGACCTTTAACACATTTCGGCTTCGCCGAGATTTACGATTTGAGTCACATAAAATGTGCACTCGTATTAGGGAAAGTATATTTTTAAAGTCGCGCCTAAATCGTCTATCGGCTTCTTAATCTTTTGAAAGGTTGTGAAATTAGCTATCAACCTTTCGAATCTATTATATAACTATTCATTTATATGGGGGGCCCGCTGTTTTGTTTTCAATGCGAGGCTCATCCCATTTAGTTTTATAGTCCAATCCTATATGTATATACTATATTTTCTATTTTTGGTTTTTCCCTAATTTATTGTTTTTCCAGAATTTAAGTCCAGGCCTTATTTTTATATTATATGGGCCTGGGCTGTCTGTACTTATTTCAATAGACCAGTTCATATATTTGGGTCTTATAACCCAGGAACACACTACAAGCGTTTTGCAGAAGCTCAGTAACGCATATACATAATTCTGGGCCTTCGCAACTTATTAGGCCCAGATCAAACAGAATTAGATAAGAGAAATAAAAATCAGAATTCATTGTTTGCACAGATGATAAGTTTAGAAGATAATAAAACTCAAACTATTTTATTCAATGATGAGAAATAAAAATACAGAATTACAGTATCAATTTCAAATATTAATCATCTAATGTGAACAAAGTCTAATTAACAGACTGCTTTTATCTATATGTTTCAACAATTATTTTAAACTAATAAATCAAATTACTTAATAGCTAAAACTATCAGAATTATTACTCAATCAATTGCAACTTTCAGAGAGTTAACCAATTGTATTGAACACTAATCTACTTTATGTAACTCATTTAACTGAACTATGTGCTCTATAACTTCATATTCGATTATCAATTTTAACCATACGTTTCAGTTGCTAATACAACTGTCCAGATTAAACTAACGATTATCGAATTAAACAAATTACCACAAGTTAATGTTGTCATTTAATCTACTTGTTATGCATTTATTTTTAGATTAAATGTATCAGATTAGTTATTAACCTATTTGATTAACTAGGTGATTACGATCATTACTACTATACTATTCTACTTACTACACTATTACATAGTTCCAGCTTCGTTTGTGTCTCACATGAGTCAATTATCCAATAATTCCTACTAAATTACAATTTCAACTAAATCATAATCTAAATATAAAAAGGCATACTCAGAAAACAGAAACTATAGAGAATTTCAACTTGTTTTATTCCTCCATTTCAATTCCAATTGCAATTACATGAGGTTCAAGCTGTGTACCTGATTCAGCAATAAAAATCGATGAGTCTAAGGGAGATGAAGATGAGAAATAAGCAGGTAGATCACAGCAGTAATGCAACAACAATGGAGGTGAATGAATCACAGCAACACAATCAAATTTAGCAGTCGAGTATGAATTCCAGAACCAGCAAAGCAATACCCAGCAGAAGACCAGGAGAAAACTAGCAAATAACAAAGAGATTTCTACAGAGCTTCAGAATACAACTTCTACTAACCCAGAAAATTACTCTATGTATTTGTATTTTTCAGTATGTCTAAATTTATTTTAAAATCCAGCCCTTAATCAGGCTCTATTCCAGCCTATTTATAGATAGTGTTGGTGAAATTTTTGGGGGGAAATTTTAAAAAGTTATTTCTAATTCCCTCCCATTAATTCTTTTATTTGTTACACTTTAATACCCATTTCAGATTCAAATTTGCCTTCCAGCATGTGCTGGAAGGTTCTATTAGGTTCTATTTGAGGTGTATTACTCGTATACCCTCACTTGCTAAGGTTATTAACTGGTTTGCCTTTTTTATTGGGTCTATTATACCCTTTGTTTTGTGCAATATTGCATAAATACTAGGCCTAAATGTCTTAAATGTCCTTATAGGCTCTATTAAATCCACAATTATGCCATTTTCATTTCCTATTATACCCTTATTGTTAATTGTTATTTACCCGACCTTATCCAGGTCTAGGTGTTCTGTCTTAACCCTTATTTAACTTCTGGGCACTTGTTATATTAGTCTTTAAGACTTAGCCAGATTAGATTCTTAACTTCATTTCAATTTTTAACCTCTTTTAAGAGGTTTTTCTTTTCATTTCTGTGTTAGAGTTAGTTTGTAGGACTAGCCTGTTTATTTATCAAGAATTAAACCTTTCAATTTTAGCCAGTCCAGTATTTGGACTTGGCTTTGCAAAATTAAGCACTGTTATTCAATAGCCCTTTTTAAGGCTAGTTTAAGACTTACAATTCTAGCCATCTTAGGCTTTTAGTGTCTATTACTAAGAGTTAAACTAATTTCAGAATTAACCACTTGGATTCAGATTTAGAATTTTACAGAGTTAGCCAGTTTTTATGCTATTTTTATTTTTAATCTAATTAAACTACTTTCATGTTTCAAAACTAATCAATTAACTGTCTAAACAGCTATAACCAATATCACCCTAAAGCATATTATGCTTAATTGCAGTCTAATAACATGAAATTATTACAAATATAACTTTTTCATATCAAATTGCACACACAACCACAAAATCGGAATCATTTGCCATTTAACCAAAACTCAGAGGGGAAATTTGAATATTGTTGAATTTCAATCAAATAACTTCATAATTCAGATTTCAAGCACATTATATTAGATTGGACATAAGAGGCATAATCAGAATATTCTCATGTTAAAGACAAATAGAAAAACCCTAAAGTGCTCGAGCAAACATAGTCAAGTGTAATAGCCAGGATTAACAAAGATTAGTGAAGCATGTTATTAACAAAGAATATTAGAAAAGCTAACAGAAACAGAATCATAAAAGATAAAATGAAGAGAAGTCGAATAAAATCTAACATGCAAACATTCAAAATATAACAGAAAAGAACACAAAACATGTTCATCTACCAAAAACAGAAAAACAGAGGGTCGGGGACATAGCTCGCAGGATTTGTCTCCTGAGCTTCCCCATTTTGTTTCTTTTTCTTGTTCCTTTTCTTTTCTTTTCTTTTCTTTTCTTTTCTTTTCTTTTCTTCTCTTCTCTTTTTTTTTCCAGTTTCTTTTTCCTTTCAGATTTCAGACTTCAAACTTGAAGACTTTTATTGGTTTTAACAAAGGAAGTGGGTTCAGAGATGTCAAAGAAAGGGTCCTTGGTATGGGGTTTGATTTGAGTTGGCCGGAGTTAGGGTGCCGGCGACTCTTTTTTGGATATTCAAGCAGTTCGAGAAGGATTCGAAGGAAATGGTTTATGTGGGGTTGTAGATCAAGAGAAGGGGGTTTTGGGGTGTTAGTTTGAAGACCGGTGTCAAAGGATGGTGGTCACCGGAGAAGAAATCCGGTGACCGGATTTTCAAGATTTGGGGGTTTTAGAGTTTCCTAGGTTTTTCATGGTGGTTTAGGGTAGAAGAATAGGAGAAGAGTGGTTTGGGGTTTGAGAACGGCCGGAGATGGCCATGAAAGGTGGCCAGTCTCCATGGCCGGCGAGGTCAAGAAGAGAGGAAAAAGAAGCAATCAGGGCGGCTACGGTTTGAGAATAAGAGAAATGGCCGGTCTCTTGAGAGATCGGGCATTTTATATGCGTAACACTTGATCAATTCCTGGCCATTGGATCATTGTCGATCAACGGCCATGATCTAATGTTCAAAATGACGCCGCTTAGTTTAAGTAGGTTCTTTGATCTCTTCCGTTGGATCGAATGGATGAACGGCCCAGATTTAATATCAAAACCTTACTGAATTAATTAGATTTCCGGATTAATCATCAGCCGTTGGATTAGATAAATGGACGGCTGAGATCATTGTTACTTAATCAAAAAATGGACCGTCTCTCTTTACGGGCCAATTGCATCTGGGCCTCTACAAATGGCCAAGATGTGTATTTTTTGTATTTTTTCATGTATTTCTATTATTTATACGTATTTTCTTGTTGTATTTTATCCTCTATTATTATATTCTTTTTCAATTACTCAAATTCTTTTAATTTCCTATTTTCTCTAATGTTTCTGATATTTTTTTGCCATTTTTGCTATTTCTCTTATTTTTCGGAATTTACTTGTATTTTTGTTAATTTTCTTTTAATTATCTCTTATTTGTAACAATTATACTCAACCTATTTTTTTTTAATTTTCTATTTTTCATATTTAATTGTTCCCTCACACAAATGCATTGTGTTTCAAATAAACATATGATTCCCCACAAAAAATATCATTTGTTTAATTTTGAAATTTTATTGCTAGGGCAAAGATCACGTGCTCACAGCTGCCGCTCTTTATTCGGGAACATGAAGAGTTTCAGTGCAAATACAAGTGAGCAGTAATGAGAGATTTTTGCCCACTGGCATATTCCGTGAGAAGCATTTTTGAAAACATTTTGACCGCACCCTGCCTCAGAGGTTGCCTACATATCCTGGGCTAAACAGGAATCAGGTCAGTGTAGTTCGGGAAGGTCTGGTAGTTTAAAACTACCAAGACTTTGTTGTTGCACTGCTATTGCTATGACTACTGACTTACATCCTTATTACACCAGGGGTGAAAAATGTAAAATGAAGAAGCTATTCTAAGCTATAATGCTATGAATTACAATGGTTCCTATCTACTTCTTGTCTTCTTATCCTTCTTTGTCTCTTTTTCCTTGATTTTCTGAGCTACCATCCTTCTTCTTTTTTGTTGATTTTCTTTTCTTGCTTTCTTTATTCTTGTGTAATTTTCAATGGAACTCCTTGCCTTCAAATTGATACCTGCTTAAAACAAAAATAAAACAACAAAACTTTTCCTCTGCCCCAGTGTGGGCTTTTTCTCATGTTACGGTGTTACTCATGTTAGCTAACACAAATCAAAATTGCAGAAATGTATTTCCTTGTTTTCCAGGTGGGCGCCTGAACAGAAATTAAAATTGCAGAAATGTATTCCCTTGTTATACAGGTGGGCGCCTGAACAGAAATTAAAATTACAGAAATGTATTCCCTTGTTATACAGGTGGGCGCCTGAACAAAAATTAAAAATTGGAGAAATGTATTCCCTTGTTATCCAGGTGGGCGCCTGATGCATGAAATTGGAATGCAGAAAAGTATTCCCTTGTAATCCAGGTGGGCGCCTGATGCATGAAATGCGAATGCAGAAAAGTATTCCCTTGTTATCCAGGTGGGCGCCTGATGCATGGAATGCAAATGCGGAAAAATATTTCCTTGTTATCCAGGTGGGCGCCTGATGCATGGAATGCAAATGCAGAATAATATTTCCTTGTTATCCAGGTGAGCGCCTGATGCATGAAATGCAAATGCAGAAAAATATTCCCTTGTTATCCAGGTGGGCGCCTGATGCATGAAATGCAAATGCAGAAAAATATTCCCTCAGTTTGATAACTGGGGTGTGAATTTAAAAGATGATACCTTCCTGTTATTTTTGGTATTTTCTTGCTTGATTGAGTGAGTCCTGCTATACAGATTCCTCCTTTTATTTATGTACTTTCTTTTTATGTTTTCTTTCTTTTCACATTGGTCACATTCACTTTAAAGTGATTAGTGACAATTTGTTCCTGTCTAAATCAAAGAACAATCTTATTAGTTGTAAACTGCTAGCAACTGGCATTTGCTGCTTCTGCATTTTATTGCCTTCCTCTTTTGCTTTTCTTCTGCTAAGCGGCCTTTCAGTTGACTTCCTTTGTAAACTCTTTTTGCATTTTCCTTGTTTTTCTTCTTCTCTTATATTTTCTTCGGCTCTGATCGCCGTCCTTCTTTATTTCCTCTTTCTCTTCTTTTTTTTTCAACCCAGCGTTATTTTACCTCTTATCATGAGAAGCTAGTAGTTAGCTTTCAATGGTCAAGTTAGTTTTTCAATCAATGAAATGCAGAAACAAATGAATTTCAAAAAGGGTAAGGGTGATTAGGAGGAGTGACAGAACTTATCTGGGTATGTTGGTTGATCCCTTTGACCATGTCATGTATTTAAACTACGACCCAGTCTGTCCAATCGAATTGCCATTATTTCAACTCCAACTTTCTTTCAACCCAAACCGATCTTATTTTTGTTGTTTTTCTTTTTCTCAGAATAGTCCTTACAGTCGCCTTATGGTGCCCTTAAAGGTCACCAATAAGACTCTCTCATTTATTTCTCTCAAAATTCACCATCGCCTTACAGTGCCGGTAAATGTTTTCACTGATAAGAATCTCTCATATTTATTTCTCTCTGCCTCACAATCGCTTCATGGTGCCGGTTAAGGTTTTCACCGATGAGACTCTCTCATTTTTTTATATTTTTTTTTTGTCTTTTTGTTTTCTGAACCACTGATATTGTCCATGCCATGTTCTCCTTTGTTCTCATTGTATTGTCATTTTCTTAAAATTGATTAGAAGGTCTTTCTTTGGACCGTAATGTGGCTTTTGGATGGGTTCAGAAAGAAGGATATAAAGGCTCAAAAATTTACGAGGGTTTTAAAATATTTACAACTCTCGGAATTATAAAACATAACTTCTGCCCCAGTTTCAATTTGTGGGGATTTTTGGATTTTTCCTTTATTGTGACTTAACCTCAGTGAGGCTGCCTACGTACCCTTTCGAGATCAAGTCAGGCATAGTTCAAACTACGCTATTACTTCATGGTTTCGTTTGACTTTTTCCGATTTCTTTGTCTTTTTCTTTTGTTTGCACTTTGCTTTCATTTGCATTTGCGCTTTTTTTTTATCATCATTTTCGGTTTTTCATTTTTCTACTTTTCTCTTGTATCATAAGCAATTCCGAGAGAGGGGTATGAAAGAATAGATCTAACAAGGCTCAACGGGGGTATCAATGGATAAAGTGTTTGGATATAGAATAAAATGCCTTCATCATTTCAATTCCAAAATCACAACAAATACAATTATACAAATGAAAAGGAATCATACATAATATCTCTTGACCGCATCTGAATTGATAGCAGTCTCTACGCATTTTCCTTCAACATCTGTCAGATATAGGGCTCCATTGGACAACACCCATGATACCATGAATGGTCCTTGCCAGTTTGGTGCAAATTTTCCTTTCGCTTCAGCCCAATGCGGCAGGATACGCCTCAATACCAATTGTCCTACTTCAAATTTGCGAGGACGTACCTTCTTATTATATGCTCTAGACATTCTCCGTTGATATAATTGCCCATGACAAACCGCGGCTAACCTCTTCTCATCAATCAGATTCAATTATTCCAACCGGGCTTTTACCCATTCATCATCATCAATCTCAGCTTCAACTATGATTCGAAGGGATGGTATCTCAATTTCTGCGGGTATAATAGCCTCTGTTCCATACACCAATGAATAGGGTGTGGCACTAATCGAAGTACGTACGGTTGTGCGATAACCCATAAGAGCGAAAGGTAACTTCTCATGCCATTGTCTAGACTCTTCCACCATTTTCCTAAGAATCTTCTTTATATTCTTATTTGCAGCTTCTACTGCTCCATTTGCAAGATTTTAAATCTTTGACATGCTTCTGCCATGAGGTGACTGTTCAGATTTGACCCATTGTCTGTGATAATTACTTTAGGAATTCCGAATCGGCATATGATATTTTCATGCACGAAATCCAACACGACCTTCTTCATCACTGCCTTGAATGTCTTTGCCTCCACCCATTTGGTAAAATAGTCAATCGCGACCAAGATAAATCTGTGCCCATTAGAGGTTGTAGGCTCTATTGGTCCGATGACATCCATGCCCCAGGAAACAAATGGCCAAGGTGCAGACATCGTATGCAATTCATAAGGTGGGGAATAAATCAAATCTCCATGTACTTGACATTGGTGGCATTTCTTCACATATCTAATACAATCTCATTCCATGGTGAGCCAATAATATCCTGCTCTCAGTATCTTCTTTCCTAAAACATACCCGCTCATATGAGGTCCGCAAGCTCCCGCATGTACCTCAGTCATAATCATGTCATCTTGTTGCGCATCCACACATCTCAGCAATCCCAAGTCTGGTGTTCATTTATATACAATCCCTCCACTGAGGAAGAAGCCATTTGCTAATCGTCTTATAGCTCTTTTTTAATCTCCAATGGCTTGTTCTGGGTACTTTCTTGTCTTCAAGTATTCCTTGATATCATGATACCAAGGTTCTCCATCTAGCTCTTCTTCCATAGCAAAACAATAAGCATTTTGGTCACTTGTATCTGAAGTGGATCTATATAGGCTTTATCCGGATGATGCAACATAGAGGATAATGTGGCCAGTCTCTAGATAAGCATAGAGGATCTATATAAGCATTTTCAGTTGGAATGCACAACCGTGTGGTATAAGCTGACAAGTAGTGTTTCAATTTCTAAGCAACCCGGGTTAATGCACAACATGTTCTTTCCAACTGAGTGTATTTTACCTCATAAGATGTGAAATTTTTACTGAGGTAATATATCACCTACTCTTTCTTCCCAGTCTCATCATGCTGCCCCAGTACGCAGCCAAAAGAGTTGTCTAGCACTGTCAAATACAAGATCAAAGGTCTTCCCGGTTTTGGAGGAACTAACACTGGAGGTTTGGCCAAATATTCTTTAATCTTATCAAAGGCTTCTTGGCATTCATCGGTCCAGTTTACCGCTGCATCTTTCTTTAACAACATGAAAATAGGCTCACATGTTGACCTCAGCTGAGCAATGAACCTGCTAATAGAGTTCAGCCTGCCTGGTAAGCTCATTACTTCCTTCTTGTTCTTTGGCGGAGGTAAATTCTGGATCGCTTTTATCTTCGATGTATCTAATTCAATACCACGCCGGCTTACTATAAACCCCAATAACTTTCCTGAAGACACCCCGAAAGCACACTTTGCTGGATTGAGCTTGAGATTATATCTTCGGAGCCTCTGAAAAAACTTCCTCAAATCTTTGACATGATCACATTGCTTTTGGACTTAATGATGACATCGTCCACATACACTTCTATCTCTCGGTGCATCATATCATGAAACATAGTGGTCATTGCCCTCATATATGTAGCTCCGGCATTTTTCAACCCAAACGGCATCACTCTATAACAATATGTTCCCCAAGGCGTGATAAAGGTTGTCTTTTCTGCGTCTTCTTCGTCCATTAGGATCCGATGATAACCCGCATAACAATCTACAAAAGGGCCAATTTCATGCTTGGCACAATTGTCAATCAGTATATGGATATTTGGCAATGGAAAATCATCATTTGGACTAGCCTTGTTGAGGTCTCTATAGTCAACACACACCCTAGTTTTTCCATCTTTCTTCGGAACTGGCACAACATTTGCTAACCAGGTGGGGTATTTAGTAACTCGTATGACCTTCACCTGGAATTGCTTATTAACCTCTTCTTTTATTTTTACACTGATGTCCGTTTTAAACTTTCTCAAGCTTCTATTTTACCGGCCGGCATTCTGGATAAATGAGCAATTTATGTACCACCAGATCAGTGCTAAGTCCGGGCATGTTATCATAGGACTAAGCAAATATGTCCTTGTATTCATGTAATAACTTTATTAGATCTTATCTGAGGGAGGCCTCTAAATGTACACTGATCTTTGTTTCCCGGATGTTATCCTCACTCCCCAGATTAATAGATTTTGCGTCATTTAAGTTCGGTTTGGGTTTATCCTCATATTGATTAAAATCTTTACTTATTTCCTCCAGTATTTCCTCATCTTCATATTCTATTTCACTTTCATTTTTAATTTCTTGTATAACTATTTGATTGTCAAGACTGCACCGGGAATCCTTCATGCATGACATATCATTAGAATCAGCGAATATTGAACAATACAAAAAGAAGAAAAATAAAATAAGGCAAAAGTGAAGAAAGAAAGAAATTGCATTTCATTGATATTTTTTCAAAAAGATAACATAGGATGGATACATTTGATTTCAATGGGGTGTGGGATTACAAAATAAAACAGCTTTGGGAAAGATGAAATATTTTTAAGGCGAACTACCACATCTCCCTTCTGATCGGAAGAGGAGTAGCTTCCCAATTATTAAGTGCAGCTCTGGGTCCCACGAACTGGACATCCATCCTACTCATCCCTCCACCCATCTCCAACATGTTTACATCCTCGAACAACATTTCAAACCTTGCGAGAAGCTTCGCATCCGGCCTTATATCAGCATAACTTGGCACAGCAGTTGTCAAATGTCTTTGTGTACCAGGCCTAGTAAAGGTGTCAGATAATTTTGGAATTGGTTTCGAGACGGTCCAACTTTTCTTCTTCATTATTTTGGCTCTTTGGATGTCAGCACAAGTAGGTTTAAAGCCCAGGCCAAAGGTATCATTATTTCCCGGCAAGTGGACAGGTTGTGTTATCCCTTGTAAAGTTATCCCCAAACCTTTTCCCGGTGCAAACCCATTTCTGATTATTTCTTTAGCCACCATTACTATTGTAGGTGCCATTGCAGGAATTGGCATGCTCTCCCCTTCGGATATCGTGTTAACTACCACAGAATCCATCATCTGATATACCCATGGGCCCTTGTCCCCTTCGGTTTCTTTAAAAGGCATTATGGTGTTATAGACATCATCATCTCCATGCACTATGATTTCCTGATGTTCCCAATCGAATTTTACCATCTGGTGCATAGAAGATGGTACAGCTTTGGCCGTGTGGATCCACGGACGTCCCAATAACAGATTATAAGAAACAGCGACATCTAACACTTGGAACTCCATGGTGAAGTCCACCGGTCCAATGGTAACTTCAAGCACAATGTCCCACCAAAGTATTCTTGCTTCCTCCGTCAAAGCCCCGTACACACACACTGTTTCGACGGATTCTATCAGGATTAATCTTCAGCTTTCCCAGAGTTGAGAGTGGACAAATGTTTGCACTTGACCCATTGTCTACTAGGACCCGGGTAACCACAGATTCTTCGCTCTTGACGGTGAGATAAAGTGCTTTGTTGTGTTCCGTCCCTTCAAGTGGCAATTCATTATCCGAGAATGTTATCTTGTTCGTCTCAAAGATTTTATTCATGATCATTTCAAGATGGCAGACTGAGATTTTCTCGAGGACATGCGCTTTGTTCAGAATCTTCATTAACGCCTTCCTGTGCTCTTCTGAATGGATTAATAATGAAAGCAATGAAATTTGCGCAGGCGTTTTTCTTAACTGCTCTAATATCGAATAGTCATCTTTTTCAAAAACTCTTCTGCTTCTTCTTCAGAAACCGCTTTCTTCATATTATTAGGATTTTCCTTCACCACTTTCGTTTTCCTTAACTCTTCCGGGGCAAAGCATCGCCCGGAACGAGTTAGGCCATATGTTTCATTGACCTCTCATGTAACCTCCTTTCCCATGTACGTCACTGTGACTTTGTTATAGTTCCATGGTATGGCTTTAGTGTCTACAATTGGCATTTGCACCACCGGTTTAATGACTACAGGTTCCACATATGCTCCATTTACTATCAACAACGGCTTAGCTCCTAGCACTAATATTTTCATAGTTTCAACAACTGGCGGCTTTTTCACTGGTAACTCGGCTGTCGCTTTCTCTTTCTCAACCTCTCTTTCCACTTTGCTATTGGCTTTTATCATCATCACCGATTGGGACGGTTTCTTACTGCTTTCTCTTTGTTCCAACTCTATCATGTGCGTCTCATGATGGGCTGGTAATAGATTATGTGTAATATTAGGAGTTTCTGGAGCCTGCGCCTCGATCCTCCTAGTATCAATGAGCTCTTGTATCGAGGATTTCAAGTGCCAACACTTTTCAATATCGTGCCCCGGCGCCCCGAAATAATATTCACATCGGACTGATTGGTCAATGTTTCTGGGTGGTGGATTTGGAAGTTTTGGCTCAATTGGGCTTAGCATTCTCAACTCCTTCAAGCGATGATAAAGATTGGTGTAAGACTGCCCTAGTGGAGTGAATGTTTTCTTTGTTTGGGCTCTATTTCTGACTTCCGGATCTGGACGGAAGCCGGGTCTATTTGGATTTTTATATATTCTAGAAGGTGGGTAGGTATTTTGTGGGTGGTAGACATTTTGTGGGGTTTGGGCTCGCCATACATGTGGAGGCGGTGGGTAATATTGAGCATGTGGGATGGAATAATGTGGAGTGGTGGGTGGATAATATGGTGGAGGTGGGTTGTAAGGTGCTGGTGGGTATGGTTGGTATGGGCGAGGTGGATGATGGTATGTATTTTGGCCCCGAGACCACGGTCTACTTTCAACAACTGCGACCTCCTCCTTCTTCTTTTTACCGATAGATCCCCCATTTCCGGTTTGTATCGCCTGATTCGCGGACTTAATAGCTGAAAAGCTCATGATCTTATTGGTTTTCAATCCCTCTTCTACGAAACTTCCCATTTTCACCACTTCATTAAAAGTTTTACCAATAGCTGATACCAGATGACCATAGTAAGTAGGCTCTAAGGCCTGTAGAAAGCAGTCCACCATTTCTGTTTCCTTCATAGAAGGGTCCACTCGTGCTGCTTGTTCCCTCTATCTAAAATCGTACTCCCGGAAACTTTCCCCGGACTTCTTCTCTATTTTTGTTAGCGATAGGCTATATGGAATTATCTCCAAATTGTACTGGAAGTGGTTAGCGAATGACTGAGCTAGATCATCCCAGATGAACCATCTGGTGTGATTCTGACGGGTATACCACTCAAATGCAGAACCGCTTAAACTCTGGCTAAAATAAGTCATCAACAGTTCATCTTTCCCCTGCACCACGCATCTTGCTACAATAACCCCTTAGATGGGCTACCGGATCCCCATGTCCATCGTACATATCGAACTTAGGTAGCTTGAATCCAGCCGGGAGCTGCACTTCTGGAAACAAACGTAAATCTTTATATGTGACGCTTACTTGGCCTCCTAGCCCTTGTATGTTACGGAAAGATTGTTCTAAACTTCTCATCTTCCGTTCCATTTATTCTTGCTCCAAGTTCCTGACGGGCTTTTCTTCTGTCATATCCATAAATGGGGTATAGGAGTCATGATGCCTGAATGTTGGCTCCGGTAGATAGTAATGCGCGTCTTGCATATGAAACACTGGTTCACTTGACGATTTATGCAGAGAAACAGGTGGTGGTGCTACATATACTGGGGCGACCTGTGGTGGTTGAGGTGGAATCTGTTTGGATAGTGGTGGTGGTGCCTGTGAAGTTGTGGCATAATAGTGTTGGTAATTTGGGTACGTGGAGGATGAGTTCATAGTAGGTGGTTTCGGATTAGAATTTGCGGGAGGGACATATGCTGGATTGGCTGGATATGTGGGCGAAGGTTGACCCCTGGACTAGGCTTGGTACATTTCCGATATTTGTTGCTTTAGCTTATACATTTCCTCATTCATACCCGCAACATCTACAACATTTTCTTCCTGCACTGGGTCCATGATGGTAGGTTCAATCTCCTGAGTCACGGCCTTAGACATAGCTTTTGATCGTGTATTGTAATGATGATGTGCCCGAATGCCAGTTGCCAGCTGAAATCTGATACTCATCAACAACAAAACTCGTTAATAGTTAGTTCATAAGGGGTCAAATGTAACGATTAAAATCACAACTTTTGCCCTTGACCATTATGCATCATTCCGGCATTTATTCCTCTTTGAACTACCATTTTCTTTTCTCTTCTTTTTTTTCTTTTGTATTCATCTCTTTTTTTTTTCTTTTTTTCTTTCTTTTCTATTCACCTTTTTTCTTCTCTTTTCCCTTTTTTTTTCTTTCTTTTTATTTCTTTCTATTTTTTTTCAATTTCCAATTTCATTTTCAATTTTGCTTTTTCCGTTCCTACATATTTTCCTATCGCCCAGACAATTGGTATAAAGCGGAAAAATAATGATAACAACTTCTGTTGAAATTTTCATTGATATTCAAAAACATTGATTACAAAATGATGTTGTGCTACTAATGCAAAAGGAATACAGATACAAAATACATGCCCTATGAGTACATTAATGGTCCTAATGCCCGCGAGACGTCGTTCGGTCTTGCCGCGGGTCTATATGCAAATCCACTTTGGAGTTTATCTAGGTCGGACATGTCTTGCTTTACAAAGAACTTTACTGCTGATGTGAATGTTGCCTGGGACATATCTTCACACAATTGGCATTTTCTGGTGATGTACTGAGCAATATTGACCATTCTTTCTCGAATGACCTCTTTTTCTTGAAGTAGTCTGCTAATCTATTTGGCACGAGCATCTAAGGTTTGTTGGTTCTCTTTCTGTAGATGTTGTAACTCAAATTCTAACCGAGCCATAGCCGTGTAACAATGTTCTCTCTCTTCTTCAAACTCTTTAATTATCTTGCTACTTTTGACCGCGGCTGTAATGACTTTATTTCTCAATCGAGCTACCTCAACCTCGTGTTTATCTTGCAATTGCTGAACCATTCTAGTTATTTCCTCGACATCTTTGGCCAGTTGTCTCCGAACCTTGACTAACTCCCTTTCTGCTTTATCAAGATCGAAGTTGTAGTCATTCACTTTGCGCTGAAGATTTTCAATCAATTTCTCATCTCGGGCTAGGCGAACTGGGGTCTTGGATGCAATTTTCATTTTTGCAATTTGAGCCTTTAAGATTTCATTCTCTTTTCTCAGCTGCTTCTTTTCTCCTTCGTCAGATGCTGCTTGTAAACTGCTCTCAAATTGGAGATCTCGAAATTGTGACGACCCAAAGGATCATCACTTATTTTATAAATCATTTCGAGCTTCGAGGCCTCGAAAACCTCATTCTATGTTGCCTCGAATTACGTGCACAATCCGAGCATGTAGCCGGAAAGATTTTGTGATAGAAAATATGAATTCTATGAGAAATTTGGATAAAAATGATATTAATATTGATATGGTTGACTTCGGTTAACATTTTTGGTAAACGATCCGGACCCGAGATTGGATGGTCCCGAGAGGTCCGTAGGAAAATATGGGACTTGAACATGCGTCCGGAGTCGAATTCTGAGGCCTAGAGCCCAAGTTATGAATTTTTCTATGAAATTGTTTTTGATGTAATTGTTACAGGAAATGAATTAATTGACCTTGGTATCGGGCTCGTATTTTGGTTCCGACGCCCGGTACAAGTCTTAAATATTATATATGTGATTTCTGTAAAGTTTGGTGACATTCGGATGTCGTTTGAGATGTTTTGGACCTCGAGTCCCAAGTTTGAAAGTTTTGAAAACCAAAAGTATGAAAATCATGAATTTGAGGCTTGATTTGATGAAAACGAGGTGATATTGGCGATGTGATCGCACGAACAAGTTCATAATGTGTTTTTGAGGTTGTGTACATGTTTGGTTTGGAGCCCGGGGGCTCGGGTAAAGATTTGATAGGCCGTTGGATGAAATTCTGAATTTTTGCACTGCTGGTTTTTCACCCAGCTGTTGGCTTCGCAATTGCGAAGTATTTCTCGCAATTGCGAAGGGGGCAGTCAAGGCAGGGCTCGCAAATGCGAACCCTGATCGCAAATGCGAAACCCTCATGCCCAGCCTTGTTCGCAAATGCGAACAATTGTTCGCAAATGCGAAGTCCCCAGGGCCTGCCTATGTTCGCAAATGCGAACAATAGTTCGCAAATGCGAACATTCCCCATACTGCCTTTGTTCGCAAATGCGAACCATTGTTCGCAAATGCGAACACTGCCCTATACAGCCTATGTTCGCAAATGCGAACATTAGTTCGCAAATGCGAACACTCCCTTTGTCTGCCAGTGTTCGCAAATGCGAACAAATGTTCGCAAATGCGAACTTCCCAACCTTAGCTTATTTTTCAAACTCCAGAAATTGGTCGGGATTCGCAATTGCGAACCCATGTTCGCAAATGCGAACACAGAGACCTGTAAAACACGGTTTTCAGTTCATTTCTTCACTTTTTACAAAACAAAAACACCCATTTGCGATTCTTCACGGATTTCTTCTTCATCAAAACAATTGTAAGTCACTTTTTACTTAATTCTTTCAATTCCTAACATCATTAAACATGTTTTTCAATAGAAATCAAAGGTTTTCATGGTAGAATTTCTTGTTTTTGTTAAAATATAGGGTTTTTCGTAAATTGGGAAATTGGACCTCGAATTGAGGTCCGATTTTGAAACAAATCATATACATGAACTCGTGGGGGATGGGTAACCGAATTTTGGTCCTAACCCCGAGTTCCGACCATGTGGGCCCGGGGTCAAAAATTACTATTCCGGGCAGAATGTTGTAAAAGTTGTAATTGGTCTTAGGAATTAGTTTGTTGAGTAGTATGGATGATATTAAATCAATTGTGTATAGATACGATTGGATTGGATTCAAATTCGAAAGGAAAAGGCATTGCTACGGATTGAATCATTCGTAAACTTTCGAGGTAAGTGTTTGTT
This sequence comes from Nicotiana noctiflora, assembly GCA_032618575.1. Classification (NCBI taxonomy): domain Eukaryota; kingdom Viridiplantae; phylum Streptophyta; class Magnoliopsida; order Solanales; family Solanaceae; genus Nicotiana; species Nicotiana noctiflora. The sequence continues at coordinate 478,877 of JASVEL010002101.1, read as the reverse complement.
CTATCCTAGCTCGAAGGAATAGGAATTTAGTTATGAATAAATTGTTGATTAAGAGTTATTGGTGTTATACCGGTAATGGAGATAAATTGTTGAAATTAATATCAATTATTAGTTTAAAACCGGTAATTATAAATATTGTTGATGCAAAAATTATTGGCTAAATGCCGGTAATATATATATTTATGAATTGGGATCGTGTGGCGCGCCGACCACTTATATATACATATATATATATATAAATGCCGGTAATATATATATTTATGAATTGGGATCGTGTGGCGCGCCGACCACTTATATATATATATATATTTATGAATTGGGATCGTGTGGCGCGCCGACCACTTATATAATAAGAAATGGGATCGTGTGGCACGCCGACCACAAAATGATTTAAATCTTGGCATTGGCCATAGTTGCCGGTAGCCTATTGATATAGTTGGGAGCGGGTGGTACGCCTACCACAAGATGTAGTTACCGTGATAGTTGGGAGCGGGTGGTACGCCTACCACGAGATATGAAATGAGAAAGGAATTGAGACATGAAAGTAAGATTTATTCTGTTGATTATATTAGTCTGGTTATCACGAGTTATTGACTATTATTTCAGAGCAGAGTCTTTCCTTATAAATGTATTGTATATATATGTATATTGCAACTGTACATGTTTATGTGGGTGACTGGCCTTAGCCTTGTCACTAGTTCGCCGGGATAGGCCAGGCACTTACCAGCACATGGGGTCGGTTGTGCTGATACTACACTATGCGCTCTTTTTGCGCAGATATAGGCTACGGACAGCAGCAGCGGCAGTAGCGACTTGTGGATTTTTCGACTACTGAGACTACGAGGTAGCCTTGCAGGCGTCCGCAGGACCCGTTGTCTCTTCTATCTATGCTTTTCATTCTGTTATCTCATGTAATCGAGATAAACAGCTTGTATTTTCTTTCATACAATTATGTGTATTATTCTTAGAAGTTCGTGAGTATTGTGACACCAGTCTTGGGTAGTGTATCATGTTTGGGTTTTCTTTATCATATTTGACTAAGTCTTCCGCTAATTTTGATTATTCCGCTGTAATTTATATGTTTTAATAATAAGTCTTAATAAGAATTTGGTAATTAATGGAGGTGTAATTAATATTTGGCTTGCCTAGCTTCCATTTAGTAGGCGCCATCATGACCCCCGATGGTGGGAAATCCGGGTCGTGACAAGTTGGTATCGGAGCACTAGGTTGCACAGGTCTCACAACTCACGAACAACCTTAGTAGAGTCTGAAAGATCGGTACGGAGACGTCTGTATTTATCCTCCAGAGGCTACAGAGTTAGGAAAATATTCTCTTTATTCTTTCCAGTCGTGCGACTTGATCTTTTAAATGTTAATTGAACTTCTACTCCGTTCTTCCGCGGATGGTAAGGACACGTGCATCCTCATCTACTGACCAGCAGCCCGAGGTACCAGCAGTGGCAGCTCCTGCTAGGGGTAGAGGCCGAGGTCGAGGTCGTACTAGAGGCCAAGGTAGGGGCAGAGCTCAGCCCCGAGCAGCAGCACGAGTGGCATAACCTCATGTTCATATCGAGGAGGAAGTTCCAACCCCAGCAGCTCCAGTAGGCCCAGCTCAGGTCCCAGGAGGAGCTTTGTTTTCACCGGATCTTCAGGATGCTTTGGTCCGGATAGCAGGTTTTATGGATCATATCACCAGAGCAGGTTTATTACCGGTAGCACCAGCCACTTCTCAGGCTGGAGGAGGTAATCAGACTCCTGCTACGCGCACTCCGGAGCCAGTGATTCCCCAGGCTCAAGATCCTGTGATTCAGCCAGTTGAGGCAGTTCGGCCTATTATTGCGACTCCGTCTAATGATGGCGCAGCCATGTCTGCTGATGCGTTGTGGAGATTGGACAGGTTTACCAAACTGTTCACTACCACATTCAGTGGCACTCCTTGAGAGGATCCACAGGACTTCCTATACAGCTGCCACGAAGTTCTCCATACTATGGGTATTGTGGAGACTAATGGTGTGGATTTTGCTACTTTTCGGTTATCCGGTTCCGCCAAGACTTGGTGGAGAGATTATTGTCTATCCAGGCCAGCGGGATCGTCATCTTTGACTTGGGAGCAGTTTGCAGAATTATTCTTGGAGAAGTTCCTTCCAGCAACTCAACGGGAGGTTATGCACAGGCAATTTGAGCGTCTTCATCAGGGTTCTATGTCTGCCACACAGTACGAGACTAGGTTCGTGGACCTGGCTCGTCATGCTATTGTCATACTTCCCACAGATCGAGAAAAGGTGAGAAGGTTTATTGATGGCTTGAATCATCTAATTCGACTACAGATGGATTTGGGGGCAGGGACTGAATTAACTTTTCACGAGGCGGCTAATGTAGCCCGCCGGATCGAGATGGCTCTATCACAGGGAGAAAGACATGGATCAGATAAGAGGCCCCGTAATTCGGGTAGATTCAGTGGTACCTCGTCGGGAGGTAGAGATTCTCATGATAGAGGCCATCCTCCTAGGCCTTATCAGTCAGCTCTTCAGGTTTCTCATGATGCTTCAGGTGATCGTAATTCTCAGCCACGCTACTCTGATCAGCAGCCTATCAGTGCACCACCACTTCGCTATTTTCAGCAGTCGAGGGCTTGTTTTACGTGCGGTGATCTTAGGCACATTGCAAAGTATTGCCCTCGAGCTTCTGACAGATCTCACCAGCAGGGTTCTCGTGCCATGATTCAGGCCCCAGTTCCCTCACAGCCTGCCCAGCCAGCTAGAGGCGGAGGTAGAGGACATAGAGGTGGAGGTAGAGGTCATAGAGGTGGAGCTCAGACCGATAGAGGCAGAGACCAGCCAGCAGCTGATCGTCCTAGAGATACTGCTCAGGGTGGTGGGGCACATCCCCGATGTTATGCACTTCCCGCCAGACCAGAGGCTGAGTCTTCTGATGTCGTCATTACAGGTATTATTTTGGTTTGTGATAGAAAGGCATCAGCATTATTTGACCCCGGGTCTACATATTCGTACGTGTCTTCCTATTTTGCACCATACTTGGTTCAGCCCAGTGATCCACTGAGTGTTCCTGTTCATGTGTCTACACCAGCAGGCGACTCTATTGTGGTTGATCGAGTTCATCGGTCATGTATTATAGTAATTGAGGGTCTCGAGACCCGTGCTGATTTATTACTCCTAAATATGGTGGACTTTGATATTATACTAGGCATGGACTGGCTATCTCCGTATCATGCTATTTTAGATTGCCATGCCAAGACTGTGACTTTAGCCCTGCCGAATTCGCCTCGTATAGAGTGGAAAGGAATTTCAGGTCATACTAGCCGTAATGTTATTTCTTATGTTAAGGCTCAGCGTATGGTTGGAAAGGGATGCATGGCTTATTTGGCCTATGTCCGTGATTCTAGTGCCGAGGTTCCTTCTATTGACTCTGTGCCTATGATTCGCGAATTTCCTGAAGTATTTCCTTCAGACTTGCCAGGTATGCCGCCCGATAGGGACATTGGTTTTTGCATTGACTTGGCTCCAAGCACTCAGCCCATTTCCATTCCCCCATACCGTATGGCTCCGCCAGAGTTAAAAGAATTGAAGGAACAGTTGCAGGATTTACTTGAAAAGGGTTTCATTAGGCCAGTGTTTCGCCGTGGGGTGCACCTGTATTATTTGTAAAGAAGAAAAATGGTTTGATGAGAATGTGCATTGACTACCGACAGTTAAACAAGGTGACTATCAAAAATAAATATCCACTTCCGCGAATTTGACCAGCTTTAGGGTGCCAAGGTATTTTCAAAGATAGATTTGAGATCTGGCTATCATCAGCTAAAGATTAGGGCATCCTGATGTCCCTAAGACAGCGTTCCGCACTCGGTATGGACATTATGAATTTCCGGTCATGTCTTTTGGGTTGACAAATGCTCCAGCAGCTTTTATGGAATTAATGAATCGGGTGTTCCGGCCTTATTTAGACTTGTTTGTAATAGTCTTCATTGATGACATATTAATATATTCCCGCAATCAGGAGGAGCATGCGCAACATCTCAGAGTGGCCTTACAGACTCTGAGAGATAGCCAGCTATATGCAAAATTTTCAAAGTGTGAATTTTGGCTAAGTTCAGTTGCATTCCTGGGTCATATTGTGACGGCAGCAGGTATTCAGGTTGATCCGAAGAAAATTGAGGCAGTCAAGAGCTGGCCTAGACCGACATCAGCCACGGATATTCGGAGTTTCTTGGGGTTAGCGGGCTATTATCGCCGATTCGTAGAAGGATTTTCGTCTATTGCAACCCCACTGACCAGATTGACCCAGAAGGGTGTTCAATTTGAATGGTCCGATGAATGTGAGGCGAGCTTTCAAAAGCTCAAGACAACCTTGACCACAACGCCGGTATTGGTTTTACCCACAGGTACGGGACCTTATACTGTTTATTGTGATGCTTCCCGTATTGGGCTTGGTGCAGTGTTAATGCAGGATGGCAAGGTTATTGCCTATGCTTCGAGGCAGTTGAAGATTCATGAGAAGAACTATCTAGTGCATGATCTAGAATTGGCGGCGATTATTCACGCATTGAAGATCCGGAGGCATTATTTATATGGTGTAGCATGTGAAGTATACACCGATCATAAGAGTCTTCAGTATTTGTTTAAGCAGAAAGAGTTGAATATGAGGTAGAGAAGGTGGCTAGAGTTGCTAAAAGACTATGATGTTACTATTTTATATCACCCGGGTAGGGCCAATGTGGTGGCCGATGCATTGAGTAGGAAGTCTGCCAGCATGGGTAGTCTTGCATATATTCCGGTCAGTTAGAGACCATTAGCTATAGATGTCCAGGCCTTAGCTAACCGGTTCGTGAGATTAGACATTTCTGAGCCTAGCAGGGTGTTAGCCTGCACGGTCGCTCGTTCTTCCTTATTTGAACGTATCCGTGAGAGGCAATTTGATGATCCTCATTTGCGTGAGTTGAGAGATACAGTACAGCGGGGAGGTGCCACACAGGTAAATCTAGATGATGATGGGGTATTGAAATTGCAGGGTCGAGTTTGTGTGCCCAATGTCGAAGGGATTCGAGAGTTAATCTTAGCGGAGGCCCACAGTTCGCGGTATTCTATTCACCCAGGCGCCGCGAAGATGTACCAGGACTTACGGCAGCACTATTGGTGGCGCATAATGAAGAAAGATATCGTTGCGTATGTCGCTCGGTGTCTAAATTGTCAGCAGGTGAAATATGAGCACCAGAGACCTGGTGGTGTATTCCAGAGGATTGAAATTCCCGAGTGGAAATGGGAGCGGATCACTATGGATTTCGTTACTGGACTTCCTTTGACTCGGAGGAAATTTGATGCTATTTGGGTCATTGTTGATAGGCTGACCAAGTCAGCACACTTTATTCCAGTATCTGTCTCCTACTCGTCGGAGAGGTTAGCGGAGGTGTACATTAGAGAGATTGTTCGTCTCCATGGAGTGCCGGTATCTATTATCTCTGATCGGGGTACGCAGTTTACCTCGCGGTTCTGGAGAGCGGTCCAGCAGGAGTTAGGCACTCGGGTTCAGTTGAGTACAACATTTCATCCTCAGACGGATGGCCAGTCCGAGAGGACTATTCAGATTCTAGAGGACATGCTTCGAGCCTGTGTTATTGATTTCGGAGGCTCGTGGGGCCAATTTCTGTCGTTAGCAGAGTTCGCCTACAATAACAGTTACCAGTCTAGCATCCAGATGGCTCCGTATGAGGCATTGTATGGTAGGCGATGTCGATCACCAGGTTGGATGGTTTGAACCGGGAGAGGCTCGGTTGTTGGGTACGGACTTAGTTCAGGAGGCCTTGGATAAGGTCAAGACTATTCAGGAGAGATTGCGTTCAGCTCAGTCCAGGCAGAAGACTTATGCGGATCGTAAGGTTCGAGATGTAGATTTCATGATTGGTGAACGAGTATTGCTCCGAGTGTCGCCTATGAAGGGCGTAATGAGGTTCGGGAAGAAGGGCAAGCTCAGCCCTAGGTATATTGGTCCATTTGAGATTCTAGACAGAGTGGGACGGGTGGCTTATAGATTAGCTTTGCCGCCTAGCTTATCAGACGTGCATCCAGTTTTTCACGTATCTATGCTTCGGAGATACCACGGCGATCCCACACATGTGTTAGACTTCAGTACTGTCCAATTGGACAATGATCTATCCTATGAGGAGGAGCCGGTGGCCATTCTAAACCGGCAGGTTCGACAGTTAAGGTCGAAGAGTTATACTTTTGTGCGTGTTCAGTGGAGAGGTCAGCCTCCTGAGGCATCGACCCGGGAGTCCGAGTCCGATATGCGGAGCCGCTACCCTCATTTGTTCCCCAACTCAGGTACTTCTTTCTTTTGTCCGTTCGAGGACGAACGGTTGTATTAGAGGTGGAGATTGTGACGACCCAAAGGGTCATCACTTATTTTATTAATCATTTCGAGCTTCTGTGGCCTCGAAAACCTCATTCTATGTTGCCTCGAATTACGTGCACAATCCGAGCATGTAGACGGAAAGATTTTGTGATAGAAAATATGAATTCTATGAGAAATTTGGATAAAAATGATATTAATATTGATATGGTTGACTTCGGTCAACATTTTTGGTAAACGGATCCGGACCCGAGATTGGATGGTCCCGAGAGGTCCGTAGGAAAATATGGGACTTGGACATGCGTCCGGAGTCGAATTCCGAGGCCTAGAGCCCAAGTTATGAATTTTTCTATGAAATTGTTTTTGATGTAATTGTTAAAGGAAATGAATTAATTGACCTTGGTATCGGGCTCGTATTTTGGTTCCGACGCCCGGTACAAGTCTTAAATATTATATATGTGATTTCTATAAAGTTTGGTGACATTCGGATGTCGTTTGAGATGTTTTGGACCTTGAGTCCCAAGTTTGAAAGTTTTGAAAACCAAAAGTATGAAAATCATGAATTTGAGGCTTGATTTGATGAAAACGAGGTGATATTGGCGATGTGATCGCACGAACAAGTTCATAATGTGTTTTTGAGGTTGTGTACATGTTTGGTTTGGAGCCCGGGGGGCTCGGGTAAAGATTTGATAGGCCGTTGGATGAAATTCTGAATTTTTGCACTGCTGGTTTTTCACCCAGCTGTTGGCTTCGCAATTGCGAAGTATTTCTCGCAATTGCGAAGGGGGCAGTACAAGGCAGGGCTCGCAAATGCGAATCCTGATCGCAATTGCGAAGCCCCTCATGCCCAGCCTTGTTCGCAAATGCGAACAATTGTTCGCAAATGCGAACGTCCCCGGGGCCTGCCTATGTTCGCAAATGCGAACAACAGTTCGCAAATGCGAACATTCCCTATACTGCCTTGGTTCGCAAATGCAAACCATTGTTCGCAAAAGCGAACACTGCCCTATACAGCCTATGTTCGCAAATGCGAACATTTGTTCGCAAATGCGAACACTCCCTTTGTCTGCCAGTGTTCGCAAATGCGAACAAATGTTCGTAAATGCGAACTTCCCAGCCTTAGCTTTTTTTTCAAACTCCAGAAATTGGTCGGGATTCGCAATTGCGAACCCATGTTCGCAAATGCGAACACAGAGACCTGTAAAACACGGTTTTCAGTTCATTTCTTCACTTTTTACAAAACAAAAACACCCATTTGCGATTCTTCACGGATTTCTTCTTCATCAAAACAATTGTAAGTCACTTTTTACTTAATTCTTTCAATTCCTAACATCATTAAACATGTTTTTCAATAGAAATCAAAGGTTTTCATGGTAGAATTTCTTGTTTTTGTTAAAATATAGGGTTTTTCGTAAATTGGGAAATTGGACCTCGAATTGAGGTCCGATTTTGAAACAAATCATATACATGAACTCGTGGGGAGATGGGTAACCGAATTTTGGTCCTAACCCCGAGTTCCGACCATGTGGGCCCGGGGTCGAAAATTACTATTCCGGGCAGAATGTTGTAAAAGTTGTAATTGGTCTTAGGAATTAGTTTGTTGAGTAGTATTGATGATATTAAATCAATTGTGTATAGATACGATTGGATTGGAGTCAAATTCGAAAGGAAAAGGCATTGCTACGGATTGAATCATTCGTAAACTTTCGAGGTAAGTGTTTGTTCTATCCTAGCTCGAAGGAATAGGAATTTAGTTATGAATAAATTGTTGATTAAGAGTTATTGGTGTTATACCGGTAATGGAGATAAATTGTTGAAATTATTATCAATTATTGGTTTAAAACCGGTAATTATAAATATTGTTGATGCAAAGTTTATTGGCTAAATGCCGGTAATATATATATTTATGAATTGGGATCGTGTGGCGCGCCGACCACTTATATATATATATATATATATATATATATATATATATATATATATATATATATATATATATTTATGAATTGGGATCGTGTGGCGCGCCGACCACTTATATAATAAGAAATGGGATCATGTGGCACGCCGACCACAAAATGATTTAAATCTTTGCATTGGCCATAGTTGCCGGTGGCCTATTGATATAGATGGGAGCGGGTGGTACACCTACCACAAGATGTAGTTACTGAGATAGTGTGACGACCCGGCCCGTCGTCACGGGAATTACCACCCCGTTATGTTGAAATTGTATGTTTTATGCTTTTATATCGGTGTTAGAGTCTATCGGGTGAGTTAGGAGTGAATTGGATTGAAAATGAGGCATATAGCCTTTGCGAAGGAAACTTGAATAAGGAAAGTCAACCCGGAGTTGACTATTTGGTTAGAGGGCTCGGAATCGGATTCTGATGATTCGGTTAGTTCCGGAAGGTGATTTGTGACTTAGGGGAGAGATCGGAATTGAATTTGGAGGCCCGGTGTAGAAATAGGCTTGAATTGGTTAAGGTTGAATTTTGGCGAAATCTGAACGGTAGGTGAGATTTTGATCCGGGAGTCGGAATGGAATTCCGACAATTGCAGTAGCTTCGTTAGGTGATTTTGGATGTGCCTGCAAAATTTCAGGTCATTCGGACGTCGTTTGGTCGGGTTTTTGATTGAATGTGTAATTTGGAATGTTTTAAGGAATTTAGGCTTGAATTCGATGCGAATTATGGGTTTTGATGTTGTTAGACGTGTTTTGAGGATTGGAGCAAGTTCGAATGAGGTATTAAGATGTGTTGGTATGTTTGGATGAGGTCCCGGGGCCTCGGGGTGTTTTCGGATGGTTAAACGGGAGAAAATTGTGGAAAAAATTGCAGGTTGGGATCCTGCTTCTGTTGTTTCCGCTCCCGCGGAATTTTGGACGCAGGAGCGTGTCCGCAGAAGCGGACGAGATGCGCAGGAGCGGCTGGTTACGCAGAAGCGGAAGCCATTCCGCTGAAGCGGGGTCGCTGGTGCGAGCCAGTGATCGCAGAAGCGGACGGGGAGAAAATGGGCTGGCTCCGCAGAAGCGGACGTTTGACCGTTTGGGCGAGACCGCAGAAGCGGTCAATGATGCGCAGAGGCGGATGTGTCCGCGGAAGCGGAAGCTTCTTCGCAGAAGCGGGTCCGCTTAAGCGGCCCTTTGTTCGCAGAAGCGGAAATGGCCGGCTAGGCCTGGAACCGCTGAAGCGACCCTTTGGTCGCGGATACGGGTGCATAGGAGCGGAAAATATTCCGCAGAAGCGAAAATCGCTGTAAGTAAGTGTATCCGAAGTTAGAAAAATTTCAGAACATTTCACACATTTTGGGTCTCGGCTTTAGAGGCGATTTGGGCGATTTTGAAGAGAAATTCAAGGGAAATCATCATGTAATCATCTATGGACTTAAACTATGATTAGTATTGGTAATATTATGCAATTATATCATGAAAATGGAGGAATTTGGGGTAATTTATGGAGGATTTAGCCCTAGGCTTGAACTTTAGAAAATCAAGGTTTTGAATGGGCAAATGGAGTCCGAATTTGGTAAAATTGATATGCTTAGACTCGTATTGAGATGAGGGTTCCGAATATGTGACTTTCGTGATTTTTCGATAAGCGTACCGAAAGTCGGGTTTTGACAACTTTGGGAATTTTGATGTAAATTGAGTTATATTGATTGGGTGTCGTCCCATTGGCCTAATTTGTTGTGTTTCTACTGTATTTGATCAGATTCTATGCGTGCGGAGCTTGATTCTCGTGGCAAGGGCATTGCGGAATAGTCGTCGCGCTGTATTGAGGTGAGTAATAGATGTGGGTGATGACCAGCGGGTTCGAAACCCCGGTATACCACTTTGTGACGCTGTATAGCGGCGAGACACGCACACTCTTGAGAGTGCGGGGTCGATTATGAACTGGAGACTACATATTAGTCCAACCTGTTGATACCGTATTATAGGCTATTCTTGAGCCGTCGAACCTCCTTCTCGGATGGTTGCATATATATATATTGTGATAATGGCCACTCTTGAGCCGAGGAACCCCCTTCTTGGGCGGTTGAGTATACATGTGGGCCGTGAGCCACTTATTGGATCCCGCGAGGATCGTTATCATGGTCTTATCATATAGACATGCTAGTTTACTACTAGTCCGCAGCTATTTTTGTTATTATGCTAATTCCAATCTCCGGAACTTGATATTACTGTTTTCCAACTGAAAAATGATAAAAGAGTTTTCAAAAACTACTTTTGAGCCTGCGAGGCTGTATCTGCATATTAGCTGACTAGTAGTGGATCGGGCTGCACGCCGCAGCGAGATATATGTTGGATCGGACTGCACGCCGCAGGGATATCTCTATGAGATGTGCTTGGGCTGTAGGAGCCCCTCCGGAGTCTGAACCCCCACAGTGAGCACGGGTACCCAAAATTGGAGTCGGGCTACGCGCCGTAGCGGTCATATCATGCATTGCATTGCATTTAGCTACATCTGCTAGCCGTTATGCTATTTATTGGTATTTGTTGGTACAGGTACAGTGAAGATTGATTCTATGACAGGGTAGCTGATTATAGCTTTACATAGTGCTTTATTGCGGATTTCTTATCCGCGCTGTCTTACCCTTGTTTATTACCACTGAGTCTGGCAGTACTCATTTTACTCCCTGCACCTTGTGTGCAGATCCAGGTACCTCTCAGCAGTGATCCAGTGGCTGTGCGAGGCGACGTTTGTGGATATTCGAGGTAGCTGCAGAGTCCGCAGGACCCGATATTCCTTCCTACTGTCTTTTGATTTTGTATTGACATTTCTTTCCGCACTTGGTATCTTGTAAACCTTTATACACTCATGTTCGGTAGAGGCTCATGACTCTTGACCCTTGGTCTATGGGAGTTGATGTATTATGGGACTTGGTTCCCCGTTTTCGTTACATGTATTGCTGTTATTTCGTGAATTAATTTGCTTAAATGGGTTAAAGAGAGCTTCTAGCTCCGTGGTTGATTTGGATTGGTCAGGCTGGCTTAGCAATGTGCTGGGCACCATCACGACCGGATTTGGGGTCGTGACAAGTTGGTATCAGAGCCTAGGTTTACTAGGCCTCATGAGTCTTGAGCCGGTTAGTAGAGTCTTGTGGATCGGTATGGGGACGCCTGTACTTATCCTCGGGAGGCCGCGAACCTTTAGGAAAAACTTCACTTTTCTTGAACTCTGTCGTGCGATCTTGTTGTTCCGAGAACCGAACTTCTATATTCTATTCTCTCGCAGATGGCGAGAACGCGAGCATCGGGACGAGGTGGACGACCTCCATTGCCACCGTTAGAGGCCGCGGGCGCGGTCGTGCTAGAGTTAGAGGTAGGGCGGCCGAGGCGCGTGCCACCGACCCGCCCGTTGTACCGGCTCGGAGCGGCCCCAGTGGTTGATGCTCCAGCAGTCCCGGTTCGGGGCCGGACTATATCTATTGCTATTCCCGGTCTTCGGGAGACTCTTGCTCAAATATTATCGGCGTGTTCCGGTTTGGCTCGGGTAGTTTCAGCCTACCGCTACCGTAGCGACATCTCAGTCGGGGGTGGTCGGCGGACCCCCGCAGCTCGCACACCCGACCCGGTTATTCGGGGACTTCAGACGCCGAGGCGGTCCCCGCTCGGTGGTTGCACCGGTTATTCCTCCGACTGCACCAGCTCCAGCTCCAGAGCATATGGTTCAAGTTATGCCCGAAGACGAGCAAGCGTCGTCTTGAGAGATTTGGTAGACTTCGACCACCCCATTTCGGTGGCGTTGAGGGCGAGGATGCCCGGGGTTTCTTGGATAAATGTCAGAAGATGCTGCGTACGGCTGGTATTCTCGAGTCCAGCGGAGTTTCATTTACTACATTTCAGTTCACTGGTCCCGCATTTGATTGGTGGGAGGAGTTTGAGAGGCGTAGGCCTCCAAGAGCAGCACCTCTCACATGGCAGCAGTTTCTCTACTCTCTTTCTAGAGAAATATGTACCTCGGTCTCGTCGCGAGGAGCTACGTTGCCAGTTCGAGTGGTTGGTCTGTGACTCAGTATGAGCTTAGATTCACACGGTTGGCTAGGCTTGGCTAGGCATGCCACATGGATGATCCTTACTGATAGGGAGAGGATCGGGAGGTTCATTGATGGCCTCAACTACTCTATCCGTATTCTTATGACCAGCCGAGCGAGTTCTATCATCATCGTTTGAGCAGGTAGCCGATATGGCACGCTCCATCGAGGCGGATCGTCGCCGAGAGAGAGAGGAGCGGGAGGCCGAGAGGCCTCGTGGTTCTGGCAGTTTCGGCGGTGCTCCATCTAGAGGGCATTCCCAGCAGAGCAGCGGTCGCTCATCTAGACCTTCTCATTCAGGCCGCCCACAGCAGAGCGGAGGTTCTTATGGTCGTGGTCGACAGGGGTTTCAGCAGGGTCGGTCATCACTTAGTGCCCTCCCAGCCCAGAGTGCAGCACCTACTTCTCCAGCACCAAGTGCATGTTATGAGTGTGGTGAGTTTGGCCACATGAGGAGACATTGCCCTCGACTACGTAGGGGCAGGACTCAGCAGAGGGATCAGCCCTCCTCTTCAGCACCATCTCAAGCTAGTAGAGGTGTAGGTCATTCTTCTCATGGTCGTCCCAGAGGCGAGGAGAGATCCAGTGGAGGCCAGGCACGATTCTATGCATTCCCTGACAAGCATGATGTAGTTGCCTCTGATGCAGTGATTACAGGTATCATTTATGTCTGTCACCGAGATGCCTCTGTTCTATTTGATCCAGGGTCCACATATTCATACGTGTCCTCTTATTTTGCACATCATTTGGGTGCAACTCGTGGTAGTCTTGATTTACCTGTTCATGTATCCACCCCCGTGGGTGATACGATTGTTGTGGATCATGTCTATAGATCCTGTGTTATATCTATTGGGGGTCTGGAGACCCAGGCCGATTTGTTATTGTTGGGGATGGTGGACTTTGATGTTATATTGGGTATGGACTGGTTGTCTCCGTACCATGCTATATTGGACCGTCATGCTAAGACAGTTACGTTGGCCATTCCTGGTATTTCTCAGATTGAGTGACGGGGTTCGACTGATTTCGTCCCTAGCCGTGTTATTTCGTTCTTAAAGGCTCGGAAAATGGTTGAAAAAGGGTGTTTATCGTACTTAGCTTTTGTGAGAGATGTGGGAGCTGAGTCTCCTAGCATTGATTCTGTACCTGTTGTGAGGGACTTCCCAGATGTATTCCCCTCAGACCTGCCGGGCATGCCGCCGGACAGGGATATTGATTTTGGCATTGACTTGGTGCCGGGCACTCGGCCTATATCCATTCCTCCTTATCGGATGGCACCAGCTGAGTTGAAAGAACTGAAAGAGCAGCTTCAAGAGCTTCTGGATAAGGGTTTCATCCGCCCTAGTGTGTCTCCGTGGGGTGCGCCGGTATTATTTGTTAGAAAGAAAGATGGTTCCATGCGAATGTGTATTGATTATAGGCAATTGAACAAAGTGACAGTGAAGAACAAGTACCCTCTACCGCGCATAGATGATTTGTTTGATCGGTTACAGGGTGCGAGGGTGTTTTCTAAGATCGATCTTCGTTCAGGCTATCATCAGCTGAAGATCAGGGACTCGGATATTATGAAGACTGCATTCAGGACCCGATATGGTCATTATGAGTTTCTTGTGATGTCGTTTGGGCTGACCAACGCCCCAGCAGCATTTATGCATCTGATGAACAGTGTGTTCAGGCCTTATTTGGATTTATTTGTGATTGTGTTCATTGATGACATTCTAGTCTACTCCCGTAGCCGGGAGGAGCATGCTCAGCATTTGAGTATTGTGTTGCAGAGATTGAAGGAGGAGAAGCTATATGCTAAATTCTCCAAGTGCGAGTTTTGGCTCGAGTCCGTAGCATTTCGGGGACATGTGGTGTCTCGTGATGGTATTCAGGTTGATCAGAAAAAGATAGAGGCGGTGCAGAGTTGGCCTAGACCGTCCTCAGCTACAGAGATCAGGAGTTTTCTTGGTTTGGCGGGGTATTATCGCCGGTTTGTTCAGGGATTTTCATCCATTGCTTCTTCATTGACTAAATTGACCCGGAAGGGTGCACCATTCGTGTGGTCGGATGAGTGCGAGGAGAGCTTTCAGAAGCTCAAGACAGCTTTGACCACAGCTCCAGTGTTAGTATTGCCATCAGCTTCAGGTTCATATACCGTTTATTGTGATGCCTCGAGAGTGGGGATAGGTTGTGTGTTGATGCAGGAAGGAAAGGTAATTGCTTATGCTTCTCGGCAGTTGAAGCCGCATGAGAAGAACTATCATGTTCATGACTTGGAGCTAGCCGCCATTGTTCATACATTGAAGATTTGGAGGCAGTATTTGTACGGTGTGTCTTGTGAGGTGTATACCGACCATCGTAGTCTCCAGCACTTGTTCAAACAGAAAGACCTTAATTTGAGACAACGGAGATGGCTAGAGTTGTTGAAGGATTATGACATTACTATATTATATCATCCGGGGAAGGCCAATGTGGTGGCCGATGCTTTGAGCCGGAAGGCGGTCAGTATGGGGAGCTTGGCATATATTCCAGCCGAGGAGAGGCCATTTGCTTATGATGTTCAGGTACTAGCCAATCGGCTAGTGAGGTTAGATATTTCGGAGCCCAGCAGAGGGTATTGGCTTGTGTTGTATCTCGGTCATCTCTATATGATCGTATTCGTGAGCGCCAGTATGATGACCCACATTTGGTTGTCCTTAGGGACAGAGTTCAGCATGATGATGCTAGAGATGTCACCATTGATAGTAACGGCGTTTTGAGGATGTAGGGCCGGATATGTGTGCCCAATGTTGATGGCCTTCGTGAGTTGATTCCGGAAGAGGCCCATAGCTCGCGGTATTCTATCCATCCAGGAGCCGCGAAGATGTATCAGGATTTGAAACAGCACTATTGGTGGAGAAAGATGAAAATGGACATTGTCAAACATGTAGCACGGTGCCTCAACTGTCAGCAGGTTAAGTACGAGCATCAGAGGCCCGGTGGTGTATTTCAGCGCATTGTTATTCCTGAGTGGAAATGGGAGAGAGTCACTATGGACTTTGTTACCGGACTCCCTCGGACGGCGAGGAAGTTTGATTCTGTATGGGTGATTGTGGATAGACTGACCAAGTCAGCTCACTTCATTCCAGTTAGTACTACCTACTCATCGGAGCGGTTGGCATCGATCTTTATTCGAGAGATTGTTCGGTTGCATGGAGTCTCAGTGTCTATCATATCCGACAGGGGTACTCAGTTCACTTCTCAGTTTTGGAGAGCATTTCAGCGAGAGATGGGTACACGGGTTGAGTTGAGTACAACATTTCACCCCCAGACAGACGGACAGTCTGAGCGCACTATTCAGATCGTGGAGGACATGTTGCGAGCATGCATGATTGACTTTGGTGGTTCGTGGGATGAGTTCTTGACACTTGCTGAGTTTGCCTAAAACAACAGTTATCGGTCGAGTATTCGGATGGCCCCGTATGAGGCATTGTATGGCAGACGGTGTAGATCCCCCGTGAGATGGTTTGATCCTGGTGAGGTTAGATTGATAGGGACTGAGTTAGTCCAGGATGCTCCGGATAGAGCAAAGTTGATCCAGGAGAGGCTTCGTACAGCACAGTCTCGTCAGAAGAGTTATGCGGACCGTAGAGTTCGGGAGTTGTCGTTCATGGTTGGTGACAGAGTATTGTTGAAGATTTCACCTATGAAGGGTGTCATGAGGTTTGGGAAGAAAGGAAAGTTGAGTCCCGGGTACATTGGTCCTTTTGAGATACTTAGGAGAGTTGGAGAGGTGGCATATGAGTTGGCCTTGCCGCCCAGCTTATCCAGCGTTCATCCAGTATTCCATGTGTCTATGCTCCGAAGTACATTGGAGATCCGTCTCATGTATTAGATTTCAGCACCATTCAGCTTGATGGTGATCTATCCTATGATGTGGAGCCTATTGCCATTTTGGGACGTCGGGTGAGAAAATTGAGGTCTAAGGAGATTGCATCAGTTAAGGTTCAGTGGAGAGGTCGACCCGTGGAGGAGGCCACTTGGAAGGTCGAGCGGGAGATGCGGAGCAGATATCCTCACTTGTTTGAGACTTCAGGTATGTTTCTTGACCCGCTCGAGGACGAGCGTTTGCTTAAGAGGGGGAGAATGTGACGACCCGGCCCGTCGTCACGGGAATTACCACCCCGTTATGTTGAAATTGTATGTTTTATGCTTTTATATCGGTGTTAAAGTCTATCGGGTGAGTTAGGAGTGAATTGGATTGAAAATGAGGCATATAGCCTTTGTGAATGAAACTTGAATAAGGAAAATCAACCCGGAGTTGACTATTTGGTTAGAGGGCTCGGAATCGGATTCTGATGATTCGGTTAGTTCCGGAAGGTGATTTGTGACTTAGGGGAGCGATCGGAATTGAATTTGGAGGCCCGGTGTAGAAATAGGCTTGAATTGGTTAAGGTTGAATTTTGGCGAAATCCGAACGGTAGGTGAGATTTTGATCCGGGAGTCGGAATGGAATTCCGACAGTTGCAGTAGCTCCGTTAGGTGATTTTGGATGTGCCTGCAAAATTTCAGGTCATTCGGACGTCGTTTGGTTGGGTTTTTGATTGAATGTGTAATTTGGAATGTTTTAAGGAATTTAGGCTTGAATTCGATGCGAATTATGGGTTTTGATGTTGTTAGACGTGTTTTGAGGATTGGAGCAAGTTCGAATGAGGTATTAAGATGTGTTGGTATGTTTGGATGAGGTCCCGGGGCCTCGGGGTGTTTTCGGATGGTTAAACGGGAGAAAATTGTGGAAAAAATTGCAGGTTGGGATCCTGCTTCTGTTGTTTCCGCTCCTGCGGAATTTTGGACGCAGGAGCGTGTCCGCAGAAGCGGACGAGATGCGCAGGAGCGGCTGGTTACGTAGAAGCGGAAGCCATTCCGCTTAAGCGGGGTCGCTGGTGCGAGCCAGTGATCGCAGAAGCGGACGGGGAGAAATTGGGCATGGTCCGCAGAAGCGGACATTTTACCGTTTGGGCGAGACCGCAGAGGCGGTCAATGATGCGCAGAGGCGGATGTGTCCGCAGAAGCGGAAGCTTCTTTGCAGAAGCAGGCCCGCTTAAGCGGCCCTTTGCTCGCAGAAGCGGAAATGGCCGGCTAGGCCTGGAACCGCTGAAGCGACCCTTTGGTCGCGGATACGGGTGCATAGGAGCGGAAAATATTCCGCAGAAGCGAAAATCGCTGTAAGTAAGTGTATCCGAAGTTAGAAAAATTTCAGAACATTTCACACATTTTGGGTCTCGGCTTTAGAGGCGATTTGGGCGATTTTGAAGAGAAATTGAGGGGAAATCATCAGGTAATCATCTATGGACTTAAACTATGATTAGTATTGGTAATATTATGCAATTATATCATGAAAATGGAGGAATTTGGGGTAATTTATGGAGGATTTAGCCCTAGGCTTGAACTTTAGAAAATCAAGGTTTTGAATGGGCAAATGGAGTCCGAATTTGGTAAAATTGATATGCTTAGACTCGTATCGAGATGAGGGTTCCGAATATGTGACTTTCGTGATTTTTCGATAAGCGTACCGAAAGTCGGATTTTGACAACTTTGGGAATTTTGATGTAAATTGAGTTATATTGATTGGGTGTCGTCCCATTGGCCTAATTTGTTGTGTTTCTACTGTATTTGATCAGATTCTACGCGTGCGGAGCTTGATTCTCGTGGCAAGGGCATTGCGGAATAGTCGTCGCGCTGTATTGATGTGAGTAATAGATGTGGGTGATGACCAGCGGGTTCGAAACCCCGGTATACCACTTTGTGACGCTGTATAGCGGCGAGACACGCACACTCTTGAGAGTGCGGGGTCGATTATGAACTGGAGACTACATATTAGTCCAACCTGTTGATACCGTATTATAGGCTATTCTTGAGCCGTCGAACCTCCTTCTCGGATGGTTGCATATATATATATTGTAATGATGGCCACTCTTGAGCCGAGGAACTCCCTTCTTGGGCGGTTGATTATACATGTGGGCCGTGAGCTAGTTATTGGATCCCGCGAGGATCGTTATCATGGTCTTATCATATAGACATGCTAGTTTACTACTAGTCCGCAGCTATTTTTGTTATTATGCTAATTCCAATCTCTGGAACTTGATATTACTGTTTTCCAACTGAAAAATGATAAAAGAGTTTTCAAAAACTACTTTTGAGCCTGCGAGGCTGTATCTGCATATTAGCCGACTAGTAGTGGATCGGGCTGCACGCCGCAGCGAGATATATGTTGGATCGGACTGCACGCCGCAGGGATATCTCTATGAGATGTGCTTGGGCTGTAGGAGCCCCTCCGGGGTCTGAACCCCCACAGTGAGCACGGGTACCCAAAATTGGAGTCGGCTACGCGCCGTAGCGGTCATATCATGCATTGCATTGCATTTAGCTACATCCGCTAGCTGTTATGCTATTTATTGGTATTTGTTGGTACAGGTACAGTGAAGATTGATTCTATGACAGGGTAGCTGATTATAGCTTTACATAGTGCTTTATTGCGGATTTCTTATCTGCGCTGTCTTACCCTTGTTTATTACCACCGAGTCTGGCAGTACTCATTTTACTCCCTGCACCTTGTGTGCAGATCCAGGTACCTCTCAGCAGTGATCCAGTAGCTGTGCGAGGCGACGTTTGTGGATATACGAGGTAGCTGCAGAGTCCGCAGGACCCGATATTCCTTCCTACTGTCTTTTGATTTTGTATTGACATTTCTTTCCGCACTTGGTATCTTGTAAACCTTTATACACTCATGTTTAGTAGAGGCTCATGACTCTTGACCCTTGGTCTATGGGAGTTGATGTATTATGGGACTTGGTTCCCCGTTTTCGTTACATGTATTGCTGTTATTTCGTGAATTAATTTGCTTAAATGGGTTAAAGAGAGCTTCTAGCTCCGTGGTTGATATGGATTGGTCGGGCTGGCTTAGCAATGTGCTCTGGGCGCCATCACGACCGGATTTGGGGTCGTGACGGATAGTTGGGAGCGGGTGGTACGCCTACCACGAGATATGAAATGAGAAAGGAATTAAGACATGAAAGTAAGATTTATTCTGTTGATTATATTAGTCTGGATATCACGAGTTATTGACTATTATTTCAGAGCGGAGTCTTTCCTTATAAATGTATTGTTTATATATGTATATTGCAACTGTACAGGTTTATGTGGGTGACTGGCCTTAGCCTTGTCACTAGTTCGCTGGGATAGGCCAGGCACTTACCAGCACATGGGGTCGGTTGTGCTGATACTACACTCTGCGCTCTTTTTGCGCGGATACAGGTTACGGACAGCAGCAGCGGCAGTAGCGACTTGTGGATTTTTCGACTACTGAGACTACGAGGTAGCCTTGCAGGCGTCCGCAGGACCCATTGTCTCTTCTATCTATGCTTTTCATTCTGTTATCTCATGTAATCGAGATAAACAGCTTGTATTTTCTTTCAGACAATTATGTGTATTATTCTTAGAAGTTCGTGAGTATTGTGACACCGGTCTTGGGTAGTGTATCATGTTTGGGTTTTCTTTATCATATTTGACTAAGTCTTCCGCTAATTTTGATTATTCCGCTGTAATTTATATGTTTTAATAATAAGTCTTAATAAGAATTTGGTAATTAATGGAGGTGTAATTAATATTTGGCTTGCCTAGCTTCCATTTAGTAGGTGCCATCATGGCCCCCGATGGTGGGAAATCCGGGTCGTGACAGAAATTGTTTCTCTAGCAAGCTGATCTTGGCTCTATACCCATTTTCTCTGGCCACCCAATTTCTGTGTTCCTTAGACTGCTCGGCCAAATATTGAATGTGAGGCCTTTTCAGTGGTCTATCATGCTCGACATCCCGACGATACCATGCGGCATACCCTGGCGATACTTCTCCCTGAGCTCGGTTTTTCACCCAAGTGTCTACCTTCAAGCTGTGACATTCATTTCAAATCTGTCAGATCTTTGCTTCCGGGAATTGTCCGTCCGGGCTAATCTCTACTGCTTGCAAACTAAGGTCCTCATCTTTTGGTATAACTTGATATCTTCCAAGATGTCGTAGTACCCTGTACGGTGCATAAGGGTGAATTCTTTTAAGACCCATGATCATGAAATGCGACCCTTCTCTTGGCATGTTATCACCTCATCGAGGGGCAGCCATCCGTATGCCCAATCAATTTGGCTAGCGATCAACGATCGCAAGTATGAAATCCAACCTTTTGCTCCCTCTGGTAGCTTAATTTCTTTTGTTCTCACATAAAACTCTTCAAGACACGTCTTCTCAGACGACCAATAACTTGAGAATGGAGGATGACGGCACAAATGTTCTATCAACGAAATTTGCAGAATCAAACTGCAACCCTCAAAGAAGTCGTGCCCTGCTTTACAAGATGTGAGGGCACGGAAGATATCAGTTATAATCATTGGCGCTAGTGTGCTATTATCTTGCACGAGAAGAGTGTTGGCCACCCCGGCGACTCTTGTATCAATATGTCCATCTTTTCTTGGGAATATGATTAGCCCAAGGAACGCCACTATAAAGGCAAATCACCTATGCTCTTCCCACTTGACTTGGTTAGATTTACTACAAAGCTTGTTCGTAGGGTCATTGAAGTATTGAACCCCCCGATATGTCCATATCTGCTGTAGATGAAATTTAAAGAACAAAACCCATTGGCCAAGTCTTCGTTGTGGACGTTCCGAGCAATCTTTAGAGAATCGAGGAATTTGTGCACTGTTATCGCCCTCGGAGCCACCGTGTATTTCTCTTTCAGGGGAACCTCATTTTTCCCGATATAGTAAGCAATTTCCTCTAGAGTAGGAGTAAGCTCGAAGTCCGAGAAGTGTAGAACATTATGTGTCGGATCCCAGCATGTGACAAGTGCCCAAATTATATCACCACGGGGAATTATGTCCATTAATCCCCTAAGGTCCTTTAAATAGCATTTCGCCCAATCTTGTCCTTCTTGACCCATATCGTTCCACCATAGTCTCATCTCCAAAGGGATTTTATTCATTAAAGTGAAGTGTTCATTCTGTACTGTGCTCATCCTGCACATTTATTAAAGGCGATTTTATTCAGAAAAAGAAAAAATATTTTTCAAAGCCAATTTTCTTGAAAGAATTAACCTTTTTCAGGTTTTTATTTTGAAAAGGAAAAAGACATGATTTCGAGGTGGCCATTTTTGCCAAAACAGCCTTCCGGCGTCTTTTCGGAACATTCGGCTATTTCCAAAAATAGCAATCATTTCGATTATTTGAGACTAAAAATACTTTTGGTCATTTTCTAAAAGGGAGGTTGGACCCGTCAAAGGGTTGCCTACGTATCCCACATAATAGCGAGAATCAAACCTGCGTAGTTCGGTCAAATTATTTAACCAATTATTTTAAGAACAATGTTTTGTCCTATTTTCAGATTTTCTTTTCGAATTTTCCAATAACCTTTCGCTAATATATCAATACTCTTTTTCAGAATTTTCTCTTTCTTTTATTTTTTCGGGAATTTTGCCGGTCCGCATAATGATCAAGACAATTAAAATGCAACATATAATATGCTCAGTCTTTAATTATCGGGTCACCTGTCCTAGACGGACCCAACCCCTATGTTGAATCCCCTAAGTCAATTATGATGCAAATAATCGTCCTAGACCTACGTTCAATATCTTATAGTTTTCATATGGTGCTAGACCGTGTACCCGAGTGGACAACTCGGATCGAGGAGGGGGCTATGTACCGTGACCCGCAGGGTCATTCGGATTTCTAACTTATCCGGCCTCTGTTTTTTATTTTGGGGTATAACTTAACAGAAAGGGGAGTCTCAACCAGTAAGCACATCCCCGAAGGTAAAGAAGAGAAAGGCTTTCGGCACAATTTTATATATACAATCCACATAATATCAAAGAGATAAAACACGTAGCATGTTGGTCAAAGCATGTAACAAAGTCAAATAATACCAAGAACGGCAATTCTAATGAGCTCGAATTCTTAAACCCTGAACTGAAGTTCTGGGTTGCTTATCCCCAGCAGAGTCGCCAGAGCTGTCACACCTCCCTTTTTACTACCTTTTTTGATTTTCCCAATTAAGGAAATATGGTATACCTCGATATTATGAATACCCCGGGAAAGGATATAATAACAACGAGGAAGGAGTTTTTCCAGATAAAGGACAATCGGTTCGAGATTTTATTTACAGTTTCAGAGTCGCCACTTGGGAAAATAATGGTGTCCCAAGTCACCGATTAATCCTGGATCCGAGGAAGTTGACTCTGTTTTTAACAGTCCGCGCAATGAGAAATCCGGATAAGGAATTATGTTAACCCGGGAGAAGGTGTTAGGCACTCCCGGATTCCGTGGTTTTATCACGGTCGCTCAACTTTCATTCTTGGTTTTAGATGATTTATTACATGCCTTTTAACAATATGTATGTGTTTCAACTTGAATATTTTACGAATTGCAACGTCGCGAAAACGTATATCGAGTCACACCGCAACCAGTACGCCTGTGACCTTTAACACGTTTCGGCTTCGCCGAGATTTACGATTTGAGCCACATCAAATGTGCACTCGTATTAGGGAAAGTATATTTTTAAAGTCGCGCCTAAATCGTCTATCGGCTTCTTAATTTTTTGAAAGGTTGTGAAATTAGCTATCAACCTTTCGAATCTATTATATAACTATTCATTTATATGGGGGCCCCATTGTTTTGTTTTCAATGCGAGGCTCATCCCATTTAGTTTTATAATCCAATCCTATATGTATATACTATATTTTCTATTTTTGGTTTTTCCCTAATTTATTATTTTTCCAGAATTTAAGTCCAGGCCTTATTTTTATATTATATGGGCCTGGGCTGTCTGTACTTATTTCAGTAGACCAGTTCATATATCTGGGTCTTAGAACCAGGAACACACTACAAGCGTTTTGCAGAAGCTCAGTAACGCATATACATAATTCTGGGCCTTCGCAACTTATTAGGCCCAGATCAAACAGAATTAGATAAGAGAAATAAAAATCAGAATTCATTGTTTGCACAGATGATAAGTTCAGAAGATAACAAAACTCAAACTATTTTATTCAATGATTAGAAATAAAAATACATAATTACAGTATCAATTTCAAATATTAATCATCTAATGTGAACAAAGTCTAATTAACAGACTGTTTTATATCTATATGTTTCAACAATTATTTTAAACTAATGAATCAAATTACTTAATAGCTAAAACTATCAGAATTATTACTCAATCAATTGCAACTTTCAGAGAGTTAACCAATTATATTGAACACTGATCTACTTTATGTAACTCATTTAACTGAACTATGTGTTCTATAACTTCATATTCGATTATCAATTTTAACCATACGTTTCAGTTGCTAATACAACTGCCCAATTAAACTAACGATTGTCGAATTAAACTAATTACCACACGTTAATATTGTTATTTAATCTACTTGTTATGCATTTGTTTTTAGATTAAATGTATTAGATTAGTTATTAACCTATTTGATTAACTAGGTGATTACGATCATTACTACTATACTAGTCTACATACTACACTATTACATAGTTCCAGCTTCGTTTGTGTCTCACATGAGTCAATTATACAATAATTCCTACTAAATTACAATTTCAACTAAATCATAATCTAAATATAAAAAGACAATCTCAGAAAACAGAAACTATAGAGAATCTCAACTTGTTTTATTCCTCCACTTTAATTCCAATTACAATTAGATGAGGTTCAAGCTGTGTACCTGATTCAGCAATAAAAATCGATGAGTCTAAGGGAGATGAATATGAGAAATAAGCAGGTAGATCACAGCAGTAATGCAATAGCAATGGAGGTGAATGAATCACAGCAACACAATCAAATTTAGCAGTCGAGTATGAATTCCAAAACCAGCAAAGCAATACCCAGTAGAAGACTAGTAGAAAACCAGCAAATAACAAAGAGATTTCTACAGAGCTTCAGAATACAGCTGCGACCAACCCAGAAAATTACTCTATGTATTTGTATTTTTCAATATCTCTGAATTTATTCAAAAGTCCATCCCTTAATCAGGCTCTATTCCAGTCTATTTATAGATAGTATTGGTGAAATTTTGGGGGGGAAATTTAAAAAAGTTATTTCTAATTTCATCCCCTTAATTCTTTTATTTGTTACACTTTAATACACATTTCAGATTCAAATTTGCCTTCCAGCATGTGCTGGAAGGTTCTATTAGGTTCTATTTGAGGTGTTTTACGAGTATACCCTCACTTGCTAAGGTTATTAACTAATTTGCCTTTTTATTGGGTCTATTATACCATTTGTTTTGTGTAATATTGCATAAATACTGGGCCTAAATGTCTTAAATGTCCTTATAGGCTCTATTAAATCCACAATTATGCCATTTTTATTTCCTATTATACCCTTATTGTCAATTGTTATTTACCCGACCTTATCCAGGTCTCGGTGTTCTGTTTTAACCCTTATTTAACTTTTGGCCACTTGTTATAATAGTCTTTAAGACTTAGCCATATTAGATTCTTAATTTCATTTCAATTTTTAACCTCTTTTCAGAGGTTTTTCTTTTCATTTCTGTGTTAGAGTTAGTTTGCAGGACTAGCCTGTTTATTTATCAAGAATTAAACCTTTCAATTTTAGCCAGTCCAGTAATTGGACTTGGCTTTGCAAAATTAAGCATTGTTATTCAATAGCCCTTTTTAAGGCTAGTTTAAGACTCACAAATCTAGCCATCTTAGGCTTTTATTGTCTATTACTAAGAGTTAAACTAATTTCAAAATTAACCACTTGGATTCAAACTTAGAATTTTATAGAGTTAGCCAGTTTTTATGCTATTTTCATTTTTAATCTAATTAAACTACTTTCATGTTTCAAAACTAATCAATTAACTGCCTAAACAGCTATAACCAATATCACCCTAAAGCATATTAAGCTTAATTGCAGTCTAATAACATGAAACTGTTACAAATATAACATTTTCATATCAAATTGCACACATAGCCACAAAATCAGAATCATTTGCCATTTAACCAAAACTCAGAGGGGAAATTTGAATATTGTTGAATTTCAATCAAAGAACTTCATAATTCAGATTTCAAGCACAACATATCAGACTTGACATAAGAGGCATGATCAGAATATTCTCATGTTAAAGACTAACAAAAAAACCCTAAAGTGCTCGAGCAAACAGTCAAGTGTAATAGCCAGGATTAACAAAGACTAGTGAAGCATGTTATTAACAAAGAATATTAGAAAAGCTAATAGAAACAGAATCATAAAAGATAAAATGAAGAGAAGTCGAATAAAATCTAACATGCAAACATTCAGAATATAACAGAAAAGAACACAAAACATGTTCATCAACCAAAAACAAAAAAATAGAGGGTCGGGACTTAGCTCGCAGGATTTGTCTCCTGAGCTTCCCCATTTTGTTTCCTTTTCTTGTTCCTTTCTTTTCTTTTCTTTTCTTTTATTTTCTTTTCTTTTTTTCAGTTTCTTTTTCCTTTCATATTTCAGACTTCAAACTTGAAGTCTTTTATTGGTTTTAACAATGAAAGTGGGTTCAGAGATGTCAAAGAAAGGGTCCTTGGTATGGGGTTTGATTTGAGTCGGCCGGAGTTAGGGTTCCGGCGACTCTTTTTTGGATATTCGAGTAGTTCGAGAAGGATTCGAAGGAAATGGTTTATGTGGGGTTGTAGATCAAGAGAAGGGGGTTTTGGGGTGTTAGTTTAATGACCGGTGTCAAAGGATGGTGGTCACCGGAGAAGAAACCCGGTGACCGGATTTTCAAGATTTGGGGGTTTTAGGGCTTCTTAGGTTTTTCATGGTGGTTTAGGGTAGAAGAATAGGAGAAGAGTGGTTTGGGGTTTGAGAACGGCCGGAGACGGCCATGAAAGGTGGCCAGTCTCCACGGCCGGCGAGGTCAAGAAAAGAGGAAGAAAAAGCAATCAGGGCGGCTAGGGTTTGAGAATAAGAGAAATGGCCGGTCTCTTGAGAGACCGGGCCTTTTATATGTGTAACACTTGATCAATTCCTGGCCATTGGATCATTGTCGATCAACAACCAGGATCTAATGTTCAAAATGACGCCGCTTAGTTTAAGTAGGTTATTTGATCTCTTCTGTTGGATCGAATGGATGAACGGCCCAGATTTAATATCAAAACCTTACTGAATTAATTAGATTTCCGGATTAATTCTCAGCTGTTGGATTAGATAAATGGACGGCTGAGATCATTGTTACTTAATCAAAAAATGGACCGGCTCTCTTTATTCAATTGGGCCAATTGCATCTCGGCCTGTACAAATGGCCCAGATGTGTATGTTTTGTATTTTTTTATGTATTTCTATTATTTTTACGTATTTTCTTATTGTATTTTATCCTCTATTTTAATATTCTTTTTCAATTACTCAAATTCTTTTAATTTCCTATTTTCTCCAATTTTTCTGATATTTTTTGCCATTTTTTGCTATTTTTCTAATTTTCCGGAATTTACTTGTATTTTTGTTAATTTTCTTTTAATTATCTCTTATTTTGTAACAATTATACTCAACCTATTTTTTTTTAATTTTCTAATTTTCATATTTAATTGTTCACTCACACAAATGCATTTTATTTCAAATAAACATATGATTGCACACAAAAAATATCATTTGTTTAATTTTGGAATTTTATTGCTTAAGGAAAAAATCACATGCTCACACACCCGTATCAGGAATGTATATTTATTGCAAATCGCGCCTAAAGTATCTTCGTCTTGTTAATTTTGGAAAGACCGTGAAATTTGCTAAACGGTCCTCTCGAATCTAGAATTTTATATTGAAACTTATTTGAGGGCCCCACAATTAACTATTTGTGGTTTGGTGAGGCTCATCACCATTTTATTAAGGTCCAATCTTAAATAACTACATTTTTCTATTTTTGATTTTTCGTCCTAATATATAACTGTTTCAGTTTTTATTTTTGCAACACTGTGTGCAAGAGTCCAGGTTGTATTTATCATTGGGCCTGGACTTTGGAGTAGCTCACCAGTCTACAGTCAATTTTAACTAGGTCACTAAGGCCTAGTATTTATGTCTTCCTCTGATTATAGGCTTAATTGCCATTCTATACTGATCAGGGCCTCAGTTCATAATTGGGCCCAGATCTTTCACGTTCAAGGTTAAACAGACAGATATTATCATTTTTAACAATATTAGATACAGCAATCCACAATCATAATTTGTATTTAATTGCTACTGATTTTGATGTTTATTAACAGATGCAGGATAGTGACTTCGCTATTTAATTGACGGAATCCAATACTTAAGTCACTATTATGACATTAATTGTTTCTATTATTTTGTTCAATCAGAGAAGACAATAATTCTAGTTTAAATACGAAGTTCAAGTTTACTATCAGATTGCAGAATTACAAAATGAATTTATAGCTATATCAACTGAGGTAACAACATACAATTTTGAAATTCAGAAACTACTTATGCTCTTAGCATTAACCAATTCGGATTAAATATTGGATTCATAAAACGTCTAGGCGTTTGTACTTAAAGTCCAATTTATAATAGTTACAGATTCGTGTGATTTAACTATGATCTTATGAGTTTTATCCTTAAGTTTAGGTGATCGTCTATTTAACCTACTATTTATGTCACTGTCATTATTACTAAGTTTAATATAATACTTATTTCAACCAGTCCTAATAGAATTACATAAATCTAACAACTACAGCTACATAACGGAACTACAGCCTCTTATATACAGCTCAAGGTCATAGTAATGTGTACCTGATTCAAATACAAATTGATGAGTTCTAGGCTTTGGAGAAGAAGGAAAATCAGTAACAGCAACGATGATAAGCAACAACAAATAGGAATGAATCAACACAGCAAAAATCCCCAAAATCCAGCAGGTAAACCAGCAAATAACTCGAGCAAATTGTAAACCCCGGCAAAGTTGAAATAAACAAGCAGAGAAACAACCAGTAGAGGCTCCTAGAAACAATACTCGAACTATCAGCTAAGTAGAAGACCAGTAGGATTTTAATATAGAAGTTTCAGAGCTTTAGTGATTCTGAACTTCTCTTAATCTCAGACTCTCTCAAAATTTCCCAAAAATCTAAACTTCTAAAGTCTGAACCCTCTAAAAGTCTCCCACCCCCTAGAAAATCTGGAACCCTTAATTTTGGCCTAAGACAGCCTATTTATAAAGTGAATTGGGAGGGAATTTTAAATTAATTATTTATATTTCCCACCCCAACTCTTTTTCAATTATTTCAGTTAAGTATAGGGTATTTTTAACGAAAATTCACTTGAACCCCTGCTAGAAGGTTCTAGGTTAATCTTTATTATTCTATTGGGCGAAATTGACCTAGTTGCCCTCACTTGCTAACACTTATTGCATATTTACCTTTTAACTATGCCTAATTTACCCTTTATTATTCATATATTTTTTTCAGTAAAACCAGGCCTCAATATCATTTATGCCCCCATTACTTCTATATTATCTTCAGAAATACCAATTTATATCCCTCTTTTACCCTTTATGCTTTAACTTTATTTACCCGACCTGCCATTATATTTGTTAAGACCTGGGGTAATTAACAATGTTTAAAATATAACCCCTGAGACTTGACTTTATATTTTAGCCCATTTTAGACTAAGTAAAACCCTTTCAGGGTTAACCACTTTACAAGAATGGCCACAAATGACTTTACAAGTCAAAAATTATATTGTGTTGCAATAATTGCCACAATAAACATTTGCACATATAACCTAAATGTGACTAAGTACTAAGAAGTTCAGAAGAACCAAACATACAAATCATATTGTTGTAATAGCCAGTTGTTTGTAATCTTGTACATATAGCACCAATTACAACTAATTTTAAAATTAATCAGAACTCAGAGAGACAAATTGATAATGGCTGAATCCTAATTAATTAAAACCCCAGTCGAGACGGGATCTATTGAACAAGAGCATCAAACAACTAATAGCATGCGATTTACAGATAGTTACAATCAGAACCAAGAATACTTAATTGATTTCAAACATACACATGCAATAGATTCAGGTTTTTTAACAAATAAGAACACAGAAGATGGAAACACAGAAAACAAAAGTGGTTTAGGGTACTTAGCTTTTGGGGATTTCTTCTTATTTCCTTTCTTTTTCTTTTCTTTCTTTCTTCTTTTCTTTCTTTCTTCTTTTCTTTCTATTTCAGTGAATTCTTTCGTGATCAATCTTCAATTTGCCCAGAGTAGATAAAGGACAAATATTGGCACTTGACCCATTATCGACCAGGACACGGGTCACCACTGATTCCTCACACTTCACTGTAAGATATAATGCCTTATTATGCTCTGTCCCTTCCAACGATAGTTCATCATTTGAGAATGTTATCCTGTTTTCCTTAAAGATTTTGTTTGTGATCTTTTCCAAATGACACACTGCGATCTTTTCTGGTACATGAGCTTCATTTAGGATCTTTATTAGCATTTTTCGGTGTTCATCAGAATGAATCAATAGAGATAGCAAAGATATTTGAGCTAGTGTTTTCCTCAACTGCTCAACTATGGAATAATCTTGAGCTTTCATTTTCTTTAGGAATTCCTCAGCTTCTTCTTCAGTGACTACTTTCTTTACGTGGGCCGGATTTTCTTTCAGAACTTTCGCCTTCCTCAATTCATTGGGAGAAAAACATCTCCCTGACCGGGTCAAACCATGGTTTTCACATATTTACCTCTTGATTTTTTTTCCTTTATACATGATAGTTACCTTGTCATAATTCCAAGGTACAATTTTGATGTTCACTATCGGCATCTGAACGACTGGCTTGATAACAACTGGTTCTATATGTGCCCCTTTTACAGTCAATATGGGCTTCACCCCAGGTACCGTCACTTTTACAGGTTCAGGTTCAACTACCACTACTGGCTGACTTAAAGGTGGCCCGACCGATATTTTCTCACTCTCGACTTTCTCCTCTGTCTTGCTGTTTGCTTTGATCATCATCACAGTTTGAGAGGGCTTTTTACAACTTTCTCCTTATACCAGCTCTATCATGTGTGTCTCATAGTGCACATGCAAAGGATTTTGTGTTATTTTAGGAGCCTCGGGGGCTTGTAACTCAATTCTTCTGGAGTCAATGAGTTCCAATATTGCAGATTTTAGGTACCAACATTTCTATGTGTCATGTCCCGGTGCCCCTGAACAATATTCACAATGGATAGGTTGATCCAAATTTCTCGGTGGAGGGTTGGGAATTTTAGGCTCTATGGGGTTCAGCATCCCAAGTTGTCTTAGTCGGTGGAAGAGGCTGGTGTATGACTCACTGAGTAAATGTTTTCTTTCTTTGAGCACTGTCGTTCTTGACTTCAGGGTCGGGACGAAAACCGGTCCTATTGGGATTTCTGTAGTTTTTTGGTGGCGGGTATGTATTTTGGGTATGGTAAATATTCTAAGGTGCTGGGGTTCGCCATGAAGGAGAATGTGGTGGGTAAGATTGGGCGTGATGGACAGAATATAGAGGACCAGTCGGAGGTTAATAATTTTGAGGTGGGCTATATGGTGTTGGTGGGTAATGTTGATATGGGCGAGGCTGATTATGATATAAGCTGGGCCCCATGACCAAGACCTTCCCTCTATAACTGCCACTTCTTCTTTCTTTTTCTTCCCAATTGCTCCTCATGTCCCTTTATGAATTGCTTGATTTGCAGCCTTGATGGCTGAATAACTCATGATTTTATTTTTTTCAATCCTTCTTCAATAAAGTTCCCATCTTTACCACCTCATTGAAGGTTTTTCCAATTGCAGACACCAGATGCCCGTAGTATGTCGGCTCCAAAGCGTGTAAGAAACAATCTACCATTTCTCCTTCTTTCATTGGTGGATCCACATGAACCGCCTGCTCTCTCCACCTGAAACCATACTCCTGAAAACTTTCTCCGAGCTTCTTTTCCATTTTGGTCAATGACAACCTATCCGGGATGATTTCCAGATTATATTGAAAATGGTTTGCAAATAATTGAGCCAAATCATCCGAAATGAACCACCGGGTATGATCTTGACGGGTGTACCATTCATGTGGAGCCACTGAGACTTTGGCTGAAGTAAGCCATGAGTAGTTCGTCCTTTTCCCCAGCTCCACGCATTTTGCTGCAATATCCTCTCTGATGTGCTACTTGATCACCATGGCCATCATACATGTCAAATTTCGGCAATTTAAACCTCGTTGACAGTTGAACTTCAGGGAACAAACACAAGTCCTTGTATGCCACACAAACTTGACCCCGTAAACCCTGCATATTGCGAAATGATTGCTCAAGACTCTTCATTTTCCTGGCCATTTCCTCCTGTTCAGGATTTCTAACGGGTTTCTCCTCTTCCGTCATATCGATATGAGGGGTATAAGAATCATGCTGCCTGAAGGTGGGTTCTGGAGGATAATAATGGTTATCCTGGATATGAAACACTGGCTCACTAGAGGATTTGTGCAAGGTGGTTGGTAGGGGTTCCACATATACTGGAGCAGTCTGTAGAGGTGGTGTTGGAGCTTGTTTAGTAATTGAGGGTGGTGCTTGTGATATAGTGGCGTAGTAGGGTGGGTATGTAGGGTATGTAGAAGATGAGTTCATTGTGGGTGGATCTAGGTTTGGGACTGGTGGAGGAATATATATGGGATTGTGTCATGACCCTAGTTCACCAATCGTGAACCTGTCACAACGGCACCCAGTCTTCGCGACTAGGTAAGCCTAACACGATGCGGAATACACAATTTCATGAACAAAAGGATAAGATAACAGCAGAATAATGTAAATGAAATGTAATAAGTGTCGCTCGGCACATACACTTTGCCAATCACTTAAAGTAACATACTACCAAGACACGGAAACCAACGGGCAACACAGTCTAAAAGAAGAGTACAACTGTGGCTCCATACATCAAGAATGTCTAAACAACGAGAATAAGGGAAAATAACTGCTATCATTAATGAGAATAAAAGAAGACTCTCCGGATCCGCGGACGTAGCAGATCGTACCTCAAGTCTCCTGAAGTGCTGCTAGATCACCTGAAATGTGCCTGATCTGATGTACCTGGATCTGCACAACAAAAGTGTGCAGAAGAGTAGTATGAGTATACCACGGCGGTACTCAGTAAGTGCCAAGCCTAACCTCGATAGAGTAGTGACGAGGAAGGTTAGGGCCGTACCGAGAAAACAATAACAATAATAAGCAGGTATAAATAAGAATAAATCTGAAATAACAACAATAAAGTAATTAATCCAACCATCTACAATTAAGCTAACAACGAATAACCAACTCAACATAAATCCAAATTAACAAGTCCAGGATCTACGGGAATTGAACCCGCAGTCCCTACATTAGTATCTCTGGGTCTCCGGGAATCGAATCCGCAGCCCTAGGATCTCCAAGAATTGAACTCGCAGTCTGTACCTCAAAATCTCAGGATCCCCGGGAATCGAACTCGTAGTCTGTGTCTCAATAGCTCAGGATCTCTAGGAATTGAACTAGCGGTCCGTATCTCAATATTTAAATAAACTCCGGGTCTCCGGGAATCGAACCCGCAGCCCTTGGATCTCCGGGAATCAAACCCACAGTCCACAAACACTACAACTTCGGGTCTCTAGGAATCGAACCCGCAGCCCTTGGATCTCCGGGAATTGAACCCGTAGTCCACAAACACTACAACAATAAAAAGGAAATCACAGAGAAATATGAAATACATAACTACAATTACACCAAAACCAGTATCAAAAAGTCTCAAGAAGTCCAAGTAAGACGAGTAGGCATTTAGATAGATAATCCTATCTAACCATGCTTTTCTAACGAATATCAGGTATATGTTACAATTTAATCAACTAAATAACAAGAATATCATGATATGAACAGTTCAAGTAAGGTGGTTTCCAACAATCTGCACATGTACACGCTCGTCACCCCGCGTACAAGGCATTTAAATTAACACATAATATCCTAGGGGAGAGGATTCCCCCACGCGAGGTTAGACAAGCCACTTACCTCAATTCTGGTACGAAACCGCTAAGACACAACTCTCTTGTCGCGTGTATCGGCCTCCACAGGCGTAGAATCTGATCAAAATCAATAGAAATACATCAAAATAGGTCAAATGGGCATTACCCAATCGACAGAATTATTACACCAAAAACTACAAAGTTGTCAAAACCCGACTTTCGGTGCGCTTCTTAGAAAATTACGAAAGTTACATTTTCGGAATCCTTATCTCAACATGAGTCTAACCATACCAAGAACACCCAAATCGGACCACAAATGGCCCATCAAATCCTTGATTCTATCCAAGAGGGTTTTCTTCCCTTTTCAACAAAAATTCTCAAATTAAACACTGAAACTTGCAATAGACTCGAGTTATACAACCAAAATTGACTTAAGAGTACTTACCTTTTTGATCTCTCCAAAAATCTCCCGAAAAATCACCTTACCCGTGCTCCAAATCGTCAAAAATGGCAAATGGGACGAAGTTTGGACTTTATTCTGCTGCCCAGGTATTTGTTCTTCACGTTCGTGCTCCTTCTCTCGCGTTCGCGAAGAACAAATTGCTCGGACAGCCTCTATTGCAATGGTCATAACGTTTTACACACAACTCCAAATGACTATTATAATATGTTTCGGAAAACATGATTTAAAGATCTACAACTTTCGTTTCCGAATCACCTCAAAATTCCTTGTATATAAAAAGATATGAGCTTCCTAAGTAGGACCTGTGCGACAGAAGAATCCTTCTTCGCGAACGCGAGGCACGGTTCGCGAACGCAAAGAACAAAGTCCCTGATGGAAAATCCTTCTTCGCGAATGCGATGCCCTCATCACGAACGCGAAGAACAAAGTCTCAGAGGCCAAATTATTCTTCGCGAACGCGATAGGACCCTCGCGAATGCGAAGAACATTACCAGATACCAGAACAGCAGTTCAAAAACTTCCAAAAATGACCCGTTGGGCATCCGAAATCATCCCGAGGCCCCCGGGACCTCAACGAAAAACACCAACCTACTCCAAACATCATACGAACTTGTTCCCATCATAAAAACACATCCATAAACACGAAAATCACCAAGTCAAAGCGAATTCAAGCCTAAGTTTCATCCAAAACTTCCGAAACCTACATGCTACCAAAAACCCGACCAAACGATGTCCGAATGACCTAAAAATTTGCAGACGTATCCAAAATCACCTAACGAAGCTACTGCAACTGTCAAAATTTCATTCCGACACCTGGATCAAAAACTCACCTATCGATCGGATTTCCAAAAATTTCAAACTTCGGCATTTCAAGCCTAATGAGCTACAGACCTCCAAAATACATTCTGAACGCGCTCCAAACCCCGAAATCGCCTAATGGAGCTAATGGAACCATCGAATTTCCGTTCCGATGTCCTATTGACACTGTTCTGAATACGGGCCATTTTTCAACTTAAAAGTTCTCATTTAGGGACTAAGTGTCCTAAAACACTCCAAATTCTAGGGCCAAACCTCCCGGCAAACTACAATAGCAGAAATGAACTTAAGGGGGCAGTTAAATTGGGGATCAGGGCATAAATTTAAAAAATGACCGGCCGGGTCGTTACATCTTCCCACACTTAAAAGATTTGTTCGTCCTCGAACGAGCATAGAAAACATACCAGGAGTGGTGAAGAGATGAGGGTACTGGTTGCGCATATCCTGCTCGATCTCCCAAGTCGCCTCCTCGGCCGGCCGACCCCGCCACTGGACCTTTACTGAAGCGATGTTCTTTGACCTTAGCTTCCTGATTT
The DNA here is from genome assembly GCA_032618575.1 of Nicotiana noctiflora. Lineage (NCBI taxonomy): Eukaryota > Viridiplantae > Streptophyta > Magnoliopsida > Solanales > Solanaceae > Nicotiana > Nicotiana noctiflora. Next base: position 443,703 of record JASVEL010002101.1, on the reverse strand, counting down.
GCCTGTCCAGAATGGCCACTGGCTCCTCAACATAAGACATATCCTCGTCTAGCTGAACAGAAATAAAATCCAACACGTGCGACGGTTCACCATGGTATCTCCGGAGCAAAGAGACATGAACTACGGGATGGGCTCCGGCTAGGCTGGGAGGTAAGGCCAGCTCATAAGCAACCTCCCCAACACGCCTCCAAATCTCAAAAAGGTCAATGAATCTCAGACTCAGCTGAGCACATTAGCCTGATATAATATGAAGATATTCCCTTCTTTTCAAACAAATAAGTCTTAGATCCTAATTCCAAAATTCGAAATTCTATGTCAGGCATGTTTTTCATCAAGAGATCACTCCATTATTCCCTACACGCCGTCCTCAGCCATGACTGCATAACCTTGCTGGATTCTTACCTTGCAACTCAAAATCCACAGGACCACGATAATATTTTTATGACCAAATCAGCCAAAATTCAACGAATCAGATGCTCCCATTGCACCTCATGATCTACATAGGTCTCGTTCTAACTTTTACAATACTGACACGACGGAAGAGATGTGCCGATATTCATAACCAACTACTGAACCAACAATTCATTGGGTCCATACTCCTGACAAGATCCATTACCTTGTCCAAACCCAGAGAATGATTTTTTTCTCTATAATATATACTTCATATAATCAGTTTGTACTGACCCCAAATCTCACAACCTCATCTCACCCAGTATGAACTGCTCAGGCGATAATCCACCTCAGACATAATCAAAAGTCCTATAAGATGACACAATGTGTGAGTAGGCCACTAATTCGTACGTGATACAAAAGGAAGGCGAATACTAGAGAGAACTATTCAACTCTCACACTAACATGGACTTCCTCAGAAAAATAGGAAACAAAACACACAAAAGCAAATATGGACACTGAAATAAACATCACACTATTGCGGCGTGCAGCCCGATCCCAGTAATAAACCCATGGAGGCATGCTACCCGATCCAAACAGTATAACCATGGCGGCGTGCCACCCGATCCAAACAATATAACCATGGCGGCGTGCCACCTGCTACAAATATAAAACTCACACAAGGAGCCATACGTCGAGCTGAACAGCTCATCACATCAAAATACTAATATCGATCATAAGCACACTAAGGTGCATGATATCATTCACAAGGAAACATATAACTCTATAGGCTACAAACTCAAGCACAACTGAGGTGCGATACATAATCTAAGTCTCAAGAGCCATCATGCTCATATAACATCACCGCTGAGCGGAACCTCAACACATAAGGAATTTACGAAGCCATCTCACAACTCATACGGCGCAATATATCTTTACATGATTTAACTAACCACGAAATAAAACCACGACTACCCCTCCATAAGGGGTGCATTGCTGGAAGAAACACAACTAGCCTAATGCAAGGCTCACTTCCACATTTAAATATATCCACCGACCTTAAGTCTATGCTGGTCGTGCCAAGCTTAGCCAATAATATTTCATAGGTCTATAACCCAATAAGCAGAGTGCCCTCCAGGCATAAATTCTCGAATGGAGGATATCACCAAAATCCTCATACTTGGCTTAAATTTCTAACCAATCAAGTGACTACATGTCACACCTATACAATCTTCTTGTGGGACAAGCTCCCACTATCTTTCGAATAATTAACGGGTCTGCACATTCAAACCACTAGCTGCACTAACACTAAAAAGCGATCAGGAGTCCCTAACCGGGATGCAAGGCCTTTCTCACAAAACACCAATCTCAAGTGATACTGACGTTAATACCCATTTTACTCAAAACATTGAAACCCCTTTCCTGCTTATCCGAGCCCTTTATATCACATTCATTGACCAAAATGCGACCTTGGTCCTTACTTCAAATTCCATACCACTCACTGCACCTCACGTGCCGATATAAGATAAACACGATTTCCATCACAGCTCTAGAACTGACGATGGGCTAATACTTCATCACATAAGACTTTCCATTTAACTCACTTCAGGAGAACTATAGCAACATACAAGTGAATTCTCATAACCATCGAATATGCCAATCTCTAAGTAGTGGTCCAAGCCACCATAACCCTTCCCGAGATCTGCCTACTCGTAACAGGCCCCTAACATAAGAATAATTCAGAATAACATCAATCCCTGCGGCCAACAAGCCTCAAATGCACCGCCACAAATCACATGCATAACTCGGTCACGTTGCATGAACCGATCATTGACACCAATATTCCAACTCAACTATGGCTAATCAATCTACTTCCTTCCAGTTTATCCTTGATTACCTTAGAAATGTTAATATCTCCCTTCAATACCTAACTTATTCCAACCGCACTCACCCCGAGTGACCTTAAATCATGAGGCCATGCTATCTCAAGAATGACGACCATTTTATGTCTCTCAAATACTACACCACAAGTCAAAACATCATAGAACATTTTGTGCCTTTCTTCATAAGTTGCTTCAAAAGCTTGACTCTCAACTGTACTTATAGACTTAGAATTATCAGGTACCACACTTCACCTCTTGAATTCACTAGCACCGCTATTGAGAGCCATCCGGCTCTGACTTGTCCCAGTATGTAACCAACTCTACTGAATTTTATAACATATGAGTACCCTCTCGATAAAGCACCCAGCAACATCACTTCCCTCGAAGCCTGCACCTATACGAGCCATAAATCATGAATCTTCCCTCAAGTTTGAACATGAGCCAGTAAGGCTAACCATAACATGCATTCAACAATTCATATACTCAATTACCACTCATGGTCCTTTTCTGTAGCTGCAATAACCCATTAATGCTAATGCCCAGAATTCACGCAGGTAATTAACCATGCGACCCGATCGTAAGCGGTGGGACTCTCCCACTTAGCTCAAGGCCACTATTACACGACTCTCGAACACATTAGAACCATTCTCTCAAGTCATTTACTCTTATTCAACTGCAATTCACTTGATCCAATGAACATAACCACCTGTGCCCTATTAGCACTCTGACACCATAGGGTATGACCTCATCCCAATACGACCAAACATCTTCCCGCTCCATGCATCGAGTATTCTTTACCACGACAGTTTAAGACATACTGTGATTCTCACACACCTACGAAGCACCATGTAACCTTCGCTGAAGTCTCCCCTGCTGATAATGAAATGTAGAATTATTATGGACACAGGAACATCAAAAGTCCCAACATCATACCATACAAGTCTCAACTCTTACTCATCAGCAAGTTTTAAAGAACTTTTTGAATAGCACCTAAATACATCACAGGCCAAATCTGATATGACACATGACCCATAATTTGATCATTGATAGTGAAATCCTTTCACTTGGCACGAAGCCATAAGATACATCTTGCTAATCCATGATACTAGCCTTTAACATTCATACGTCTTCAACATAAGACAGCCCAAGACATTCGTTTGGTACATGTCCTTCTTAAGACAGTTAAACTCATTTCCCCCCAGTATCTCTGCTGGCTGAATCCTTCGCTAAATAGATATCTCATATGAACCATATAGTCTTTATTACCACCAACTATCTTTAGATCTACATCCACCTTGTGATTCCACCATTACTGTGACGATTAGGCAGTTAAGTAAACCTTCTCAAGACCGTACTTATCAACTGAATGTCAGAACCTAGTGCACCCTCATGTGCACAATTGAAGATCTCTCAATTCTCTCGCATTATCGATATGGATGACACACGGTAACAATGGTTGAGTAAATTCTTGACTCCCTTGAAATCCCATTGCAGCGTCACGAACCGTCGGTGCATACTTGATACCGAGTGCGCAATTTCAATACACGAGTGGATGCAGAAGAACATATGACATAGGCTCCAACTGAATAAATGGCGCACGATAAGGGATTCAAAGAATTGAAGAGTTTCCTAAACAGTTACATAGCCTCTCGTAGATAAATATAGACGTCTTCGTATCGATCAACGAGACTCTAAATAATCGGTCTGTGTCCCGTGACTCCTATGAACCTAGAGCTCTGATACCAACTTGTCATGACCCTAGTTCACCAATCGTGAACATGTCATGACAGCACCCAGTCTTCGCGACTAGGTAAGCCTAACATGATGCGGAATATACAATTTCATGAACAAAAGGATAAGATCACAGCGGAATAATGTAAATGAAATGTAATAAGTGTCGCTCGGCACATACACTTCGCCAATCACACTAAGTAACATACTACCAAGACCCGAAAACCCACGGGCAACACAGACTAAAAGAAGAGTACAACTGTGGCTCTATACATCAAGAATGTCTAAACAACAAGAATAAGGGAAAATAACTGCTAACATTAATGAGAATAGAAGGAGACTCTCACGATCTGCGGACGTAGCAGATCGTACCTCAAGTCTCCTGAAGTGCTGCTAGATCACCCGAAATGTGCCTGATCTGATGTACCCGGATCTGCACAACAAAAGCGTGCAGAAGAGTAGTATGTGTACACCACGGCGGTACTCAGTAAGTGCCAAGCCTAACTTCGATGGAGTAGTGACGAGGAAGGTCAGCGCCGTACCGAGAAAACAATAACAGTAATAAGAAGGAATAAATAAGAATGAATCTGAAATAACAACAATAAAGTAATTATTGCAACCGTCTACAATTAAGCTAACAATGAATAACCAACTCCACATAAATCCAAATCAACAAGTACAGGATGTACGGGAATTGAACCCGCAGTCCCTTTCTATATCCAACAACTCAGGATCTCCGAGAATTGAACCCGCAATCCCTACATCAGTATCTCTGGGTCTCCGGGAATCGAACCCGCAGCCCTAGGATCTTCGAGAATTGAACTCGTAGTTCGTACCTCAATATCTCAGGATCTCAGGGAATCGAACCTGTAGTCTGTGTCTCAATAGCTCAGGATCTCCGGGAATTGAACCCGCAGTCCGTATCTCAATATTTTAATAAACTCCGGGTCTCCAGGAATCGAACCCGCAGCCCTTGGATCTCCTGGAATCGAACCCACAGTCCACAAACACTACAACTCCGGGTCTTTACGAATCGAACCCGCAGCCCTTGGATCTCCGGGAATTGAACCCGTAGTCCACAAACACTACAACAATAAAAATGAAATCACAGAGAAATATCAAATACATAACTACAATTACACCAAATCTAGTATCAACAAGTCTCATGAAGTCCAAGTAAGACGAGTAGGCACTTAGACAGATAATCCTATCTAACCATGCTTTTCTAACGAATATCAGGTATATGTTACAATTTAATCAACTAAATAATAAGAATATCATGATATGAACAGTTCAAGTAAGGTGGTTTCCAGCAATCTGCACATGTACACGCTCGTCACCTCGCGTACAAGGCTTTTAAATTAACACATAATATCCTATGGGAGAGGGTTCCCCCACGCGAGGTTAGACAAGCCACTTACCTCGATTCCGGTACGAAACCGCTAAGACACAACTCTTTTGCCACGTGTATCGGCCTCCACAGGCGTAGAATCTGATCAAAATCAATAGAAATACATCAAAATAGGCCAAATGGGCATTACCCAATCGAAACAATTCGAGTTACACCAAAAACTACAAAGTTGTCAAAATCCGACTTTCGGTACGCTTCTCGGAAAATTACGAAAGTTACATTTTTGGAATCCTTATCTCAACACGAGTCTAACCAATACAAGAACACCCAAATCGGACCACAAATGGCCCATCAAATCCTTGATTCTATCCAAGAGGGTTTTCTACCCTTTTCAACAAAAATTCTCAAATTAAACACTAAAACTTGCAATAAATTCGAGTTATACAACGAAAATTGAGTTAAGAGTACTTACCTTTTTGATCTCTCCAAAAATCTCCCGAAACACCGCCTTACCCGTGCTCCAAATCGTCAAAAATGGCAAATGGGACGAAGTTTGGACTTTATTCTGCTGCCCAGGTATTTGTTCTTCGCGTTCGCGCTCCTTCTCTCGCGTTCGCGAAGAAAAAACTCCCAAAAATACATTTTCCAACTTTGCTCGGACAGCCTCTATTGCAATGGTCATAACTATTTACACACAACTCCAAATGATTATTATAATATGTTTCGGAAAACTAGATTTAAAGAGCTACAACTTCCATTTTTGAATCACCTCAAATTCCTTGTAGAATAAATATATGAGCTTCCGAAGTAGGACCTGTACGACAGAAAAATCCTTCATCGCGAACGCGAGGCACTGTTCGCGAACGCGAAGAACAAAGTCCCTGATGGAAAATCCTTCTTCGCGAACGCGATGCCCTCATCGCGAATGCGAAGAACAAAGTCTCTGAGGCCAAATTCTTCTTTGCAAACGCGATAGGACCCTTACGAACGTGAAGAACAATACCAGATACCAGAACAGCAGTTCAAAAACTGCCAAAAATGACCCGTTGGGCATCCGAAATTATCCCGAGGCCCCCGGGACCTCAACGAAAAACACCAACCTACTCCAAACATCATACGAACTTGTTCCCATCATAAAAACACGTCCATAAACACGAAATCACCAAATCAAAGCGAATTCAAGCCTAAGTTTCATCCAAAACTTCCGAAACCTACATGCTACCAAAAACCCTACCAAACGATGTCCGAATGACCTAAAATTTGCATACATATCCAAAATCACCTAACGAAACTACTGCAACTGTCAAAATTCCATTCCGACACCTAGATCAAAAACTCACCTATCGATCGAATTTCCAAAAATTTCAAACTTCAGCATTTCAAGCCTAATGAGCTACTGACCTCCAAAATACATTCTTAACGCGCTCCCAACCCCGACATCACCTAACGGAGCTAATGGAACCATCGGATTTCCGTTCTGATGTCGTCTTAACACTGTTCCGAATACGGGCCATTTTTTAACTATAAAGTTCTCATTTAGGGACTAAGTGTCCTAAAACACTCCAAATTCTAGGACCGAACCTCCCGACAAACTACAATAGTAGAAATGAACTTAAGGGAGCAGTTAAATTGGGGATCGGGGCATAAAAAAATGATCGGCCGGGTCATTACAGATTGGCTGGGTAGGTAAGTAGGGGTTGTCCCCTCAACCAAGCCTGATGCATTTTCGACATCTGCTATTTAAGCTTATACATTTCTTCCTTCATGCTATTCACATCTACTACCTCCTCCTCTTGCAGTGGGTCCATGATTGTCGACTCAATTTCTTGGGTAATTGCTTTCGTCATGCTTTTGGAACGAGTGTTGTAGCTATGATGTGCCAGAATGCCAGTTGCTAACTGCTTTATCTGATACTCATCAACGACAAAACTTGTTAGTAGTTAGGTCATAATAGATGAACATCACAGGTTTCAAAACTTTTATTTTGCCTGGCAATATGCATCATCCAGGCATTGTTGTCTTTCTTTTTGACCCGCCAATTTTCTTTTCCTTTTTCGGCTTTTCCTTTTCTTTCCTTTGTTTCCACCGATATTCTTTTTCTCTTTTTCTTCGTTTTCATTGTTTACTCTCTCTCTTTTTTCCTTTGATCCTATATGTTTGCCTATCGCATAAGCATTTGCATGTAAGGAAATATAACGACAACTTTTGGATTTTCAATTTCATTGATACTCAATCATTGATTACAAAAGAATATATTGCACTACAACCTTCTAAATGCGGAAATACAAAAAAAAGCATGTCCTAAGAATACATTAAAGCCCCTAGTGCCTGTGAGACATCGTTCGGTCTTACCGCGAGCCTATACGCTAATCCCCTTTGGAGTTAATCCAAATCTATCATTACTTGTTTTACAAAAATCATTGATGCTGTGGCAAATGTGGACTGGGTCATATCCTCGCACAGCTAGCATTTTCGTGTAATATAGTGAGCAATGCTGACAATTCTTTCCCTGATAATTCCTTTCTCTCGAAGCAACATCCCTCTCTGTTCGACACAAGCATCCAAGGTCTGCTCGTTTTTTTTTTAAGTTGTTGTAGCTCCATTTCTAACCGAGCCATGGCCATGTAGCAGTACTCTCTTTATATGTCAAATTCTTTTACTTGTTTGCTACTTTTGACCTTGGCCGTGACAATCTTTTTCCTTAGCCGGGCAACTTCAACATTATGTTCATCATTTAACTGTTGTATCATCCGAGCCCTTTCTTCAGAATTCCTGGCCAATAGTTTCTGAACCCTAATTAATTCCTTCTCGGCTTTATCTAGATCGAAGTTGTAGTCGTTCACCGTTCGCCGCAAATTATCAATTACTTTTTAATCCAGGGCATGTCGAACTGGGGTTTCGGTTGCTGCTCTCATTTTCAAAATCTGAGCCTTCAATGTTTCATTTTTTTTAATCAATTGTTTCTTTTAACCCTCATCGGCTGCTGCTTGAAAGCTACTTTCGAATTTGAGGTCCTGAACTTGCTTTTCTAACATACTGATTTTGGCTCGGTATTCATTCTCCTTGGCCAACCAATCCCATTGCTCCTTTGATAGCTCGGCAAATTCTTGAATGTGAGGTCTCTTCGTCGGTCTTTCATGCTTAAAATCTCTTCGGTACCATGCAAAATAACCAGATGACACTTCACCTCTAGCCCGATCCTTACATAAGTGTCTACTTTCAAACATTGGCACTCATTCCATATTTTTCTGGACTTTTGCCTCAAGAAATTGCCCATCGGGACTGATCTCTATAGCTTGAAGTCTAAGATCCCCATCTTTTGGTACTATTTGATATCTTCCGAGTTGTTGTAATACTCGATACGGCGCATAAGGTTGGATACTTTTAAGTCCCATTAAAAGAAGGTATGATCCTTCTGCTGGCATGTATATGACTTCATTGATGGACAACCATCCATATTCCCATTCTATCTGACTGGTAGTAAGTGATCGGAAGTATGTGATCCAACCTTTTGACCCTTCTTGCAACTTGGCCTCTTTTGTCCTCATGTAGAATTCTTCGATACAAGTCTTTTCTGACGATCCATAGCTCAAAAACTAAGGGTGATGATATAAATGCTCGATCATCCACATCTGTAGTAGTAGATTACACCCCTCGAAGAAATCTTCTCTCGCTTTGTAGGCTGTGAGAGCACAAAAGATATCGGCCACTATCATTGGCGCCAAAGTACTGTTGTCATGTGTAAGGAGGGTACTGGCAATCCCGGCAACTCTGATGTCATGTTCCCGTCTTTCCTTGGAAATATTATTAATTATAGAAAGGCTACTATGAAGGCAAAGCCCCTATGCTCCTCCCATTTAGCCCGGTTTTCTTTGATGCAGAGTTTGTTCGTTGAAACATTAAATCCTCCAACGTGGCCATATCTGTGGTATATAAAGTTCATAGTGCAAAACTCGTGGACCAAATCTTCATTGTTAATATTTCTGGCTATTTTCAAAGAGTCGAGGAATCTGTGTACAGTGATGGCTCTTGGAGTGACCGGATATTTGTCTTTTAAGGGAATCTCATCCTTTCCGATGTAGTTAGAAATCTCTTCTAGTGTCGGAGCTCAAAGTCCGAAAAGTGGAGCATATTGTGTGCGGGATCCCAGAAGGCAACTAAGGCTCGAATTATGTCGCCTCGAAGTATGATATCAAGCAACCCGGTAAGCCCTTTCAAATATTTTTGACCTCATCCTGTCTATCTTGGCCCGAATCGTTCCACCATAATCGTAACTCCAAAGGGATCTTATTCATTGGTGAAAAAGGTTCGTTTTGCATTGTGCTCATCCTGCACATTTATTAAAGGTGATTAAAACTCATATTATTTGACTCAAAAAAACAAAATATTTTTTCAAAGAAATTTTTCATCATTTTTCAACGAAAATTATGGTGGCCATTTTTGCACAAACAGCCTTCCGGTGTCCATTCGGAACATTTGGTTATTTTAAAAAATGGCATCACTTTGATTTATTTAACATTTTTTTGGTTATTTTCTGAAAAATGGGTGGTTGGACCCGTCAAGGGTTGCCTACGTATCTCGCCTAGTAGTGAGAATCAAACTAGCGTAGTTCGATCAAATTAGACCAACTATATTCACAAAATTGAATTACCCCGGCTATTTTCATATTTTTTTCTCAAAATGTTGGTAGTGTTTTGTTAGTATTTAGACATTTCTGTTCTAGAAATTGCAATTTTTCTCTTCTTTTCATTTTCAGGTATTTAACCGGTCAGCATAATGGCCCGGGACAAATAAATGCAACACATAATCATGCTCGATCTTTTATATCCGGGTTACCTGTCCTAGACGGACCCAACACCTGTGTTGGGTCCCCTAAGTCGGATATGATGCAAATAATCATCCTAATTCTAGGCTCAATATCCAGCTTTTTCAGTGGTACTAGACTGTGTACCCAAGCGGACAACTCAGATCGAGGAGGGGGCTACGTATCGGGGACCCGCGGGATCATCCAGCTTTGTAACTTTTCCGGCCTTTGTTTCATATTTGGTATTGACTTAATAGAAAGGGGAGTCTCAACCAGTAAGCACATCCCCGGAGGGAAGAAGAAAAGGGTTTTCGGCACAATTTTTATATACAATTCACGTAATATCAAAGCGGTAAACATATAGCACGTTGAACAAATCATATAATGAAATAGGATATAAACAAAATTAACAAGTTAACTGAGCTCAAATTCTTAAACCTGAACCGAAGGTGTGGGTTTCTTATCCCCAGCAGAGTCGCCAGAGCTGTCACACCTCCTTCTTACGTTCAATTCTCATATATGCTTTTGCACAATGCCCTGTTTTGGTTATACTACACCACGGGAAAGGGATTTAATAACCAAAGGGAAGGAGTTTTTCGACTTAAAGGACAGTCGGAACGGGATTTATTTATTAAATTTCAAAGTCGCCACTTGGGAAAATAATCGTGTCCCAAGTCACCGGTTTAATCCCGAACCGGGGAAATTATAACTCTGTTACAGTCCGCGAATCACAAATTTGGATAAGGAATTCTGTTAACCTGGGAGAAGGTGTTAGGCACTCCCGGATTCCGTGGTTCTAGCACGGTTGCTCAACTGTTGTCTTTGTTTTTATCTGAATTTTTCATATGCTTCATTTTCATGCTTTATTATTGTTCCGCTTTGTAATTTTATAAAGAATTGTGACATCGCGAAAATGCATTTCGAGTCACTCCATACCAGTACGCATGTGACTCTAGTACATTTTAACTCCGCTGAGATTTGGATTTGGGTCACATAAATGTGCACCCATATCAGGAATGTATATTTATTACAAATCGCGCCTAAAGTATCTTCGTCTTGTTAATTTTGGAAGGACCGTGAAATTCGCTAAACGGTCCTCCCGAATCTAGAATTTTATATTGAAACTTCTTTGCGGGCCCCGCAATTAACTATTTGTGGTTTGGTGAGGCTCATCTCCATTTTATTAAGGTTCAGTCTTAAATAACTACATTTTTCTATTTTTGGTTTTTCGTCCTAATATATAATAATTTCAGTTTTTATTTTTGCAACACTGTGTGCAAGAGTGCAGGCCATATTTATCATTGGGCCTGGACTTTGGACTGGCTGACCAGTCTGCAATCAATTTTAACTGGGTCACTAACGCATAGTATCAATTTCTTCCGCCGATTATAGGCTTAATTGCCATTCTATACTGATATGGGCCTGAGTTCATAATTGGGCCGTGATCTTTCACGTTCAAGGTTAAACAAACAGATATTATCATTTTTAACAATATCAGATACAGCAATCCACAATCATAATTTGTATTTAATTTCTACCGATTTTAATGTTTATTAATAGATCCAGGACAGTGACTTCGCTATTCAATTGACGGAATCCAATACTTAAGTCACTATTATGACATTAATTGTTTCTATTATTTTATTCAATTAGAGAAGACAATAATTCTAGTTCAAATAGGAAGTTCGAATTTACTATCAGATCGCAGAATTACAAAATGAATTTATAGCTATATCAACTGAGGTAACATCATACAATTTCGAAATTTAGAAGCTACTTATGCTTTTAGCATTAACCAATTCGGATTCAAAAAGGGATTCATAAAACGTCTAGGCGTTTGTACTTAAAGTCCAATTTATAATAGTTTCAGATTCGTGTGATTTAACTACCATCTTACTAGTTTTATCCTTAAGTTTAGGTGATCGTCTATTTAACCTACCATTTATGTGACTATCATTATTACTAAGTTTAATCTAATACTTATTACAACGAGTCCTAATAGAATTACAGAAATCTAACAACTACATCTACATAACGAAATTACAAGTATATAAATGATTAGCTAAAACATGATGATACTTTTATTTCTTCAACAGCCTCTTATATACAGCTCAAGGTCATAGTAATGTGTACCTGATTCAAATACAAACTGATAAGTTCTAGGCTTAGAAGAAGAAAGAAAATTAGCAATAGCAACGATGATAAGCAACAACAAACAGGAATGAATCAACACAGCAAAAATCCCCAAAATCCAGCAGGTAAACCAGCAAATAACTCGAGCAAATTGTAAACCCCAGCAAAGTTGAAATAAACAAGCAGAGAAATAACTAGCAGAGGCTCCCAGAAACAATACTCGAACTATCAGCTAAGTAGAAGACCAGTAGGATTTTAATATAGACGTTTCAGAGCTTTAGTGATTATGAACTTCTCTTAATCTCAGACTCTCTCAAAATTTCCCAAAAATCTGAACTTCTAAAGTCTGAACCCTCTAAAAATCTCCTACCACCTAGAAAATCTGGAACCCTTAATTTAGGCCTAAGACAGCCTATTTATAGAGTGAATTGGGAGGAAATTTTGAATTAATTATTCATATTTTCCACCCCAACTCTTTTTCAATTATTTCTGTTAAGTATCGGGTATTTTTAACGAAAATGCACTTGAACCCCTGCTAGAAGATTCTAGGTTATTCTTTATTGTTCTATTGGGCAGAATTGACCTAGTTGCCCTCACTTGCTAAGATTTATTGCATATTTACCTTTTAACTATGCCTAATTTACCTTTTATTATTCATATATTTTCAGTAAAACCATCCCTCAATGTCATTTATGCCCCTGTTACTTCTATATTATCTTCAGAAATACCAATTTCTATCCCCCTTTTACCCTTTATGCTTTAACAGTATTTACCCGACCTGCCATTAGGTCTGTTAAGACCTGGGTTAATTAACCGTATTTAAAATATAACCCCTGAGACATGAATTTATATTTTAGCCCATTTTAGACTAAGTAAAACCCTTTTAGGGTTAACCACTTTACAAGAATGGCCATAAATGACTTTACAAGTCAAAAATTATACTGTGTTGCAATAATAGCCACAATAAACATTTGCACATATAACCTAAATGTGACTAAGTACTCGGAAGTTCTGAAGAACCAAACATATAAATCGTATTGCAGTAATACCGAGTTTTATGTAATCTTGTACATATAGCCCCAATTACAACTAATTTAAAATTAATCAGAACTGAGAGAGACAAATTGATAATGGTTGAATCCTAATTAATCAAAACCCTAATCGAGACGGGATCTACTGAACAAAAGCATCAAACAACTAACAGCATGCGATTTGCAGATAGTTACAATCACAACAAAGAATACTTAATTGATTTCAAACATACACATGCAATAGATTCAGGTTTTTTCTTTCTTGGTTTTCCAGTGGTTCAGAGACTTTGAGTCTCTTTTGCTAATAGATCTTTTAGATGGACTCTGAAAATCTAGTTTGGATATGACAGGGGGTATTTGGAGACCCTTGTTATGGTTTTGAAAGATTTTAGTTTTGGGTGTCCGCCGGAGTAGGGTTTCGGCGAGACATTTTTGGATATTCAACAAGTTTGGCTGATATTCGAGATATGTGACTTGGGTGGGGTGAAAGAGTGTTTTAAGGTGGTTCTGTGATGTTAAGGCGGGAGACTAACTCATAGTTTGGGTGGTCTCCGGATAGGGTTCCGGCGACCGGAGTTTTAAGAACTGGGAGATGATGGGGTATTTGGTCTTGGTTAATGGGGTAGGGTGTTAGAGAAGAAGAACGGGGGTTTTTGGATGATGGCCTGAGCCGGAGAAGACCAACAGGAGTGGACCACCGGTAGGGTTCCGGTGGTCTGTGAGGGGAGGAGGGGAATATAGAGGCGGTTAGGGTTTTTGGTGTATGCAGGTGTGTTTGTATTGATATGAAATGAACGGGGGAGGGGAGGATATATATTAATCTTAGGTTTTTAATTATCAACAGTTTGATTGGCTAAGATGAACAGCCAGGATTATTTTATCCTTCAAACGACAACGCCTGGTTTAAATATAATCCTACTCATGTCCGTTAGATTAGATTTTTAGACGGTTGTGATTTATTTATTTAAGCGACATCGTTTGGTTTAAATGTGGCTCTGATTGTATCCGTTAGATTAATGAAATGAACGGAAGTGATTATTTCCTTTATACTTCGTTGTTTAACTTATTTGGCAACCGCCTTATTTGGTCTGTTGATTGATTATATGAACGGCCCTGATTTGTTGTTAGTTACGACGTTGTTTGGTTTTTCAAAGCTGGTCGGTTCGATTATGAACTGGGCCAAGTCTTATTGTGTGTTGATTTGGGCTTAATTATTTCATGTATTTGGCCCAAATACACCTTGTATTTTTATATTTTCTTCTATTTATCCTATTTTTGTATTTCCAAATTGTACTTATTTACTTAATTTATGTATTTTCCTTGTATTTTAAGCTTTTTTGGTATTTTTATTATTTATGTATTTTTCTTTTATTTTGTAATTTTGTATTTTTCATTGATTTTCAAATTTCCTAGTAATTACCTTACATTTTTTATATTTTCCAATTAATTTCATTTTTGTAATTCATTTCAAATTTCTTTCATTTTATTTTTTAACAGTTAACACACATTGATATTTTCTACACAGTAATCAAAAAATTTGCAATCAAATATCATTTTTGTATTTTTATTTTGAAATAAATTGCTTGGGGCAAAAATCACGTGCTCACAGTATATAGCCTGATAAATTATGCTTGCAATTTGCTGGAAGTTTTACGAAAAATGATGAGCATTGCAAAGAAAAGAGTAGTCAACACATTTCGTACGGTAGCGCCAAACCAATGTTGGCCAGCAATAGTAAAAAAGATAGCTACATTATATATATATATATATATATATATATATATATATATATATATATATATATATATATATATATATGTGTGTGTGTGTGTGTGTGTGGATTACTAACAACAAATCGACATTATAGTTCCAATTGTTTTCTTATATATAGGACACTTGAACGGTATTTAAATTGAGGAGAATGTCCTTCTAGGTATTGATTTGTCTTCTAAATTTGAATGGGCATTTGATGAAGAAAATGTAGGTATGATTTAGTACATGTTATCATCATATTTCACAATTTTCATATAAAATACAGGACAACATTTCTACAAATTTAATATACTTTCATTACAATTTATCTAAATTTTTGTTAATGTTTCCTACAAATTATCTATAAATCAATTAAGCTACACACATTTATTATATAACAGAGAAGGAAACTATGCATGTGGACTCTCCAAAACAGAAAGCTAATACTGACATTCCAGGAGAATATTTAAATGAGGATAAGGAGATAACAAAAATTCAATCTCCCATTCAACAAGAACATGAGGAGACGATTGTTTTGAACATTTCAGGTATATTATATGTTACGTTACAGTAGTAGGAAAAACAAGGTTTTGACAATTTATTTCAATTTTTCATAATGAACTGATGCAACATGTCTTCTTATCCTTTTGTTTTATATTATGAAGGTGAACCAACCGACTATATTAATGCAAGTGATTCAAATGACCGCAAATCTGAAAAAGGGAAGTAACACTTGGTGATTTTGAGTTGCCAGAGTACTTCTCCCAGATTGTTATATTTGGCGAGCCTATCCAAGATGACACAACCCTTGCTTTACAAGGAAGAACAAGGCAGCTAAAGCATATTGGATCCTCCTTTCTCCCTTTTTACAGTTCGGGGTGGGAGGGGGGGAGCACTTTAGGAGGACCTTCAATTTTCCTCATCAAGCATACATTTATCGGGTTATTGGCGACGATGTTGATCCAGACTTGTTATAAAAATATAATAAGTGTTTGTACTCTGGTACCGATATGATGTCAAAGAGGTTAGATTATACAAGTTTGCATACTATCAAGTTCATATAGTTTTTTTTTATTTTCAGTTGAATCTACATATTTATTGTAATTGCTGTCACACCTTCTTTTTTTTACTACTTTTCTGAAGAATAAGTGTACCTCGTTATTTACTAATACACCCGGAGATAGAATATAATAATAATAACAGGGAAGGAGTGTTTCCACTTTAAGGACAATCGGAACGGGATTTATTTAGATTTCCGAGTCGCCACTTGGGAAGATAATGGTGTCCCAAGTCACCGGTTTAACCCCGAATCCGAGGAAATATGACTCTGTTTTATCAGTCCGGATAAGGAATTTTGTTAATCCGAGAGAAGGTGTTAGGCACTCCCGAATTCCGTGATTTTAACACGGTCGCTCAGCTGTTGTTTTTGACCTATTTGATTTCTTTATATGCTTTTACAAATGTGAATGTCCCGTTTTGTTATTTTTAAGGACTTGCGACGTTGCAAAAATGCATTTTGAGTCACACCACAACCACTACGCCTGTGACTTTAATACATTTCAGCTTCGCTGGGATTTGAGATTTGAGTCACATAAATGTGCACTCGTATTTAGAAATGTATATTTTAGTCATGCCTATAACGTCTACGCATTATTATCTTTAGGAAAGACCGTAAATTCGCTAAAAGGTCTTCCCGAGTCTAACATTCTTATTAAAATTCATATTGGGGCCCGCGTGTCTTTTAATTCTAATACGAGGCTCATTCCTTTATTTTATAGGTCTAAACTTATCATATACTACGTTTGTTATTTATGTTTTTTCTCCTAATTAGAATACAGTTTTTGTATTTTTTGCTGAATTCATTATTATTATGTTCAGGCCAATTACTTATTACTAGGCCTGGACTTCCGGATTGTATTAACAGTCCATTATGTGTGACTGGGCTTCTGGAACCCAGTATATGCAAGTATCACCACTTGGAGATCCATAAGTGAATTTAGTCGAATCTGGGCCTGTGTTAAATCTCATTTTTATTTCATAAAGCTTCATATTACATGTCAATTGATACTAACTACAAATTCTAATAATTGACTAAACACTAACAAGAATTAAGTACTAACACTTTTATTCCAAATACATAAGCAGTGGTTTTAATACTAACTGAACAGGAATGGATTATTATTGATTACAGAATTCTAAATTATATTATAGTAAATCATTGTCAAATGAGTTTGAATAACAAAATAGTTTTAACTCATCTACTTATTTCCTTTTATGGACTAATCGATACTAAATCAGAACCTAGTTAACAAAAGTAGTTGATTACCAGCTTATCACGACCCAAACCCTGGTCATGATGGCGCCCAACACAATGCTAGGCAAGCCCGACCATATTATCCCTTAAACCAGCCAATTGTTAATCCCAGATAATCAAGTTAAACTTAAACAGCAAGTGTTCATAACAAAACGATAAACGTAATAGTATAAATATACAAAATACAGTCCCAACCAAATCGTGGTGTCACAAGTCTAAGCCTATACAGAATAAACATCCTATACAAACAAGTCTAACCAAAAAAAAAAGCAACAAAATGATAAGGAAGGAGAAAACAGGTCCTGCGGACGTCGGCAGCTACCTCGAAGTCTCCACTAGATAGTAATGAATAAGCAGCTGCGACGCTCAACTGCTCTCTGGCACCTGTGAATCTACACAAAAGTGCAAGGGAGTGGGGTGAGTATATTTCAACTCAGTGAGTAACAATAATAAACAATAACTAGAAGTAAGAACTCCGGTACTATCACTAAACAGTTCTAAGGGCAGCCTCACGGGTAAATCATCATTACGGTGAATACTCTCATCTCCAATCCACTTCTATCTCAACAAGGTCCCACACTGGCCTAATCCTCACTCGTACCGCTACGGTGTACAGCCAACCCAAGGTACATAAATGTATACATATGTCTATAATGTATAAGTATATAAGTACATATATGGATATGTATAAGAATAATGCTGCGGCGTGCAGCCCGCTCCAATACATATAACGCTGCGGTGCGCAACCCGCTCCATTTAATGCTGATGACGCTCACTAGGGGTGTATATAGACTTCAGAGGGGCTCCCTAAGCACAAGCGCTATGATACTGCGGCGTGCAGCCCGGTCCACACCTATGTTACTGCGGCGTGCAGTCCGATACAATATATATATATATATATATATATATATATATATATATATATATACTATAACAAAATTACGAAAGTCCTTAGTAAAAAATCCCATAATATACTCCAGCGCTCACTGAGAATGTGTGCAGACTCAGACTCCGAAGGGGCTCCTACAGCCCAAGCGCAATAATATTGCGGCGTGCAGTCCGATCCACATGTATATATTACTGCAGCGTGCAGTCCGATCCAACACATATATTGCTGCGGCGTGCAGCCCGATCCAATATAGATATATATACATAGTACCTCATAATGGGTCCTCGGCCATGTCCCAATTAGTATAGGATTGGCCTTTCAGGCCCACTCGGCTAGAACATGGAATTTCCACCCTAAGTAATCTATCTCTCACAATACACATCTAGTACTGGCTCTTAATATGCTATTCAGCTAGTTTTACGGCTGAGTGTAAGTTTCCAACATGATATAGGGGTCGCCTAGCTCTACAGATCCCCTTATGCTCTATAGATCGGCACAAGGCCCCAAACATGGCTATTAGCCCAATTACACAGTTAAGCTCATTATCAGTCATAATACACAATACACTATTAGTCGGGAAGGACCAAGTCCAATTCCCCAATCACAATGTCACCACGCCCGTCACATGACGTGTGTCTCATCTCAACATAGCACTGTGAAGTGCTAGTACGGGGTTTCAAACCCTCAGTACATTATTTACTATCACCACTCACCTCGACCCGGTAGAAGCCTTAGTCCGCCTTGCATTTTCCTCGTGATTCAACCGCCTAGGATGCCAAATCTATTCATATTCATAGAGAATGCGTCAATATATGCTAATTACACGCAACCCATTCGAAATAACTCAAATTGCATCAAAACCCATAAAGTTGTCAAAACCCGACTTTTGGTACGCTTCTCGAAAAATTATAAAAGTTACATATTCGGAATCCTCGTCTCAATACGAGTCGATGCATATAAAGTTTTCCAAAATCGAACTCCGTTTGCCCACTCAAATCGACATTTTACCAAAGCCCTGGCTTAGGCTAAATTCCCCCATAATTTCATCCAATTTCAGTAAAATAGAGGAGGATTTCATGATAAAAACGCGTAATTACACCACAAAACTTACCTCCGATGATAACCCGATGAAATATCAGCTATTTCCCGTCACTTTCTCTCTCTAGGGCTCAACAATGGAGGTTTAAGAATGAAAACCCGCGTATGAAATGTTCTGGACTTAAAGTCTCTGCCCAGGTATTTAACCATTCGCGAACGCGACACTACCCACGTGTTCGCGATGAATAAAATTTGTAGCCTCCGGATTTACTCTACATGAACGTGTGGCTTCCAGCCGCGTTCGCGATGCCTAATCTCCCAAGCCTACGCGATCGCGTGCAACCTCCCGCACACGCGATGCCTCCGGACCTGACCCTACGTATTTGCGTTCCACCTATCGCGACGCGATGAACAATCTCCGATACTCTTCGCGAATGCATGACCCCATACGCGAACGCGAAGAACAAACTTCTTCTGCAGATATTGCAGCAATTCAGCTGCTGACTTTGGCCAAAAATGGTCCGTTTGGACCCCTGAATTCATCCCGAGGCCCCCAGGACCCCAACGAAAACCACCAACATGCTCCAAAACACGATACAAACTTGTTCCAATCATAAAAACACGCCCTTAAACACAGAAAACATCGATTCCAAGCAAATTCAAGCCTAAGTTTTCATCTAAACTTCCGAAATTAACATTCAATCAAAAACCCGACCAAACGACGTCTGAATGACCTAAAAATTTGCAGACATATCCAATATCACATGATGAAGCTATAGAAATTATCAGAATTCCATTCCAATCCCCGGATCAAAATCTCACCTACTGATCGGATTTCGCCAAAATTCAACCTTAGCCAATTCAAGCCTATTTCTACACTGGACCTCCGAATTAAATTCTGATCGCTCCCCTAAGTGACAAATCATCTCCCGGAACTAACCAAATCATCAGAATCCGATTCCGAGCACTTTAACTAAATAGACAACTCCATGTTGACTTTCCATATTCAAGCTTTCTTCAAAAAAGCTATTTGTCTCATTTTCAACCAGAATCACTCCTAACTCACCCGATAGACTCTAACACTGATATAAAAGCATGAAACATATAAGAGAATGGGGTAACAAGGTGATAACTCTCGTGACGACGGGCCGGGTCGTCACACAGCTCATATGTTTATACCAGTTTCACTAGGTGAATTAATTTTATGTGTTAACCTGTTTCGAACTTAGATTAAGTGATAGCTATATCTATTCATCTATTACTACTATGATATCTACTTTATTTTTGTTTCGACTTCATACAAGCATTAATTATTACAAACCATCCTAATGAATTACCGCTAAAAAAGGAAAACAGAAGTAGAATCATCCAAACAGCTCATATGATTTCATTCCTTCAAACAGTATGTGATTACATCTTTTGGAGAATGGAAGTGTACCTGATTCAAAGAGCAATCTATGAGTCTAGGTTTGAAGATAAAGAATAGTCAGCAATGTAGCAGCAACAGAGCAGCAAACAGAACAACAAACAGAGCAGCAAATATAATTCCAAATATAACAGTCCACCAAATCAACAAGTATAATCGAAGAACTCAAGCAGAATCCAGCAAAATTTAAGAATAATAGACTTCAGCAGAAACTCCCAGATTAATACCCAAAGCAATAAACTAAGAATTTCAGAGCTGAACTCTTTGTAAAAATGCAGAACCCCTTTTTTTAGAATGTAAAACTTAGAATCCTTTTTTCAGATATTCGAATTCTAACCCTAGGTTGTAACCCCAGAATCTAGAACCCCTTTTTCAAGCTTACTAGAAGCTTATTTATAGACTAATTTTGGGGTGGAATTGGGGGGAAATTCAAATAAGTTATTTCTAATCCCCTCTCCTTATTTTTTCAATTATTTACAGCTTAGTTCTTTAAGTGTGTGTCGAGATGCCTTCCAACCCTTGCTGGAAGGTTCTAGGCAATTCTTTGGTGTTCTATTAGAGGTATTTTACTAGGTTACCCTCACTTGCTAAGTTTAATTTCAAGATTGCCTTTTCATTATGCCTAGTTTACCCTTTATTTTGTAGGATATCTCAAGAATACTAGGCAATAAAGTCATTTCTAACCCTATAGGCTCTATTAAATCCTCAATAATGCCATTTATTATTTCCTATTATACCCTTATTATTTTTCTTATTTTCCCTACCTACTAAGGTCTGGCAGATTAGGGTTTAAGACTTATTTAACTAATGACCAATTTTATACTGTTTTAAGACTTAGCCAGATTTAGACCCCAAATCCCTTTCAAAATAGACCACAATTAACAGACTTAAAGCCTTATTTAACATGTAACCCATTATTAACACAAGTCAACTAACAGAGGTAAGTTTTCAAAACTAACCACTTAATAACATAACCAATTCATATCAGGGATAGCCATTTTAACAAACAGACTTAATCATTTCAGAAGTAGCCACACATACTTTAGCTTTCAGAACTAACCACAAATCTTTACAGCTATAACCAAAATCGCAAAACATCAAAGATTAAGAATGGTCTTACAGATGAATCAGATTACAAATATAGCCAATTCATGTTATTTTGCACACATAGCCTTAATCGTAAATCAATTTCCAATCAATTAGAACTCATCGAGAAATTTTGATAATGGTTGAATCCCAATTAATCAAAGTTTAATTTCAGACAAGGCATGATGAACAAACACATAAACAAGCCTATTTAACCATGATTCATTCGTAATACACATTAGGAGACCTAAGAACGCTATAACAGATTTAGGCATGTGTAATGAAACAGGAGTAGATCTAAAGCATGCAGAAGATAGGCCAACAAGAATATCAAGAACAGGCCAAAGAGAAAACATTTTCAGAAGACAGACAAAGAAAAAGAAAATAGGGACAGAAATCTTAGCTTTTAGGGCTTTCTTTTCTCTCTTCTTTTCTTTCTTTCTTTTCTTTCTTTCTTTCCTCTTTCTTTCTTCTTTCTTTCTTTCTTTATTTCCAGACTTCAAAAGTTTTGAGGACTTTAAGACCTCTGACTTTTAGATTTCCCGATGGGTCTTCTATTTGGAGTTTTGGTGGATAAGGGGTAGTTTGGGGCTAGGTTCAGAGGTTTTGGGGTAGGGTTTGTTTTTGGGTGGTCGCCGGAGAAGGGTTCCGGCGAGCTTCTTTGTTATATTCGACGGATTTTGGCCAGATTCGAGATCAACCACCAATATGAGGTAAAAGATCTCATCAAGGCGGTTCTATGGTATTAAACTTGAAGACTGGTTCATAGATTTGAGGTCGCCGGCTAGGGTTCCGGCGACCGGATTTTCAAGAAGAAAGGGGATCTTTTGGTTTTCTGGGGTTTTATGGTGGTTGTGTTGTTTGGTCGCTAGGGGTGAGATGTTTGGTGGTTGTTTGAGCCGAAGACGGCGGTGGTTTAAGGCCAGTCTGGCCAGTCTCCATGGGAGACTAAGGAAGAAGAAGGGTGAAGGTCTTAGGCGGCTAGGGTCTCAATGGTTATACGAGTGTGTATGTAATGAATTGATTATGAACGTAGACGAGCCTTTATATACCCCCTTGATCTCATGCGATCCTGGCCTTTTGATCAACTGAGATCAATGGCCAGGATTTCTCTTTTAAAACGGCGTCGCTCAGTTAAGTAAGAGGCAGCCTCGTGTTCGTTAGATGTTTAAGCTTGGACGGCCAGGATTATCTAGTTATACTGTGTCGTTTAGTGCTTAAAAAGATTCATTATCCTCCGTCTGATCATTCTTTTGGACGGCCAGGATTAGTTTCAAATATGGTGTCGTTTGGTTTTCAATTGAACCGCCTTATCTGATCTGTTGGATTAGTGTCATCAACGGTTGAGATTAAAATATCCATGTACGTCGTCGTTTGGTCACTGGCTTAGGCATACCAGCTGGTCTCTTGGGCCAATTAAATTTGGGCCTATTCAATCGTGTATTTATTTCACTGCACAACCCAAAATTATATTACATTTCTGTATTTTTCTTGTATTTTAATTATTTTCTTGGTATTTTCTTTTGTATTTCATTTTTCTCTTTTTGTATTTATTTCTAATTGTTATACTTCTTTTATTTTCCTATTTTTCCTAATTGTTTTGGTATTTTATGATATTTTTACCATTTTCTTTTGTTTTTTCCACTATTTTGTATTTTTGTTGATTTTTTCTAATTTTTCATATTTTTGTGATATTTTCTAATTGATTCCTTTGTAATTTTAATTTCAAAATTTATTTTAAAAGATAAACACATAAGTTCTTTGATTAAAACATACAATTGCACATCAAAAACTATTTTTGTATTTATTCGTATATTTATATTGGAATTTCTTTGCTTAGGGCAAAAATCACATGCTCACAGCTGCCTCTCTTTGCTCGGGAACACGAAGAGTTTCAGTGCAAGGATAAGTGAGCGGTAATGAGAGATTTTTTTCCACTGGCATATTCCGTAAGAAGCATTTTTTTTTTTTTGAAAAACTTTTGACCGCACCCTGCTTCAGAGGTTGCCTACATATCCTGGGGTAAACAGAAATCAGGTCAGTATAGTTGGGGAAGGTCTAGTAGTTTAAAACTACCAAGACTTGCTGTTTCTACTGTTGTTGCTATAATCACTGACTAACTCCTTATTAAACCGAGATAAAAATAAAAACAAAGAAGCTATTCTAAGCTATGATCTTATGAATTACAATAAAATCATATCTATGTCTTGTCTTCTTGCATTGTCTTGCTTTTCCATATCACAGGTTGCTCTTTATTTGCATCCTTCTTTTTTGTGAATTTTTGATTATTTCTTGTTTCTGATATACTGATTCCATTCCTTTGTGTGACTTCCAAATGTGCTTCTTGCTTCCAGGTCGATACCTGTTTAAAACACAAACAAAAACAAAGAAATTTTTTCCTCTGCCCCAGTGTGAGGCTTTCCATGTGTTATGGTGTTACTCATGTTAGAAAAACAATTAAAAATGCAGAAAGTATTCCCTCGTTATAGAGGTGGGCGCTGAACAGAAATTAAAATGATGAAAAGTATTCCCTCGTTATACATGTGGGCGCCTGAACAGAAATTAAAATGCTGAAAAGTATTCCCTCGTTATACCGGTGGGCACCTGAACAAAAATTAAAGTGCTGAAAAGTATTCCCTCGTTATACAGGTGGGCGTCTGAACAGAAATTAAAATGCTGAAATGTATTCCCTCGTTATACAGGTGGGCGCCTGAACAGAAATTAAAAATGCTGAAAAGTATTCCCTCGTTATACAGGTGGCCGCCTGAACAGAAATGAAAATGATGAAAAGTATTCCCTCGTTATACAGGTGGGTGCCTGAACAAAAATTAAAGTGCTGAAAAGTATTCCCTCATTATACAGGTGGCCGCCTGAACAGAAATTAAAATTTTTCGAAAAGTATTCCCTCGTTATACAGGTGGGCGCCTGAACAAAAATTAAAGTGCTGAAAAGTATTCCCTCGTTATACAGGTGGGCACCTGAACAGAAATAAAAATGCTAAAAAGTATTCCCTCATTATCCAGGTGGGCGCCTGATGCATGAAATGAAAATGCAGAAAAATATTCCCTCATTATCCAGGTAGGCGCCTGATGCATGAAATAAAAATACAGAAAAATATTCCCTCATTATCCAGGTGGACGCCTGATGCATGAAATAAAAATGCAGAAAAATATTCCCTCAATATCCAGGTGGGCGCCTGATGCATGAAATGAAAATGCAGAAAAATATTCCCTCATTATCAGGTGGGCGCCTGATGCATGAAATGAAAATGCAGAAAAATAATCCCTCATTATCCAGGTGGGCGCCTGATGCATGAAATGAAAATGCAGAAAAATATTCCCTTTAGTTTGATAACTGGTTTGTGAATTTTGAAAAGACAATACCTCCCTTGCTGTTCGGGTAGGTTTCCTGGTAACTTGAGTGAGTCCTCCTCTGCGGATTTCCCCTTTTAGTGTTGTTTTTCTTTTTTGATGTTTTCCTCCCATATTAATCACATTCACTTTAAAGTGATTAGTAAGAATTTGAATCTTTTGTCCCTGTCTAAATCAGTGAACAACTTATTAGTTATAAAATGATGGTTAGCAACTAGCATTCTTGTTGGCCATGCTTCTATCGTCCGCCTCTTCTTGTTTCATTCTGCTTTCATTGCCAGATTTTCTTCAACTTTCTCTTGTAATCTTCTTTTGATTTTCCCTTTTTTTTGTTTCTTTTCTTTTCATTTTCTCTCGGCCTTAATTACCATTCTCTCTTTTATTTTCTCTTTTCCTTTGACCCAGTGTTATTACGCCTCTTAACATGAGAAGCTGCTAGTTAGCTTTCAACGGGCAACTGGTTTTGATCAACGAAATGCAGAAATATGAATTTGAAGGGGTAAGGGTATTTTCAAGTAAAGATAAAACTTATCTGGGTATGACGGCTGATTCCTCTGACCAGGCCATGTATTTAAATTCCGACCCAATCTGTCCAATCGAATCGTTGCTGTCTTGATTTCATCTTTTCCTTCAACCCAAACCTTTCTTATTTTTTGCTGTTTTTTCTTCTTTCATCAAAATATTCCTTACTTTCGCCTTATGGTGCCCGTTAAGGTTTTCACCAATAAGACTCTCTTATTTTTATTTTCTCTCATCTCATATTCGCCTTATGGTGCCTGTTAGGGTTTTCACCAATAAGACTCTCTCGTTTTTTATTTTTCTTTATTTTGTTTCCAAACCTCCGAGTATTGTCCATGCCATGTTTCTCCTTATTCTTATTGTATCATCATTTTCTTGAAATTAATCAGAAGGTCTTTCTTTGGACTGTAATGTGGCTTTTGTATAGGTTTAGAAAGAAAGGTATGAAGGCTCAAAATTTATATGAGGGTTCAAAAATATTTACAACTCTCGGAATCATAAACATAACTTCTGCCCCAGTTTCGATATTTGGGGAATATTGGATTTTATTTCTATCGTGACTGAACCTCAGTGAGGCTGCCTACGTACCCTTTCGGGATCAAGTCAAAACGTAGTTCGGATATACGATCGCTTCATTGTTGCAATTTGACTTCTACTAGTTTTCTTATTTTGTATGCATTCTTTTATTTCTTTTCTTTTCTTTTTCTTTTTCTTTTCTTTTCTTTTCTCTTTTTTTTTTATTTTTCTTTTCTTTTTTTTTCTTTTTCTTGTCCATAATTGATTCCGAGAGAGGGATATGAAAGAATAATCCAATAAGGCTCAACATGGGTATCAATGGATAAAGTGTTTGGATTGAGAATAAAATGCCTTCATCATTTCAATTTCAAAATTATGACAAATACAATTGTATATACGAAAAAGGAATCATGCATAATATCTCTTGACTGCTTCTGAGTTGATAGCAGTCCCTACACATTTTCCTTCAACATCTGTTAAATATAAAGCTCCATTGGACAATACCCGTGACACCATGAATGGCCCTTGCCAATTCGGTGCAAACTTTCCTTTTGCTTCGGTCCAATGAGGCAAAATACGTCTTAGCACCAACTGTCCAACTTCGAATTTTCGTGGACGTACTTTCTTGTTGTATGCTCTGGCCATCCTCCGCTAATATAACTGTCTGTGGCAAACTACCGCTAGCCTTTTCTCATCAATCAAGCTCAATTGTTCTAGGCGAGCTTTTACCCATTCATCATCATCAATTTCATCCTCAGCTATGATCCGAAGTGAAGGTATTTCAATTTCTGCAGGTATGACTGCCACTGTTTCGTACGCCAATAAGTAAGGTGTTGCGCCGATTGAAGTACGTACAGTTGTACGATAACCCATGAGAGCAAATGGTAGTTTTTCATGATACTGTCTTGACTCTTCCACCATTTTCCTGAGAATCTTCTTAATATTTTTATTCGTAGCCTCAACTGCTCCATTCGCTTTAGGCCTATAAGGTGTAGAGTTGTGCAGGATTTTGAACTTTTGACATGCTTCTGCCATGATGTGACTGTTCAGATTTGCTCCATCGTCTGTGATAATCACCTTAGGAATTCCAAAGAGACAAATGATATTTGTGTGCACGAAATCCACTACCGCTTTCTTTGTCACTACTTTAAATATCTTCGCCTCCATACATTTAATGAAATAATCAATTGTACCAAGATAAAAATGTGCCCATTAGATGTTGCGGGCTTTATTGCTCCGATGACATCCATGCCCCAGGCGACGAATGGCCACGGTGCTGACATTGTATGCAACTCATAGGGTGGGGAGTGAATCAAATCTCCGTGTATCTGACATTGAAGGCATTTCTGCACATATCTAGTGCAATCACACTCCATGGTGAGCCAATAATATCCTGCTCTTAGTATTTTCTTGGCCAAAATTTATCCGCTCATATGAGGTCCACAAGCTTTTGCATGTACTTCAGCCATAATTGTGTCAGCTTGTTGTGCATCTATACATCTCAATAGACCCAAATCTGGTGTTCTCTTGTATACAACTCCTCCACTGAGGAAAAATCAATTTTATAATCGCCTTATAGCCCTTTTCTGGTCCTATGTGGCCTGCTCTGGGTACATTCATGTCCTCAAATACTCTCTGATATCAAGATACCATGGATCACCATCAATTTCTTCTTCCACAGCGAAACAATACGCATTTTGATCACGAACTTGTATCTGTAGTGGATCTATGTGAGCTTTATCTGGATGGTGCAACATGGATGATAACGTGGCTAGAGCATCTGCTACTTCGTTGTGCATTCTTGGGATATGCTTAAACTTTATGAATTGAAATCTCTGGGACAATTCATGCAGACACTGCCGATAAGGTATCAGTTTCAAATCCCTGGTCTCCCATTCTCCTTGAATCTGATGTATCAAAATATCCGAGTCACCCATGACCAAAATCTCTTGAACACCCATGTCTATTGCCATTCTCAATCCCAATATGCATGCTTCATACTCAGCCATGTTATTAGTATAGAAAAATCGAAGCTTATGTGGGCATCGGCTTCTGGAATATATACTTCAGTGGATCCAACCGAGATATCAGATAAGTAGTATAAGCTGACAAGTAATGTTTCAATTTCTACTCAACCCATGGTAAAGCACAACATGTTCTCGCCAACTGAGTGTATTTTTACCTCGTAAGATGTTAAAGTCTTACTAAGATAATATATTGCTTGCTCTTTCTTACCTGTTTTATCGTGCTGCCCCAGTACACAGCCAAAAGAATTATCCAATACAGTCAGATAAAGGATCAGAGGTCTTCCCGGTTCTGGAGAAACCAATACAGGAGGATTAGCCAGATATTCCTTTATCTTGTCAAATGCTTCTTGACAATTATCAGTCCAATTCACCGCAGCATCTTTCTTCATTAATTTTAAAATGGGCTCACAAGTCAACATTAACTGAGCAATAAATCTGCTAATATAATTCAACCTGCCCAATAAACTCATCACTTCTTTCTTGTTCCTCGGCGGAGGCAAGTTCTGGATTGCTTTTATCTTTGACGGATCTAATTCAATACCATGCCGGCTTACAATGAATCCTAATAACGTTCCTGACGGCACCCCAAAAGCACACTTTGCTTGATCGAGCTTGAGATTATATCTTCAAAGCCTCTGGAAAAACTTTCTTAAATCCTTGACATGGTCACATTGCTTTTTGGACTTGATAATGACATCGTCCATATATACTTCAATCTCTCGGTGTATCATATCATGAAAAATAGTGGTCATTTCCCTCATATATGTAGCCCTGGCATTTCTTAACCCAAACGGCATCACCCTATAGCAATATGTTCCCCAAGGCGTGATAAAGGCCGTCTTTTCTGCATCTTCTTCGTCCATCAGGATCTGATGATAACCCGTATAACAATCCACAAAAGAACCAATTTCATGCTTGGTGCAATTGTCGATCAATATATGGATATTTGGCAATGGAAAATCATCATTTGGACTAGCTTTATTGAGGTACCGATAATCAACTCACACCCTGGTTTTTCCATCCTTTTTTGGAATAAGCACAACATTAGCTAACCAGGTGGGATATTTAGTGACCCGTATGACCTTTGCCTTGAATTTCTTGTTAACTTCTTCTTTTATTTTCACAAGGATGTCCGTTTTAAATTTCCTTAACTTCTGTTTTACCGGCCAGTATTCTGGATAAGTGGGCAGTTTATGTACCGCCAAATTAGTATTCAGCCCGGGCATGTCATCATAGGACCAAGCAAATATGTCATTGTACTCATGCAACAACCTGATTAAATCTTCTCTGAGTGAATCCTCTAAATGCACACTAATCTTTGTTTCTCGGACATTCTCCTCACTTCCCAAATTAATAGATTTCGTCTCATTTAAGTTCGGTTTGGGTTTTTCCTCATAATGACTCAAATCTTTGCTAATTTCCGCCAGTACTTCCTCATCCTCATATTCAACTTCATGTTTATTTTCAATTTCCTGTATAACTATTCAATTATCAAGACTGGACCGGGAATCTTTCATGCATGACATATCATTGGAATCAGCAAATATTGAACTGTACAAAAGAAGAAAAATAAAATAAGGCAAAAATGGAAGAAGAAAAGAAATTGCATTTCATTGAATTTTCAAAAGGTAACAAGAGTTGGATACATTTGATTTGACTGGATATGGGGTTACAATTTTAAAACAAGACAATTTTGGGGAATGAAATATTAAAAGCTAACTACCACAACTCCCTCCTGATCGGAAGAGGAGTAGCTTCCCAATTATTTAGCATAGCGTGGGGTCCCACGAATTGAACATCCATTTTGCTTGTTCCTTCACCCGTCTCCAACACATTCACATCTTCAAATAGCCTCTCAAATCTTACTAGAAGCTCTTCATCCGGTTTTATCTCAGCACGCTTTGGCATAACAGTCGCCAGACGTCTCTGTGTACCAGGCTTGACAAAGGAGTTGAATAATTTTGGGATAGGTTTTGGGAGGGACCACTCTTTCTTCTTCAATATCTTAGCTTTTTGAATATCAGCAACGGTTGGCTTGAAACCCAAACCAAAAGTATCAGTACTGCCCGGAAGGTGGATCGGCTGTGTTATACCTTTCAAGGTCACTCCTAAGCCCTTTTCCCGGAGAAAACCCATTCTTTATCATCTCCTTAGCGACCATCACTGCTATAGGGGACACCGTGGGTACTAGCATGTTTTTTCCCTCAGATATTTTGTTCACGACCACAGTGTCCATTACTTGGTACACCCATGGACCTTTATCTCCTTCAGCTTCCTGAAATGGTGTAATAGCATTGCAAACGTCGTCTTCCCCGTGAACTATTATCTCTTATTATTCCCATTCAAATTTTACCATTTGATGCAAAGAGGATGGTACTGCTTTTGCAGCGTGGATCCACGGATGTCCCAATAAGAGGTTGTATGATACAGCGACATCCAGCACTTGAAACTCTATAGTGAAATCCACCGGTCCAATGGTAAGCTCTAGTATGATATCCCCCACGGTGTTCTTTCCTCATCCATCAAAACCCTTTAGACATACACTATCCCGATGAATTCTCTCATGATTGACCTTCAACTTCCCCAAGGTTGACAATGGTCAGATATTGTCACTTGACCCGTTGTCCACCAAAACACGGGTTACTACAGATTCTTCACATTTAACCGTGAGGTATAGTGCTTTATTATGCTCTGTCCCTTCCAGTGGAAACTCACTGTCTGAAAATGTTATCTTATTTGTCTCAAAGATGTTGTTTGTGATTTTCTCCAGATTACATACTGAAATCTTCCCCGGTACATGGGCTTCATTTAGAATCTTCATCAACGCCTTTCTATGTTCATCAGAATGAATTAGCAGGGATAATAACGAAATCTGCGCGGGCGTCTTTCTCAATTTCTCAACTATAGAATAGTCTTGAGCTTTCATCTTCTTCAAGAATTCCTCGGCTTCTTCTTCAGTGACTGCCTTCTTCACATGAGCGAGGTTTTCTTTCACCGCTTTTGTCTTTCTCAGTTCTTCCGGGGTAAAGCATCGCCCGGAGCGAGTTAAACCATGAGTTTCACAAATTTCTCCTTTAACTTCCTTCCCTTTATACATCACTGTCACCTTATCATAATTCCACGGTATAGCCCTGGTATTCACAACTGGCATCTGCACAACTGGTTTGATAACCACCGGCTCTACATAAGCTCCCTTCATAGTCAATAAAGGCTTTACTCCAGGTACTATCAATTTCACGAGCTCAATCATTGATAGCTTCTTTGTTGGCAACTCAATTGACACTTTCTCTCTTTCAACTTCCCCCTCCACCTTGTTGTTTGCTTTAATCGTCATCACTGTCTGGGAAGGTTTTTGGCAGCTCTCTCCCTGTTCTAGTACTATCATATGTGTCTCATGATGTGCTGGCATAGGATTGGGAATTTTTTGTACAATAGGGCTCAACATCACTAGTTCTCTCAGACAGTGAAAATGATTGGTATATGATTCCCCCAAAGGAGTGAATATTCTCTTCCTTTGAGCCCTATCACCTTTTACTTTTGGATCTGGACGGAAGTTAGGTCCGTTTGGATTTCTGTAGGTTTTTGAAGGTGGATAGGCATTTTGTGCGTGGTAGACATTTTTTGGAGTTGGGGTACACCGTGAATATGGAGGCGGTGGGTAAGGTTGAGCATGTTGGACAGAAAACTGTGGACTGGTTGGAGGATAATATGGTGGAGGTGGATTATATGGTGCTGGTGGATATTGTTGGTATGGGCGAGGTTGATGATGATATGGGTTGGGGCCCCGGGACCAAGATCACCTTCACTGACCGCAACTTCTTCCTTTTTCTTCTTACCAATCGACCCTCCGGTTCCAGTCTATATTTCTTGGTTTGTAGCCTTGATGGCCGAGTAGCTCATAATCTTATTTGTCTTTAGCCCTTCTTCTATAAAGCTTCCCATCTTTACTACCTCGTTAAAGGTTTTTTCCAATTGCAGACACCAAGTGGTCATAATATGTCAGCTCCAAAACTTGTAAGAAGCAATCCACCATTTCTCCTTCTTTCATTGGTGGGTCTACACGTGCAGCCTGTTCCCTCCACCCGAATCTATATTCCCAAAAGCTTTCTCCAGGTTTCTTCTCCATCTTAGTCAACGACAACCTGTCAGGGATTATTTCCAGATTGTATTGGAAATTGTATGAAAATGATTGAGCTAAGTCATCCCAAATGAACCATCGGGTATGATCTTGTCGAGTATACCATTCCAATGCCGAGCCACTTTGGATTTGACTAAAATAAGCCATGAGTAACTCATCCCTTCCTCCTGCTCCGTGCATTTTACTGCAGTAACACCTCAGAAGGGCCACTGGATCTCCGTGACCATCATACATATCAAACTTGGGCAACTTAAACCCGGCAGGTAGTTGTACCTCCGGAAACAAACATAAGTCTTTGTATGCAACACTCACTTGGCCTCCCAACACCTGCATGTTACGAAATGACTGCTCGAGACTTTTCATTTTGCGGGCCATCTCTTCCTGTTTTTCCTCCTCTGTCATGACTATGAGTGGGTCGTAAGAATCATGTTGCCTGAATGTGGGTTCTGGCGGGTAATAATGGGTATCCTGGACATGGAACACAGGTTTGCTGGAACATTTGTGTAGAGTAGTTGGTGGCGGTGCCACGTATACTGGAGCGACCTGAGATGGTGGTGGTGGAGCTTGTTTAGACAAGGGTGGTCGTGCCTGTGATGTTGTAGCATAGTAATGCAGGTAAGTTGGATAGGTGGAGGAAGAGTTCATAGTGGGTGGTTCAGGGTTTGGGTTCGGAAGAGGAATGTATGCTGGGTTGGCTGCGTAGGAAGGCAAGGGTTGACCCCTTGACCAAGCTTGGTACATCTCTGACATCTGATGTTTTAATTTGTACATCTCTTCTTTCCTGCTAGTTACGTCCATAACCTCTTCCTCTTGTACCGGATCCATAATAGTAGGCTCGATTTCCTAAGTTACCGCTTTGGTCATGACGTGTGTTGTAGCTGTGATGTGCCAGAATGCTAATTGCTAACTGTAGATCAGATACTCATCAACAAAAAAACTTGTTAATAGTTAGCTCATAAGGGATAAACATCACAAGTTCTAAAACCACAACTTTTTCCTAGCCATTATGCATCATCCCGGCATTATTCTTTCTTTTTCAACCGCTAGCTTTCTTTTCCACTTTTGTTTTTCATCATTTTATTGCTTTTGTTTATTTCTTTTTCTTCTTTTCCTTTTCTTTTACTCTTTTTTTAATTTTGTTTTTCGTTCCTATATGTTTGCCTATCGCCCAAGCAATTTACATATATAAGAGAAAAATAATGGCAATTTCTTTTGAATTTTCATTGATACTCAAACATCGGTTACAAATGATGTTGTACTACAAATGCAGAAAGAAAATAAAAATACAAAAATGCATGCCCTATGAATACATTAAAGCTCCTAGTGCCCGCGAGACATCGTTCGGTCTTGCTGCGGGCCTATATGCTAATCCACTTTGGAGTTTGTCCAGGTCGGTCATTACTTGCTTTACAAAGATCATTACTGCTTATCTAAATGTTGACTGAGACAAATCTTCGCACAGTTGCCATTTCCTTGTGATGTACTAAGCAATGTTGACAATTCTTTCACTAATGACCCCTTTTTCCTAAAGCGACCTACCAATCTGTTCGGCACGAGCATCTAAGATTTGCTGGTTCTTCTTTTGTAGTTGTTGTAGCTCCAATTCTAACTGATCCATAGCCATGTAGCAATGTTCTCTCTCTACCTTAAACTCTTTGGTTTGTTTGCTACTTTTGACCACGGTTGTAATGATCTTCTTCCTCAATCGGGCTACCTGAACATTATGTTCATCTTTTAACTGTTGAACCATTCGAACTCTTTCTTCAGCATTCTTGGCGAATTGTTTTCGGACCCAGACTAATTCCTTTTCAGCTTTATTTAGATCAAAGCTATAGTCGTTCACTTTGCGCCAAAGATTTTCAATTAGCTTCTCATCTCGGGCAAGTCGAACTGGGGTTTCGGCTGTTGTTTTCATCTTTGCAATCTGAGCCTTCAGGATTTCATTTTCTTTCCTCAGCTGTTTCTTTCCGCCCTTATGGGATGCCGCTTGTAAGTTGCTTTTGAATTTGAGGTCTTGGAATTATTTCTCCAACAAGCTGATTCTGGCTCGATAGTCATTCTCTTTGGCCATCCAATATTTTTGTTCCTTAGACTGCTCGGCCAATTCTTGAATGTGAGTCCTCTTCATCGGTCTCTCATGCTCAATATCTCGGTGATACCATGTGGCATACCCTGGTAATACTTCTCCTCGAGCTTGGCTTCCCACACTAGTGTCTATTCTCAAGCATTGGCATTCATTCCAGATTTGCCGAATCTTTGCTTCCGGGAATTGCTCGTCAGGACTGATTTCTATGGCTTGCAGGCTGAGGTCCCCATCCTTTGGTATGACCTCATATCTCCCGAGTTGACTTAATACCCGGTATGGCGCATAAGGCTGGATGCTTTTAAGACCCATTATCAGAAAATGCGACCCTTCTGTTGGCATGAATATAACCTCGTTGAGGGTAACCATCCGTATGCCCAATCAATCTGGCTAGTAGTCAATGATCACAAGTATGTGATCCAACCTTTTGATCCTTCTGGAAACTTAACTTCTTTTGTTCTCGCATAAAACTCTTCAATACACATCTTTTCAGATGATATGTAGCTCGAGAACTAAGGGTGACGACACAAATGTTCTATCATCCACATCTGGAGAAGTAAATTGCATCCCTCGAAGAAGTCATGTCCTGCTTTACAGACTGTGAGGGCACGGAAGATATCATCCACTATCATCGGTGCCAGTGTGCTATTTTCTTGCACAAGGAGAGTACTGGCTATTCCGGCGACTCTTATATCAATATTTCCATCTTTACTCGGGAATATGATCAACCCCAAAAAGGCCACCATAAAGGCGAAGCGCCTATGTTCCTCCCACTTAACCCGGTTCGATTTGCTGCAGAGTTTGTTTGTTGGGTCGTTAATTGCCCCAATATGACCATATCCGCGGTATATAAAACTCATAGTACAGAACCTGTGAGCCAAGTCTTCATTGTGATCATTTCTGGTGATCTTTAGGGAATCGAGAAATCTATGCACTGTAATAGCCCTTGGAGCCACCGGATACTGGTCCTTTAAGGGAACCTCGCCTTTCCCGATGTAATAAGCAACTTCTTCCAATGTCGGAGAGAGCTCAAAATCTGAGAAATGGAGCACATTATGTGCAGGATCCCAGCAAGCAACGAGGGCCCGAATAATATCAGCCCGAGGTATTATCTGACGACCCAAAGGTATCACCTGTTTTCCTCACTTGTTCCGCGCTTTTGAGGCCTTGAAAACCTCATTTTATGTTGCCTCGATTTACGTGCATAGTCCGGGAATGTATCCGGAAAGATTTTGTGCTAGAATATGTGAATTCTATGAAAATTTTGAAGAAAATTGATATTAATATTGATATAGTTGACTTTGGTCAACATTTTTGGTAAATGGACCTTAACCCGAAATCGGACGGTCCCGAAAGGTCCGTAGGAAAATATGGGACTCGGGCATGCGTCCGGAGTCGAATTCTGAGGCCTAGAGCCGAAGATATGAATTTTTCTGTTAAATTATTTTTGCTGAAATTATTAAATGAAAATGGATTAAACGAACATGGTATCGGGCTCGTATTTTGGTTCCAACGCCCGGTAAAGGTCGTAAATATTATATAAGTGCTTTCTGCAAAGTTTGGCGACATTTGGATGTCGTTTGATGTATTTTGAACCTTGAGTTCCAAATTTGAATGTTTATGAAGTTAACGGAAAATAATCATGAACTTGAGGCTTGATTTAATGAAAACAATGTTATATTGGCGATTTGATCGCACTAGCAAGTTTGTAATATGTTTTTGAAGTTGTGTGCATGTTTGGTTTGGAGCCCGAGGGATCGGGTAAAGATTTGATAGGCCGTTGGAGTAAATTCTAAAAAATAACACAACTGGTATTTTGCCCCAGCTGATATCTTCGCAATTGCGAAGAAATACTCGCAATTGCGAAGTCTTTCAAGATCATGCTTAGTTCGCAAAAGCGAACAATTAGTCGCAAATGCGAAATGGCCCTCAGATGGCCTGGGTTCGCAAATGGGAACAATGGGTCGCAAATGCGATCATGCGCAGGAAGCCTCAAGTTCGCAATTGGGGAATTGGACCTCGATTTGAGGTCCGATTTTGAAACAAATCATATAATTGAACTCGTGAGGGAATGGGTAACCGGATTTTGGTCCGAACCCCGAGTTCCGACCATGTGGGACCAGGGGCATTTTGGGAAATTTTCGGTTAAACTTTGATAAAACCATTTTTAAGCATCCAAACCAATTTATATAGTATTTATTAATGTAATTGAACCAATTGTGATTAGATTCGACCAAGTTGAAAGCTGAAATTCGAGGTAAATCTATAGTTGAAGGATAATTTGGACTTCAAGGCTTAGAGGTAAGTGTTTGATCTATCCTAGCTTGAGGGAATAGGATTAATGTGCTATTTGCTATGTGGTCGAGTGCGCTGTATGGGCTGTGGTGACGAGCATCCATACATTAGCATCTAGCATGACCGTGAGTCGTTTGTTGACATATATTGTGGTATGTTTTTAAGATATAATCTTGAACCCTTGTTGGGTTGTGAAGTTGATCATTGTTTTCCCTTGCCGGGACTCTATTGTGAAGTTGATCATTGTTTTCCCTTGCTGGGACTTTATTGTGAAGTTGATTATTGTTTCCCTTGCCGGGACCTTATTGTGATGGTTATTGTGTCCCTTGTCGGGACGGTTCATGTTAATTGTTTTCATTCTGTTGCCCTTAACTGTGATTGTTATTTGGGTGAGGAAGAGTGATAATGCACGAAGGGTGATGTCGTGCCTTGTTTATTGATTATGCACGAAGGGTAATGTCGTGCCTTGTTTTATTGATTACGCACGAAGGATCGTGTCGTGCCTTATTTTATTGATTATGCACGAAGGGTAATGTCGTGCCTTGCTATTGATTATGCACGAAGGATCATGTCATGCCTTGTGATATTGATTATGCACGAAGGAACATTTCGTGCCGTTGCTATTTGAACCATGCACGAAGGATCATGCCGTGCCATGGATGTGAGGATGAGAGTAAAAGCACGAAGGGTGATGCCGTGCAACTATTTGAAATTTCCTTGTTTTGATAATAACTCCTTTATTATACTCTAATTTTTGTTACTGATTTATTACATGTTGCTGATTGTGTTTCCCCAGTATGATACTTCTTTGTTAATTTTGTTACTTGATAATCATGTTGTTTTGTGATATATATATATATATATATATATATACTTGGTATTTCTTGTTATCTTGTGGTGTACATATGTATAGAACTGCACAGGTTTATGTGAGTTTCTGGCCCTAGGCTTGTCACTACTTCGCCGGGATAGGCCAGGCACTTACCAGCACATGGGGTCGGATTGTGATGATATTGCACTTCTGTGCATTTTTGCACAGGTCCAAGTTTTGAGCAGGAGCAGCAGCAGCAGTAGGGTACTCGCGGGAGTTTTGAGCATTCCGAGACCGAGGTAGCTTGCAGGCGTCCGCAGGCCCGGCGTCTCTTCTGTTTACTTATGTTATTTGTTGTGGTCTCATTGTTCCGAGATAGACAGATATTTATTATTTTCTTTCAGATCACTATGTGTAGTATTTATTAGTAGTTCATGATTTGGTGACTCCACGTCCTAGGTAGAGGATTTTATCAGTGTTTTACCTTATTACCGTTCATCTAAATTTAGAAAGACTTCCGCATTTTTTTAATTGAGTAATTATTTCCTGTTATTAAGTATGAGTATAAAAGTGATGATATGAACAGGTTAATATTGGATGAATTGGCTTGCCTAGCTACCACGAGTAGGCGCTATCACGATCCCGATGACGGGGGAAAATCCGGGTCGTGACAAGTTGGTATCAGAGCTCTAGGTTACATAGGTCTCACCACTCATGAACAAGCTTAGTAGAGTTTGAGGGGTAGTACGGAGACGTCTGTACTTGTCCTCTAGAGTCTATTGAGTTAGGAAAAAGTCTCTCATTTGTTCCTTCTTGTCGTGCGATTTGTTCCTCAAATACCGATTGAATTTCAACTCTGTCCTTTTGTAGATGGTGAGGACACGTGCTTCTTCATCCGCTGATCAGCAGCCTGAGCCCTAGGCAGCTCCCATGAGGGGCAGGGGCCGAGGTCGTATCGGAGGCAGTGGTAGAGGCAGAGCTCAGCCCCAGGCAGCGATTCCATAGGTGGAGGCTCATGTTGAGATTGGTGAGGAGGTTCCAGTCCCAGCAGCTCTAGTGGGACCAGCTCAGGTCCCACGGGAGGTTTTATTTACCCTGGATCTTCGGGAGGCTCTCATCAGAATAGCGGGTCTTATGGACAGTGTTGCCAGAGCAGGCTTATTGCCAGCAGCACTAACCGCTTTTAGGCTGGAGGAGGGGTCCAGACTCCTGCTGCACGTACTCCGGAGCCGGTAGCTCCCCAGCCTCAGGCACCAGTGGTTCAGCCAGCTGTGGCCACTCAGTCAGGCACCACAGCTCAGGCCGGAGATGGAGCGGCCATGACTTCTGATTCTCTATAGAGACTTGATCGGTTCTCCAAGTTGTTTACCACTACTTTCAGCGGTGCCACATCAGAGGATCCTTAGGACTTCTTATTCAGTTGCCATGAGATTCTCAAGACTATGGGAATAGTGGAATCCAATGGAGTTGATTTCTACACATTCAGGCTTTCAGGATCCGCCAAGACTTGGTGGAGAGATTACTCTTTGACTCGACCAGCAAGGTCCCCGGCTTTAACATGGGACCAATTCCCGGAGTTATTTCTGGAGAAGTTTCTCCCTATTACTTGGTGGAGGGATTATTGTTTGACTCAACCAGAAGGGTACTATGACTGTCACTCAGTATAAGATGAGATTTATTGATCCGGCACGTCATGCGGTGGTGATACTCCCCACAGAGCGGCAGAGGGTCTGCAGGTTCATAGATGGGCTTAATCAGCCGATTAGACTTCAGATGGCTATGGGAGTTGTGAGTGATATATCTTTTCAGGAGGCAGCTAATGCAGCTCGTAGAGTTGAGATGGCTCTTGTTCGGGGGGTGGTTATCCTTCAGACAAGAGGCCTCGTCATTCCGGCAGATTTAGTAGTTCTTCTTCTGGAGGTAGGGAATCTTTTGATAGGGTCCAGTCTTCCAGGCCTTTTCAGTTAGCCTTCCAGGCTTCATAGGGTGGTCCAGGTGATCGTGAGTTTCGTATGCAGTATTCAGATCAGCCCCCCATCAGTGCTCAGCCTCTTCAGAGTGTTCGTGGGGGCCATTCAGGTCGTCAGGGCCAGCAGCCCCTTCAGCCTAAATATTGTTACGGTTGTGGTGACCCAGGTCATCCTGTCAGGTTTTGCCCTCGAGCGACGGGCAACACTCAGCAGCAGGGTCCTCATCCCATGATTCAGGCCCGAGCTGACCCACAGCCTGCCCAGTCAGCTAGAGGCGGGGGTAGAGATCGTAGAGGTGGAGGTCAAGACCGTAGAGGTAGAGACCATCCAGCTAGAGGTAGAGGTCAGCCAGTGGATGACTATCCTTGAGATATAGCTCATAGGGGAGGTGCTGATCCCCGATTTTATGCTTTACCAGCTAGGCTAGAGGCAGAGGCATTAGATGCTGTGATTACAGGTACCATTCTTGTTTGTGACAGAGGTGCTTCAGTATTATTTGACCCTGGGTCTACATATTCATATGTGTCTTCCTACTTTGCACCATACCTGGCTGTGCCTAGCTATGCCTTGGATATTCCAGTTTATGTGTCTACATCAGTGGGTGACTCTATAGTAGTCGATCGCGTGCATCGTTTGTGCGTAGTTATATTCCGGGGTCTTGAGACCCGTGTTGAGTTATTGCTATTAGACATGGTGGATTTCGATGTCATATTGGGGATGGATTGGTTGTCCCCGTATCATGCTATCTTAGACAGTTACCTTGGCCTTGCCAGAATCACCCCGCCTAGAGTGGACTCAGGCCACTTCGTTCGCACTGTTATTTCCTATGTTAAGGCTCGACGCATAGTCGAGAAAGGGTGTCTAGCTTATTTGGCATATGTTCGTGATTCCAGTGAGGAAATTCCTTCTATTGATTCAGTTCCTATTGTACGGGAGTTTCCCAAGGTTTTCCCTTTAGACCTGTCGGGCATGCCACCCGACAGGGATATTGATTTCTGTATCGATCTGGCACCAGGCACTCAGCCCATCTCTATTCCACCCTATTGTATGCCCCCACCGGAGTTAAAGGAGTTAAAAGATCAGTTGCAAGACCTTCTAGAAAAGGGCTTTATCAGGCTTAGTGTTTCTCCCTGGGGGGCACCTGTGTTATTTGTGAAGAAGAAGGATGGTTCGATGCGGATGTGTATTGATTATCGGCAATTAAACAAAGTGACGATAAAGAATAAATATCCACTGCCAAGGATTGATGATTTGTTTGACCAGCTCCAAGGATCGAGGGTGTTCTCAAAAATGGACTTGAGGTCCGGCTACCATCAGCTGAAGATCAGGGCGGCTGACATTTCTAAGACAGCCTTCCGCACTAGGTACGTGCACTATAAATTCCTGGTCACGTCTTTCGGGTTGACCAATGCTCCAGCAGCATTCATGGATTTGATGAATCGGGTGTTCAGGCCTTATCTAGATCCGTTCGTGATAGTCTTTATAGATGATATCCTGGTATACTCCCGCAGCCAGGAAGAGCACGAGCAACACCTTAGAGTGGTTCTTCAGACTCTGAAGGATAATCAGCTATATGCCAAATTTTTGAAATGTGAGTTCTAGTTGAGTTCGGTGGCATTTCTGGGTCACATTGTATCAGTGGAGGGTATTTAGGTGGACCCAAAGAAGATTAAGGTAGTCCAGAATTGGCCTCGACCAGCTTCAGTGATTGAGATCCGAAGTTTCTTGGGGCGATTTGTAGAGGGGTTCTAATCTATTGCAGCCCCGATGACCAGGTTGACCCAGAAGGGTGCTCAGTTCAAGTGGTCAGATGAGTGTAAGGCGAGCTTTCAGAAGCTCAAGACGGCTTTGACTACAGCACCAGTGTTGATACTACCTACGGGTGCAGGGCCTTATACAGTTTACTGTGATGCATCCCGTACAGGGCTTGGAGCGACATTCATGCAGGATGGTAAATTTATTGCTTATGATTCGAGACAGTTGAAAATCCATGAGAAGAATTATCTGGTTCATGATCTTGAGCTGGCAGCAGTGGTTCATGCCTTAAAAATCTGGAGGCATTATCTTTATGGTATGGCGTGCGAGGTGTACATGGATCACAAAAGCCTACAGTACTTATTCAAGCAAAAGGAGTTGAATTTGCGACATAGGAGATGGTTAGAGTTGCTGAAGGACTATGATGTTACTATCCTATATCACCCGGGTAAGGCCAATGTGGTGGCCGATGCATTGAGTACAAAGTCTGCCAGCATGGGTAGTCTCGTGTACATTCCGATCAGTCAGAGACCACTCGCTCTAGATGTCCAGGCCTTAGCTGACCAGTTCGTGAAACTAGATATTTCTGAGCCTAGCAGGGTGTTCGCCTGCACGGTCGCTCGTTCTTCTCTATTAGAGCGTATCCGTGAGAGGCAGTTTGATGATCCTCATTTGCGTGACTTGAGGCATACTGTACAGCGGGGAGATTCAACGAAGGTAACTCTAGATGATGATGGAGTATTGATATTGCAGGGGCGCGTTTGTGTGCCCAATGTGGAGGGGATTCGAGAGTTGATCCTATCGGAGGCCCACAGTTCGCGGTATTCTATTCAACCAGGCGCCGCGAAGATGCATCAGGATTTACGGCAGCACTATTGGTGGCGCAGGATAAAGAAGGACATCGTTGCGTATGTCGCTCGATGTCTAAATTGCCAGCAGGTAAAATATGAGCACCAGAGGCCTGGTGGTGTATTCCAGAGAATTGAAATTCCTGAGTGGAAATGGGAGCGGATCAAAATGGACTTCATTACTGGACTTCCTCTCACTCGGAGGAAATTTGATGCTATCTGGGTCATTGTTGATAGGCTGACCAAGTCAGCACACTTCATCCCAGTATCTGTCTCTTACTCATCGGAGAAGTTAGCAGAGATTTACATTAGGGAGATTGTTCGTCTTCATGGGGTGCCGGTGTCTATTATCTCAGATCGGGGTACGCAGTTTACCTCGCGTTTCTGGAGATCGGTCCAGCAGGAGTTAGGCACCCAGGTCCAGTTGAGTACAGCTTTT
This sequence comes from Nicotiana noctiflora, assembly GCA_032618575.1. Taxonomy (NCBI): domain Eukaryota; kingdom Viridiplantae; phylum Streptophyta; class Magnoliopsida; order Solanales; family Solanaceae; genus Nicotiana; species Nicotiana noctiflora. The sequence continues at coordinate 401,103 of JASVEL010002101.1, read as the reverse complement.
CATCCTCAGATGGACGGTTAGTCTGAGAGGACTATTCCGATCCTAGAGAACATGCTCCGAGCTCGTGTCATTGATTTTGGAGGCTCGTGGGACCAGTTTCTTCCATTAGCGGAGTTCGCCTACAACAATAGCTACCAGCCTAGCATTCAGATGGCCCTGTATGAGGCATTATATAGTAGGCGATGTCGGTCTCCAGTCGGATGGTTTGAGCTAGGAGAGGCTCGGTTGTTAGATATAGACTTAGTTCAGGAGGCCTTAGACAAGGTCAAGACTATCCAGGAGAGATTGCGTTCAGCTCAGTCCAGACAGAAGACCTATGCCGATCGTAAGGTTCGACATGTTGATTTCATGGTTGGTGAGCGGGTATTGCTCCGGGTATCGCACATGAAGGGCGTGATGAGGTTCGAAAAGAAGGGCAAGCTCAGCCATAGGTATATTGGTCCATTTGAGATTCTGGACCGAGTGGGAAAGGTGGCTTACATACTAGCTCTGCCACCTAGCTTATCAGTCGTGCATCCAGTTTTTCATGTATTATACTTCAGTACTGTCCAATTGGACAATGATTTATCCTACGAGGAGGAGCCGGTGGCCATTCTAGACCGGCATGTGTTAGACTTCAGTACTGTCCAATTGGACAATGATTTATCCTACGAGGAGGAGCCGGTGGCCATTTTAGACCGGCAGGTTTGAGAGTTGAGGTCGAAGAGTTTTCCTTTTGTGCGTGTTCAGTGGAGAGGTCAGCCTCCTGAGGCATCGACCTGGGAGTCCGAGTCTGATATGTGGAGCCGCTACCCACATTTGTTCCCCGACTCGGGTACTTCCTTCTCATGTACGGTCGAGGACGAATGGTTGTTTTAGAGGTGGAAGATGTGACAACCCAAAGGGTCATTACCTATTTTTCTCACTTGTTCCGCACTTCCGAGGCCTTGAAAACCTCATTTTATGTTGCCTCAATTTACGTGCATAGTCCGGGCATGTAGCTGGAAAGATTTTGTGCTAGAATATGTGAATTCTATGAAACTTTTGAAGAAAATTGATATCAGTATTGATATAGTTGACTTCGGATAACATTTTTGGTAAACGGACCCGGACCCGAGATCGGACGGTCCCGGAAGGTCCGTAGGAAAATATGGGACTCGGGCATGCGTCCGGAGTCGAATTCTGAGGCCTAGAGCCCAAGATATGAATTTTTCTGTTAAATTATTTTTGCTGAAATTATTAAATGAAAATGGATTAAATGACCATGGTATCGGGCTCATATTTTGGTTCCGACGCCCAGTACAAATCGTAAATATTATATAAGTGCTTTCTGCAAAGTTTGGTGACATTTGGATGTCGTTTGATGTATTTTGAACTTTGAGTTCCAAATTTAAAAGCTTATGAAGTTAAAGGAAAATAATCATGAACTTGAGGCTTGATTTGATGAAAATGGTGTTATATTGGCGATTTGATCGCACGAGCAAGTTCGTAATATGCTTTTGAAGTTGTGTGCATGTTTGGTTTGGAGCCCGAGGGCTCGGGTAAAGATTTGATAGGCCGTTGGAGCAAATTCTGAAAAATAACACAGCTGGTATTCTGCCCCAGCTGATATATTCGAAATTGCGAAGTCTTCCAGGATCATGCTAAGTTCGCAAAAGCGAACAATTAGTCGCAAATGCGAAATGGCCCTCAGATGGCCTTGGTTCGCAAATGTGAACAATGGGTCGCAAATGCGATCCTGCGCAGGAAGCCTCAAGTTCGCAAATGCAAAAAACATCTCGCAAATGCGAGACTGGAAGACTTGGGCCAGAGTTCACAAATGCGAACTTTTACTCGCAAATGCGAGAGAAACAGTCCAAAACCTGCTATGTTCGCAATTGCGAACAAACGTTCGCAATTCCCATAACCGCAGTTGTGCAATGTGATACTTAAACGAAATTTACACCTCCTTTCTTCATTCTTCCAAAACCCAACACACCACACACGATTCTCCAAGAGCAAAATTACTCCAAAACACTTGTAAGTCACTTTTTACTTAATTATTTCAACTCCTAACATCATTAAACATGTTTTTCAAGAGAAATCAAAGGTTTCCATGATAGAATTTCTTGTTTTTGGGTAGAACCTAGGTTTTTCATGAATTGGGGAATTGGACCTCGATTTGAGGTCCGGTTTTGAAACAAATTATATAATTGAACTCGTGAGGGAATGGGTAACTGGATTTTGGTCTGAACCCCGAGTTCCGACCACGTGGGACCACGGCGTTTTGGGAAATTTTGGTTTAAACTTTGATAAAACCATTTTTAAGCATCCAAACCAATTTATATAGTACTTATTAATGTAATTGAACCAATTGTGATTAGATTCGAGCAAGTTGAAAGCTGAAATTCGAGGTAAAGCTATAGTTGAAGGATAATTTGGACTTCAAGGCTTAGAGGTAAGTGTTTGATCTATCCTAGCTTGAGGGAATAGGATTAATGTGCTATTTGCTATGTGATCGAGTACGGTGTATGGGATGTGGTGACGAGCATCCATACATTGGCGTCTAGCATGACCGTGAGTCGTTTGTTGACATATATTGTGGTATGTTTTTAAGATAATAATCTTGAACCCTTGCCGGGTTGTGAAGTTAATCATTGTTTTTCCTTGCCGGGACTCTATTGTGAAGTTGATCATTTTTTTCCCTTGCCGTGACTTTATTGTGAAGTTGATTATTGTTTCTGTTGCCGGGACCTTACTGTGATGGTTATTGTGTCCCTTGTCGGGATGGTTCATGTTAATTGTTTTCATTCTGTTGCCCTTAATTGTGATTCTTATTTTGGGTGAGGAAGAGTGATAATGAACGAAGGGTGATGTTGTGCCTTGTTTATTGACTATGCACGAAGGGTAATGTCGTGCCTTGTTTTATTGATTACGCACGAAGGATCATGTCGTGCCTTATTTTATTGATTATGCACGAAGGGTAATGTCGTGCCTTGTTATTGATTATGCACGAAGGATCATGTCGTGCCTTGTTATATTGATTATGCACGAAGGAACATTCCGTGTCGTTGCTATTTGAACCATGCACAAAGGATCATGTCGTGCCATGGATGTGAGGATGAGAGTAAAAGCACGAAGGGTGATGTCGTGCAACTATTTGAAATTTCCTTGTTTTGATAATAACTGCTTTATTATACTCTGATTTTTGTTACTGATTTAATACATATTGCTGATTGTGTTTCCCCCAGTATGATACTTCTTTGTTAATTTTGTTACTTGATAATCCTGTTGTTTTGTGGTATGTATATATATAGAACTGCACAGGTTTATGTGAGTGTCTGGTCCTAGACTTGTCACTACTTCGCCGGGATAGGTCAGGCACTTACCAGCACATGGGGTCGGATTGTGCTGATACTGCACTTCTATGTGTTTTTGCACAGGTCCAGGTTTTGAGCAGGTGCAGCAGCAGCAGTAGGGTACTCGTGGGAGTTTTGAGCATTCCGAGACCAAGGTAGCTTGCAGGCGTCCGCAGGCCCGGCGTCTCTTCTGTTTACTTATGTTATTTGTTGTGGTCTCATTGTTCTGAGATAGACAGATATTTATTATTTTCTTTCAGACCATTATGTGTAGTATTCTTTAGTAGTTCGTGAGTTGGTGACTCCACATCCTGGGTAGAAGATTTTATGAGTGTTTTACTTTATTACCGTTCATCTTAATTTAGAAAGACTTCCGCATTTATTAAATTGAGTAATTATTTCCTGTTGTTAAGTATGAGTATAAAATTGATGATATGAACAGGTTAATGTTGAATGGATTGGCTTACCTAGCTATCACGAGTAGGCGCCATCACGATCCCGATAACGGGGAAAAATCCGGGTCATGACATATTATGTCCATTAACCCAGTAAGATCTTTCAGATATCTGTTAACCCAAACATGTCCCTCTTGGCCTAGATCGTTCCACCATAACCGCAACTCCAAAGAGATTTTGTTCATTAGTGCAAAGGGTTCATTTTGTATTGTGCTCATCCTGCACATTTATTAAAGGCGATTTTATTCAAAAAGGAAAATATTTTTTTAAAGACAATTTTTTCATTATTTTGAAAGAATTAACCTTTCCATATTTCATTTGAAAACTTCAAGGCTATTATTTAAAAGGAAAAGAAATGACTTCAAAGCGGCCATTTTTGTAAAAACAGCCTTCCGGCGTCCTTTCGGAACATTCGGCTATTTTCAAAAACAGCATCACTTCGATTTATTGAGAACTAAAAATTCGACATTTTTTGGTCATTTTTTGAAAGGGGTGGTTGGACCCGTCAATGGTTGCTTACGTATCTCATTTAGTGGTGAGAATCAAACATGCGTAGTTCGGTCAAATTATTTTGTGACCAATTATTTTAACAAAATTTGTTCTACCTATTTTTCAAACTTTCTTTTCAAATTTTTGACAGTGTTTCGTCAATATTTTGATATTTTTCTATTCTAAAATTCTCTTTCTTTTTTTTCAGGAATTTAGCCGGTCCGTATAATAATCCAGAAGTAATAAATGCAACATATAATATGCTCGGTCTTTTGATTCCCGGGTCACCTGTCCTAGACAAACCCAACCCCTATGTTGAGTCCCCTAAGTTAGATATGATGCAGATAATCGTCCTAAATCTAGGATCAATATCCTGATATTTTCATGGTACTAGACTGTGTACCCGAGTGGACAACTCGGATCGAGGAGGGGGCTATGTACTGAGGACCCGCGGGGTCGTCCGGCTTTGTAGATTATCTGGCTTTTATTTTCTTATTGGGTATTGACTTAACAGAAAGGGGACTCTCAACCAGTAAGCACATCTCGGAGGTAAGAAGAGAAGGGTTTTCGGCACAATTTTTATATATACAGTTCACGTAATATCAAAACGGTAAACATATAGCACATTGATCAAAGCATATAATGAAATCAGATATAAACAAAAAACAACAATTTAATCGAGTTCGAATTCTTAAACCCTGAACCGAAGTTCTGGGTTTCTTATCCCCAGCAGAGTCGCCAGAGCTGTCACACCTCCTTTTTTTTACTACTTTTTCGAAGAATAAGTATACCCCGTTATTTACTAACACGCCCCGAGATAGGATATAATAATAACAACAAGGAAGGAGTTTTTCCACTTTAAGGACAATCGAAACGGGATTTATTTAGATTTCAGAGTCGCCACTTGGGAAGATAATGGTATCCCAAGTCACCGGTTTAATCCCGAATCCGAGGAAATATGACTCTGTTTTATCAGTCTGTGAAACTAGAAAATCCGGATAAGGAATTCTGTTAATCCGGGAGAAGGTGTTAGACACTTCCGAATTCCGTGGTTTTAACACGGTCGCTCAACTGTTGTTTTTGACCTATTTGATTTCTTTATATGCTTTTACAAATGTGAATGTCCTGTTTTGTTATTTTTAACGACTTGCGACATTGCAAAAATGCATTTCGAATTACATCGCAACCAGTACGCCTGTGACTTTAATACGTTTCAACTTCGCCGGGATTTGAGATTTGAGTCACATAAATGTGCACTCGTATTTAGGAATTTATATTTTAGTCGTGCCTATAACGTCTATGCATTATTATCTTTAGGAAAGACCATGAAATTGGCTAAACGGTCTTCCCGAGTCTAACATTCTTATTAAAATTCATATGAGGGCCCCGCGTGTCTTTTCATTCTAATACGAGGCTCATCCCTTTATTTTATAAGTCTAAACCTATCATATACTATGTTTGCTATTTATGTTTTTTCTCCTAATTAGAATACAGTTTTTATATTTTTTGCTGAATTCATTATTATTTTGTCCAGGCCAATTACTTTTTACTAGGCCTGGACTTCTGGACTGTATTAAGAGTCCATTATGTGTGACTGGGCTTCTGGAACCCAGTATATGCAAGTATCACCACTTGGAGATCCAGAAGTGAATTTAGTCGAATCTGGGCCTGTGTTTTCGACCAGGCCCAGAATAAACGAATAAAATGTAGAATGGACTTGTAGTTTCATAAGATTCGAACAAACATTCATGAAATAAAAGAATAAACCAATAAACTAACACTTTTATTTCAAATACCTAAGCAGTGGTTTTAGTACTAACTGAACAGGCTTGGATTATTATTGATTACAGAATTCTAAGTTATATTATAGTAAATCATTGTTAAATGAGTTTGAATAACAAAACAGTTTTAACTCATCTACTTATTTCTTTTTATGGACTAATCGATACTGAATCAGAACCTAGTTAACAAAAGTACTTGATTACCAGCTCATATCTTTATACAAGTTTCACTAGGTGAATTAATTTCATGTGTTAACCTGTTTCGAACTTAGATTAAGTGATAGCTATATCTATTTATATATTACTACTATGCTATCTACTTTATTTTTGTTTCGACTTCTTACAGGCATTAATTATTACAAACCATCCTAATGAATTACAGGGATTCTAAAATATAATAACTACGAAGCTAAGAAGGAAAACAGAAGTAGAATCATCCAAATAGCAAATATGATTTCATTCCTTCAAACATTATGTGATTACATCTTCAGGAGAATGGAAGTGTACCTGATTCAAAGAGCAATCTATGAGTCTAGGTTTGAAGATGAAGAATAGTCAGCAAAGTAGCAGCAACAGAGCAGCAAACAGAACATCAGACAGTGCAGCAAATAGAATTCCAAATATAACAGTCCAGCAAATCAACAAGTAGAATCGAAGAGCTCAAGCAGAATCTAGGAAAATTGAAGAATAATAGACTCCAGCAGGAACTCCCATATTAATACCCAAAGCAATAAACTAAGAATTTCAGAGCTGAACTCTTTGTAAAAATACAAAACACCTTTTTTTAGAATGTAAAACTTAGAACCCTTTTTCAGATATTCGAATTGTAACCCTAGGTTGTAACCCCAGAATCTAGAACCCCTTTTTCAGGCTTACTAGAAGCCTATTTATAGACTAATTTTGGGGTGAAATTGGGGGAAAATTCAAATAAGTTATTTCTAATCCCCTCCCCTTATTTTTTCAATTACATACAGCTTAGTTCCTTAAGTGTGTGTCGAGATGCCTTCCAGCCCTTGCTGGAAGGTTCTAGGCAATTCTTTGGTGTTCTATTGGTGGTATTTTACTAGGTTACCCTCACTTGCTAAGTTTAATTTCAAGATTGCCTTTTCATTATGCCTAGTTTACCCTTTATTTTGTATGAAATCTCAAGAATATTAGGCAATAAAGTCATTTCTAACCTTATAGGCTCTATTAAATCCTCAATAATGCCATTTATTGTTTTCTATTATACCCTTATTGTTTTTCTTATTTACCCGACCTACTAAGGTCTGGCAGATTAGGGTTTAAGACTTATTTAACTAATAATCAATTTTATATTGTTTTAAGACTTAGCCAGATTTAGACCTCAAATCCCTTTCAAATTAGACCACAATTAACAGACTTAAAGCCTTATTTAACATGTAACCCATTATTAACACAAGTCAACTAACATAGGTAAGTTTTCAAAACTAAACACTTAACAGCATAACCAATTCATATCAGGGATAGACATTTTAACAAACAGACTTAATCATTTCAGAAGTAGCCACACATACTTTAGCTTTCAAAACTAACCACAAATCTTTACAGCTATAACCAAAATCGCAAAACATCAAAGATTCAGAATGGTCTTACATATGAATCAGATTACAAATATAGCCAATTCATGTTATTTTGCACACATAGCCTTAATCGTAAATCAATTTCCAATCAATTAGAACTTAGAGAGAAATTTTGATAATGGTTGACTCCCAATTAATTATAGTTTAATTTCAGACAAGGCATGATGAACAAACACATAAACAAGCCTATTTAACCATGATTCATTCGTAATACACATTAGGAGACCTAAGAATGCTATAACAGATTTAGGCATGTGTAATGAAACATGAGTAGATCTAAAGCATGCAGAAGATAGGCTAACAAGAATATCAAGAACAGATCAAAGAGAAAACATTTTCAGAAGACAGACAAAGAAAAAGAAAATAGGAACAGAAATCTTAGCTTTTAGGGCTTTCTTTTCTTTCTTTCTTTCCTACTTATTTCTTCTTTCTTTCTTTCTTTATTTCCAGACTTCAAAAGTTTTGAGGACGTTAAGTCCTCTAACTGTTTGATTTTCCGATGGGGATTCATTTTGGTGTTTTGGTGGGTAAGGGGTAGTTTGGGGCTAGGTTCAGAGGTTTTGGGGTAGGGTTTGTTTTTGGGTGCTCGCCGGAGTAGGGTTCCGGCGAGCTTCTTTGTTATATTCGACGGATTCTGGCCAGATTCGAGATCAACCACCAATATGAGGTGAAAGATCTCATCAAGGCGGTTCTATGGTGTTAAGCTTGAAGACTGGTTCATAGATTTGAGGTCGCCGACTAGGGTTCCGGGGACCGGATTTTCAAGAAGAAAGGGGATCTTTTGGTTTTCTAGGGTTTTATGGTGGTTGTGTTGTTTGGTGGCTAGGGGTGAGACGTTTGGTGGTTGTTTGAGCCGTAGACGGCGGTGGTTCAAGGCCAGTCCGGCCTATCTCCATGGGAGACTAAGGAAGAAGAAGGGTGAAGGTTCTGAGGCGGCTAGGGTTTCAATGGTTATATGAGTGTGTGTGTAATGAATTGATTATGAACGGAGATGAGCCTTTATATACCCCCTTGATCTCGTGTGATCCTGGCCTTTGGATCAACTGAGATCAATGGCCAGGATTTCTCTTTTAAAACGGCGTCGCTCAGTTAAGTAAGAGACAGTCTCGTGTCCTTTAGATGTTTAAGCTTGGACGGCCAGGATTATCTCGTTATACTATGTCGTTTAGTGCTTAACGAGATTCATTATCCTCCGTCTGATCATTCTTTTGGACAGCCAAGATTAGTTTCAAATATGGTGTCGTTTGGTTTTCAATTGAGCTGCCTTATCTGATCTGTTGGATTAATGTCATCAACGGTTGAGATTAAAATATCCCTGTACGTCGTTGTTTGGTCATTGGCTTAGGCATACCAGCTGGTCTCTTGGGCCTATTCAATTGTGTATTTATTTCACTGCACAGCCCAAAATTATATTACATTTTCGTATTTTTCTTGTATTTTAATTATTTTCTTAGTATTTTCTTTTGTATTTCATTTTTCTCCTTTTGTATTTCTTTCAATTGTTATACTTCTTTTATTTTCCTATTTTTCCTGATTTTTCTGGTATTTTATGATATTTTTGCCATTTTCTTTTGTTTTTCCGGTATTTTGTATTTTTGTTGATTTTTTCTAATTTTTCATATTTTTGTGATATTTTCTAATTGATTCCCTTGTAATTTTAATTTCAAAATATATTTTAAAAGACAAACACATAAGTTCTTTGATTAAAACACACAATTGCACATCAAAAACTATTTTTGTATTTATTTGTATAGTTATATTGGAATTTATTTGCTTAGGACAAAAATCACGTGCTCACAATTGCTATGTGTTTGAATAGTATGAAGCACCTTATTCTGTAAACGATAACTAGCTTAAGCTGTGGTATGATCTTGAAGTGGAGAAAGTTGATAAAAAGGATTGGTTTTACACTTTAGCCATAAAAATCCTCAACGACACGGTAAACACATACCCTGGAAGAATAAAAAGCCCAACAATCAAATATCAAAGTCGAAGGCTTAATCTTAACCAATTCTTCAAATCCATTAGGCACAACTTTAGACAAAGACACACTAAAAAATCTCTTAACCTTAACAAACCAGCACAAAATCCACCTTGTTTGCGACGAAATTTATGCAGCCACTGTCTTTGATACTCCAGAATTCATCAGCGTTGCTGAAATTATCAACGACAAAACGGATAAAATGGATCGCTGTATTAATAAAGCTTTGGTTCATATTGTCTATAGTCTTTCAAAAGATATGGGGTTTCCAGGATTCAGAATTGGAATTATCTATTCTTTCACAAATGATGTGGTAAGTTGTGCTAGAAAAAGTTCTGAGTTTTGGTCGTGTTTCAACTCAGACACAACATTTACTAGCTACTATGCTGTCTGATGATGAATTCGTCGAAAAAGTTCTGGTTGAAAGTTCAAAGAGGTTGCGAAAAAGGCACACAAAATTCACAACAGGAATTGAAGAAGTTGGAATAAATTGCTTAAAAGGAAATGCTGGACTTTACTGTTGGATGGATTTAAGACCACTGTTAAAAAAAAAACATTTGATTCTGAAATGTTATTATGGAAACTGATTATAAATGATGCGAAGCTTAATGTTTCACCTGGTTATTCTTTTAACTGTCCTGAGCCAGGTTTGTTTCGGGTTTGTTTCGCGAATATTGATGATCAAACAGTGGAGATTGCACTTGGAAGAATTCGAAAGTTAGTGGAAATGGAGTAAAAGAACAAGCAGCAGTGAATATGTACAGTATGTCTCCTCAATCCCCTATTAATATTCCTAATCACCGCTGGTTCAAGCGAGGACTTTAACATCTCCCTACTCTATAGCAGTTATTGCTCAAGTTCAAGAATGTCTCAGCTTTTCCTTTGAAATCGGAGACTGTCTGAAAGAGAAAATTAGGAAAGGCAAATGTTGTTGAACAAATAAAGTCAAAATAATATAAAGAGCATAGAACGAAAAAAAAAATTGTATTAAGAAAATTAGGAAAGGCAAATATTCTTGCTTTCCTCTATTAGCCTGCTGCTACCTTTCCCTTTTGAATCCCTACTTTACATTCTTCAACAGGACATTGAGTTTCTTGTTTTCAAATTAATCAATCAAATGGTAGTATAACTAGATCTCAAAAATTAAACCCCTAAACAATGTTATAACGAATTTCCTCTCTATTATCTACAGTTACTAATCTAGAAGCACTGTTAATAAGGCTATCTACTGGCCCTTTCGAAGAAGCTGTCTATTTGCAAGTGTCCTTGAGACTGAAAACTACTTGATTTCATGTCATACTTGTATTTCTTGAATGATGACACTCTCATTTTTGTCCTGCTGAGAAAAATAAACCTTCACTTTTTGTAGCTTTAGTCTTTTAAAACAGTTCCATAAAGAATTAATCAAATAGATACATAAGATACTTAAAACAATCATGGAATAATGAGTTGCAGCAACACTGCTACTATAACTTCGATTGTGTTTTCGCGATTTGTGTCATGTATGTAAGATACATGTCATGGAAGAAGTTAAGTTTGCTTAGCAAATGTAAAAGGTAGGAGCAGTTATCATTTATAAGCAAATAAAGGTATTAAGAGCTACCAATGATGCCATTGATCGCAGAACTTTGATCCAACCACCTCTACATCAGCTCCTACAGCACTCACATCTGATTCTTGCAGTCCTCAAGACAGCAATCCAGATCCCTTTTCCTTTACCTTCTTGCACCATTTTCCCAAGTGCCAGTAAGTCCCATCAGGACCTAATAATCCACCAGAAAAACAGCTGTCTCCTGGGATTCCCATTCAGTATCAGAGGAAACAAGCACTTATTAAGGGCATTTTTTGATGAGTGAATAAGATCATATGGTTGGAGTAAATCATCATCGTCCAAACAACAGATGACAGAACTTTAAAATCAAGATGAGACAGATGGAAACCTGGTTGGGTAAGTATAACTGGCGCAGAAGTCTCTTTCCTGATGCGAACTGAGGGCTGATGCTGTGTAACGTCATCTAGAGGCAGAACATCAGTATCATCGTCAAGAATAATAACAGGGGAATTCCTTGAACCTGAGACTCCATCCCTATTTTCTGATCCCAGCACATAACTGGCAGTCTCTGAAGTACCTCCATCTTTATTTCTTATGGAAGAGTCTTTCTCATGATTATTTTTGTGAAGACTACCAGCAATAATATCTTCTGTTGTGTTCTGTATACTCTTATCCTTAGACTTACACTTTCTTTTTCTCCTTGTTGTAGATAAATCATCGCATGAGTCAGTGACCACGCATAAATCTACTTCTGTCTCAGCAGGTGCCTTGTTCTGATTCTCATATGAACATCTGTCAACTTTGGGTCCTTTGCTTCCTTGATACAATTCAAAGTTTTTCTTGGAGGCTCTCAAAGTTGTCAAATTTTCAATATATTTTTCTTTTTCTTCAAGGGCCGTCTCAAGTTCTTGGACCCTGGTCTATACACACTGAAGAATCTTCAAAGCTCAAAAATAATAAAACCATATTTTATTTAGGAAATTCAACGCTTACCTTCAACTTATTTATCTTTGCTTTAGACTTCTCAAATTTCCTAAGAGAACGAGCCTCTCGCCTTCCATGAGTATCGCACTTGGTCATTAGTTCTTTGTAACTCCTGCCAAATAAACGCAATAAAGTTATCCATAAAACTTAAGACTAATATATAAACGTTGCTTCTGTGCATAATAAAACGAGATCAAAAAAATAAATATCGCTTATGTGCTTGAGAAAAAGAGGCCATTGTAAATGTGAGAAGGAAAAGGATTTCTTTTGTAGAACGAAACCTAACACTTTCACAAGTATCACCAAAATGCCATTCCATAGACAAGTGAACAATATTACTGCATCAACATGTAGATACATAATAGCCAGCCCTTTTGCAAGAAAATAATAAAATTCATCACTAAACTAGTCCGCGTAAAATAGGTTGCCCATCCTCAACTACATATAAAAGTTAAAACGGCAAGAAGCCATTATTACTTCTGGAACAAAAATAATTTTGGAGCTTTATATGTAAGCATATAGCAGAACGTACAAGAACTACAACAACAACTACCCAGTAAAATCCCACAGAGTGGGGTCTGGGGAGGATAATATGTCCTACCCCGATAGGGCAGAGAGGCTGTTTCCGAAAGACCCTCGGCTCAGAGAAAAAGGAAAAGAGAAGAAGACAATTCATTAGTCACTTCAATAGAAACCATAATAGTAACAGAAGCATAACAACCAGAAGATAAATGACATGCAATAACATTAACCAGTAACTAAGGCCGGGTGCTAAGATAGACAAGCAAGGACAGTGTGAATTCAACATAAACTGCAAGCTATCTAAGATCAATCCTAATCCAACCCCGCCTCACCCCCGGAAAGAAGTACGCAAAGCTCCACTATCCCCTACCCTACAACCCTAATGCTTGACCTCCAAGCCTTCCCGTACAAGAACTATTTTTATGTTTTCACTTTTGCATTTAGAAGCTTCAGTTTAATAACTTCAGTTTCATTTCAGAATATATCATTTCTTTCACAAAGAGGAATTAGGAAGCCTGGATTTTAGAAGAGTTCCTAAGCTCATCAAGCTTATGTTACTCTTTATCTACATGGCTTGTGCTGGATATCTCATATCAGCTCAGAAAGTAATTTGCCCGAGCTCGAAAGGAACTCAGTGTAATATATCAAAGTACAATTCAGATTTCCCACGGCAATGAACTTCCAGAAAAAACATATCCGCAACATGTATACAAGGCAAGAAATCTCTAACGCAAAAGGAGAGCATTAGTAGATATGAAGTTTCATCCAATATCGCTGAAAACTTTAACTTCCCAAATTGTTTCAGGTGACCAATGATTTTTCAAGATATCAAGTGTCTCTTTGCTATGGGCATCATCTCCTAATGAAGCAAGTTTCAAGACCTCTTCTTCCGCCAAGTTCTAATAGCAGATTCCGATGTAATAAATCATGAATGGAAAGTGAAAAAGAACAATTGTAAATCTAATATAAGGAGCAACTGCGTGTTTCCCTCAATATGATTGACTTACAACTTGAGTGCTGCAAGGTCCTTATCTAGAGCCATATTTCCATCGTTTAGCCTTATGCACTCCAAAGTTGATCGATCTAGCTCCTGCAGAACAAATTTCCTCAGAATGTAGTAACTAATAACTTACATCTTTTTGCACCAAGAAGACATTATATGCAAGAATATATGACTAGATGCCTAGCAAAACATCAAGAGGAGTATGTACCTTGGATTTAAGATGTAACAACTGCTGAATGGCTGCCTCCTGTTTCACAGCTTCATTCTTTAGAGTCGCTTCTATTTTCAACTCTTCCTTACATGTGAAAAGCTGAAACAAAAAAGTTGCATTACTTGGAAAATTTGACGAGATGAAAATGTGATGACATGAATTGTTAAGCAGATCGAGTTTGAACCAAATATGCTCATATAAATATCTATAATTTAGTAAATAGTAGTACCAGATCGAGTTTTTGGACAAAAATATCCCTGAACTATACAGAAAATTTGAGGTACACCCTTAAACTACCACAGTGAACAAAAAACATCCTTAAAGTATCCAAACTTTAGCAAGTTTCAACTTCCGCCAGACTGTTAAAAAGACTAACAGATCCACACATCTAGAGCTCTATCATCTATAAAACAACAATAACTATGCTTCACTCCCAAACAAGTTGGGGTCGGCTATATGAATCCGCATTGACCGAGTTACTCCAGTTAATCTCATCACATGCCAATAGTACATGTCAGAGGGTTATTGAACAATTGACCTCTCTTATGGTAAGGGCACTTCCATGAAATGGATAAAATACCGCGAAAAGAATAAGCATGATGCAATCGCTTCATATTCGACAGCAACATATTCTTTAAATTCATGGCAGCCGAAGCAATAGCGAAATGAAACATTTACCTCTGCATTGACTTCATTGAGATCTTTCAGCTGTTTTTCCAAAGTAGAAGTCAAATGTAAAACTTTCCCCTCCAATCTTTTGACCTCATCTCTCAGTTCACGAGGATCCTCTTCATGATCATGAGGTTTCTTGGTCAGACTTGTATCATTTGGATCACCAACTGATTGGAAATAAAGCCTATTTGCATTTTGTTCCGAACAAGCCTGTTTGCAAACTGGACAATTCTTCTTTTTTCCATTTGTACAGTATTCGAACCATTGCTGAAGACTGATTTTTGCAACCACAACATATCATAATCAGAATCAGCTAAATAATTATCAGATAAGGAAAATAACTATCTCTATCAGATACAAGCACATTGATAAAATTGTTACAGACTTGGCCAGCAACAACTTAAAGTAGTAGTCTTTTTTTTCATAAGTAAACATAAAGGTGCTTTTTTTTAATAAGGAAAATGTTTGACCTTAGGAAATCATTTCCTTGATCATTAGTTGACTATAAAAGCAAGTAACATATAGTAATTGTACAAGGTGTAGAATTTGGTACAGGATAGTGGTCCGGGCGGATCAAGCATACATTGCTTTGGCTTGAACCCTGTATATGTCTTTAAAACAATCTACTAAATAAGTACAAACTACAGATTTCGAACCCAATAAATCAAATGTGCTTTGTTAGAATCCCGTACTCAAACCCATAATGTTCAAACCATAAAGCTACCTCTAATAATTTGGTGATATTATTTAGTATAGAAGGTTAACAGCAATGCACAAATGTTGATTAAAACAAATAATACAATGTAAGTGTTGATATATTTGTAAAGTAAAATGGTCGCAGCTCATAAGTGGCATAAACAAACTTTCCTTTTAAAAGAAAACATTTTTAACAATACAAAGTAACTAACCAGCGGCCGATCCAGAATTTGAAATTTATGAGTTCCTATAACAATCTCAAGTTAATATACAATAATAACTAGGTTCAAAATCAAAAATTTATAGAAATTTATTTGACTTCTTGAGCAAAAGCTAATGTGCTCGCATAAACTCATAGGTTACACAATACAAGGGTAACAAATACAAGTTCTGGCTATTAAAAAAACTGATTTTTAAAGATATCCAAGACAATTATTCTAATGCATTCATAGATGAACAACTTTTAGACACAATTTGAATCAAGATTTGCCGATATAAAGAGTACAGAAATACATTTAGATGGATATCGGGTCTAACCAAATCTCGTGAAAAACGTGACCGCAAATAGAAATGGATTGGAGGTCTTCAATTATAGGGTTTAGATCTTCATAACAGATTGAGCAAATTGTCTTCCCAAAACTATTATTCCCTCTAATCATTTTCTAACCTCTTTCTGTTTTTTCCCTTTTTCTGTTACAGTGCCATTAAAAGAAAATGGAGAAGAAGAAGAGGAGGGAAAAGCAAGTCAAAAATCAAGGGGCGGGAAGAAGAGGGAAAAATTCAACTTAGGGAAATTGGAGAGGAATTTATACTGCTTCTGCAAAAATAGCAATTGCGACCCGACACTACGAGCCCACAAATTAGACTTCGGCCCGGTGGCTAAAAAGGTAAAATTCGCCTGTTCCAAAAAAAGTCACCATTTTTATAGTTAATTTTAATTTTATATGTTATATTTTAATTTTAATAAAATAATTATAGTCATACAAATATTTATCACTTATTTCATTTTACAATTGTAAACATCATTAATCGGACACTATCACATACACTGAGACGAAGGAGTATATCTTTGCACCAAATCAAACGAATACAACAACAACAACAACAATCCAGTATAATCCCACTTAGTAGGGTCTGGGGAGGGTGGTGTGTACGCAGACCTTACCCCTACTCTGGGGTAGAGAGGCTGTTTCCAAATAGACCTCCGGCATCCTTCCCTCCAAGAACTTCCCACCTTGCTCTTGGGGAGACTCGAACTCACAACCTCTCGGTTGGAAGTGGGGGTTGCTTACCATCGGAGCAACCCCTCTTGTCAATGTTTTGTATATATCATTTTTTTATCACCTAATCATGTTAAATAATGTTATGTATTTTTAATTCAAATATTTACCCTTAAAGGTAAATTATTTGATTTGGTGCAAAAGGTCTTATCCACGATCCGAAGAAAGGTCGCACTTTAAAGGTGTGATATAGATAGCTTACTCTATTGTAAATATATATTTTTATTCTTATGCTATATAGGAAACCTTATTACCCTCAATGTTTAACATTTGACTTAATTACACTTAGTATACCAAATTAGCAATTCTATACCATAGTGTATTTTAATGGTTCAATTAATGCAGCGTATATTCCTCCTTAATTCAAGGTACCGTATATCCCACCCCTCCCACGTTTCTCAATCCCAAACCCTCACGCTCACCCTCACCCTCACACCCACCCACGTTTTGGTCTTATTTGCTCAAACGTTATCCTACATTTTATGAATACAAAATACTATATATGAATTACGGACAAATCATAGCAAAACGTAATATTCCATGGACCAACAGAATGAAGCGATGATAAATACTCAAGATTAGGAGAAGATGTATTAACAACTTTTATTGATGATATTGATTTGGTCTGCCTCTCCATGAAGAGGTTCAGAGACTTAAAATGGTATTTTGCCTTCCCACAAGATGGGTACTTTTTGCATGCCCTCTCTCTTTGTTTCTCTCTCTCTTTCTGGAGAATAATGGTCAAGAAGCAGCCTCCCCACCCCCCTCTCTTGGGTTTATTCTTCTTGTATTTATAGTTGTGAGCTTCGTGGGCAGGAAATAGGTGGTTGTGACCACGCTGAGATTTTGTCCCCATAGGGAGGTGGATAGGTCATGCCTTTGTGGATCCTACCGAATGAGAGTCGAATAGTGTTATAAATAAGTGGTCATACCACTTATTAATTATGGATTAACTCAGGATGAGATTAACTCTGTTAATTATCGTGGGATTGGATTCTAACTCCGTTTATCGAGGTCGTGCTTCGGCCGAGCTCGATGAGCGGACTTCATCGATTGTGATCTGAAAAACTCAGATAAGGGGGTTGGTTGTTGCTTCGGTCGAGACCAAATTCTTTTGGGCGATGGCCCGAACCTTGTAGAATGTCAGCGTCAGGTTATCAAATACCAAGTTGTTGTACAGTCAGGACGGAGCGCCTCTTCTCGGCAAAGACATATGACGTTTTTAACATAATTCGAGCGACACCAAACCTCGTTACATTCTTGTCCTCACATTTGTTTGGATTTGTAATTGTTAACGATAAGGGATGGGCTGTATGTGAGGCGGCTGAGGGGAATAAGTATGCACCGGACACACTTTTAATAGCATCCAAAATTTGGAAGGCGTACGACACATTCTTCCAGCGTTCGTAGGCTGTTATAATTGTTCCGATGGTGAGACATTGGTGGGTGGCCGAGAAGTCACTTCATAGTGCTTGTCATAATGACGTATGCTTTGGCAGAAGCGAACCATTTTACGGTTGGTCATGCAGTTAATGATGGCTATTGGGTTTCCCGAAAGCCATTTACGTTTCCTATAAATGTAGGTTGAGGCATCATTTCTCATTATTTCATTGTTCATCTGAGAGCAATTCTAAGGAAACTTTTTCATTCTACTAATTCATCTTCTCCTTTCTTTTCTTGATTGTGATAACCTTCACCTTGACGACCGAATTCTATTCCTTTCTCTTTAGTATATCGGCAATGGCAAGTAGTTCTTCCCACGATGCTCTTGCAATAGATTTGCCGATCAGCTCTCCGGTAGTTGAAGGGCCACCTCCGATAATGGGGGGTGCAAAGCAGATAGAGACCGGAGAAATTCTATCGATTGACGAGATAGTTCCTCAGCCTGGAGGTCCGAAGATTGATTTCACCACCGACGATGGAGAGGACTCGGTGGATGAAGTTCCACTAATGGGGGAGATTGGAATGGCCCGATTACACGAACAGGGGGTCATTCCTACCTATGCAGACATCGTTATTGCTAAAAGCGATGAGAGGGTCCATATCGATCGTAGGGGATACTACATCTTTTATGCATATCCCTTCAGGCTGGGGTTTAGGATTCCGCTCCCAATGCTGGTAGTGGATTTCTATCGTTACTATGGGGTGTGCCCGGTCAGCTTACTCCTTCTCTCTACAAAATTACTGGCGATATTTATGAAGTATGGGGAACTGGCCGGTAAGGTGGTCACGCTCGCTCCCTAGAGAATCTGTGGCACTATGCTTCGGGCGTGCTCTCGTGGGTCGAGGGGCCTGACTGTGACTCTGGACAATTAGGTCGACCCTCGCCCTTTTGAGACTTTTTTTTATATCCAGACTGAGCATTTAGTGGTGTTCCCCACTAGGTTCCTAGAGGCTTGGAACCATGCACTTAAGTTCCTTTATCATCGTATTCTTTTTTTTTTCTTCCTTTTCTTATGTATCGTATTCATGAGTGTTGTCTCATGTCAATTTTATAGCCGAAAAATCACCACCGGCTCCGTTAGCTAGGATACATAGGTGCGTTGAGGCCGTTCTCCCTCATACCGAAGGGATACGCACGTAGGCATCTTTATCGGAGAGACATGGCCGCAGGCCTGCTACAAGTAAGAAATTGTCTTCTACCTTTGTTCTGTTTTGATTCGGCTTTATCTACCAACTTTATTTTTCTGTGATAGGGAGGGAACGTCGTGTCAGGGCTCCTCAGTTGGCCTTCCGGCGGTCGGGTGCAGTTGTTTGGTTTGTTGCAGCACCAGTACCATGCCGCATATCGAGGGTAGTGTCAGTTGAGTCTTCGGTGGCTCATTCCCCACCACGGGCCGTACTTCGGGATGAGGGGCCATCGGGGGTTATGCGCCCTAGGGATGAATCGCCCTCAAAAAAGGAGGAGGAGGGGGAGAGGCCGCTGATCAGGCGGAGGGTCGTGTTCACGCCGGCTCCTCCCATGGTAATTAACTTTTACTCCCCTATAGCGGATGCGGAAGAGGATACGACCGTGGCGCCTACCCTTGAAGGCGAACAAATAGTGGGGGTTGCCCCGGCTAGCTTAGGCCATGATGGTACCATCCCTTCGGTGACTCGGTTAGTGACTCATGTCGCTGAGATGTGGGGAAGTTCCGTAGCGATTGCTGAGGTTGGCGAGCCTAGTGTTCCATTGGCGATTGTGGCGGGCGACTCTGTCTTGCCAGTGGCAGGAGGAAGAAGAGATGATGCAGGAGAAGAATATGAATCCGAATTGTATTTGGACCCCGAGGACATCCGCATGTTCCGGGAAGGCTTCACAAACTGGTCCGTGCATGCAAAAGGGAAGGTCCCGCCTCATCGAGGTCCCTACGAATTTAAAATTATTGCTTCAAGGCTCGAATTTGGTGCCGCAATTTGGGCTGCTATGCTCGGAAGCCAATAATGCGTCACTGAGGAACGTCAAAGATATCGGGCTGATGAATAAGGTGGTCGTGATGATCCTGAGGGTACATAATCGGACGTTGGTCTGCTTCTTCTTTGCCTTGTTTTACTTTTCATTCTAACAGTTGCCTTTGTTTTGCAGTCCTATTTGCTGGAGGCGGAGAGCATCCATCGAGCTAACGTCCGTTCTATGGTATTTTGTGGGTATTGGAGAAGTATCACCGCTACCAGGATCGATACCGGGAGATGAGCTTGCGCTTGAGAAACGATCCCCATAGCCGAGCCCTGGTTGAGGAATTGGCGAGGCGGGAACTCCAAATGCAAAAAGCACTTGGCAGGATAAGTGCTCTTGAGGTGTAACTCCGTTGGAAGGACAAGAAGCTCGAGACAGGGAAGAGGGCCGCCACCGAGTGTGAATGCCAAGGCCTGGCCAAGGCAACAGAGGCCACAGCGGAATGGAGCGGGAAGGTGGCTGCATTGGAGGGTGAAGTCATGGCCTTGAACCGCCAGGTGAGTGACGCTTCATTGAGGGCTGAGGCATTGCAGGAGGCCATCCGCACTGGCGAGTCCCTGCTGTCACTGGTGAGGACTGTTGCGGCATTTAGGGAGGCGAGCCTCGAAGAGCGGATAGGTGTTTTCGGGCAGAATGCCCAGGTTATGGCGGGGAGTTACGGCCTTGGAGGAAGAGAATCAGCGCCTATGGGACCAGGCTGCTTCCTCTAGCCAGGCTCGTGAACTTTGGGTTTTTGCTGATGCCGAACGAGATGTGTATAAAAATTTATGGGAGGCTGACATCGTGGATGAAGCTGCTTTCGAAGGAGCGCACCAAAAGGCTTGTGAGGCCCGTATTGACTGTGGTTTTGATGCGGCGACGCTAGAGGTTGATGATGGCACGGATAGCACCGAGTAAAAAGAAGCATTTTTCTTTTCTTGTTTCCCACTTGGCGTTTGCTATTTTTTTTCTTATTGACCGACCTTGGCCGGATGTAAGCGGGGATGACCCGTAATTAACTTTATGAATAAATGAAATCTTCTTTTTGTTATTTACCTTGTATCTGTTTTGTATCTCCCCTTTTCCCCCTTGGATTTTTCTTTGCATGCGTTTGAAGGGGTGATTTACCTTTGAGTTTCTCTGGTAGGCGTGTTAGTTTTTGACTGTTGGCGACTTTGTTTCTTCGACTCGGGGTGAGCAAGTCAGAACCGTAGCTTGGTGATAGCGGCACTTAGCCTTAGTCCCGGTTCGGGCGCGATCAAACTACTAGTTGTGATAATAAAAAATGCGGCTTTATAGTTTGACCGAGGACGAACTTTATGTGCCCCTAATCTTAGTTCGAGTAGGCATACTTATTTGAACAGCGAGGGTGCCTAGCTCGCGCCTTGATTCATTAAAGGTTGGGTTTTGTTGAGTTAAATGGTGAAGAGCTTGGTCCGAGTCCCGGTTCAACCGTAGTTACACTTGTTGGTGAACGCGCATGGCCTGAGTCCTAATTAAACTGTTGTTGAACTTTATCAATTTTGATGGTGAAGGCGCATAGCCTGAGTCTTGGTTCAACTGTTGTTGAACACGTTGGCGAAGGCACACAACCTGAGTCCCAGTTCAACTGTCATTGAACTTTATCAATTTTGATGCTGAAGGCGTATAGCCTGAGTCTTGGTTCAACCGTGGTTGAACTCGTTGGCGAAGGCACATAGCCTGAGTCCCAGTTTAACTGTCGTTGAACTTTATCAGTTTTTATGGCGAAGGCGCAAAGCCTGAGTCTTGGTTCAATCGTGGTTGAACTCGTTGGCGAAGGCGCACACCCTGAGCCCCAATTCAACTGTCGTTTAACTTTATCAATTTTGATGGCGACTGTGAGCATGTGATTTTTGCTTCACGAAAACTACTCCACAAGAAATCAAAAAATAAAAACAAATGTCCTTTGGATACAATTTTGAGAATTTGCATGGCATTTTTGGATAATTATCTGTATTTCTTGTCTGTGAATGTTTATTTTTGCTTTAATTAATTAAAAATACAAAAATATATGTTGCGTGCACATTTAGGATTTAATTGTGCAATTAGGAATTAATTGAACCATTTTTGGTTCTTAAACCGATTTGGTTTTTGATTAGTGTTTAATTTTGGTGTGATAATTATTTAAAGGTCAATTAGTGTTTTTATAACTTAATTTGGATTTTTACAACTTAATGTAGGAATTTTGGTATTTTAGGAATTGAAAGGAAAGTGGAAGAAAAAGAAGAAAAATGAAAATAATGGACAAATTCGGAACTAGGCCTCACTTTTTAAAATTAAAATTAAGTCAGGCCCAAAACATTTAAGGTCCAGTCCGTCTCCGTTATCCAAACGAAGTCTATATGGCCGTTAGATCCAAGCCATTGAATTGTTTCAATCCAACAGCCAAGATCACGTCTCACCCAACCCGACCCATCAACGTTTACCCAACCTGGTCCACCCTAAGCTAAACGGCACCGTTCCACTTCAATGATCAATCCAGACCATTGATCTCATCAGATCGAACGGCCAGGATTCCTCTCCTCCTCTCGTATATACCCCCCCCAAATAGACCCTGCCCCCAAACCACTACCCCCACCTTCGTCTCTCTCTTAGAGACTGAACAGACAACCCCCACCAAACCCTAGCCGCCCCCATTTGTTTTCGCCTGAAACTCGGCGGCAACAACGCCGCCGGCCACTGTACTAACACTACTAGACCACCATACCACTCTTAACTCAAATCCATGCCCCTAGTCTCTCGAATTGTCCCAGAACTGGTCGAATCTTCGATCGAAGAATCCCTCCCCAAACCTTGTCTTCTCCGATTAGCCCCAAAGTTACACCCGTTGACCCCCATACTTCCCTGGTCCTTAGTCCACCGGTATTTCCCCTCAAATACCCCTCAAACCACTCAACTGTCGAATCAAAGATCGAAGCTCCAGTCCCGTTAACTCGAAGATTCAACAGGATGGCAAAGATTTGGACTGAACTGGATCTTAGCCATGTGTTTTCACTTTGAGAACACATGATTAAGGTCCACTCGGGCCAAAGAGTTTGAAGGATTTTGCGATTTTTTGTTCGATATGACTTGTTTCCGGTATTTTTTCTTCTTCTTTTCTTTTTGTTTCTGTGTCATGATGAATTAAAGTTTGTTCGTATAGGTTAGTGTATCAAATGAGTTGAGTTGAGTCTGTTCATGATGAATTAAATTTGTTCGTCATGTTGAATTGATTTGATTAGTCATTCTTGTTGGTTTCAAATTGAGTTAAATATATATTTTGTCTCATTGGCTTCAATTCATTTTATCTCAATAATTGATTGGTTTTGATGTTTGAATGTTGTTGAAATAGATTAGTTGACAGTGTTCTTTGGTTTGTTTTGTGAGCTTTAAACTAATGAATCATTAGATTAAGGAGATGGTGAGCTGATTAAACTAATGAAATAGTTCAATCAGTAAAGAGGATTGGGTAGATGGTAGTTTCAGTGAATCTCATGGGTTAATTTGGGAATATGGGCAATCCAGGATTAAAAGTATAGTATACCCCATACTATTGAATTAAAAATTGGGAAAAGGGGATTAGTAGTGAAAATGAAAACATGTTAAGTACTTCTAGGAGTTGGAAAGCAAAGATAGCATGGGGGTAATAATGAAAAGCTCAAAAAGATACATATAGTAGAGGAATATTTGAAGCTGGAAAGTTAAAAAAATAAAGGGTAATAATAAAAGATCTTTTTTACAACTGTAAAGAAAAAAGGGTTGGGAAGGATCTAAGAGTTGGGTTATACTGAGAAGTAGACAAACACATAAGGGGGAGAAGAGTCTAACTTTGAAAATTGAGAGATATACCATAGAACACAAGGACACACATAAGAGTTGGGAAGATTCAGAAAAACAGAGAGATAGAGAGCATTGGAAGATTTCAGTTTTCTAATCAGTTAGAGAGAGTTTAATTGCTTCTTAGAGAGTATTTTGAGAGACTGAAAGCATCTAGTTTCTTTAACATCATTTTATGAGTTTTGAGAGTTAGTTTTGGAGTTCTTTTGATCATTGATTTAAAGTTTAGAGTTGTTCGTGGTTTGGTTTCAAGTAGCTTTTCGATTTAAGGCAAGACATTTTGAGATCACTTTGGGGTCGTATTGCAGTAGTGTGTTCCTGATTTCATTGCTAAGTTCATTTGGGCTTAGTTAAGCTTGTTTTGGCTTGTTCTGTTTGACCTGTTGGATTTAAAGCATTTTCGAGTTCCTGATCCATTCCAGGGCTGAAGCTTGGTGTAATTTTGGCTGTTGAATTCAAACTGTTGTCGCATGTTCTTACTCCCTCAGCTGACTTCTCCCTCCTCTTCATTTTGTGTTACGATTTCAAGTACACCTCTTGTATTTCCAGCTCACTTGAGATGAAATGAAATGCTGTTAGTTTTCCTGTTGAACTCCCTTGTATCTTTTAACTGGATATTGGGCAGGACTCTTTAGCATATAATAGATTAATAGGAGTATAACTGGACCGCTTTTCTGCTAATTTACCTTCTGGTCTCTAATTAATTTCTGTAATAAACTCTGGACTCGACCATTAACTAGTATGATGTTAGATAAATTAGATGTATTCCATGTGTTTAGCAATTTAGTTTGGTTCAGCTTGTGATGATAACATAGTGCAGAATTTCAGCAGGCCTCCCTGTGTACTCAACTGGATTTTTGGACTGTTTTAAACTTGTGATTGTCTAACAATGGTTCTCATATAGTTAACACATGTGTAGCATTTATTTCTATTTAAGAGAAGAGTCAGAAACAGTTTGAGGTTACCAGTGTGTGATGGCCGCGTCCAGTTTTGATTTGGAGCTAAACATGTATTTCAAGAATTGTTTTGTATTTTGCGTTAGTTAATACCAACGGATTGGCTACTAATGTCAAATCTTCCGTTTTCATTGAATTCCTTATTTCAACATAGGTTTTAATAGTATAGATTATTAATTAACATCAGCAACTCGATTGAACGACCAGGCACCATCAGCTCACCACTTAAACGAATGTTTGACAATTGGACATGTACGAAGTTTTTTTTTAATTTAAATAAGTGTACACTGTTGAACTTTAGTGCTATTTGGTAAACACAATCAGAAAAGTTGGGATGACCTTAGGTGTGCAAACGTTTAAGCAATTGTTGGCTTGCACGGCTTTATAAGTTCGATCCTCTAATCTCTTCGGCTTTACCTATTTTGACTGATTTGGGCTACTCCCAGGCCCAATGTCTGTGGCTATTGGGATCTTCGTCCAAAGTGTACGTATTATGTGGTGGGCTCTTTTGGCAATTGGCTTGTTAGTATTCAAATGGCCTACTGTGGGTTTTAAGTTAGGTAGCGGGTTCAAACTAAAAGGCGCTCCCTTTTGTTTGGATCCGGACTTGAACATGAAGCCCGAATTTTATAATATTAACTAATTTTTTCTTTTATTTTTTAATTATTAGAGACAAATAATATAAAAAAAACCATAGTTTACTTTAGGATAGGCCTTTAAAAAATAAATGAGATGAGCCTCGCTACACATAAATGGCGGGGCCCTCGATAAATGTCGTACTACTAATACTTAGATTTCGGGATGGGTCGTTTGGCGAATTTCATGACTTTTCCCCAAAGATAATAATGCGTTAGACGCTTTAGGCACGTGTAAATAATTTTACCTTCCTAACTACGGGTGCACATTTATGTGACCCAAATCCAAATCTCAACAGAGTCGAAATGTGTTGACAACCCATGTGAACTGGTGCAATGCGTTTCGAGATGCATTTTCACAATGTTGAAATTCTTATAAAATAATAATACTCAAAAGCGGTTAAAAGGTAAAAATGCACATAGGTTTTAATTTGTTATAAATCAGATAATTAAGTCAAATATGACAGTTGAGCGACCGTGAGAACCACGGAACTTGGGCATGCCTAACACCTTCTTCTGGGTTAACAAAATTTCTTATCCGAATTTTTGGTTCGGTGACTGTTAAACAGAGTCCTTCTTTTCCTCGATTCGGGATTCTACCGGTGACTTGGGACACTATAAATCTCCCAAGTGGTGACTCTAAAACTTTAATAAATGAATCTTATTTCAATTGTCCTTTAATTGGAAAAACTCCTTCGCGCCCTCGCGGGTGCCGGAAAAGGGGGTGTGACATCTCTGGCGACTCTACTGGGGATGGCAAACCCAGAACTTCGGTTTAGGGTATAAGAATTCGAGCTTGGAATAATTATTGTATTTGGCTTATTTATTATCCGATATTTATCATATGTTATCTTAAATATGCTAAATGTTGTTTTTTACCGCTTTGATAATTTTTGAACTGTGTATATAAACTGTCTTCTCACGCACCCCTCTGAGTCTTCTGAATATGACCTCGGGAATCGCGGATACGCGTCCCATTCTTTGTTGAGATAAAATCGGTGAACCTGGGCTCCCGGCAAAGTATTATTAGTCACCCATTTTTAAGAACGGGAAGGGTCCAGTAGTTAAGCCGGAAAAGCATAGCTCCCATTACGCTACCCCTTCCCAACTCGAGTTGTCCCCTCGTTTTATGGCCAATCTAGATACGCCTCACAAACATCTAAGATTTTAACCTAGTATAACAAAACTTCATGCCGGATCCCTAGTAGGAACGCTTATTTGCAATATGTTGCATCCGACTTAGGGGACTCAACACAGGGGTTGGGTCCGTCTAGGACAGGCAACCTGAAATGAAAGACCATCATGCTGCATCCTGTTGTTTTACGCATTTATTTGCTTCAGACTTGCATGCTGACTGGCTTTTAAATATCAAGGAAAATGAAAAGAAAAAGAGAGAAAAAGAAAAATAATGTAGAGAGATAACTACTCATTTTTAGTAAAACAAACCTGTAGTTTGTTTCATTTTTTCGTTAAAACATATATATAGTTTTCAAAAATATTTTTTCAGAAAATGTTTATTTGTTTGTCAATAAAAATATAGTATGCTTTACTTTCCACCGAGGATTGTTATCAAAAATAAGTTTATTAATTTTATGAAAAATAGTTTGTTTTGTTTCCCGAGTAGCGAGAAAACTCTGCTTAAACTTTGAGAAAATGAAGAAAAAAATGAAAGTGTGTTTTGGTTTAATTTATTTGAAAAAAAAAAACATAGGAAAAGCAAAGGAAAAGAGTTTTCAAATCTAGTTTATTTTCCTTGCCCAAATTACGATGACTTGATACGTAGGCAACCTCCATCAGGTTCAGCCCACATATTCAAAGATGGAGCATAAAATTTCGCATATGCATAAAACTTTCGTCACGTTTTATCATATCACTTTGTCTCCTGGGCAAGATTCCTGAGTTAATTCCTCCAAAAAACCTATTTAGTGTCGTTTCCTCGAGTTATGATTTGAACGCAACCTTATGCATATATGTGCAATTTGGATTCAGTTAGCAGGAGACCTGACAAGAGGCTGGGAAGAGTGCTCACCGTTGAAAATTGTCGACAAAGTGCCTAGGTTGTTGGAGCGGTGGTGGAAAAACATGGATGGGTTTGAGCAAGGAAAGATCAAAGACCATTTGAAAAACTTGGTAAACATTATGGAGATTGAGCCCAAATAAGAACTCATCGAAGCTTTGGTTCAATTCTGGGACCTGAAGAATAATGTGTTTCATCTCAATGGGTTTGAAATGACTCCTACCATGGAGGAGTTCGTTGAATATACCGATCTGGGGTGTAAAAATCGAACAAAGAGACTTTTGTCTCCCAGGGACATTACTAGTACTAAGTTCCTTGAGAAGATATGGATCAGCCACACTGAGATAGCACATGTGGTGCAAGGGCAGGTCCACCTAGATTTCTTGTATGACAGGTACGGGCATGAAGGAGGGTTCTCAAAACACGGTAAGAAGCTAATTAACAAGCAAAATCAACACACATGGCGAGGTCATGGACGGAAAGTGTTCATTGTAGCTTTCTTAGGGTGCATTGTCTTCCCGAGAGGGGATGAGAAGATCAACATTCGGTTATCTGGGATAGTCATAGCCATGATAAAAAGAAATGATTCCTTCATTCTTCCAATGGTGCTAGCAGATATCTTCCGTACCCTGACCAAGTGCTGGGAAGGAAAAGGTTCCTTTGAAGGGTGCAATCTCCTACTCCAAGTGTGGTTCATGGATCATCTTTTCCGATGTCCTTATCAAGTAGACCACCGTACTTGTTGGGGCAATCATGTTCTCCAATATAATACTAACTGAAGAGTGAGTTAGAAATCTGTATATTCCCAGAAAGTGTGAACGATTGGAAAGAGCGTCTTCACCCCTTAACAGATGACCAAATCACATGGAATTATCCATGGTTCACCAAAGAATATGTCATCTATAAGTCATCTTTCACCCGTTCTGATCTTGATGGGGCTTCGAGGATATTAGCCATATGTCACCATGAGAGTTCTACGTCAATTAGGTCACAAGCAGATAGTGCCCCCGGTAGAGGTTATGGAAAATTTCATTTAGGAAGCAACATCTGAGGATCCCATTCGGTTAAATTATGCCCAACGTGTTTGGAATGGCAGCAAGATACTCGAATGTAGCACCATGGTGGCCGATCGAGAAAGGGGTGAGATAAATCCATCTTATCTTGAGTGGTTCTATAATCAAAAGGCTATTGCAGATAGACCAGGGACAGTTGTAAAGAGCACTGCAGAGTGGGAAGCTGAGATTCAAAACAGGGTTGGACTAGCTAAAGAAGAGATGACAAAGGTTTATGAATATGATATCGGAGCACTACAAGAGGAGCTCGGCATCGTTATAATAGACAGGGAAATGTTATATGATGTTTTAGAGGAAGAGAAAGCTTAGTGGGCATGAGAAAGGTGATCATTCAAATCCCAAATTCAAAAGAAGAACACAATCACAACCGCTCAGCAACAAGAAGAAAGAGAAGCACAGTTCCGGGTAGTCCGTGATCATGAGCGCATGAGTTACACTCCACTAATCAAGAGTTTAAGAGATTAGTTAGAAGGAGCTGAATCGAGCAAAAAGCGATAGATTGCAGAATTTGAAGAATAAAGATATCACTACCAGCGTATGATGAATCGGATGGAGGAGGAGTCACTAGAAATTCGGCACCAGAAAGATATGGCCTTGGACCGCGAGCATGATGCGTTGGATCTCGCTGAGACCCGTGGTTAGCAAAATCAAGAGTTGCATATGGCCCAGGAATACGTTAAAGGGATAATCCTCAAGGTATCCATCTACACCGCAAGAGCATGCAAGGGTTGCCAGGGAATGATGCCCGAACGATTTGCGGAAGTATCATTGGGTGTTGCTCATCATATATCTGCAGATCTGGAGAGGATATACAGTAATGTTGGGGGTTAGCCACAGGGACAAGAGCCTTGATTACAGTAATGCTAGTGGATTCCACTACAGAGATCGAAGACGTTTTCTAGTTATCAGTCATTTTCAGCATGCTTTCGTTATTTCGAGTCTTTTTTATGTTTTGAGTCTTGTTGTTTTTCCTCTCTATCCTAAAAATCTATTTGAGTCAGGCATGATTTTGTTTATCCTTATGCACTTTCGCTTTTCGAGTCTTGTACCAAAAGAAAATTATATTAAAAATTAATGAAAAGCATTTTGTAAATCGAAACGTGGAAATAATGCACCAGAACTACGCTTGGTTTTATTCATGCGGGGTCATGATACGTAGGCAATCCACATAAGATTCGACTACCTTAAAATAAGAAAAAGAAAAAGGAAAATGAAAAAAAATATGCACAACTAATAAAAAGCCGAGATGACACATGTGGTAAGAAGCAAACACATGATAGAAATGGTTAAACTGCCTAGGTATATTGCATATCAACGTGTAATAACATATCTGTTAAACTCTGAAAACTAACAAGCTTGTTGCATTTTAGAGATTTTTAGCAGTTAGCTTGTTAGAGCGTACTGGCCAATTACCATTACCAAAAAAGATCAAAAGGTCCAATCCCAAAGATCGTGTCTAGTTCAAATAAAAGCATTGAAGAAGAAAAGTCAGAGATGCAGACAATGAAGGAGGAAATGGATAGGTTAAGACAACAGATAACAGTGATGCACCTATCCTGGGGTGGGGGACAACCATCACATATCCTTCCCACTACTGCTATCCGTGCATCAACACAGGCTCCGGGATGTCCACCCACTGATCCATCAGCAAGTGCCCCAATTTACCAATATTACCATTATTACCAAAGGAAAGCCCCTTACACTTCCCAAACTCCAACACCCAAGCAAAATCCCCCCGCACCAGTTACCCCTGTTTTCGTGGCACTTCCACCCGCCATGTTACAAAAATCATCCAGTGAGCCACTATTTCAGATTCATGACAACCATTGCTATTCTCCCGAGCCTACTTTTAACGCTCCTGAACCACACTCCTACACCCCTCACTGGGACAACCCAGCAGAACCGGAAAGGCAATTCAGGAATCCGGAATAGGAGGAAGTCATTCGAAAAGTCAAGAGCCTGGAGAAATCCTTCAGGAATATGGTTTAGGCAACCAAGTTAGTGTTACCTACAAAGATTTGTGTCCTTTTCCATACTTTCAGCTACCCGCAGGGTTCAAAATGCCCAAATTTGATTTCTACGAAGGGCATGGTGACCCAGTTGGCCACCTCCGAGGGTTCTGCAGTAAAATGAGAGGAGCAGGAGGGAGAGATGAATTATTGATAGCTTATTTCAGTTAGAGCCTGGGAGGTTCCGCGCTAGAATGGTACATGAGGCAAGATCCCGGCAAGTGGTTCACATGAGATGACCTGGCGCAGGCATTCATTGGCCATTTCCAGTATAACCTCGAAATAATCCTTGATCGCCTATCACTGTTGAAGCTAGAAAAGAAGCCCGCGAAGAGCTTCAGAGAATTCGGGTTCTGCTGGAGGGAACAAACAGCAAGAGTGGATCCTCCAATAAGGGAAAATGAAATGGTAGATTACTTCTTACAAACATTGGAACCAACCTAGTTCGGTCACCCAGTAACGTCCATGGGTAAATCATTCAATGAAGTGATAAAGATGGGAGCCATGATTGAAGAAGGCTTGAAATCTAACAAAATCATGAGTTATTCAGCATTGAAAGTGACCACTCAAGCCATCCAGAGTGGTACTGGAGGAGTGCTCGGGAAGAAAAGAAAAGAAAATGTAGCAGCAGTTGAGTCCAGAGCTTGGTTTGGATCTAGAGGCCCTGCACCCCATTATAATCAACCCCAACCCCACCAACAAAATTTCTTCCATACTCCATATAGCCACCCACAACATTAGTACCCAACACCCGATCCTCACTTTTCCGTCTACCATGCCCAAACATATGCTCAACCTCCCATCCAGGCACCATGGTGTGCACCGACCCCACAAAATAACTACCCACCCCCAAGAGCATACAGAAACCCCACTGGTATGAGATTCCATCCAAACCAAGCTTTCAGAAATGACAGAACACCAAGCCAAAGACTTTCACTCCCTTGGGAGAGTCTTACACCAGTTTATTTCATCGATTGAAGCAGGTACGATTGTTGAATCCAATCGAGGCCAAGTTTCCAAATCCCCCTCCAAGGAATCTTGATCATACAGTGAGTTGTGAATACTCTTCAGGATGCCCTAGGCATGATACAGAGAAGTGCTAGAAATTAAAAAGAGCTATCCAGGAGCTTATCGACACTCATTGAATTGAGGTGCAGACCCCGGCAAAACCCAACATCAACCAAAATCCACTACCAGCCTATCACGAGACCAATATGATCGAGTTGGTACAAGCAAAAGAGGGATATGAAAAAGCCTCTCAAACCGTAATGATGGTCAGGTCAAGCAGAAGCAGGACGACAAATGGACCGATTGATGACAAGTCACTCATCAATGAGGAAAGGGCACATAATAAACAAGTAGTGATAAAGGAGTCCACAGGCAAAATATTTGTGAAACCAGGAGAGATGAAGATAGTTGTACCAGGAGCAACAATCAAACATGTTCCGACTGTAGAAGGTGCTCGCATAGATCCCATCATCATCAATCCAGCAATTCAGTTACCAATAGTTGACAACAAAGCTATCCCATGGAACTATGACCGGGTAACAGTGACCTATAAGGAAAAGAGGTCAAGGAGGAAGTCTGTGAAGCACAGGGGTTAACCCGCTCAGGGAGATGTTTCGTTCCTGCAGAATTAAGGAAGGCCATCTCGGTAACAGTAAAGAAACCTGTGACCAACGAAAAAGCACAAGAGTTTTTAAAGAAGATGAAGTTGCATGATTATTCCATCTTAGAGCAGCTCAAGAAAACTCCGGCTCAAATCTCTTTACTGTCATTACTGATCCATTCTGACCAACATTGGCAAGCCTTGATGAAAATCCTGAATAAGGCCCATGTACCTGATAAGATCTCCGTCAGTCACCTAGAAAAGATCACAAACAGGATATTCGAGGTAAACAGGGTTACCTTCACTGATGATGAGTTACCTGAAGAAGGTACCGCGCACAACAAAGCCCTTTATCTTACGGTGAAACGCAAGGAGTCTGTGGTTACCCGAGTCTTGGTCGACAACGGATCCATCGCAAATATCTGTCCTCTTTCTACGTTGAACAAACTAAAAGTGGATATCAATAGGGTATGCAAGAACATCATCTATATTCGGGGTTTCAACGGAGGAGGTAAAGCATCGGTCGGAGACATAGTGTTGGAGCTGACAATTAGGCCTATGGCATTCACCATGGAATTCCAAGTGTTAGATATGGTAGTCTCATACAACCTTTTGATAGGACGACCCTGGATTCATGCTACAATGGCAGTTCTGTCTACCCTGCACCAGTTGGTCAAATTTGAGTGGGACTGGCAAGAGATTGTGGTTCATGGAGAAAACAATCTACATTCTCCGCACTGCACCATTGTTGCCCTTTGTTGAAGTATAGGATGGTGTCGGACCATGGGTGTACCAAGTTTGTGACGCGATCTCAGTCAAGAAAGTTTTGGAGGGAGAATACACTCCAAATACCAAGATAACCTCTACATATGTCATGGTAGCCTGCGAAATGTTGGGAAACGACTTTGTGCCCGGTAAGGGTTTGGGTACATCTCTGCAAGGTATTGTACAACCAGTGTCCTTGTCGGAAAATGTAGGAACTTTTGGTTTGGGATTTGAACCTACATCGGAAGACATCCGACGAGCTAAGAGGATTAAGCAGAAGACGTGGGTACTTCCAAATCCAGTCCCATGCCTCTTCTGATCTTTTGTTAAGTCTGGAGCTAGAAGACGTCCAGCAACGAGGATTCCCGGTCCTACAGTTAAACCGGATGAGGAATTTCTGAGAAGGTTCGAGAATCTATTCATTGATGTGAACATGATAGAAGATGGAGAAGGGTCTAGCCATACTGAAATACAATTTGTAAGGCCAAAAACAAAACTGAATAACTGGAACGCTACACCTCTTCCCGCCCGAAAGGAGTCTTGGTAGTTTGCTTTGATTTTCCTTCAAGTTTGTTTGGGATTATTTCAGGGTTGTAGTCCAGTTTATTTTGTTTTCAAGTTTGCTTTTTAAAGTGTGAAAACCCTGTATCTTGTATTTTTTTAATGAATTAAATTTTGTTCCCATTATTTCTGATTTTGTTTTATTCTTCCTTTTACTTTTCCGAACAACATTCTTTCCACTGATCTTTATGATATGGCATACATAAGGAATCTTCAACCTAGTCTAGAAAATCAATTTGGGTCAGAAAATCATGCAAGAAATAAGAAATGATGAGAGTGAATCAGAATACGACGAAGATGAAGCCTTAGAAGAAATCGACAAAGAACTGAGTCATTTCGAGGAAAAGCCCAAACCCAATCTAAATGATACAGAAGCCAGCAATCTAGGAGACGCAGATGACATTAGAGAAACCAAAATAAGCGTCCATCTTGAACCAAACCTCAGGGAAGAATTAATTAAAACACTTGTTGAGTTTAAATATGTTTTTGCATGGTCGTACGACGACATGCCGGGTCTTAGCACTGATTTAGTGGTTCATAAATTACCCACTGATTTAGTATTTCCTCATGTCAAACAGAAATTGAGAAAATTCAAAACAGATATGAGTGTGAAGATTAAGGAATAAATAACCAAACAATTGGATGCAAAGGTTATTTGGGTCACTAAATATCCAGAATGGTTGGCTAACGTTGTGCCGATACCGAAGAAGGATGGAAAGATCAGAGTATGCGTTGACTATCGCAATCTCAACAAAGCAAGCCCAAAGGATAACTTCCCACTACCCAATGTCCACATCTTAATTGACAACTGCGCAAAGCGAGAGGTTGGATCTTTCGTGGCCTATGCTGGGTATCATCAGATTCTTATGGATGAGGAAGATGTGGAGAAGACGACTTTTATCACACCATGGGGAACCTATTGCTACTGGGTGATGCCGTTTGGTTTAAAGAACGTTGGGGCAACTTACATGAGGGCGATGAACGTTATGTTTCATGATATGATACACAAAGAAATCGAAGTGTACGTCGATGACGTGATCATAAAGTCAAAAAATCAGGCCAACCACAACGATAATTTGAGAAAGTTTTTCCATAGACTTCGTAGATACAACCTCAAGCTTAACCCTGCCAAATGCGCATTCGGTCTCTCGTCAGGAAAACTATTGGGATTCATAGTCAGTCGGCGAGGCATTGAGTTGGACCCATCAAAGATCAAATCCATCCAAGAACTGTCGGTACCAAAAAACAAAACCAGAGTAATGAGTCTTCTAGGAAGGTTAAATTACATTAGTCAGTTTATTGCTCAGCTCATATTGACATGTGAACCTATTTTTAGGTTGTTGAGGAAGGACGCTGCAGTCAAATGGACTGAAGAATGTCAAGAGGCGTTTGACAAGATAAAAGGGTATTTGTCAAACCCACTTGTGTTGGTTCCACCTGAACCCGGGAGACCTCTGATTCTTTATCTAACAGTTTTGGAAAGCTCATTTGGCTGTGTATTGGGGCAGTATGACATCACCGGAAGAAAGGAACATGCCATTTATTATCTCAGTAAGAAGTTCACAATTTATGAAGTTAAGTAGACTCATCTTGAAAAGACATGTTGTGCCCTAACTTGGGTAGCAGAAGTTGAAGCATTATTTGTCTTCCTACACTACTTATCTCATTTCACGCTTGGATCCATTGAAGTATATTTTCTAGAAACCTATGCCCACAAGGAGGTTAGCAAAATGGAAGATATTACATACGGAGTTTGACATCGTCTATGTGACGAGGACGGCTATGAAAGCTCAAGCCTTAGCTGATCACTTGGCTGAAAATTCTGTTGATAATGAATACAAACCTTTGAGGACGTATTTTCCTAATGAAGAGGTGCTGCATATAGATGAGTTGGAATTGACCAGGGTACAAGGGTGGAAACTTTTCTTTGATGGAGCTGCGAATGCAAAAGGAGTTGGAATAGGAGTGGTACTTATCTCTGAAACAGGACATCATTATCCTGTTAAAGCTCAACTGCATTTCTATTGTACCAACAACATGGCTGAGTATGAAGCATGCATTTTGGGGTTGCGGATAGTTGTGGACATGGATGCCCAGGACGTCTTGGTCTTGGGAGACTCAGACTTTCTAGTGGCACACCTCTTTTTTCATATGCTACTTTACCCACGAGGGCATAGAGGAGTTTTTCCAATTTAAGGACAGTCGGAACGGGATTAGTTATTCAAATTATTTAGAGTCGCCACTTGAGAATATAATGGTGTCCCAAGTCACCGGTCTAATCCCGAACCGAGGAAAATTTGACTCTATTACAATCTGCGAACTAGAAATCCTTATAAGGAATTCTGTTAACCCGGGAGAAGGTGTTAGACACTCCCGAATTTCATGGTTCTAGCACGGTCGCTTAACTGTTGTATTTATTTTCATCTAATTCCAATTATATGTTTTTAATTATGTGCATTACTATTCCACTTATCAATTTTTAAAGAATTGCAACGTCATGAAAATGCATTCCTTAACCACACCGTACCATTACACCGGTGGCTTGAGATATATTTCGAGAATTTGGGTCACATAAATGTGCACCCGTACTTGAGAATGTATATTAAAATTGTACCTAAAGTATCCATTTCTTATTACTTTGGGAAAGACCATGAAATTATCTAAACAGTCCTTCCGAGTCTAAAAATATTATAACAATTATTTGAGGGCCCCGTGTATTTTAGCTTATAACGAGGCTCATCTCATTGTATTTTTTAGAGGTCGAACCTATTGTGTGCTATTGTTTTCTATCACTATTTTTTTCTTAACTACCATAACTATTAATGCAATTTTATTTTATATTCCATTCACATCCAGGCCACTATATGTTTTGGGCCTGGAAATCGTGTTCAACATAAGGAGAGTGCACAGAAGTGCATTGGGCTAATTAGAGCCCAATTCATAATTGTTGGCTCATTTTTTATAGACTTGGAAGCCATTAATTGAATCTAGCTTCTTTGCCTGATCACTCCCAAATTTTTAACCAAATCCAAAACATGTTTAAACATTCTATTCAGGCTAATTATATATGTACATGAGTATTACAACTTCAGTATCAGAACTTAACTAAAATTAACACTGATTTTATTTATATACTACTGTCCAGTTACCAGATTAATTAGGCTGAGTTTATTAATCAAAATGTGTGCTTATTCAATGCAGAAATTACCTTATTATTTGTAAATCTGGAATTTCTAAACTAGATATACAGTTGACATATTTTAATTAAATCCTGAACTTCATTCGTATTTGATTCATGTTTCATATGTGGTTTTTGAACTTAAAAATGAGCTATAAAGATAATTTAAACAACTTAGGAGCATAAACGTAAACTACTTCGTGCTTTTCTTATTAACAATTATTGATTCAGAAACATAACTAACAAGACTACCTCAATATTTGTATTAATCTCTTGGTTTAAGAACAAATGAAAATCTACAAGTAATCAACTAGATTTTAACCAGTTTTTGAATCTACGATCTAAGAGATCATTTTTAACTGATCTACTTAGTATTATCCTATATTAACATCTAAACTAAAGACTCTACTGAATCATTAGCTTCAGTTCAGAATTTATACAGTCCAAGCCCACAATATACATAAAATCGTAACAAATTATATAGATCTAAAGTATTATATATCTATAATATGAGCAGAATCAGAAGTAACAGAAAAACTAATGATAATTTCATATCTTCAACAGCCTTAATTACATCCTCGAAGATCAGGAGTGTACCTGGTCAAATTGAAATGAGACTCAATGTCACGACCCAAACCCCGATAGTGATGGCGCCCAACACATTTCTAGGCAAGCCCGACCATCTTATCCATTTAAACCAGCCAATTATAAATCAATACTGATTAATCGGCGTAATTAGCTTGTCAATAAAATAAATCAAGAAGTGTAGAAATGAAATACACGAATGCAGTCCCAACCAAATCGTGGTGTCACAAGTCTGAGCCTCTACAAATGAGATCTACTACAAACTACAAGTCTAAGCAAAGTGACAACAACAAAATGATAAGGAAGGAGAAAACAGGTTCTGCAGACACCGGTAGCTACCTCGTAGTCTCCGCAAAAGTAGATATGAGTAAGCGGCTACAACAACTCAACTGCACTCGGGCACCTGTGAATCTGCACAGAAAGTGCAGGGGAGTAGGGTGAGTATATTTCAACTCAGTGAGTAATAATAATAAACAATAACTGAAAATAAGAACTCATGTACTATCACTAAACAGTTCTAAGGCAAACCCCCACAGGTAAGTCATCACTACAGTGAGTACTCTGATCTCGAGTCCACATCTAACTCAACAAGGTCCCACACCGACCAAATCCTCACTCGTACCGCTACGGTGTACAACCAACTCTATGTATGTAAATATATACATATGTCCATAATGTATAAGTATTTAAGTATGTATAAGGATATGAATAAGTATAATGCTGCGGCGTGCATCTCGCTCCAATACATATACCGCTGCGGCGCGCAGCCCATTCCATTTAACGTCGATGGCGCTTACTAGGGGTGTATACAAACTTTGTAGGGGCTCCCTAGGCCCAAGCGCTATGATGCTGCAGCGTGCAGCCCGATTGTAAGGCCCCGTAAAATTTTTGTGCATAAAACCTAGTAGCTATGGAGTCATGGTCCGAATAATGTGTTACAAATGCATAGAATTCTTCGCGGTGAGCTTGCGAGCCGCGGTTCGGACCCTTGGTAGTGATTTAAGTTTCAAAAATGTAGAGAATTAATTTTTCCGAAAAGTGTCAATTATGCGGTCAAGAATGAGACCGCAGATCTGCTATGCGGACCGCATTCTTGCTGCAGAGCTTAACAGAAGTCTCCCAAAATCATGTTGAAAATGCGGTCGATATGCGATCGCATAATGAATCTGTGGTGCACTTTGCGACCGCTAATCAAGAATGCGGACCGCATATTGGTCGCATTCTGTAACAGACCTTGAGTAATTTTTGAGGCCATTCCGCAGTCACTATGCGGACCGCATGTTGATTCTGCGGTCGCAAAGTGCACCGCAGATTCGCCCCGGCCCATATTTTTGTAACATTTTGACCCGATCTCTTCTTTAATATATGTCACGACCCCAAACCCCGGTCGTGATGGCGCCCAACACATTGCTAGGCAAGCCCGACCATCTTATTCAATTACCAGCCAAGTATAATTAATACTAATTAATCGGCGTGATTAGCCTGTTTTCATAACAAATCAAGAAGTGTAGAAATGAAATACAAGAACACAGTCCCAACCAAATCGTGGTGTCACAAGTCCGAGCCTCTACAAATGAGATCTACTACAAAATCAAGTCTAACCAGAATGGAGACAACAAAATGATAAAAAGAAAGAGGTCGGGTACTGCGGACGTTGGCAGCTACCTCGAAGTCTCCACGGAATGGGGATAATAAAGCAGTTGCGATAGCTCAACTACCCTCCTGAACCTGTATATCTGCTCAAAAAGTGCAGGGGAGTGGGGTGAGTATATTTCAACTCGGTGAGTAACAATAATAAACAATAACTGAAAATAAGAACTCCTGTACTATCACTAAACAGTTCTAAGGTAACCCCCACAGGTTAGTCATCACTATAATGAGTACTCTGATCTCCAGTCCACATCTATCTCATCTAGGTCCCACACTGACCACATTCTCGCTCGTACCATTACGGTATACAGCCATCTCAATATATGGAGACATATACATCTGTCTATAACATATAAATATTTCAGTATATATATGAATATGAATAAGTATAATGCTGCGGCGCGCAGCCCGCTCCAATACATATACCGCTGCGGCGCGCAGCCCGCTCCAATACATATACCGCTGCGGCGTGCAGACCGCTCCATTTAACATCGACGGCGCTCACTGGGGGTGTATACAGACTTCGGAGGGGCTCCCTAGGCCCAAGCACTATTATACTGCGGCGTGCAGCCCGATCCACACATGTATTACTGCGGCGTGCGGTCCGATCCAATATATATATGTATATATATTTATACTGCTGC
Organism: Nicotiana noctiflora; assembly: GCA_032618575.1. Classification (NCBI taxonomy): domain Eukaryota; kingdom Viridiplantae; phylum Streptophyta; class Magnoliopsida; order Solanales; family Solanaceae; genus Nicotiana; species Nicotiana noctiflora. The sequence continues at coordinate 361,625 of JASVEL010002101.1, read as the reverse complement.
GGCGCGCAGCCCGATCCCATAATATATACAACGCTCACTGAGAATGTGTGCAGACTCGGACTCCGAAGGGGCTCCTACAGCCCAAGCGCAATAATACTGCGGCGTGCAGTCCGTCCCACATGTATGTTACATGTATATTACATGTATATTACTGCGGCGTGCAGTCCGATCCAATATATATACTGCTGCGGCGTGCAGCCCGATCCAATATAGGTATATATATATAATACCTCATAATGAGTCCTCGACCCTATCCTAGTCAGTATATACTTGGCCTCTCAGGCCCAATATAATATATCACAGTGGGTCCTTGACCCTGTCTCAGTCAATATAGACTTGGCCTTCCGGGCCCAATATAACATCTCATAGTGGGTCTTTGACCCTATCTCATCTCAATCGGTATAGACTTGGCCTTTCAGGCCCGCTCAGCTAGAACAGGGAATTCCACCCTAGATAATCTCTCTCAATGTACACATCTAGTACGGGCTCATATTATGCTATACAACTAGAGCTACGGCTGAGTGTATGTTTCCAACACGATATAAGGGTCACCTAGCTCTATAGGTTCCCTAATGCTCTACAGATCGGCACAAGGCCCCAAACATGGCTATCAGCCCAATTGCACAGTTATAAACTTATTATCAGTCATAACACACAGTATACTATTAGTCGGGAAGGACTAAGTCCGAACCTCCAACCACCATGTCACCACGCCCGTCATGGAACGCGTGTCTCATCTCAATATAGCACTGTGAAGTGCTAGTACGGGGTTTCAAACCCTCGGTACATTATTTACTACTACCACTCACCTCGAACCGGTAGAAGCTTCATGCCCGCGACGCCTTAGCTCCTCGAACCGGCATCCACGCATGTCAAAACTAGTCAAAATCAGTACAAATATATCAAAATAGGCTAATGGAACATAACCCAATCGAAAGAACTCGAAAAATATCAAAAATCACGAAATTGGCAAAACCCGAGCCCCAGGCCCACATCTCGAAAAATTTCGAAACTCATATTTTCGGAATCCTCGTCTCTCTACGAGTCCGTACATACCAAGAACTCCCAAATCGGACCACAAATGACCCTTCAAATCCTAAATTTTCGTTTTTGAAAAGTTTATAAATTTCTCCGATTTCTTCCATTTGATTCACTAATACTTGATGAAAATAACCATGGAATCATTAAGTATAATCAATTTTGGATAGAGAACACTTACCCCCATCCATATGGTGAAAATCGCTTCGAAAATCGCTTCAATCCGAGCTCCATAGCTCCAAAAATGAAGAAATATCTCGGACTGCTCCAAATTAAATGTCCAGCGATTTTCACATCTGCGGTTACTGTTCACCGCAGGTGCGATTTCACTGTTCATTGCTTCTGCGGAACTGTTCATCGCAGAAGCGGAAAATCACTGTTCACCCGCTTCTGCGGGTACTGTTCATCGCAGGAGCGAAAATACCAGATTTGCCCCAGAAAATTGCAGCAGCTTTTTATTTCACTAAAAATGCTATAACTCAATCATACGAACTCGGAATTCGACGATTCTTTTTCCTATGACTCCGTAATTTTGATACGGATCCAGTGGTTCAAACAAAACTGAATTTGGATCTCATTTGCTAAGTGAAATACCAATTTTTCTCGTTAAACAATTAACTCACATATCGCGTCAAAAACCCAATCGCGACTTGATGAAATTAAACCAAAATTTCCAGATCAGTCCTATAATTCATGATTTAAATTCTCGAAGTCTCGAAGTTAAATTTGGATATCTAGAACTAAAAATAGACCTTTTGATCATTACATTTACGCTCAAAACTGCAAATATCTTCCAAAAATGACCCGTTGGGCATCCGAATTTACCCCGAAGCCTCCGGGACCTCAACCAAAAGTACTAACACCTCTTATAACATCATTCAAACTTGTTCCAATCATCAAAACTCTATCGTTAACATCAAAATCGTCCTTTTTCAACAAATTCAAGCTTAAGTTTAACTATAACTTTCCAAATTCTTATTCGATCAAAAACCCGACCAAACGACCTCCGAACGACCTGAAATTTTGCAGGCACATCCAAAATCACCTAACGGAGCTACTGCAATAGTCGGAATTCCATTCCGACTCCCGGATCAAAATCTCACCTACCGTCCGGATTTCGCCAAAATTCAACCTTAGCCAATTCAAGCCTATTTCTACACCGGACCTCTAAATTCAATTCCGATTGTTCCCCTAAGTCACAAATCACCTCCCGGAACTAACCGAATCATCCGAATCCGATTTCGAGTCCTCTAACTAAATAGTCTAGTTGACTTTTCTCAACTACTCCTTCTTCTAAGAGACTTTCTGTCTCAATTTCAATCAAACTCAACCCGGATTGACTCTAACTCACCCAACATGCATATTACAACATCGACAAGCATATAACGGGGGTATCGGGGTGATAACTCACATGATGACGGGCCGGGTCATCACATTCTCCCTAACTTAAGCAAACGCTCGTCCTCGAGCGGACCAAGAGGTCTACTGGAAGTGACCCAATAGCAGAATGACCTTACCAAGCATATATTCGGGGCGATAGCACTTCACCCTATCTTTCATAAGTCCGATAACATAGTATAGCTGAATTTCCACAGTCTAACTGAACCATAAACCACATTGCACTTTCCGAAATCATATACCAGTTTGAATCCCACATCTATACTCAGAGTACACACGATCCAACTGTAATAGCCAACTCACCACTCCGGGTGATATCACATGATGTATCAAACAACACGATCACTCGATACGATAGTCTCTAATCACGACAACTGGCCACGATAACCAAATACTAGCAGAAAGAACCTTTCTCATTAGATAGAGTCTTATTCCAACACCTTCATATCCTACCCACGGCAACTGAAGCACGCGATATACCGAACCCATCTCTCGGGTCAACCATTCGTGAATCTATTTCCCTTTTAAAATTGATACCACAATAAGTTTCGGAGCCAAACCTCGATATTACCTTTCTAACGAGCTGAAATCATATATGCTCGCTCTCATTAATGACTTGAATGATCATTTCGGTTATAACACACCACACTGGTAACATGACACCTCAGCATCGGCCTAGGCCACAACGAGCACAACACAGGCTCCAATAAGAACGATCTGAACACACTCGAATCATGACAACTGACTCGCACAAAGAGCCATAATTCAAATTCTTCGATACCATCACAACACATAACTGAGATTCTGGTCTCACATCATAGAATTAGAGTGCCCGAATCCTCCTCGAAAGGTCATAACATCACGTGGCCTTGCCACAACTCATGATTCTATCCAAACACTATTACTCATGGAGCACCTCAAGTCGCAATGCTCAAAACGGTCAGCCACACACATATTTAGGTCCGAACTCAAGCAATCAATCACACGCGGTGATACATTTAGTATATGCTATCGAATCTTGAATGGACACAACCGATGTGCTATTCCCCGAGCGATACCCAATACGGACTATTCCTCAGAAGAGAGGAAGTATTGTATACAAGGTACATATAGGAAGCTATATTTCCCACATCACACCGTTGCGGCGCGCAACCCATTCCAATAGCATACCTGTGGCGGCGTGCCACCCGATCCAGATACCATACCTGTGGCGGCGTGCCACCCGATCCAGATACCATACATGTGGCGGCGTGCCACCCGATCCAGATACTATACATGTGGCGGCGTGCCACCCGATCCATGCATAAATCTAGCAAAAGGGAATGCACATCGACTCAAGTTGCTCATTGCAACAAACATGTATATATAGCCTCGAACTCGGTCACATGAAACTCATCCGACAAAGTTCCTCAATACCGGAACTGAATCAATGGTAGATACCTCTACACTGACATCCGCCACGAAGGCCCAACTGGCAAAGCAATACCTACCAACCGTCCGCTGGCTCTAGGGTACATCCACCCTGCTGGAGCATGATCTAATGCGCTCTGCCATGCAGTTTGCGACATGTTTCTGACATAGTCCATATCACATTAGTCTAGACAGTCTGACTTATGACAACCAGCCTGCAATCATATATCATTATTCAAATTCGTCATATCAAGTGACGAGATAGCCACTAGGGCTTCCAATTTCCGATAACCGCTACACTGTGCCGATACACACGATATACCACCGTTGCGTAGGCGGGTTACGAGAACTTCTAGTCTCCAACACATACATAACACAGGAATCACTATGCCTTGATTTCGTACTTCACCGTGCGATTACATAACGCACCTCAAGCGTCCATTCATACCACGAAAGCCATTCATAAATTTCACTATGTCATCAACGACTCAATTATTACAGTCGATCCAACGAGAAAATACCACCATACCACTAGATATTATCAATTTACATTACCTTGTCCATTTGCACCATATACCCTGCCAAATTACTAGAATAGCAGTACCATTTTCTTAAATCATCAGAAAGATCAATTCTTGAATCACCTGCAGCCGTCCGCGCTGCTCAATAATTTTATTGACTTCCCATATATTATGAACCGATCTCAAAACCTTGAATATGCCATTATCAACTTTCCATAACACATCGCGTATACCATATCACACTAAGACAACATGGAAATTCATATCCCTTTCCTCCGTTGCAAACATCGGCGCACTCAACTCATCAAGGGCTTTCATGATCCCATATAGAGAAAACTCATTACACAATCCCTGCCTTGCATACCAACAGGAAAATACACTCATTTTCAAACCACGGTATAACACATCGCAAACTCTTTCTCCCAATTACATTGCATAAATTAAACCGCCAGGACTAAGTCCTTATACCCATATCAAGTTACACAACTGCCAGCACTCAAAAGCTTTGCTGCACAATATCTGCAAGACTCATCACTTCAAACACATACCATGAATTAATCGTATTCCTTATCATACCGCTTCAGTTTATTAACAAGTTGTTCCATTTACCCAGTTTCCTTTCCGATTCATCTCTAATTTCATATCATTCTTTACTGTAGTACGGCAATGCCTCAACCCTTTTTACCACACAAGACTCGTACACAAGACCACACTGTCTAAGACCCATAGGCCACTGAATACTCTCTCAGTGTTCCCAGAAGTACCACGTTCTACCACACTTTATTTTGATGAACTTCCCGCGATTTTTAAATTGTTATCATTACTTCCCAATACGGATACGTAGAATCTCATCCTTCACATGATATAACACAAGCCTTGATCTTCTCTAATGAAACCGCCATCTTTAGCCACATACACAAATCTTAAGGCACCTGACTGTTACAAGCAAAATCTTGAACACTGCAAAACCATTCTCGGGCATCATTCACCCTTATTCAGCTGTAATTCAACTGTCCCATTGAGTAGAACCACTCGTGTTTTGTTAGAACTCTGACATCGCAGAACATGATTACTTACAGGTACAATTCGCTATCTTTCTTTTCTATACACCGAACATTCCTTACCAACGGTAGTTCAAAACATCCTAGTATTTCTTCACATCTACGAAGCGCCATAACCTTGTCAGAATTTTCCCAACATACTTAAAGACAGTGCCCACATAGCACACAACCGTGCAATTAGTTATTTAATAGCAACCTCCCCAACTTGGCTCGAAGCTATTCATCAAAGCACTTTTAACCACTCATATCATTATTATTCAAGTGATGCCGAAATGTTACAATGAGATTAAACTCAAGTCATTTACAAGCCTTGACAGAGACTCGAATCATCAGAGACCTTAACCGTTCTGCAATTCTTGCATTTATACACACACCACCAATAAGCCCACTCTCTTTAGGTGACAGAAATATTTCTAAGTCCCAAATTTTCCAAAAATTTCGGCAGAGTTTCCTTTGTAATTTGGCCTATCCACCTGCCAGAGAATCACCAAAATCATCCTAGCAATACATCCGCAACTCGACAAGACATCACAATGTATATGAACAACATAAATCTCAATACTACACAATTATATCATCAGCATTAGTACATGAGCATGCGCTGCACCTGCTCAAATCATAACACATATACCTTTCACAATGATACACCTAGCACAACCAATTCAGTTTTCTTGAGTTTGAACTCATACTACCACACGTAGTGCACTTTACATTTCCGCTAAGAGCCAATGAACATATTTCTCACACCCATAGCTAGTGCTACATATCAAATCACAATAAGAACCGAATACCTTACAGCTCTCCCATTATTATACTGCCATTTTAATAATTAAGATCAATACCGATCGTATGAACTTCATAATACCGACTCGCGAAATTAGCACCTTGGTGCTCAAGCCATAGACAAGGATTTGCCCTCATGTCCTCCAGACAGGCCCAACATGAACTCATAGAGATTATATCTCGTACCTCGATTGGGGAATCATAAGTTATCAAGGCAAATTATCACTAAGCACTCGAGTGCGCGCATCAATGTGCAGGAGGAATTTCAAGAATTATATCTCAAGCTGAATAAAACACGCACGATGAGAATTCCAAGAATTTGAAACTTTCCTAAAGGTTTGCAGCCTCCCGAGGATAAGTACAGGCGTCCCCGTACCGATCCACGAGACTCTACCAACCGGCTCATGACTCGCGAGACCTGTTAACCTAGGCTCTAATACCAACTTGTCACGACCCCAAACCCCGGTCGTGATGGCGCCCAACACATTGCTAGGCAAGCCCGACCATCTTATCCAATTAAACCAGCCAAGTATAATTAATACTGATTAATCGGCATGATTAGCCTGTTTTCATAACAAATTAAGAAGTGTATAAATGAAATACAAGAACACGGTCCTAACCAAATCGTGGTGTCACAAGTCTGAGCCTCTACAAATGAGATCTCCAACAAAATCAAGTCTAACCGGAATGGAGACAACAAAATGATAAAAAGAAAGAGGTCAGGTACTGCGGACGTTGGCAGCTACCTCGAAGTCTCCACAGAATGGGGATAATAAAGCAGAGTTGCGATAGCTCAACTACCCTCCTGAACCTGTATATCTGCTCAAAAAGTGCAGGGGAGTGGGGTGAGTATATTTCAACTCGGTGAGTAACAATAATAAACAATAACTGAAAATAAGAACTCCTGTACTATCACTAAACAGTTCTAAGGTAACCCCCACAGGTTAGTCATCACTATAATGAGTACCCTGATCTCCAGTCCACATCTATCTCATCTAGGTCCCACACTGACCACATCCTCGCTCGTACCACTACGGTATACAACCATCACAATATATGGAGACATATACATCCGTCTATAACATATAAATATTTCGGTATATATATATGAATATGAATAAGTATAATGCGGGGCGCGCGGCCCGCTCCGATACATATACCGCTGCGGCGCGCGGCCGGCTCCAATACATATACGGCTGCGGCGCGCAGATCGCTCCATTTTACGTCGACGGCGCTCACTGGGGGTGTATACAGACTTCAGAGGGGCTCCCTAGGCCCAAGCGCTATGATGCTACAGCGTGCAGCCCGATCTACACATGTATTACTGCGACGTGCAGTCCGATCCAATATATATATATATACATATATACCTATACTGCTGCGGCGTGCAGCCCGATCCCATAATATACACCAGCGCTCACTGAGAATGTGTGCAAACTCAGACTCCGAAGGGGCTCCTACAGCCCAAGCGCAATAATACTGCGACGTGCAGTCCGTCCCACATGTATATTACATGTATATTATTGCGGCGTGCAGTCCGATCCAATATATATACTGCTGCGGCGTGCAGCCCGATCCAATATAGGTATATATATAATACCTCATAATGGGTCCTCGACCTATCCCAGTCAGTATGTACTTGGCCTCTCAGGCCCAATATAATGTATATCACAGTGGGTCCTTGACCGTGTCTCAGTCAATATAGACTTGGCCTTTCAAGCCCAATATAACATCTCATAGTGGGTCTTTGACCCTATCTCATCTCAATCGGTATAGACTTGGCCTTTCAGGCCCGCTCAGCTAGAACATGGTATTCCACCCTAGATAATCTCTCTCAATGTACACATCTAGTACGGGCTCATATTATGCTATACAGCTAGAGCTACGGCCGAGTGTATGTTTCCAACACGATATAAGGGTCACCTAGCTCTATAGGTTCCCTAATGCTCTACAGATCGGCACAAGGCCCCAAACATGGCTATCAGCCCAATTGCACAGTTATAAACTTATTATCAGTCATAACACACAGTATACTATTAGTCGGGAAGGACTAAGTCCGAACCTCCAACCACCATGTCACCACGCCCGTCATGGAACGCGTGTCTCATCTCAATATAGCACTGTGAAGTGCTAGTACGGGGTTTCAAACCCTCGGTACATTATTTACTACTACCACTCACCTCGAACCGGTAGAAGCTTCATGCCCGCGACGCCTTAGCTCCTCGAACCGGCATCCACGCATGTCAAAACTAGTCAAAATCAGTACAAATATATCAAAATAGGCTAATGGAACATAACCCAATCGAAAGAACTCGAAAAATATCAAAAATCACGAAATTGGCAAAACCCGAGCCCCGGGCCCACATCTCGAAAAATTTTGAAACTCATATTTTCGGAATCCTCGTCTCTCTACGAGTCCGTACATACCAAGAACTCCCAAATCGGACCACAAATGACCCTTCAAATCCTAAATTTTCGTTTTTGAAAAGTTTATAAATTTCTCCGATTTCTTCCATTTGATTCACTAATACTTGATGAAAATAACCATGAAATCATTAAGTATAATCAATTTTGGATAGAGAACACTTACCCCCATCCATATGGTGAAAATCGCTTCGAAAATCGCTTCAATCCGAGCTCCAAAAATGAAGAAACATCTCGGACTGCTCCAAATTAAATGTCCAGCGATTTTCGCATCTGCGGTTACTGTTCACCGCAGGTGCGATTTCACTGTTCATTGCTTCTGCAGAACTGTTCATCGCAGAAGCGGAAAATCACTGTTCACCCGCTTCTGCGGGTACTGTTCATCGCAGGATCGAAAATACCAGATTTGCCCCAGAAAATTGCAGCAGCTTTTTATTTCACTAAAAATGCTATAACTCAATCATACGAACTCGGAATTCGACGATTCTTTTTGCTATGACTCCGTAATTTTGATACGGATCCAGTGGTTCAAACAAAACTGAATTTGGATCTCATTTGCTAAGTGAAATACCAATTTCGCTCGTTAAACAATTAACTCACATATCGCGTCAAAAACCCAATCGCGACTTGATGAAATTAAACCAAAATTTCCAGATCAGTCCTATAATTCATGATTTAAATTCTCGAAGTCTCGAAGTTAAATTTGGATATCTAGAACTAAAAATAGACCTTTGGATCATTACATTTACGCTCAAAACTGCAAATATCTTCCAAAAATGACCCGTTGGGCATCCGAATTTACCCCGAAGCCTCCGGGACCTCAACCAAAAGTACTAACACCTCTTATAACATCATTCAAACTTGTTCCAATCATCAAAACTCTATCGTTAACATCAAAATCGTCCTTTTTCAACAAATTCAAGCTTAAGTTTAACTATAACTTTCCAAATTCTTATTCGATCAAAAACCCGACCAAACGACCTCCGAACGACCTGAAATTTTGCAGGCACATCCAAAATCACCTAACGGAGCTACTGCAACTGTCGGAATTCCATTCCAACTCCCGGATCAAAATCTCACCTACCGTCCGGATTTCGCCAAAATTCAACCTTAGCCAATTCAAGCCTATTTCTACACTGGACCTCCAAATTCAATTCCGATTGTTCCCCTAAGTCACAAATTACCTCCCGGAACTAACCGAATCATCCGAATCCGATTTCGAGTCCTCTAACTAAATAGTCTAGTTGACTTTTCTCAACTACTCCTTCTTCTAAGAGACTTTCTGTCTCAATTTCAATCAAACTCAACCCGGATTGACTCTAACTCACCCAACATGCATATTACAACATCGACAAGCATATAACGGGGGTATCGGGGTGATAACTCACATGATGACGGGCCGGGTCATCACATTCTCCCTAACTTAAGCAAACGCTCGTCCTCGAGCGGACCAAGAGGTCTACTGGAAGTGACCCAATAGTAGAATGACCTTACCAAGCATATATTCGGGGCGATAGCACTTCACCCTATCTTTCATAAGTCCGATAACATAGTATAGCTGAATTTCCACAGTCTAACTGAACCATAAACCACATTGCACTTTCCGAAATCATATACCAGTTTGAATCCCACATCTATACTCAGAGTACACACGATCCAACTGTAATAGCCAACTCACCACTCCGGGTGATATCACATGATGTATCAAACAACACGATCACTCGATACGATAGTCTCTAATCACGACAACTAGACACAATAACCAAATACTAGCAGAAAGAAGCTTTCGCATTAGATAGAGTCTTATTCCAACACCTTCATATCCTGCCCACGGCAACTGAAGCACGCGATATACCGAACCCATCTCTCGGGTCAACCATTCGTGAATCTATTTCCCTTTTAAAATTGATACCACAATAAGTTTCGGAGCCAAACCTCGATATTACCTTTCTAACGAGCTGAAATCATATATGCTCGCTCTCATTAATGACTTGAATGATCATTTCGGTTATAACACACCACACTGGTAACATGACACCTCAGGCATCGGCCTAGGCCACAACGAGCACAACACAGGCTCCAATAAGAACGATCTGAACACACTCGAATCATGACAACCGACTCGCACAAAGAGCCATAATTCAAATTCTTCCATACCATCACAACACATAACTGAGATTCTCGTCTCACATCATAGAATTAGAGTGCCCGAATCCTCCTCGAAAGGTCATAACATCACGTGGCCTTGCCACAACTCATGATTCTATCCAAACACTATTACTCATGGAGCACCTCAAGTCGCAATGCTCAAAACGGTCAGCCACACACATATTTAGGTCTGACTCAAGCAATCAATCACACGCGGTGATACATTTAGTATATGCTATCGAATCTTGAATGGACACAACCGATGTGCTATTCCCCGAGCGATACCCAATACGGACTATTCCTCAGAAGAGAGGAAGTATTGTATACAAGGTACATATAGGAAGCTATATTTCCCACATCACACTGTTGCGGCGCGCAACCCGTTCCAATAGCATACCTGTGGCGGCGTGCCACCCGATCCAGATACCATACATGTGGCGGCGTGCCACCCGATCCAGATACTATACATGTGGCGGCGTGCCACCCGATCCAGATACTATACATGTGGCGGCGTGCCACCCGATCCATCCATAAATCTAGCAAAAGGGAATGCACATCGACTCAAGTTGCTCATTGCAACAAACATGTATATATAGCCTCGAGCTCGGTCACATGAAACTCATCCGACAAAGTTCCTCAATACCGGAACTGAATCAATGGTAGATACCTCTACACTGACATCCGCCACGAAGGCCCAACTGGCAAAGCAATACCTACCAACCGTCCGCTGGATCTAGGGTACATCCACCCTGCTGGAGCATGATCTGATGCGCTCTGCCATGCAGTTTGCGACATGTTTCTGACATAGTCCATATCACATTAGTCTAGACAACCTGACTTATGACAACCAGCCTGCAATCATATATCATTATTCAAATTCGTCATATCAAGTGACGAGATAGCCACTAGGGCTTCCAATTTCCGATAACCGCTACATTGTGCCGATACACACGATATACCACCGCTGCGTAGGCGGGTTACGAGAACTTCTAGTCTCCAACACATACATAACACAGGAATCACTATGCCTGATTCCGTACTTCACCGTACGATTACATAACGCACCTCAAGCGTCCATTCATACCACGAAAGCCATTCATAAATTTTACTATGTCATCAACGACTCAATTATTACAGTCGATCCAACGAGAAAATACCACCATACCACTAGATATTATCAATTTACATTACCTTGTCCATTTGCACCATATACCCTGCCAAATTACTAGAATAGCAGTACCATTTTCTTAAATCATCAGAAAGATCGATTCTTAAGTCACCTGCAGCTGTCCGCGCTGCTCAATAATTTTATTGACTTCCCATATATTATGAACCGATCTCAAAACCTTGAATATGCCATTATCAACTTTCCATAACACATCGCGTATACCATATCACACTAAGACAACATGGAAATTCATATCCCTTTCCTCCGCTGCAAACATCGACGCACTCAACTCGTCAAGGGCTTTCATGATCCCATATAGAGAAAACTCATTACGCATTCCCCAGCCTTGCATACCAACAGGAAAAATACACTCATTTTCAAACCACGGTATAACACATCGCAAACTCTTTCTCCCAATTACATTGCATAAATTAAACCGCCAGGACTCAGTCCTTATACCCATATCAAGTTACACAACTGCCAGCACTCAAAAGCTTTGCTGCACAATATCTGCAAGACTCATCACTTCAAACACATACCATGAATTAATCGTATTCCTTATCATACCGCTTCGGTTTATTAACAAGTTGTTCCATTTACCCAGTTTCCTTTCTGATTCATCTCTAATTTCATATCAGTCTTTACTGTAGTACGACAATGCCTCAACTCGTTTTACCACACAAGACTCGTACACAAGACCACACTGTCTAAGACCCATAGGCCACTGAATACTCTCTCAGTGTTCCCAGAAGTACCACGTTCTACCACACTTTATTTTGATGAACTTCCCGCGATTTTTAAATTGTTATCATTACTTCCCAATACGGATACGTAGAATCTCATCCTTCACATGATATAACACAAGCCTTGATCTTCTCTAATGAAACCGCCATCTTTAGCCACATACACAAATCTTAAGGCACCTGACTGTTACAAGCAAAATCTTGAACACTGCAAAACCATTCTCGGGCATCATTCACCCTTATTCAGCTGTAATTCAACTGTCCCATTGAGTAGAACCACTCGTGTTTTGTTAGAACTCTGACATTGCAGAACATGATTACTTACGGATACAATGAGCCATCTTTCCTTTCTATACACCGAACATTCTCTACCAACAGTAGTTCAAAACATCCTAGTATTTCTTCACATCTACGAAGCACCATAACCTTGTCAGAATTTTCCCAACATACTTAAAGACAGTGCCCACATAGCACACAACCGTGCAATTAGTTATTTAATAGAAACCTCCCCAACTTGGCTCGAAGCCATTCATCAAAGCACTTTTAACCACTCATATCATTATTATTCAAGTGATGCCGAAATGTTACAATGAGATTAAACTCAAGTCATTTACAAGCCTTAACAGAGACTCGAATCATCAGAGACCTTAATCGTTCTGCAATTCTTGCATTTATACACACACCACCAATAAGCCCACTCTCTTTAGGTGACAGAAATATTTCTAAGTCCCAAATTTTCCAAAAATTTCGGCAGAGTTTCCTTTGTAATTTGGCCTATCCACCTGCCAGAGAATCACCAAAATCATCCTAGCAATACATCCGCAACTCGACAAGACATCACAATGTATATGAACAACATAAATCTCAATACTACACAATTATATCATCAGCATTAGTACATGAACATGCGCTGCACCTGCTCAAATCATAACACATATACCTTTCACAATGATACACCTAGCACAACCAATTCAGTTTTCTTGAGTTTGAACTCATACTACCACACGTAGTGCACTTTACATTTCCGCTAAGAGCCAATGAACATATTTCTCACACCCATAGCTAGTGCTACATATCAAATCACAATAAGAACCGAATACCTTACAGCTCTCCCATTATCATACTGCCATTTTAATAATTAAGATCAATACCGATCGTATGAACTTCATAATACCGACTCGCGAAATTAGCACCTTGGTGCTCAAGCCATAGACAAGGATTTGCCCTCATGTCCTCCAGACAGGCCCAACATGAACTCATAGAGATTATATCTCGTACCTCGATTGGGGAATCATAAGTCATCAAGGCAAATTATCACTAAGCACTCGAGTGCGCGCATCAATGTGCGGGAGGAATTTCAAGAATTACATCTCAAGCTGAATAAAACACGCACGATGAGAATTCCAAGAATTTGAAACTTTCCTAAAGGTTTGCAGCCTCCCGAGGATAAGTACAGGCGTCCCCGTACCGATCCACGAGACTCTACCAACCGGCTCATGACTCGCGAGACCTGTTAACCTAGGCTATGATACCAACTTGTCACGACCCCAAACCCCGGTCGTGATGGCGCCCAACACATTGCTAGGCAAGCCCGACCATCTTATCCAATTACCAGCCAAGTATAATTAATACTAATTAATCGGCGTGATTAGCCCGTTTTCATAACAAATCAAGAAGTGTAGAAATGAAATACAAGAACACAGTCCCAACCAAATCGTGGTGTCACAAGTCCGAGCCTCTACAAATGAGATCTACTACAAAATCAAGTCTAACCAGAATGGAGACAACAAAATGATAAAAAGAAAGAGGTTAGGTACTGCGGACGTCGGCAGCTACCTCGAAGTCTCCACGGAATGGGGATAATAAAGCAATTGCGATAGCTCAACTGCCCTCCTGAACCTGTATATCTGCACAAAAAGTGCAGGGGAGTGGGGTGAGTATATTTCAACTCAGTGAGTAACAATAATAAACAATAACCGAAAATAAGAACTCCTGTACTATCACTAAACAGTTCTAAGGCGACCCCTACAGGTTAGTCATCACTATAATGAGTACTCTAATCTCTAGTCCACATCTATCTCATCTAGGTCCCACACTGACCACATCCTCGCTCGTACCACTACGGTATACGACCATCTCAATATATGGAGACATATACATCTGTCTATAACATATAAATATTTCAGTATATATATGAATATGAATAAGTATAATGCTGCGCGCGCAGCCCGCTCCAATACATATACCGCTGCGGCGCGCAGCCCGCTCCATTTAACGTCGACGGCGCTCACTGGGGGTGTATACAGACTTCGGAGGGGCTCCCTGGGGTGTATACAGACTTCGGAGGGGCTCCCTAGGCCCAAGCACTATTATACTGCGGCGTGCAGCCCGATCCACACATGTATTACTGCGGCGTGCGGTCCGATCCAATATATATATGTATATATATTTATACTGCTGCGGCGCGCAGCCCGATCCCATAATATATACAACGCTCACTGAGAATGTGTGCAGACTCAGACTCCGAAGGGCCTCCTACAGCCCAAGCGCAATAATACTGCGGCGTGCAGTCCGTCCCACATGTATATTACATGTATATTACTGCGGCGTGCAGTCCGATCCAATATATATACTGCTGCGGCGTGCAGCCCGATCCAATATAGGTATATATATAATACCTCATAATGGGTCCTCGACCCTATCCCAGTCACTATATACTTGGCCTCTCAGGCCCAATATAATATATCACAGTGGGTCCTTGACCCTGTCTCAGTCAATATAGACTTGGCCTTCCGGGCCCAATATAACATCTCATAGTGGGTCTTTGACCCTATCTCATCTCAATCGGTATAGACTTGGCCTTTCAGGCCCGCTCAGCTAGAACAGGGAATTCCACCCTAGATAATCTCTCTCAATGTACACATCTAGTACATGCTCATATTATGCTATACAACTAGAGCTACGGCTGAGTGTATGTTTCCAATACGATATAAGGGTCACCTAGCTCTATAGGTTCCCTAATGCTCTACAGATCGGCACAAGGCCCCAAACATGGCTATCAGCCCAATTGCACGGTTATAAACTTATTATCAGTCATAACACACAGTATACTATTAGTCGGGAAGGACTAAGTCCGAACCTCCAATCACCATGTCACCACGCCCGTCATGGAACGCGTGTCTCATCTCAATATAGCACTGTGAAATGCTAGTACGAGGTTTCAAACCCTCAGTACATTATTTACTACTACCACTCACCTCGAACCGGTAGAAGCTTCATGCCCGCGACACCTTAGCTCCTTGAACCGGCATCCACGCATGTCAAAACTAGTCAAAATCAGTACAAATATATCAAAATAGGCTAATGGAACATAACCCAATCGAAAGAACTCAAAAAATATCAAAAATCACGAAATTGGCAAAACCCGAGCCCCGGGCCCACATCTCGAAAAATTTTGAAACTCATATTTTCGGAATCCTCGTCTCTCTACGAGTCCGTACATACCAAGAACTCCCAAATCGGACCACAAATGACCCTTCAAATCCTAAATTTTCGTTTTTGAAAAGTTTATAAATTTCTCCGATTTCTTCCATTTGATTCACTAATACTTGATGAAAATAACCATGGAATCATTAAGTATAATCAATTTTGGATAGAGAACACTTACCCCCATCCATATGGTGAAAATCGCTTCGAAAATCGCTTCAATCCGAGCTCCATAGCTCCAAAAATGAAGAAACATCTCGGATTGCCCCAAATTAAATGTCCAGCGATTTTCGCATCTGCGGTTACTGTTCACCGCAGGTGCGATTTCACTGTTCATCGCTTCTGCGGAACTGTTCATCGCAGAAGCGGAAAATCACTGTGCACCCGCTTCTGCGGGTACTGTTCATCGCAGAAGCGAAAATACCAGATTTGCCCCAGAAAATTGCAGCAGCTTTTTATTTCACTAAAAATGCTATAACTCATTCATACGAACTCGGAATTGGACGATTCTTTTTCCTATGACTCCGTAATTTGGATACGGATCCAGTGGTTCAAACAAAACGGAATTGGGATCTCATTTGCTAAGTGAAATACCAATTTCGCTCGTTAAACAATTAACTCACATATCGCGTCAAAAACCCAATCGCGACTTGATGAAATTAAACCAAAATTTCCAGATCAATCCTATAATTCATGATTTAAATTCTCGAAGTCTCGAAGTTAAATTTGGATATCTAGAACTAAAAATAGACCTTTGGATCATTACATTTACGCTCAAAACTGCAAAAATCTTCCAAAAATGACCCGTTGGGCATCCGAATTTACCCCGAAGCCTCCGGGACCTCAACCAAAAGTACTAACACCTCTTATAACATCATTCAAACTTGTTCCAATCATCAAAACTCTATCGTTAACATCAAAATCATCCTTTTTCAACAAATTCAAGCTTAAGTTTAACTATAACTTTCCAAATTCTTATTCGATCAAAAACCCGACCAAACGACCTCCGAATGACTTGAAATTTTGCAGGCACATCCAAAATCACCTAACGGAGCTATTGCAACTGTCGGAATTCCATTCCGACTCCCGGATCAAAATCTCACCTACCGTCCGGATTTCGCCAAAATTCAACCTTAGCCAATTCAAGCCTATTTCTACACCGGACCTCCAAATTCAATTCCGATTGTTCCCCTAAGTCACAAATCACCTCCCGAAACTAACCGAATCATCTGAATCTGATTTCGAGTCCTCTAACTAAATATTCTAGTTGACTTTTCTCAACTATTCCTTCTTCTAAGAGACTTTCTGTCTCAATTTCAATCAAACTCAACCCGGATTGACTCAAACTCACCCAACATGCATATTACAACATCAACAAGCATATAATGGGGGAATAGGGGTGATAACTCACATGATGACGGGCCGGGTCATCACAATATAATGCCTTTCACCTTCATTTTCCCATATCATCTTACCAAAATTAGAGAGAGAAGAGAGGGGTTTTAGAGAGAGAAGTTCTTCATCTTCAAAGATTGTTCCAACCACTTAGTTCCAAGGGATCCTAGGGAAAGGATTCAACTTCCCCAATCTTTACAAGATAAAAACCCTAACTATTTTCTCTAATTTTCAGATTTAAATTGGGTAAAGAGAGGTTTGCATATAATAAGCTTTTGAAAATGGAAATTTTACACTCATGCATGATTATTGAACTTGATTTTTAGTAAAAAAAAGTGAGTAGAAGTAAGAATCTTCAAGAACAAGGTTGGCAAGAGTACGATATCTTGGCTAAGCATAAAGTAGGAGGTTAAAGGAAGAAAACTCAATACCAGGTATGTATGGCTAATTTTGATTCTTGTGAAATCGCCTACATGTGTGAAATTTGTTTGGTTCGTGTTAATTTGACAAATTGTGTGAAATTCTTGATATTGTTGTTGGATATTCAAAGTTGTTGTTGAACTATGAGTGATGTAGTATGGAATATGAACCGAAAGATAAATGAGAGTTGAATTGGGTAAAGAATTGTGAATAATGGTTATGATGGCCTATATAGCACCTTGTGGAAAAGAAACGAAACACTTGAGGATTGGTAAGTTATTGAACATACTTGTGTGAATATTCTTGAATATGGAAACATTGTAACTTGGTTGTGATATTGGCTTGATAAGTAATTGAGAACATGAACCAATGTGTAAATTGCTTATTTGAACTTGTTGTAATTGTGTGTAGTGCCCTATCTACTGTTTGTGATTGTTGTGTTTGAAAAATGTACGGTGGGATCGGGTTGCGCGCCACAACATGAAGAAATAAGGTGTGGGTTGGGGTGATAAGGGTGGCCAAGGTAACAAGGGTGGTCAGGGGTAATAAGGATGGAAAGCGATCGAAATCGCTATTGAAAATTGATACAAAAATCAATGGTGTGAAATTGTGAAAGGAGACAGCAGGAGAGTTTGCAACCTGTGGGGCACTGATTGCCCCTTTGTTTGACTACTTGTGCTTTACGTGATTGATTGGTTATTGTTAAATTGGTTGATCTTAGAAAGTGCTTTGTATTGAGGATTATCTGAAATGAGGAAAATGTGGAAAACATGGTTGGCTGACTTAATTAATTTATGATGTAATTCAATGGCTTGAGTTTACTTGGGACAAAGTTTGTCCATACATACCAGTACAATTCAAGTGTACTGACGTCCCTTTTGCCGGGGACGCTACATTCGTGTTATGATCGTAGGTGGATCAGTAGCAGGCACTTCAGCTCATCGGCAGTAGTATCCTTCATCTTCCACTGCCTGTTTTGGTGAGCCCCTTTCTTCCTCGGGGCCCAGTGTGGCTCATGCCACTTATGTTTTAGAATTCATTTTGGTTTTGCAAGGTATAGCCGGAGCCTTGTTACCGGCAAGTATTGTATTTCCTTTTGTATCCTAGAGGCTCCGTAGACATGTAAACTGTGGGGTTGTGGCCTATGTATATGTATGTCGGGTGTTGTAAATGTAAATTATGAACTTGTTAGTAAAACAATCACATGGTTATGTTTATGCATTGTGAAATCAGTCATTATTGGTAAGATATTTTGGCTAATGAGAACACAGTCATCATAGGGGTAACACGTGGGAGTGAAAGGCACCCAGGTCCGCTTGACTAGGGCAACCCGGTCAGGCGCCGGTCATATCCCCTGATTTGGGGCGTGACAAACTTGGTATCAGAGCCTAAGGTTTTTAAAGTGTCCTAGGATGTCTCGGAGCCGTGTCTAGTAGTGCCCTTCTTATCGGTGTGTTGTCGACCACATCATATAAGTAGGGGGCTGCACGGACATTTAGGAATATTACCCTTCTTCAACACTCCAAATCGTGCGATAAAGCTTGAATATAAGATTGTTTTATAACTTGTGCATTGAGATTCAAGGTAAGTTTAAATGCTCTTTCGTCTATTTCATGTAATGTTGTCGTATATCATGACCAATGGGAAAGGACATGGGTATTATGGAGATTGCACATGTATCTTGTTGAATAAACAGTATGAATGTATATAGTATAAGTACATAGTACTATAAGTATACTTTATTTGAGGAAAGGATTAAAAGTGATTACCCGCGCAAGGAGGCAATGATTTGATAAATGATATGTAAGCTTGAATAGCACATGTGGATAGTGCGAGAAGTATATAAATGATCTTAAGGTGTGAAAGAATATTGGTTATATAAGCACGTGATATATGAGAGAAAGACTATGAGATTAATGATGAGAGTGTAAGTCTCTCACATGAGGTATAAAGGTTATGAAATGAGACTCAATTGGACCCTAGGTGAGAAGACCCTTGTCTTACAAACTTTATAAGGACCCAGAAATGTATGAAGTTGCGTTACACTCATAACGGATATGCGTGGGGACTTGGAATCCCATACCTGCGTGGCTGAATATGAGTAGGGAACTTAATAGCCGGGTGTATATATGTATATATGAGGGATAGATATATGAGGCATATCTCCCTAAAGTTTGTAAACTCAAGACTTGTGTCAAAATCCGGGACATTCGCCCCATGGGGGAGAGGGAGGGCCATCGTGAGGCCACTTAAATACAATGAAACAAGAGTGAGACCATGTAGCTATGATATTTGAATATTTTGGTGAAGACAGGTGTGGTCTAGAAAAGAGATAATGGGTAACATGACTCTCTGAAAGAATATGCTAATGATAGACAACTAGCATTCCAAGAAGGGTAAGGAAGGTAAATTCTTCATGCATGGCGATGTGAATGATAGGGCCAACGATTCTAGAAAATAAGAGTATGTTTGTAAAGAGACTTTTACTTGTTAGAAGGTCAGGAGAAATGGAACCCAAGGAAGTACCATATGTCAAATGTGGAATATCGCGAGTTCTTAGAATGGGCTAATCATAGATTTGTGATTTAAACAAAGTTTCGAGATACTAAGAAAGGCAGAACGAGTGGGAGAAATAAATGTGTTGCCACAACAACCCAAGATGGTAATTGGGGCTTGATAGAGAGCCTCTAAAGAGTCTTACAAAAAGATAAGTGTTAAGTGATGTTCAGACGAACACTCTTAGCTACATATATCCCAATAAGAATTAAGAGGTGAGCCGGATGAAATACCTAAGGTAAGAGACCCTGTAATATATGGAGGAGTACGTGGCTATTCACTAACTAGGAAGAATGAGGTGAGAAGGAATGGGGAGAAAACCTTTAAAGTGAGATGGTCATGGTTATCAAAAATAATTTCTGCATCAGAATGGTGGACTCACTTAGGGCACAAGTGTTAATAAAAGTTATAGGGGATTAACCGCAATGTAACCGACTTGGGTGACACTGAATATCAACTAAAGGGTCTAGAGATAGTTCATGTCTACACACAATGGGAAGCGAGATTATCATTGGTGAAGTTGTGGTACTGTAAAATGATTAAACAAGACATTATGATTCTTCAAGTTCACGGGAGGCAGACAAATGTGTGGGGCAATAAAGCTATTAACTATGCACTATCCGCAAAATAGGATGGGAATGAAAGGTTCGGAATAGATTGAAAGAGGATGAACACTCGTGACGGACTAGACATGTTTAGCATGATAACTCTTAAGTCGCAATAACATGGAACTTCATTGATAACTATAACATGGGGAGTGAGGCGAGTTACTCATCGAAAATAGAATCAGGTGGACTAAGTCTTACACTTAAAGAGTAAAACCAAAAGTTACTGTTGAAGGATTGAGGAGGATTTAAAGTTTCAGAGAATACCCTTCTCGGGCTAGTGACCCTTCCTAAATCATATGCATATAAAGGTTGTTGATATACGTTTTGAGAGTAGTGCAGTTTCTTAAATTCTATAATGCACATATGGGGAGAAGAGGTTGGTTAAGAAAAGTTAGACCACAATGTTATCTTACCTTCGATGCAATGCCGTGCAAGTTAGTGTTATTCAGGGTACGTATGCAAGTTAGCCAGTGCTATTCATTTGAGATTGGAGGCCATATGAGAAAACTCATTCAACAATGCCTTTTGTTAAGAACTGTGAAGAGTTAGTAGCAACTGTTCACATGGGATCGTAACCATATCAAGGAAATTATAGTAGAACTCAATTCGTGGAAGGTCTTATGTAAGAGGAATATAATAAAGATGTTCCGCTAATGATGTAAAGTGTTAAGGTGATAGTTATGCCTATAGGGTTGGTTTGGGGTGTGTGTTGATGCAACACAGAAAAGTTATAGCGTATGCTTCGAGATAACTCAAAGATCACGAAAAGAATTATCCGATACATGATTTGGAGCTCGCGGCAGTTGTGTTTGCTTTGAAATATGGCGGTATTATCTTTATGGGGTTCGTGTAGATGTGTTTTTAGACCACAACAACCTCCAGTATTTGTTCAAACGGAAGGAGCTGAATCTAAGATAGCGGCGGTGGTTAGAATTGCTCAAGGACTATGATATGAACATATTGTACCATCCAGGGAAGGCAAATGTGGTAGCCGACGCTCTTAGTCGAAAGTCCATGAGTAGTTTAGCTCATTTGGGTGTAGATCAGAGACCCCTGTCTCGGGAGGTTACCAATTGGCCAGTTTGGGGATTCGTATCTCGGCGTCAGACGAGGGGGATGTTTTGGTGCATAAGGGAGCAGAATCATCACTGGTCGCGGAAATCAAGAACAGTTCATGGATCCAGCATTGGTTCGGGTGAAGGAAACAGTTATGAATAACAAGACCTCAACATTTGTACTCAGCAGCGAGGATGGTGTATTGCGGTGCCAAGGTAGACTATGTGTTCCGGACGTGAACGAGCTTCGGGAGAGGGTAATGGTAGAGGCTCATATTTCCAGGTATTCGGTACACCCAGGTTCCACAAAAATGTATCACGATCTTAAGGAGATTTATTGGTGGAATGGTATGAAAAGAGATGTGGCAAGCTTGGTAGCTAAATGTCCGAACTGTCAACAAGTGAAGGCCGATCATCAACGGCCCGGTGGATTAACTCAGCTTATAGAAATACCAAGGTGTAAATGGGAGATGATCAATACGGATTTCGTGGTGGGGTTACCTCGCACTCAGCGTAAGTTCGACTCAATATGGGTGATAGTAGATCGACTCACCAAATCAGCTCACTTCCTGCCAGTCAAGTCCACTGATAATGCGGAGCAATATGCAATGTTGTACATCAAAGAGATAGTAAGGCTTCATGGCACTCCACTTTCTATTATCTCGGATCGCGGGGCTCGGTTCACAGCTAACTTTTGGAAGAAGTTTCAGCAAGGTTTGGGAACTCAGGTGAATCTCAGCACAACTTTTCATCCGCAGACCGACGGTCAGGCCGAACGGACTATTCAGGACGCTTGAAGATATGTTGCGGGCTTGTGTCTTGGATTTTAAAGGTAATTGGGATGAACACTTACCACTAATGGAATTTTCTTACAATAACAACTATCATGCTAGCATTCTGATGGCCCCATTTGAGGCATTGTACGGGAGAAGATGTAGGTCACCAATCGGGTGGTTTGAGGTAGGTGAAGTGGAATTGCTAGGGCCAGATATGGTGTACGAAGCTATGGAAAAGGTCAAGGTTATTCAGGAGATAATGAAAACAGCACAGAGTCGTCAAAAATCCTATGCAGACGTTCGCCGAAGGGACTTGGAGTTTCAAGTCGATGATTGGGTGTTCTTGAGGGTGTCTCCTATGAAGGGAGTCATGCGATTCAGAAAGAAAGGGAAATTGAGTCCTAGGTATGTTGGGCCATATCGGATCGTTCAAAGAATTGGTCAAGTTGCTTATAGGCTGGAATTGCCTCCTGAGATGTCATCAGTGCACCCAGTATTCCATGCGTCCATGTTGAAGGAAGTGATTGGAGATCCATCCGCCATCATGCCAGTCAAGACCATTGAGGTTAATGAAGATTTGTCATATGAAGAAGTTCCAGTTGCCATTCTTGATAGGCAAGTCCATAAGTTGAGGAATAAGGAAGTTGCATCCGTTAAAGTATTGTGGCGAAGTCAACAAGTTGAGGAAGCCACGTGGGAAGCAGAGAAAGAGATGAAGGAAAAGTACCCCCATTTGTTTGATCAAGCTTAGGAGAAATTTGGCGATCCTTCTACTCCTAGTAACTATCATCTTGTCCAAGTTGTTTCCCTCTTAGTGTTAGTAAAGTCTCATTCATTTTGTAATGAATTTAATGTGTTGTCACATTGGGTCATTTGAGCCTTTTTTGATAAATGGAAGCCTTAGAAAGATTCGTGTGTTAAATAAGTGACTAATAGTAAGTGTAGATTGGTAATGGTTTGTTTGTGTGTACATGTTGTGTTAAAATGGTTGAATAAGGAAAGGACTCATTGAAGTGACTAGTTTATGTGCAATTGTAACAATGTGATGGAATATGTGCAGTCGTTGAGGGAAGAAAGTGTATACAAGTTGTGGAAAGTGTTGTATTTGTGTATTGTTGTTCGGTAATGTGTTTCGGGGGC
Organism: Nicotiana noctiflora; assembly: GCA_032618575.1. Classification (NCBI taxonomy): domain Eukaryota; kingdom Viridiplantae; phylum Streptophyta; class Magnoliopsida; order Solanales; family Solanaceae; genus Nicotiana; species Nicotiana noctiflora. The sequence continues at coordinate 337,495 of JASVEL010002101.1, read as the reverse complement.
CCTCTGACAGGTGGATATGTCCATAATACAAAGGAAACTCTGGCGAATTTTTTCTAAAATATAAGAGTTAGTTAAAATTTTGATAGTTTGCATATCATGTCTTACAAAACCAACTCACTTTCAAAATCCTCATTCGAGGACGAATGATGTTAAGGGGGGGGGGGGAGGATAAGGCCCCGTAAAAGTTTTGAGCATAAAACCTAGTAGCTATGGTGTCATTGTCCGAATAATGTATTACGAATGCGTAGAATTCTTCACCGCGGTTCGGACCCTTGGTAGTGATTTAAGTTTCAAAAATGTAGAGAATTAATTTTTCCGAAAAGTGTCAATTATGCGGTCAAGAATGCGACCGCAGATCTGCTATGCGGACCGCATTCTTGCCGCAGAGCTTAACAGATGTCTCCCAAAATCATGTTGAAAATGCGGTCGATATGCGATCGCATAATGAATCTGTGGTGCACTTTGCGACCGCTGATCAAGAATGCAGACCGCATATTGGTCGCATTCTGTAACAGACCTTGAGTAATTTTTGAGGCCATTCCGCGGTCACTATGCGGACCGCATGTTGATTCTGCGGTCGCAAAGTGCACCGCAGATTCGCCCCGGCCCATATTTTTGTAAGATTTTGACCCGATCTCTTCTTTAATATAACGCCTTTCACCTTCATTTTCTCATATCATCTTACCAAAATTAGAGAGAGATGAGAGGGGTTTTAGAGAGAGAAGTTCTTCATCTTCAAAGATTGTTCCAACCACTTAGTTCCAAGGGATCCTAGGGCAAGGATTCAACTTCCCCAATCTTTACAAGGTAAAAACCCTAACTATTTTCTCTAATTTTCAGATTTAAATTGGGTAAAGAGAGGTTTGCATATAATAAGCTTTTGAAAATGGAAATTTTACACTCATGCATGATTATTGAACTTGATTTTTAGTAAAAAGAAGTGAGTAGAAGTAAGAGTCTTCAAGAACAAGGTTGGCAAGAGTAGGATATCTTGGGTAAGCATAAAGTAGGAGGTTAAAGGAAGAAAACTCAATACCAGGTATGTATGGCTAATTTTGATTCTTGTGAAATCGCCTACCTGTGTGAAATTTGTTTGGTTGTTAATTTGACAAATTGTGTGAAATTCTTGATATTGTTGTTGGATATTCAAAGTTGTTGTTGAACTATGAGTGATGTAGTATGGAATATGAACCGAAAGATAAGTGAGAGTTGAATTGGGTAAAGAATTGTGAATAATGGTTATGATGGCCTATATGGCACCTTGTGGAAAAGAAACGAAACACTTGAGGATTGGTAAGTTATTGAACATACTTGTGTGAATATTCTTGAATATGGAAACATTGTAACTTGGTTGTGATATTGGCTTGAGAAGTAATTAAGAACATGAACCAATGTGTAAATTGCTTATTTGAACTTGTTGTAATTGTGTGTAGTTCCTTATCTGCTGTTTGTGATTGTTGTGTTTGAAAACTGTACGGTGGGATCGGGTTGCGCGCCGCAACATGAAGAAATAAGGTGTGGGTTGGGGTGATAAGGGTGGCCGAGGTAATAAGGGTGGTCAGGGGTAATAAGGATGGAAAGCGATCGAAATCGCTATTGAAAATTGATATAAAAATCAATAATGTGAAATTGTGAAAGGAGACAACAGGAGAGTTTGCAACCTGTGGGGCACTGATTGCCCCTTTATTTGACTACTTGTGATTTACGTGATTGATTGGTTATTGTTAAATTGGTTGATCTTAGAAAGTGCTTTGTGTTGAGGATTATCTGAAATGAGGAAAATGTGGAAAACATGGTTGGCTGACTTAATTAATTTATGATGTAATTCAATGGCTTGAGTTTACTTGGGACAAAGTTTGTCCATACATACCAGTACAATTCAAGTGTACTGACGTCCCTTTTGCCGGGGACGCTACATTCGTGTTATGACTGTAGGTGGATCAGTAGCAGGCACTTCAGCTCATCGGCAGTAGTATCCTTCATCTTCCACTGCCTGTTTTGGTGAGCCCCTTTCTTCCTCGGGGCCCAGTGTGGCTCATGCCACTTATGTTTTAGACTTCATTTTAGTTTTGCAAGGTATAGCCGGAGCCTTGTTACCGGCAAGTATTGTATTTCCTTTTGTATCCTAGAGGCTCCGTAGACATGTAAACTGTGGGGTTGTGGCCTATGTATATGTATGTCGGGCGTTGTAAATGTAAATTATGAACTTGTTAGTAAAACAATCACATGGTTATGTTTATGCATTGTGAAATTAGTCATTATTGGTAAGATATTTTGGCTAATGAGAACACAGTCATCACGGGGGTAACGCGTGGGAGTGAAAGGCACCTAGGTCCGCTTGACTAGGGCAACTCGGTCAGGCGCCGGTCATGTCCCACGATTTGGGGCGTGACACCGATCCACACATGTATTACTGCGGCGTGCAGTCCGACCCAATATATATATACATATATAACTATGCTGCTGTGGCATGCAGCCCGATCCCATAATATACACCAGCGCTCACTAAGAATGTGTGCAGACTCAGACTCCGAAGGGGCTCCTACAGCCTAAGCGCAATAATACTGCAGCGTGAAGTCCGATCCAATATATATACTGCTGCGGCGTGCAGCCCGATCCAATATATATACTGATTCGGCATGCAGCCCGATCCAATATATATACTGCTGCAGCGTGTAGCCCGATCCAACATGGGTATATATATATAATACCATATAACGTGTTCTCAACCCTGTCCCAATTAGTATAGGATTGGCCTTCCAAGCCAACTCAGCTAAATCAGGGAATTTGCACCCTAAGTAATCTGTCTCCCACAGTACACATCTAGTACTGGCTCTTAGTATGTTATTCAGCTAGTTTTACGGCTGAGTGTAAGTTTCCAACATGATATAAGGGTCACCTAGCTCTACAGGTTCCCTAATGCCCTACAGATCGGCACAAGGCCCCAAACATGGCTACCAACCCAATTACACAGTTATAATCTCATTATTAGTCATAATACACAGTATACTATTAGCCGGGAAGGACCAAGTCCATGTCCCCAATCACAATGTCACCACGCCAATCACAAGACGCGTGTCTCATCTCATCATAGCACTGTGAAGTGCTAGTACGAGGTTTCAAACCCTCAGTACATTATTTACTATCACCACTCACCTCGAACCGGTAGAAGCCTCAGTCCGCCTTGCGCTTGCCTCGCAAATCAATCTCCTCGGTTGTCAATTCTGCTCAAAATCAATAATAATACATCAATATATGCTAAATTCACGTAACCCATTCGAAATAACCCAAATCACATCAAAACCCACAAAGTTGTCAAAACTCGACTTTTGGTGCGCATCTCAAAAAATTATAAAAGTTATATATTCGGAACTCTCGTCTCAATACGAGTCTATGCATATAAAGTTTTCCAAAATCGGACTCCGATTGCCCACTCAAATCGACAATTTACCAAAACCCTGGCTTAGGCTAAATTTCCTCACAATTTGATCCAATTTACGTGAAATAAAGGAGGATTTCAAGATAAAAACGCGTAAAGGAACCATAAAACTCCACTCCGATGATAATCCGATGATATCCCAGCAATATCTCGTCCAAATCACCCAATTCTCATCTCTAAACCGAGCCCAAATGTTTTGCAACTTATAAAATTTCTACCCCTTCTGTTATTTTAATACAGGCACGATTTGCGCTTCTGCGGACAAAAATTCGCCTCTACGATGCCGCCTCTGCGACCAAATGGTCGCTTCTGCGAGACCACGCCAAACCGCCCAGTTCCGCTTCTGCGGCCCAGGTCTCACTCCTGCGAGACCGCTCCTGCAAATTTTTCCTCCTCACCTGCGATCCTCCACCAGTCGCCCGCCTTCCGCTTCTGCGACCTAGGACTCGCAGAAGCGAGTCCGCTCCTGCGACTCATCATCCGCTTCTGCGGAATCTTCTGGCCAAACCCCCTTTTGCATCTGCGATGAAAACTCCGCTTCTGCGGTCCCGCTCCTGCGGTCCCCAATCCGCAGGAGCGAAAATGCCGCTTCAATTCATGACAGCAGCTCCCAAACTCCAATTCCTCCCGTTTAACCTCCTGAAACCACCCCGGGTCCCCCGGGACCCCAACGAAAGCCACAAACATACTCCATAACACCATACGAACTTACTCCAATGATAAAATCACATACTTTAACGCGGAATAACCTCGAATTCAAGCAATTCAAGCCTAAGTTTCCATTCAAACTTCCGCAACCGACATTCGATCAAAAACCCGACCAAACGACCTCCGAATGACCTGAAATTTTGCAGACACATCCAAAATCACCTAACGGAGCTACTGCAACTGTCGGAATTCCATTCCGACTCCCGGATCAAAATCTCACCTATCGATCGGATATCGCCAAAATTCAACTTTAGCCAATTCAAGCCTAAATCTACTCCGGACCTTCAAATTCACTTCCGATCGCTCTCCTAGCTCACAAATGACCTCCCGGAGCTGACCGAATCATCAGAATTCGATTCCGAGCTCTCTAACTCATAAGTCAACATCTGGTTGACGTTTTCCAACTATTCCTTCATCTAAGAGACTATTTGTCTCATTTTCAACCAACCTCAACCCGGATTGACTCAAACTTACCCAACATGCATATTGCAACATTAACAAGAATATAACGGGGGTAACGAGGTGATAACTCGCATGATGACGGGCCGGGTCATCACACTCTATGAGTGCTAAGGTTGTAAGGAAGAAGAAGATCAGCAAAAATGCAGGAATCCAAGGAATAACCAGCAATAAAACCACAATATCACATCTACAGGCTCGAAATCGCGATTAAAACCCAACAGCTTTCAACTAATAATGCAGAACACACCAGGACTCAAGAGTTCTCTACTCGAATTGCAATTAAACATATGAAACAGTAGTTGAACACAATTTCTATGTATTTTTTACTTATCAAATTTCTGAACCTCTTTAAATGTGGCCTAATGAGGTCTATTTATAGAGAAAAATGGGAGGAAAATTTGAAATTAATATTCAGATTTCTCATCCATGCTCTTTCAATTTATTTTCAGATTAATCCACTCATTTTAATCATAAATGCACTAGAACCGTTGCTAGAAGGTTCTAGTGGCATCCACATTGTTCCAATTACCCTTAAATGTCTTTAATACCCTCACTTGCTATTAGTTTCTACTTATTTACCCTTTTAGTATACCTAATATACCCTTTTATTATTTGGTTAATTACCTAGAAGCCAAGTAGTATCGCCTTTTATACCCTACCCCTTTAGTTTAATTACAAAATACCATTTTATCCCTTTCTCTTTAACCCCTGGGTTTTCCTTTTATTTACCCGACTAACCCTTTAATCAATCAGACCTTTAGATGTAAAAGTCAAAATTGATTACACAAATAGCCACTACTAGACAGTCTTACAGATACAGTCAATCTAAGACTGATTAACCAATTAAATCAAAGTCTACATTGCAGAAATAGCCAACATTAGACAATCTTACAGACATAGCCTAAATTAAGACTGATTACCCAATTAACCCTTTAATTAATCAGAAGTTTAGAAAAGTCAAAAGTCAAAATTGCATTGCAATGCTAGCCAGCATTAGATAGTCTTATAGATATAGCCATATTACGATTAAACACTCAATTAACAGGATTCAGAGGAACAAATTGATAATAGATTGAATCCAATTAACAGAACACTCAATCATGAATTTAGATTTATCAAGTAAGAAGCCTAAGTGGCTACAAAGCATGTGATTTAACTAGTGACCTTAATCAGAAAAGAGAACATATAAGCATGCGAATCCAGAGTATATGATCAAAAAATTACATATTCAAGATATTAAGTACAAACAAAGAGTACTTGAGCATGCAACAGACTTGTGTTATACTCAGGATGGTAAGAAACAGACAAAGAATCGAGACAATCAAAACAAGTATGCATAGTAGAGAAAATTAGGGTTTTTTGGGTACTTAGCTTTTCATGTGTTTTCTTTTCTTTCTATCTTCTTTCTTCTTTTTCTTCATTTTTTTTTCTTGTTCTTGATTTTCCGGCATCAGAAGTCCATAAGCCATTTTCTTGGCTTTTTGACCTTTGAACAATATCTTTCAGTCTTCTTTTTGTAAGAAAGATCTTTGGAAGAGGCTAGGGGTTTGATGAGGGTGGTTTTGGGGTTGAGTGTATTCGCCGGAGTAGGGTTCCATCAAAATACTTTTCAATATTCGATGAATTTGGGTCTGATTCAAAGAAAAATAGGTAGATGGGGTGAAAGAGGAGTTCATGGTGGTTGAGGGGTGTTAATGGTAGACAATGATTCAAAGGTGGTGGTCGCCGGATAGGGTTTCGACGAGTTATTTTTCTAGATTTGAACCACATGAGGGGTTTTTGAAGAAAACTAAGGAGAGGGGGTGAAAGAGGAGAAGGAATGGATTTAGGGGTGTGAAGGGTGAACGGTGAGGGTGACCGGACTGAACCACCGCGGGTAAAATTCTGGCGATGGCAGAGAGAATCAAAGGGCGACTAGGGTTTGGTTAGGAATACGAAGGGTATGTAATGAATATACACAGACCCTTTGATATATTTAATATATGTGGATATGTGCCAGTCGTTGGATCACACTTAATGAACATACAAGATTCATTGACCATCACCCAACGTCGTGTGATTAATAAAGCTCTCATCCTCAACCGTTAGATAAATCAGATGAACGACCTCGATTATTTCATTTGAACGATGTCGTTTCACTTATTAGACAACCGCTATTCCTAGACTGTTTGGTCAATTAATCAACGGTCCAGATTTAGATTTTTATACGACGTCGTTTGAATTATGTATATGCATGTCTGTCTTTTAGTTTAGGGCCTAGTTTTTGTGTTGTATAATTGGGCCATTGAATTTTCCCAATTCATGGTCCAACTACATTTTGTATTATATTGTATTTATTTTATTTGTTGTATATTTTTTTGTATTTTCGTATATGTTTCTTATTTATTTTTTTCTGTATATTTGTATTATTCATCATATTTTCTTTGTATTTTTCTTTTAATTTTTCTGATTTTTCTAGAATTAAAGAGTATTTTTTTTATTTTTGGTATTTTCTAATTAATACAAAAATATATTTTATTTTAATTTTCTTTGCTTTATTTTCCAAAAACAAATACAAATACTGGTATTTCCACACAATTATCAACAAGTTTCCACACAAAAATCATTTTTGCATATATTTTTGGAATAATTTGCTCGGGGCAAAAATCTTGTGCTCACAACTGCCCCTCTTTGCTCGGGAACACCTAGAGTTTCAGTGCAAAGATAAGTGAGCATTAATGAGGGATTTTTCCCATACGCATATTCGTGTGAAGCATGTTTTAAAAGTTTTAACCGCACCCTGCTTCAAAGATTGCCTACATATCCTAGGCTAAACAGGAATCAAGTCAATGTAGTGCAGGAATGTCTGGTAGTTGAGACTACCTGGGAGCTGTGATCTTATTGCTATTTGCTTGTTGTCACTGCTTACTGATCTTCTTATTACACCGTGGTAAAGCTAAATAAGCTAGCCTAAGATATGCTCTATGATCTACAAAAATCCTATCTATGTCTTCCAGCTTGTTCTTGTGTTGAACTTGTATCTTGCATAACTTTGACTGTGTCCATTCTTCAGGTGGACTCCTGCTTACTTTTGGTTTGAAAAATTATTCCATTGTTCTTCAGGTGGGCGCGTGATTACAACTTGCTTTTGAAATGTATTACCTTGTTCTTCAGGTGGGCGCCTGATTACAGCTTACATTGAAATGTATTCCCTTGTTCTTCAGATGGGCTCCTGATTACAACTTGTTTTGAAATGTATTCCCTTGTTCTTCAGGTGGGTGCTTGATTACAATCTCTTTCAAATGATTACCTTGCTTTTCAGGTGGGTGCCTGATTACAACTTGCTTTGAAATGTGTTCCCTTGTTCTTCAGGTGGGAGCCTGATTACAACTTGCTTTGAAATGTATTCCCTTGTTCTTCAGGTGGGCTCTGATTACAGCTTGCTTTGAAATATATTCCCTTGTTCTTCAGGTGGGCACCTGATTACATCTTGTTTTGAAATGTATTCCATTGTTCTTCAGGTGGGTGCCTGATTATAGCTTGCTTTGAAATGTATTCCCTTGTTCTTCAAGTGAGAGCCTGCTTACATTTTAAAACAAAGAAATTTTTTTGCCCTAGTATGATGTTTAGGTATGCCATGTTATTAAATATCAGAATTTAAAAAAGAATTTCAAATAATATTTCCTTATTATTCAGGTGGGCGTCTGATTGCAACTTCGAAAAAGATATTCCCTTATTATTTAGGTGGTCGCCTGCTTGATACTTTGTAAAAGATATTCCCTTATTATTCAGGTGGGCACCTGATTGCAACTTGAAAAAGAATTCCCTTATCATTCAGGCAGGCGCCTGACTACAACTTGAAAAAAGTATTCCCTTATTATTCAAGTGGGCGCCTGATTGCGACTTGAAAAGATATTCCCTTATTATTCAGGTGGGCGGCTAACTCCTAATCTTGCTGAATTTCTTTAAAATATTCCCTTATTATTGAGGTGGGCGCCTGATTGCGACTTGAAAAGATATTCCTTTATTATTCAGGTGGGAGCCTGATTGCTAATTTTGCTGAATTTCTTAAATATATTCCCTTGTTATTTAGGTGGGCGCCTAATTGCGACTTGAAAAGATATTCCCTTATTATTCAGGTGGGCACCTGATTGCTAATCTTGCTGAATTTCTTAAAAATATTCTCTTATTATTCAGGTGGGCGCCTGATTGCTAATCTTGCTGAATTTCTTAAAAATATTTCTTTATTCAGGTGGGCACCTGATTGCGACTTGAAAAGATATTCCCTTATTATTTAGGTGGTAGTCTGATTGCTAATCTTGCTGAATTTCTTAAAAATATTCCCTTATTATTCAAGTGGGCGCTTGATTGATAATCTTGCTGAATTTCTTAAAAATATTCTCTTATTATTCAGGCGGGCGCCTGATTGCGACTTGAAAAGATATTCCCTTATTATTTTGGTGGGCGCCTGCTTACAACTTGAAAAAGTATTCCCTTATTATTCAGGTGGGAGCCTAACTGCGACTTGAAAAAGTATTCCCTTATTATTCAGGCGGGCACTTGCTGTCATATTAAAATAAAGAAAAATTTTCTGCCCTAGTTTGATAAGAGGTTGTAACATGTTCAATTTTAAAATAAAAGGTAATACTTCCCTTATTATCAGGTGGGTGCCTGATTACTGATTTTTGAAATGAATTCCATCATCTATTATTGCTTATTTTGGACTATTTTCCCTTATTTTCCAGGTGGGTGCCTGATTGTTGAACTTTGTGCTCCCTTGTTATCCACATTGGTCACATTCAATTTAAACTGATTAGTAAGAATTTGAATATTTTGTCCCTGTTCTAATCAAAGAACAATTTGTTAGTATAAAATGGTGGTTAGTGTCACGACCCGGATTTTCCCCCAACACCGGGATCGTGATGGCGCCTACTCGTGGTAGCTAGGCAAGCCACTGTATACATGTTATCCTGTTTTTAACACAATTTTAATTAAATAAATGCGGAATACTTTATCGAAATAGAAATAACAAATCACAAGGTAAAAATCATACTGAAATCCTCTACCCAAGACGTGGAGTCACCAACTCACAAACTACTATGGAATACTACACATAAAAGTCTGAAGGAAATATAACATAATTTCTGTTTGTCTCGGAACAATGAGACTACAGCTATTAACATAATTAAAGAAAGAGACGCCGGGCCTGCGGACGTCTGCAAGCTACCTCGGTCTCAAATGTGATCAACTCCCATGCAATCTATTTACTGCTGCTGCTGCTCCTGCTCGTAACCTGGACCTGTGCAAAAACGCACAGAAGTGTAGCATCAGCACAACCGACCCCATGTGCTGGTAAGTGCCTGGCCTATCCCGGCGAAGTAGTGACAAGCCTAGGACCATACACTCACATAAACCTGTGCAATTCAATATATATATGTGTACCACAAAATAACAAGAAATAATCAAGTAATAACACAATAAGGAATATCTTAAAGAATTCAACAATTAACCACAGTTAATAATTTCACAAGGAAAAACAAAGTGTAATGTAAACACAAGTAATATCAATTCAAGAAATAGCAAATAGTTGCACGGCATCACCCTTCGTGCTTTTACTCTCATCCTCACCAAATAAGCAAATAAAGTACACGGCATCACCCTTCGTGCTTTTACTCTCATCCTCACATCCATGGTACGGCATGATCCTTCGTACATGGTTCAATAATAGGGCACGGCATGATCCTTCGTGCATAAATAAATAAATAAACATGGCATGGCATCACCCTTCGTGCATTATCACTCTCCTCACCCAAATAACAATCAAATAAGTTCACAAGGAAAACAAGGTATAATGGAAACACAAGTAATATCAAATCAAGAAATGGCAAATAGTTGCACGGCATCACCCAAATAAAATATAATGGAAAAACAAGTAATATCAAGTCAAGGAATAGCAAACAATTGCACGGCATCACCCTTCGTGCTTTTACTCTCATCCTCACCAAATAAACAAATAAAATACACGGCATCACCCTTCGTGCTTTTACTCTCATCCTCACATCCATAGTACGGCATGATCCTTCGTACATGGTTCAATAACAGGGCACGACATGATCCTTCGTGCATAATCAATAAATAAACAGGGCACTGCATGATCCTTCGTGCATAAATAAATAAAATATGGCACGGCATCACCCTTCGTGCATTATCACTCTTCCTCACCCAAATAACAATCACGGTTAAGGGTAAAGAAAGAAACAGTAATTCATAATCCGTCCCATCAAGGGCAATCAATAATAATCTTCGCAACAAGTCCCAACAAGGGAGAACAATAACAATCATCTGTAATATATATCTCAAAATAATTATTTTCCAACGACTCACGGTCATACTAGACGCCAGGTGTATGGATGCTCGCCACCACAGCCCATACACCGCACTCGATCACATAACACATAACACATAATCCTATTCCCTCAAGCTAGGATAGAACAAACACTTACCTCGAATGCTTATGAACAATTCACTCCGTGGAAATGTCTTTTCTTTCAATTTGGCTCCAATCCAACCGTATCTATACACAATTGATTTAATATCATCAATTCTTACTCAACAAACTAATTCTTAATACCAAATACCACTTTTACAACATTCTGCCATGAATAGTAAATTTCAACCCCGGGCCCACATGGTCGGAATTCGGGGTTAGGACCAAAATCCGGTTACCCATTCCCCCACGAGTTCATATATATAATTTGTTTCAAAATCGGACCTCAATTCGAGGTCCAATTCCCCAATTTATGAAAAACCCTATTTTCTAACAAAAACAAGAATTTTACCATGAAAATCATTGATTTTTAATGAAAAACATGTTTAATGATGTTAGGAATTGAAAGAATTAAGTAAAAAGTGACTTACAATCGTTTTGATGAAGAAGAAATCTTTGAAGAATCGCAAATGGGTGTTTTGGTTTTGTAAAATGTGAAGAAATGACTGAAATTCGTGTTTTTCAGGTCTCCGTGTTCGCATTTGCGAACATGGGTTCGCAATTGCGAACCCCGACCAATTTCTGGAGTTTGAAAAATAAGCTAAGGGTGGGAAGTTCGCATTTGCGAAGCCAAGGCAAAACTGGGAAGTTCGCATTTGCGAACTATTGTTCGCAATTGCGAACACAGGCTAAATATGGGGAGGTTCGCATTTGCGAACTATTGTTCGCATTTGCGAACCCGGGCGGAATAGTGGCCAGTTCGCATTTGCGAACCATAGCTCGCATTTGCGAACACAGGCACAGAAGGGTCAAGTTCGCATTTGCGAACTATTGTTCGCATTTGCGAACACGGACACAATAGGGGGGGAGTTCGCATTTGCGAACTATTGTTCGCATTTGCGAACTCTGCAGAATAGTGGGGAGTTCGCATTTGCGAACTATTGTTCGCATTTGCGAACTCTGCGGACCAGTTGCAGACAGCAACTTCTAACATGAAAAATTGATCTCGTGGCCTATCCAAAGTTCACCCGAGCCCTCGGGGCTCCAAACCAAATATGCACATAACCTCAAAAACACATTATGAACTTGTTCGTGCGATCACATCGCCAATATCACCTCGTTTTCATCAAATCAAGCCTCAAATGCATGATTTTCATACCTTTAGTTTTCAAAACTTTCAAACTTGGGACTCAAGGTCCAAAACATCTCAAACGACATCCAAATGTCACCAAACTTTACAGAAATCACATATATAATATTTAAGACTTGTACCGGGCGTCGGAACCAAAATACGAGCCCGATACCAAGGTCAATTAATTTATTTCCTTTAATAATTGCATCAAAAACAATTTCACATAAAAATTCATAACTTGGGCTCTAGGCCTCAGAATTCGACTACGGACGCATGTCCAAGTCCCATATTTTCCTACGGACCTCTCGGGACCATCAAATCTCGGGTCCGGATCCGTTTACCAAAAATGTTGACCGAAGTCAACCATATCAATATTAATATCATTTTTATCCAAATTTCTCATAGAATTCATATTTTCTATCAAAAAATCTTTCCGGCTACATGCTCGGATCGTGCACGTAAATCGAGGCAACATAGAATGAGGTTTTCAAGGCCTCGAAGCTCGAAATGATTAATTAAATAAGTGATGACCCTTTGGGTCGTCACAATCTCCACCTCTAAAACAACCGTTCGTCCTCGAACGGACAAAAGAAAGAAGTACCTGGGTCGGGAAACAAGTGTGGGTAGCGGCTCCGCATATCAGACTCGGACTCCCAGGTCGATGCCTCAGGAGGCTGACCTCTCCACTGAACACGTACAGAAGGATAACTCTTCGACCTCAACCGTCGAACCTGCCGGTCTAGAATGGCTACCGGCTCCTCCTCGTAAGATAGATCATTGTCCAATTGGACAATACTGAAGTCTAACACATGTGTGGGATCGCCGTGGTATCTCCGAAGCATAGATACATGAAAAACTGGATGCACAGCTGATAAGCTAGGCGACAGAGCTAGTCTGTAAGCCACCCCTCCCACTCGTCTAGAATCTCAAATGGACCAATATACCTAGGGCTGAGCTTGCCCTTCTTTCCGAACCTCATCACGCCCTTCATAGGCGACACCCGAAGCAATACTCATTCACCAACCATGAAATCTACATCTCGAACCTTGCGATCCGCATAAGTCTTTTGCCTAGGCTGAGCTGAACGCAATCTCTCCTGAATAGTCTTGACCTTATCTAAGGCCTCCTGAACTAAGTCTGTACCCAACAACCGAGCCTCTCCCGGTTCAAACCATCCGACTAGTGATCGACATCGCCTACCATACAACGCCTCATATGGAGCCATCTGGATGCTAGATTGGTAGCTGTTATTGTAGGCGAACTCTGCTAATGGTAGAAACTGATCCCACGAGCCTCCGAAATCAATAACACAGGCTCGAAGCATGTCCTCAAGAATCTGAATAGTCCTCTCGGACTGGCCATCCGTCCGAGGATGAAATGCTGTACTCAACTGAACCTGGGTGCCTAACTCCTGCTGGACCGCTCTCCAGAACCGCGAGGTAAACTGCGTTCCCCGATCAGAGATAATAGATACTGGCACCCCATGGAGACGAACAATCACCCTAATGTAAACCTCCGCTAACCTCTCCGACGAGTAGGAGACGGATACTGGAATAAAGTGTGCTGATTTGGTCAACCTATCAACAATGACCCAAATAGCATCAAATTTCCTCTGAGTCAAAGGAAGTCCAGTAACGAAGTCCATAGTGATCCGCTCTCATTTCCACTCGGGAATTTCAATCCTCTGGAATACACCACCAGGTCTCCGGTGCTCATATTTCACCTGCTGACAATTTAGACACCGAGCGACATACACAACGATATCTTTCTTCATTCTGCGCCACCAATAGTGCTGCCGTAAGTCCTGGCACATCTTCGCGGCGCCTGGGTGAATAGAATACCGCGAACTGTGGGCCTCTACTAAGATCAACTCTCGAATCCCTTCGACTTTGGGTACACAAACTCGACCCTGCAATTTTAATACCCCATCATCATCTAGGTTTACCTGTGTGGCATCTCCCCGCTGTACTGTATCTCTCAACTCACGCAAATGAGGATCATCAAATTGCCTCTCACGGATACGCTATAATAAGGAAGAACGAGCGACCGTGCAGGCTAACACTCTGCTAGGCTCAGAAATGTCTAATCTCACGAACCGGTTGGCTAAGGCCTGGACATCTAGAGCTAATGGTCTCTGATTGACCGGAATATATGCAAGACTACCCATGCTGGCATACTTTCTACTCAATGCATCGGCCACCACATTGGCCTTACCCGGGTGATATAATATAGTAACATCATAGTCTTTTAGCAACTCTAACCATCTCCGCTGTCGTAGATTCAACTCCTTCTGTTTGAACAAGTACTGTAGGCTTTTGTGATCGGTGTACACCTCACATGTCACACCATATAGATAATGCCTCCAGATCTTTAAGGCATGAACCACTGCTGCTAATTCAAGATCATGAACTGGATAATTCTTCTCATGTATCTTTAACTGCCTCGAAGCATAAGCGATAACCTTACCATCCTGCATCAATACCGCTCCAAGCCCTGTACGAGATGCGTCACAATAAACTGTATAAGGCCCTGTACCTGTAGGTAGTACCAACACCGGTGCGGTGGTCAAGGCTGTCTTGAGCTTCTGAAAGCTCGCCTCACACTCCTCTGACCACTGGAACTGGACACCCTTCTGGGTCAACCTGGTCATCGGGGCTGCAATAGAAGAAAACCCCTCTACAAAACGACGGTAGTAACCTGCTAATCCCAAGAAACTCCGGATCTCGATCACTGAAGCTGGTCGAGGCCAATTCTGGACTGCCTCAATCTTCTTTGGGTCTACCTGAATACCTTTCACTGATACAATGTGACCCAGAAATGCTACCGAACTCAGCCAGAACTCACATTTAGAAAATTTGGCATATAGCTGATTATCTTTCAGAGTCTGAAGAACCACTCTGAGGTGCTGCTCGTGCTCTTCCTGGCCGCGGGAGTATACCAGGATGTCATCTATGAATACTATCACGAACAGATCTAAGTAAGGCCTGAATACCCGATTCATCAACTCCATGAATGCTGCTGGGGCATTGGACAACCCGAAGGACATGACCAAGAACTCATAATGCCCATATCTAGAGCGAAAGGTCGTCTTAGGAATGTCAGCCGCCCTGATCTTCAGCTGATGGTAGCCTGACCTCAAGTCTATCTTAGAAAACACCCTCGCTCCCTGGAGTTGGTCAAACAAATCATCAATCCTCGGCAGTGGATATTTATTTTTGATAGTCACATTGTTTAACTGCCGGTAATCAATACACATCCGCATCGAGCCATCCTTCTTCTTTACAAATAATACAGGTGCTCCCCAGGGGGAAACACTGGGCCTGATAAAACCCTTCTCAAGAAGGTCCTGCAACTGATCTTTCAACTCTTTTAACTCCGGCGGGGCCATACGATAGGGTGGAATAGAGATGGGCTGAGTACCCGGTGCCAGATCAATACAGAAATCAATATCCCTGTCGGGTGGCATGCCCGGCAGGTCTGAAAGAAAAACCTCCGGAAACTCCCGTGCAATAGGGACCGACTCAATGGAAGGAACTTCTGCGCTGGAATCACGAACATAAGCCAAATAAGCTAGACACCCCTTCTCGACCATACGTCGAGCCTTAACATAGGAAATAACGGTGCGAACGGAGTGGCTTGAGGTACCTTTCCACTCTAGTCGGGGTGATTCTGGCAAGGCTAAGGTCACCGTCTTAGCATGACAATCAAGAATAGCATGGTATGGGGACAACCAGTCCATCCCCAATATGACATCAAAATCTACCATATCCAAGAGCAACAGATCAACACGGGTCTCAAGACCCCCAAAAATAACTACGCACGAACGATGCACCCGATCGACTACAATGGAGTCACCCACTGGTGTAGCCACATAAACTGGAATATCCAGAGCATAGCTGGGCACGGCCAAATACGGTGCGAAGTAGGAAGACACATAGGAATATGTAGATCCGGGGTCAAATAATACTGAAGCACCTCTGCCACACACAAGAATAGTACATGTAATCACAGCATCTGATGCCTCTGCCTCTGGCCTGGCTGGTAAAGCATAGAAACGGGGATCTGCACCTCCCCTCTGAGCTGCGTCTCTAGGACGACCATCAACTGGCTGACCTCTACCTCTGGCTGGACGGTCTCTACCTCTACGTTCTCGACCTCCACCTCTAAAATCTCTACCCCCGCCTCTGGCAGGCTGGGCAGGCTGAGGGTCAGCTGGGGCCTGGATCATAGGACGAGGACCTTGCTGCTGAGAGTTGCCCGCTGCTATAGGGCAATTCCTGATAAAATGACCTGGGTCACCACAACTGTAGCAGCTCTTGGACTGATAGGGCTGCTGGCCCTGACGACCCGAATGGCCTCAACGAACACTCTGAAGAGGCTGAGCATTAATAGGATACTGGTCTGAATAATGCCCCCGAGAACCACGATCACCTGATCCACCCTGTGAAGCCTGAAGGGCGGAATGAAAAGGCCTGGAGGACTGGCCTCTATCAAAGGATTCTCTGCTACCAGAGGAAGAACCACCAAATCTACCTGAATGACGAGGCCTCTTATCCGAAGAATAACCGCCTCCCCTAGCAAGAGCCATCTCAACTCTGCGTGCTGCATTGGCTGCCTCCTGAAATGATATGTCACTCCCCACGCCCATAGCCATCTGGAGTCTAATCGGCTGATTAAGCCCATCTATAAATCTGCGGACCCTCTCCCGCTCCGTGGGAAGTATCACCACTGCATGACGAGCCAAGTCAATAAATCTCGTCTCATACTGTGTAACTGTCATAGTGCCCTGATGGAGGCGCTCAAACTACCTCCGAAGTAAATCCCACTGAGTAGCAGGGAGAAACTTCTCCATAAATAGTTCCGCAAACTGGTCCCATGATAGAGCTGGGGACCCTGCTGGTCGAGTCAGGGCAATAATCTCTCCACCAAGTCTTGGCGGATCCTGCAAGTCTGAAGGTACAGAAATCAACTCCGTTTGTCTCCACGATCCCCATAGTCTTGAGAATCTCATGGCAACTGAATAAAAAGTCCTGAGGATCCTCTGATGCGGCTCCACTGAATGTAGTGGTAAATAGCTTGGAGAACCGATCAAGCCTCCATAACGAATCAGAAGTCATGGCCGCTCCATCACCGGCATGAGCCGTGGTACCTGACTGAGTGGCCACAGCTGGCTGAATTACTGGTGCCTGAGGCTGAGGAGCTACTGGCTCCGGAGTATGAGCAATAGGAGTCCGGGCCCCTCCTCCAGCCTGAGAAGTGGCTGGGGCAACTGATAATAAACCCGCTCTGGCAATGCTATCCATAAATCCCGCTATTCTGACCAAAGCATCCCGGAGATCCGGGGTAATCAAAGCCTCTCCTGGGACTTGAGCTGGGCCCACTGGAGCTGCTGGAACCGGAACCTCCTCGTCAATCTCAATATGAGGCTCCACCTCTGGGGTAGCTGCCTGAGGCTGAGCTCTACCCCTACCACGGCCTCTGATACGACCTTGGCCCCTGCCCCTCACGGGAGCTGTCCGGGGCTCAGGCTGCTGGTCAGCGGACGAAGAAGTGCGTGTCCTTACCATCTGCGAAAGGACAGAATAGAAATTCAATCAGGTAATTGAGGAACAAGTCGCACGACAAGAAAGAACAAATGAGAGACTTTTTCCTAACTCAATAGACTTTGGAGGACAAGTACAAACGTCTCCGTACCTACCTCTCAAACTCTACTAAGCTTGTTTGTGAGTGGTGAGACCTATGTAACCTAGAGCTCTGATACCAACTTGTCACGACCCGGATTTTCCCCCAACATCGGGATCATGATGGCGCCTACTCGTGGTAGCTAGGCAAGCCACTGTATACATGTTATCCTGTTTTTAACACAATTTTAATTAAATAAATGCGGAATACTTTATCGAAATAGAAATAACAAATCACAAGGTAAAAATCATACTGAAATCCTCTACCCAAGACGTGGAGTCACCAACTCACAAACTACTATGGAATACTACACATAAAAGTCTGAAGGAAATATAACATAATTCTGTTTGTCTCGGAACAATGAGACTACAGCTATTAACATAAATAAAGAAAGAGACGCCGGGCCTACGGACGTCTGCAAGCTACCTCGGTCTCAAATGTGATCAACTCCCATGCAATCTATTTACTGCTGCTGCTGCTCCTGATCGTAACCTGGACCTGTGCAAAAACGCACAGAAGTGTAGCATCAGCACAACCGACCCCATGTGCTGGTAAGTGCCTGGCCTATCCCGGCGAAGTAGTGACAAGCCTAGGACCATACACTCACATAAACCTGTGCAATTCAATATATATATGTGTACCACAAAATAACAAGAAATAATCAAGTAATAACACAATAAGGAATATCTTAAAGAATTCAACAATTAACCACGGTTAATAATTTCACAAGGAAAAACAAAGTGTAATGTAAACACAAGTAATATCAATTCAAGGAATAGCAAACAGTTGCACGGCATCACCCTTCGTGCTTTTACTCTCATCCTCACCAAATAAGCAAATAAAGTACACGGCATCACCCTTCGTGCTTTTACTCTCATCCTCACATCCATGGTACGGCATGATCCTTCGTACATGGTTCAATAATAGGGCACGGCATGATCCTTCGTGCATAAATAAATAAATAAACATGGCACGGCATCACCCTTCGTGCATTATCACTCTCCTCACCCAAATAACAATCAAATAAGTTCACAAGGAAAACAAGGTATAATGGAAACCCAAGTAATATCAAATCAAGAAATGGCAAATAGTTGCACGGCATCACCCAAATAAAATATAATGGAAAAACAAGTAATATCAAGTCAAGGAATAGCAAACAATTGCACGGCATCACCCTTCGTGCTTTTACTCTCATCCTCACCAAATAAACAAATAAAATACACGGCATCACCCTTCGTGCTTTTACTCTCATCCTCACATCCATAGTACGACATGATCCTTCGTACATGGTTCAATAACAGGGCACGGCATGATCCTTCGTGCATAATCAATAAATAAACAGGGCACTGCATGATCCTTCGTGCATAAATAAATAAAATATGGCACGGCATCACCCTTCGTGCATTATCACTCTTCCTCACCCAAATAACAATCACGGTTAAGGGTAAAGAAAGAAACAGTAATTCATAATCCGTCCCATCAAGGGCAATCAATAATAATCTTCGCAACAAGTCCCAACAAGGGAGAACAATAACAATCATCTGTAATATATATCTCAAAATAATTATTTTCCAACGACTCACGGTCATACTAGACGCCAGTGTATGGATGCTCGTCACCACAGCCCATACATCGCACTCGATCACATAACACATAACACATAATCCTATTCCCTCAAGCTAGGATAGAACAAACACTTACCTCGAATGCTTATGAACAATTCACTCCGTGGAAATGTCTTTTCTTTCAATTTGGCTCCAATCCAACCGTATCTATACACAATTGATTTAATATCATCAATTCTTACTCAACAAACTAATTCTTAATACCAAATACTACTTTTACAACATTCTGCCATGAATAGTAAATTTCAACCCCGGGCCCACATGGTCGGAATTCGGGGTTAGGACCAAAATCTGGTTACCCATTCCCCCACGAGTTCATATATATAATTTGTTTCAAAATCGGACCTCAATTCGAGGTCCAATTCCCCAATTTATGAAAAACCCTATTTTCTAACAAAAACAAGAATTTTACCATGAAAATCATTGATTTTTAATGAAAAACATGTTTAATGATGTTAGGAATTGAAAGAATTAAGTAAAAAGTGACTTACAATCGTTTTGATGAAGAAGAAATCCTTGAAGAATCGCAAATGGGTGTTTTGGTTTTGTAAAATGTGAAGAAATGACTGAAATTCGTGTTTTTCAGGTCTCCGTGTTCGCATTTGCGAACATGGGTTCGCAATTGCGAACCCCGACCAATTTCTGGAGTTTGAAAAATAAGCTAAGGGTGGGAAGTTCGCATTTGCGAACTTTTCTTCGCATTTGCGAAGCCAAGGCAAAACTGGGAAGTTCGCATTTGCGAACTATTGTTCGCAATTGCGAACAGAGGCTAAATATGGGGAGGTTCGCATTTGCGAACTATTGTTCGCATTTGCGAACCCAGGGCGGAATAGTGGCCAGTTCGCATTTGCGAACTATAGCTCGCATTTGCGAACATAGGCACAATAGGGTCAAGTTCGCATTTGCGAACTATTGTTCGCATTTGCGAACACAGACACAATAGGGGGGAGTTCGCATTTGCGAACTATTGTTCGCATTTGCGAACTCTGCAGAATAGTGGGGAGTTCGCATTTGCGAACTATTGTTCGCATTTGCGAACTCTGCAGACCAGTTGGAGACAGCAACTTCTAACATGAAAAATTGATCTCGTGGCCTATCCAAAGTTCACCCGAGCCCTCGGGGCTCCAAACCAAATATGCACATAACCTCAAAAACACATTATGAACTTGTTCGTGCGATCACATCGCCAATATCACCTCGTTTTCATCAAATCAAGCCTCAAATGCATGATTTTCATACCTTTAGTTTTCAAAACTTTCAAACTTGGGACTCAAGGTCCAAAACATCTCAAACGACATCCAAATGTCATCAAACTTTACAGAAATCACATATATAATATTTAAGACTTGTACCGGGCGTCGGAACCAAAATACGAGCCCGATACCAAGGTCAATTAATTTATTTCCTTTAATAATTGCATCAAAAACAATTTCACATAAAAATTCATAACTTGGGCTCTAGGCCTCGGAATTCGACTCCGGACGCATGTCCAAGTCCCATATTTTCCTACGGACCTCTCGGGACCATCAAATCTCGGGTCCGGATCCGTTTACCAAAAATGTTGACCGAAGTCAACCATATCAATATTAATATCATTTTTATCCAAATTTCCCATAGAATTCATATTTTCTATCAAAAAATCTTTCCGGCTACATGCTCGGATCTTGCACGTAAATCGAGGCAACATAGAATGAGGTTTTCAAGGCCTCAGAAGCTCGAAATGATTAATTAAATAAGTGATGACCCTTTGGGTCGTCACAGTTAGCTGTTGGCATTCTTGTTGGCCTTGCTTCCACTTTTGAGTCCACTTCCGTCTTGGTTTTTATATTGCCTTGCCATAACTTCTGGCTGTCTTTCCAAATTCTCCGAGCCTAACTTTCCTTTTGACTCTCTCTTGTTGTTTCTTTTCCCTTTTACGTTTCCTCAAACTATGTGATTGCCATATGTACTTTGTTTCAATTGTCCTTTGATGAACCCCAGTCTCGTTGTGCCATATAACTGAGCAGCTGGTAGTTAGATTCAACTGACAATGTTTTATAGACAGATTTCAAGAAAAATGAAACGCAATGACCCCGAAGTTTTGAGGGCAGGAATACTTTTTTTTTCAAAATTAAATAAAAAGGACGGGACTTATCTTAGTGGGAAGGCTGATTCCGTTGATCATACCATGCATTCGGATTAACCGACCCAGTCTGTCCAACCAATCAACTACCAATTGCCACTTTTGCCAATTTTAATTCACCACCCAAACTTTGCTTGCTTTGCCGCTTTTCTCCCACAAAATCCTTTCTCACTTTCGCCTTATGGTGCCTGTGAAGGTTTTCACCAATGAGACTCTCTCATTTCATTTCTCTCATCTCACATTGCCTTATGGTGCCCGTGAGGGTTTATACCAATAAGACTCTCTTATTTTATTTCTCTCAGCTCACAACGCCTTACGGTGCCCGTAAGGGTTTTCACCAATAAGGCTCTCTCATTTTAATTCTTATTATTTTCTTCATCTTCCAGCACCTGAGTGTTGTCCATAGCAAGTCTTTCTTCACCTACTTGTACTGACATTTTCTTGAAATTAATCAAAAGGTCTTTCTTTGGACCGTAATGTGGCTTTTGGATAGGTTTTAGAAAGAAAGGTATAAAGGCTCAAATTTTCCAACTTGGGTTTCAAAATTACAACTTTCGGAATCATATTCTCCACAATGATCATAACTTCTGCCCCAGTTTCAATCTTTGGAGAGCCTTGGACTTTCTTTCTGTTATGACCGAACCTCAGTAAGGCTGCCTATGTACCTTTTCGGGATCAAGTCAAAACGTAGTTCGGATCATAAGATCTCTTCAGGTTGCGATGTTCACTTCTTCCAATTTTCTTCTTTTTCATTTTTTCTTTCTTTTCCCTTTCTTTTTATTTTCTTTTCTTTTGCCATTTTCAGATCTTTTCTTTTTTTCTTCTTTTCTTCTTTTTTTTTTCATCTTTTGCTTTTCTTCTTTTCTTTGACATTTCATCATCTCGTTCCTGACTTCTTTGTTGATTCCGAAAGAGGGTATGAAAGAATAATGTAATAAAGCTCAAAGGGATAGCAATGGATAAAGTGTTTAGACAGCGAAATAAAATGCCTTCATCATTTTAATTTCAAAATATGACAAATACAATTAGATACATGAAAGAAATCATACATAATATCTTTTGACTGCATCAGAGTTGATGGCCATCTCTACGTATTTTCCTTCTACGCTGTTAAATATAATGTTCCATTAGACAACACCCGAGATATAACAAATGGCCCTTGCCAAGTAGGAGCAAACTTCCCTTTTGCCTCTGCCCAATGAGGTAAGATGCGCCTCAATACCAATTGTCCGACTTCAAATTTTCGCGGACGTACTTTCTTATTATATGCTCAGGCCATTCTTTTTTGATACAGTTGTCCATGACATACTGATGCCAGTCTTTTCTCGTCAATTAAACTCAATTATTCTAGCCGGGCTTTTACCCATTCATCATCATCAATCTCTGCCTCCGTGATGATTCAAAGGGAGGGTATTTCGACTTCTGCAAGTATCACTACCTCCGTGCCATAAACTAATGAATAAAGGGTTGCACCTACCGAAGTGCGAACGGTAGTGGGATATCCCAACAAATTAAAGGGTAATTTCTCATGCCATTGTCTTGATCCTTCTACCATTTTCTGAAGGATTTTTCTGATATTCTTATTTGCTGCTTCAACTGCTCCATTTACCTTGGGACGATATGGTGTGGAATTGCGATGCACAATTTTAAACTTTTGACATGTCTCTACCTCAAATGACTGTTAAGGTTGGCCCTATTATTCGTAATAATCACTTTCAGAATTCCGAAACGGCAAATGATATTTGCATGTACAAAATCAACTACTGCCTTCTTGGTTACTGCCTTGAATGTCCTTGCCTCCACCCATTTAGTAAAATAATCAATGGCAACCAGAATAAACCTGTGCCCAATAGATGTTGCTGGCTCTATTGCCCCAATGACATCCATGCCCCAAGCAATGAAAGGCCATGGTGGCGACATTGTATGCAACTCATATGCCAGAGAACGAATCAAATCTCCATGTATCTGGCACTGATGACATTTGCGCATATAACTGATATAGTTTTATTCCATAGTAAGCCATAAATTTCCAGCTCTAAGTATTTTCTTTCTAGCACATACCCACTCATGTGTGACTCACATACTCCTACGTGTACCTCATCCATAATTGATATATCCTGCTTTGCGTCTATACATCTCAACAAACCCAAATTCGGGTTCCTTTTATACAAAACCCCTCCACTAAAGAAGAATCCACTCGCCAATCATCTTATGGCTCTCTTCTGATCTCCTATAGCTTGTGCCGGATACTCCCCCATTCTGAGATACTCTTTAATGTCGTGGAACCGTGGTTCACCATCAAGTTCCTCTTCTACTATATTATAATAAGCCTTCTGATCATGAACCTGCATTTGTAACGGGTCCACATAAGCTTTATCCAGGTGATGTAACATAGATGCCAGAGTGGCTAGAGCATCAACAACTTCATTGTGTATTCTGGGGATATGCTTGAATGTTATAGACTGAAACCGTTGTCATAGTTCATGTATACACTGCCAGTATGGTATGAGTTTTAAATCTCGCATTTCCCATTCTCCTTGAATTTGATGTACCAAGAGATCCGAGTCACCTCTGACCAAAATCTCTTGAACACCCATATTTATAGCCGTTCTCAATCCCAATATACATGCTTCGTATTCAACCATATCGTTAGTACAAAAGAAACGAAGTTGAGCGGTAACAGGTTAATGTTGACCTATTTCTGAAATAAGCACAACTCCAATTCCAACACCTTTGTTATTGACAACCCCATCAAAATATAACTTCCAACCCGGCTTTTCATCTTGTTCCAATTCATCAATATTCATTGCTTCCTCATCAGGGAAATATGTTTTCAGGGGTTTATACTCGTCATCAACTGGATTTTCTGCTAAGTGATCGGCAACTGCTTCCGCTTTCATTGCAGTACCAGTTACATAAACAATATCAAACTCTGTAAGTAGAATTTGCCACTTAGCAAGCCTCCCTGTTGGCATAGGCTTCTGAAAGATGTACTTCAATGGGTCCAACCGGGATATGAGATAAGTGGTATAAGCTGACAAGTAGTGCTTCAATTTCTGTGCCACCCAGGTCAAAGCATAGCACGTTCTTTCCAATTGAGTATATTTCACCTCATAAGATGTGAATTTCTTGCTAAGATAATAAATTGCATGCTCCTTCTTTCCTGTTTCATCATGCTGCCCCAATACAGAGCCGAAGGAATTGTGCAATACTGTCAAATAAAGGATCAAAGACCTTTCTGGATCCGGAGGAACCAATACAGGCGGATTGGCCAGGTATTCCTTGATTTTATCAAATGCAGCTTGACATTCATCAGTCCATTTCACTGCAGCATCTTTCTTCAGCAATCTAAAAATAGGCTCACAAGTTGATGTAAGCTGAGCAATAAATCTGCTGATGTAATTCAACCTGCCGAGCAAACTCATCACATCTTTCTTACTCTTTGGCGGAGGCAACTCCTGAATGGCTTTGATTTTGGATGGGTCGAGTTCAATACCATGCTGTCTTACAATGAACCCCAATAATTTTCCTGACGGTACCCCAAAAGCACATTTTGCTGGATTGAGCTTGAGATTGTATCTCCAAAGCCCCTAGAAAATATTCTCAGGTCTTTGACATGGTTATATTGCTTCATGGACTTAATAATGACATCATCCACATAGAATTCAATTTCCCGATGTATCATATCATGAAACATGGTAGTCATTGCCCTCATATATGTTGCTCTAGCATTTTTCAGTCCAAACGGCATTACCCTATAACGGTATGTTCCCCAAGGTGTAATAAATGCTGTCTTTTCTGCATCTTCTTCATCCATCAGGATCTGATTATAACCTCCAAAACAATCCACAAAAGAACTAATCTCACATTTGGCATAATTGTCAATTAATATATGGATGTTTAGCAATGGAAATTTATCCTTCGGACTTGCTTTGTTGAGGTCTCGATAATCAACACACACACTGGTTTTTCCGTCTTTCTTTGGAACTGGTACAACATTCGCTAGCCTGATGAGATATTTGGTGACCCGTATAACCTTTGCTTCAAACTATTTATTGACTTCTTCTTTCATCTTTACGCTGATATCTGTCTTGAATTATCTCAACTTCTTCTTGATGGGTAGGCATTCTGAGTAAGTGGGCAATTTATGGACTACCAAATTGGTATTTATTCCCGGCATGTCATCATACAACCATGCAAATATGTCTTTGTATTCATGCAACAATTTTATCAAGTCCTCTCTTAGTGAGGATTCCAAATGGACGCTTATCTTTGTTTCCCGAATATTTTCCCCATCCCTAAATTAATTGTCTCCGTCTTATTTAAGTTTGGTTTGGGTTTTTCCTCATATTGGCTCAAATCCTTACTGATTTATTCCAAAACTTCCTCGTCATCACACTCCGCCTTATTATCGTATTCAATTTCTTGTATTACTATTTGATTATCAAGACTGGGCTAGGAATTCCTTATGCATGACACATCATTGAAAACTGCATAAAATGGACTGTACAAGAAAAGAAAAGAAAAGAAAATAAGGCTATCAGGAATAGAGGAAGAAAGAAATTGCATTTCATTAAAATTTCAAAAGATAACAAGGTTTGACACGTGATTGGACGGAACATATAATCTATATTACATCCTTGAAATAAACCATATTAAAAATGAAACATCAAAGCTAACTACCACAACTCCCTTCTAGTCGGAAGAGGAGTAGCTTCTCAGTTATTCAGCTTCGTTTGGGATCCAACAAATTGGACATCCATTTTACTTGTGCCCTCAGCCGCTTCTACCATGTTTACATCTTCAAATAGCTTTTCATATATTTCAAGCAGCTCCCTATCTGGTTTTATCTCTGCTAAGCTGGGAATGACCGTCGCCGGACGCCTTTTTGTACCAGGCTTGACGAATGAATGAGAGAGTTTAGGGATAGGCTTAGGGAGGGTCCAACCTTTCTTTTTCAATTTTTGGGCTCTTTTTATGTCAGCAATGGTCGGCTTAAAGCCCAACCCAAAAGTGCCAATGCTTCCCGGAAGAGATACTGGCTGTGTGATTCCCTGTAGTGCAGCTCCTAATCCTTTCCCAGGGAGAAACCCGTTTTTCAACATCTTCGTGGCAACCATAACTGATGCGGAAGCTATCTTGGGCACCGGAACATGCTCACCTTCAAGAATTTTATCAACAGATATAGTATCCACCTCTTGGTATACCTAGGGACCTTTATCGCTCTCAATTTCTTCAAAAGGAGTGATGGTGTTGCAGGAATTGTCTTCATCATGAACCATTATTTCTTGACGATCCCATTAGAACTT
Source organism: Nicotiana noctiflora (assembly GCA_032618575.1). Taxonomy (NCBI): domain Eukaryota; kingdom Viridiplantae; phylum Streptophyta; class Magnoliopsida; order Solanales; family Solanaceae; genus Nicotiana; species Nicotiana noctiflora. The sequence continues at coordinate 310,550 of JASVEL010002101.1, read as the reverse complement.
TACCATCTGATGGAGTGAGGAAGGTACAGCCTTTGCTGCATGAATCCATGGTCGACCAAGTAGGAGATTTTAGGATACATCAACATCCAAGACTTGAAATTCCATTGTAAACTCTACTGGTCCGATAGTAAGCTCCAATACGATGTCTCCAACAGTGTTCTTTCCGCCTCAGTCAAATCCACGTACACAAATACTGTTCTTATGGATTCTTTCATGATCAATCTTGAGCTTGCACAGAGTAGACAAAGGGCATATATTGGCATTTGACCCGTTATCAATCAACATGCGGGTCACTACTGAATCTTCACATTTTACAATAAAGATATAAAGTCTTGTTATGCTCCATTCCTTCTATCGGTAGTTCATCATCTGAGAACGTTACTCTGTTCACCTCAAAGATTTTATTTGCAATCTTTTCAAGATGACTCACTGTAATCTTCTCAAGCACATGAGCCTCATTCAGGATTTTCATTAATGCACTACGGTGTTCATCAGAGTGAATCAACAAGGAAATCATGGATATTTGCGCTAGCGTCTTTCCCAATTGCTCCACTATTAAATAGTCCCACGCTTTCATTTTCTTCAAAAATTCCTCGGCCTCTTCCTCAGTATCAACTTTCTTTACATTGGCCGGATTATCTCTGGTGAGTTTTGCTTTTCTTAACTCGTCGGGAGCAAAGCACATCCCCGACTTTGTCAACCCGTGGGTCTCATAAATTTCATCTTTAATCTCCTTTCCTCTATACATGACGGTCACCTTGTTGTAATTCCATGGCTCAGCTTTAACGTTCACTACGGGCATTTGAGTAACCAATTTGATAATGATCGGCTCTATTTGTGCCCCTTTCACAGTCAATATATGCTTTGTAATTGCTCCTGGAACTATTACCTTCACTGGCTCGGGCTCTGCTACCACCACTGACTCATTCACTACTTGCTTGATCACCTCTTTATCTCCCATTACTTTCTCATCTACCCTGCCTCCACTTGCCTTAATCATCATTACAGCTTGAGAAGGCTTCTTGCAGCCTCCCCCTGTATCAATTCTATCATATGAGCCTCATGATGAACATGTAGGGGGTTTTGTATGATATTTGGATCCTTGGGAGCCTGGACCTCAATTCTTCTTGAATCAATAAGCTCCTGTATTGCGGTCTTCAGATGCTAACACTTGTTAGTGTCGTGTCCTGGAGCTCCCGAACAGTACTCAGAACTGACAGACTGGTCCAGATTCCTCGGTGGTGGGTTAGGGATTTTGGATTCAATGGGGTTCAGGATTTTGAGCTGCCTCAGACTATGAAAAAGACTGGTGTATGACTCACCCAAGGGAGTAAATGTTTTCTTCGTTTGCATCCTATCATTCCAGACTCCGGGATTATGACAAAAACCTGTTCCACCGAGGTTTTTATATGTTTTGGGTGGTGGGTATGTGTTCTGAGTGTGATAGGTATTATGAGGTGCTAGTGCTCGCCATGAAGTAGGCGGTGGTGGGTAAGAGTGGGCATGGTGTATAGAAAATGGTGGAAGAGGGGGGGTAGTAGTGTTGTGGTGGGCCATATGGTGCTGGTGAGTAGGGTTGATGATGTGGGCGAGGTTGATGATAGTATGGATTAGGATTCCTGGACCACGATCTCCCTTCTACAACTGCCACCTCTTCTTTCTTCTTTTTCCCAAGAGCTCCATCGTTGCCTGTTTGAATTGCCTGGGTCATAGCTTTTATGGATGATTAACTCATAAGCTTGTTTGATCTGAACCCTTACTCAACCATGCTCCCCATCTTAACTAATTTGTTAAATGTTTTCCTAACGGCTTACACTAAATGCCCATAGTATGTTGGTTCCAAAGCTTGTAGAAAATAGTCTACCATCTCTCCTTCTTTCATAGGTGGGTCTACCCGAGAAACTTGTTCTCTCCACCTGAAGCCATACTCACGAAAACTTTCTCCTAGCTTCTTTTCTATCTTTGTCAATGACAGGCTATCCAGAACAATCTCCAAGTTGTACTGGAAATGATTAGCGAATGCTTGGGCTATGTCATCCCAAATAAACCATCTAGTGTGGTCTTGCATGGTGTACCATTCTATAGCCGATCCGCTAAGACTTTGGCTAAAGTAAGCCATGAGTAACTCATCTTTTCCGCCGTCACCGCGCATTTTGCAGCTGAAGCCTCTCAAATGTGCTATCGGGTTGCCGTGACCATCATATAGATCAAATTTTGGTATCTTGAAACCTGCTGGTAGTTGTACCTCCGATAATAGACATAAATCTTTGTAAACCACGCTCACTTGGCCTCACGGGCCCTGCATATTTCGGAATGATTGTTCAAGACTTTTCATCTTTCAGATCATCTCTTCCTGTTCAGGATTTTTGGGTGGTTTTTCCTCTTCGGCCATGTCGATAAGAGGAGTATAAGAATCATGCTGTCAGAAAGTAAGTTTTAGAGGGTAATAATGATTGTCTTGGACATGAAATAATGGTCACTGGATGATTTATGTAATGTGGCTGGTGGAGGGGCCACATATACGAGAGCGACATGTGGTGGTGGTAGTGGAATCTGTTTAGGAGGTGGAGGAGGTGGTGGCGCTTGTGAGGTAGTTTCATAGTAAGGTGGGTATGTGGGTAAGTAGAGGATGAATTTACGGTGGGTGGGACCTGTGCTTGGACCGGTGGAGGGACATAAACAGGATTGGCTGGGTATGTGGGTAAATGTTGTCCCTTCGCCCATGCCTGGTACATCTCGGCCATATGCTGCTTGAGCTTGTACATCTCTTCTTTCATACTGCCTACGTCTAATACCTCATCCTCCCGTGCTGGATCCACAACTGTGGCCTCAATTTCCTGAGTGATTGCCTTTGTCATGTCTTTAGAACGAGTGTTGTAATAATGGGTTGCCAGAATGCCAGTTACTAACCACCTATCTGTTACTCAACAACAACAATACTCGTTAGCGGTTAGACCATAATGGATCAAAAAATCACATGTTGGGAGCACATACACAATTTTGCTTGGCAATATGCTTCATCCCGACCTTATTATTTTTATGTTGTCTTTTCTCGTTTTGCCAATTCGTTTGTTTCGGATTTTCTTCTTTCCTCTCTCTTCTTTTCTTTTTATTTTATTACCACCAACGTTCCTCTTTTTCTTTTCTTTGGTCGATCCTATGTATTTGCCTACCGCATATGTATTTAAAGAAAAAGAACATCAAAGATCACAAATACAAATTTTTGGGATTTTCATTTTTATTAATAACCAACATTGATTACAAAGATAAACTCTAAGATGATAATTATACTACAATTCACTAGTATTGCAGAAAAATGAAAAATACAGACTCAAAATGCATAACCTAAGAATACATTAAAGACCCTAGTTCCCGCGGGACATTGTTCGATCTCGCCGCGTGCCTATATTCAAGTCCCCTTTGGAGTTTGTCTAAATCACCCATTATTTTCTTCACGAATATTATTGCTGAGGTGAAAAATGTGGTCTGGGTCATATCTTCACATATCTGGCATTTCCGAGTGAAATAATGAGGAATGTTGACAATCCTCTCTCTAATCATTCCTTTTTCTTGAAGTAACCTCCCTATTTGTTCGGCACGAGCATCTAGAGTTTGTTGCCTTTTCTCTTGAAGCTGCTGCAGTTCCATTTCTAATCGCGCCAAGGCCGTGTAGCAATGTTCTCTTTCCATGCTAAAATCTTTCACTTGTTTGCTAATTTTTTTTTCTCAGCAGTGACAATCTTTTTTCTCAACCGAGCAACTTCGACATTATGTTCTTCTTTCAATTGTTGGATCATACGAGCCCTTTCTTCAGCATTCCTAGCCAATTGCTTCCGAACCCCAATCAATTCTATTCGGATTTATCCAGGTCAAAACTATAATCGTTCACCTTTCACCACAAATTGTCCATCGGTTTTTCATCCCGGGCATTTCGAGTTGGGGTTTCAGTTGCTGTTCTCATTTTCAGAATTTGAGCTTTTAGGACCTCATTTTCTTTAACCAGTTGCTTCTTTTCACCCTCATCAAATGCTATTTGCACGCTATTTTCGAACTTGAGGTCTTGAACTTATTTTTTCTAGCACACTGATTTTTGCTCGGTATTCGTTTTCCTTAGCCAACTAATCTCATTGCTCTTTCGACAACTCGGCAAATTCTTGGATGTGAGGTCTCTTCGCTGGTCTTTCATGCTCACAATCTCTTCTATACCACGCGGAGTAACCATGTAACACTTCACCTTTGGCCCGATCCCTTACACAAGTGTCTAATTTCAAACATTGACACTCCTTCCAAATTTGATGGACTTTTGCTTCAGGAAATTTCCCGTCAAGACTAATTTCTATTACTTGAGTGCTGAGGTCTCCATCTTTTGGCACTATTTGATATCTTCTGAGTTGCCATAAAACTTGATATGGAGCGTAGGGTTGAATACTTCTGAGCCCCATTAAGAGAAAATGCGATCCTTTTGCCGACATGTATATAATTTCATTGACGAGTAACCACCCGTATGCCCATACTATCTGGCTAGAAGTAAGATATCGAAAATATATGATCTAACCCTTAAACCCTTACGTCAACTTGACCCCTTTTATCCTTGTGTAGAATTCTTCTATGCAAGTTCTTTCTTGTGATCGATAACTCAAAAATTGAGGACGATGGCATAAGTGCTCGATCATTCACATTTGTAATAGAAAATTGCATCCCTCGAAGAAATCAATTCCGGCTTTACAAGCTATGAGGGCAGGAAAGATATAGGCTACTATCATAGGCGCCAAAGTATTATTATCCCGCGTGAGGAGAGTACTGACAATTCCGACAATTCTTATATCGATGTTCCTATCTTTCCTTGGAAATATTATTAAACCTAAAAAGGCACATGAAAGCAAAACGCCTATGTTCATCCCATTTTGCCTGGTTTGCTTTACTGCAGAGTTTGTTTGCTAGGTTACTAAAACCTCTGATTTGACCATATCTATGGTATATGAAGTTCATAGTACAGAATCCATGGGCCAAATATTCATTATGAATGCTTCGGGCTATTTTCAAGGAATCCAGGAACCTATGAGCGGTGACAGCTCTTGGAGCAACCGGATATTTGTCTTTCAAGGGGACCTAATCTTTCCCAATATAACTGGCAATCTCATCTAGTGTCGGAGTAAGCTCAAAATTCGAGAAGTGGAACACATTGTGTGCGGGATCCCAACAGGTGACTAAGGCTCTAATGATGTCTCCCCGAGGTATAATATCAAACAACCCGGTAAGACCTTTCAAATATTTCTTGACCTCATCTTGTCCTTCTTGACCCAAATCATTCCACCATAGACGCAACTCTAAAGGGATTTTATTCATTAACGAAAAAGTTCATTTTGCATTGTGCTCATCTTGCACATTTATTAAAGGTGATTTAATCTAATGTTATTTTGACCCAAAAAAGTCAAAAAATATATTTTCAAAATTTCATTTTTTTTCAAAAAGTCCACATTTTTGCAAATACGGCCTTTCAGCACTTCAACCAAAGATTTTAAGGCTGCACTTATTATTTTAGGGATAATGACTCAAAAGTGGCCATCTATGCACAAACAGCCTTCCGACGCCCTTTCGGGACATTCGACTATTTTTGTCAAAATGACATCACTTTTCAAAATTAACATTTTTTGGCTATTTTTGTAAAAGGTGTGGTTGGACCCGTCAAGGGTTGCCTACGTATCTTGCCTAGTGGTGAGAATCAAACAAGCGTAATTCGGTCAGATTATTTTTTTGACTAACTATTTTAATTTTGGCAAAAATGAAAAAATCGACAGAGTTTCATCAATATCTAGACATCTGTTTCTTCTAAAATTGCTTATTCTTCTCTTTTCTTTCCCTCAATTATTTAGCCGGTCAACATAATGGCCCTAGACAAATAAATGCAACATATAATCTTGCTCGGTCTTTTCATATTCAGGTCACTTGTCCTAGATGGACCCAGCCCCTGTGTTGCGTCCCCTAAGTCAGATATGATGCAAATAATCGTCCTAATTCTAGGCTCAATATCCTGGTTTTTATTGGTTCTAGACTGTGTACCCGGGCGGATAACTCGAGTCGAGGAGGGGGCTACGTACCGGGGACCCGCGTGATCGTCTGGCTTAGTAACTTGTCCGGCCTATTTTCTTATTTTTAGTATTGACACTAACAGAAAGGGGAGTCTCAACCAGTAAGCACATCCCCGGAGGTAAGAAGAAAAGGGTTTACGGAATAATTTTTATATACAGTTCACGTAATATCAAAACGGTAAACATATAGCACATTAATCAAAGCATATAGTGAAATCAGATATAATAAAAACAGCAATTTAACTGAGCTCGAATTCTTAAACCCTGAACCGAAATTCTGGGTTTCTTATCCCCAGCAGAGTCGCCACACCTGTCACACCTCTTTTTTTAGATGCTACTTTACCCGCGAGGGCGTAGAGGAGTTTTTCCAATTTAAGGACAGTCGGAACATGATTAGTTATTTAAATTTTCCAGAGTCGCCACTCGAGAATATTATTGTGTCCCAAGTCACTGTTTTAATCCCGAACAGAGGAAAATTTGACTCTGTTACAGTCTGCGAACTAGAATTCCGGATAAGGAATTCTGTTAACACAGGAGAAGGTGGTAGGCACTCCCGAATTCCGTGGTTCTAGCACAGTCGCTCAACTGTTGTATTTGTTTCTGATTCCAATTATATGTTTTTAATTATGTGTATTAGTGTTCCGCTTTTCAATTTTTAAATAATTGCAACGTCGTGAAAATGCATTCCTTAACCACACCGTACTAGTACGCCTGTGGCTTGAGATACATTTCGACTTCGTTGAGAGTAGGATTTGGGTCACATAAATGTGCACCCGCACTTGAGAATGTATATTAAAATTGTGCCTAAAGTATATATTTCTTATTACTTTGGGAAAGACCGTAAAATTAGTTAAACGGTCCTTCCGAGTCTAAAAATATTATAACAATCATTTGAGGGGCCCGTGTATTTTAACTTATAACAAGGCTCATCTCATTGTATTTTTTAGAGGTCGAACCTATTGTGTGCTGTTGTTTTCTATCACTTTTTTTTCCTTAACTAACATAACTATTAATGCAGTTTTATTGTATATTCCATTACATCCAAGCCACTATATGTTTTGGGCCTGAAAATCATGTTCAACATAAGGAGAGTGCACATAAGTGCATTGGGCTAATTAGAGCCCAATTCATAATTGCAGGCTCATTTTTTATACACCTGGAAGCCATCAATTGAATCTACCTTCTTTGCCTGATCACGCCCAAATTGTTAACCAAATCCAAAACATGTTTAAACATTCTATTCAGGCTAATTATATATGTACATGAGTATTACAACTTCAGTATCAGAACTTAACTAAAAATTAACACTGATTTCATTTATATACTACTGTCCAGTTACCAGATTAATTAGGCTGATTTTATTAATCGAAACGTGTACTTATTCAACGCATAAATTACCTTATTATTTGTAAATCTGGAATTTCTAAACTAGATATACAGTTGACATATTTTAATTAAATCCTAAACTTCATTCATAGTTGATTCCTGTTTCATATCTGGTTTTTGAACTTAAAAACAAGCTATAAAGCTAATTTAAACAACTCATGAGCATAAACGTAAACTATTTCGTGCTTTTCTTATTAACAATTACTAATTCAGAAACTTAACTAACAAGACTACCTCAATATGTGTATTAATCTCTTGGTTTAAGAACAAATGAAAATCTACAAGTAATCAACTAGATTTGAACCAGTTTTTGAATCTACGATCTAGGTGATCATTCTTAACTGGTCTACTTAGTATTATCCTATATTAACATCTAAACTAACGACTCTACTGAATCATTAGCTTCAGTTCAGAATTTTCACAGTCCAAGTCCATAATATACATAAAATCCGAACAAATTACATAGATCTAAAGTATTATATATCTATAATATGAGCAGAATCAGAAGTAACAGAAAAACTAATGATAATTTCATATCTTCATCAACCTTAATTACATCCTCGAAGATCAAGAGTGTACCTGGTCAAATTAAAATGAGACTCAATGAGTTCTAAGGTTGTAAGGAAGAAGAAGATCAGCAAAAATGCAGGAATCCAAGAAATAACCAGCAATAACACCACAATATCATAACAACATGCTCGAAATCACGATTAAAACCCAACAGCTTCAACCAAACAATGTTGAACAGTAGACGAAAAACACCAGGACTTAAGAGTTCTCTACTCGAATTGCAATTAAACCAATGAAACAGTAGTTGAACACAATTTCTATGTATTTTTTACTTATCAAATTTCTGAATCTCTTTAAATGTGGCCTAAGAAGGCCTATTTATAAGCAAAATGGGAGGAAAATTTGAAATTAATATTCAGATTTCTTATCCATGCTCTTTCAATTTATTTTCAAATTAATCCACTCATTTTAACCGTGAATGCACTAGAACCCATGTTAGAAGGTTCTAGTGGCATCCACATTGTTCCAATTATCCTTAAATATCTTAACTACCCTCACTTGCTATTAGTTTCTACTTATTTACCCTTTAAGTATACCTAATATACCCTTTTTTGTTTGGTTAATTACCCAGAAGCCAGGCAGTATTACCTTTTATACCCTTATCCCTTTAGTTTAATTACAAAATACCATTTTATCCCTTCCTCTTTAACCCCTGGGTTTTCCTTTTATTTACCCGACTAACCCTTTAATCAATCAGACCTTTAGGTCAAAGTCAAAATTGAATTACACAAATAGCCACTACTAGACAGTCTTACGGATACAAGCAATTTAAGACTGATCAACCAATTAAATCAAAGTCTAACTTGCAAAAATATCCAACATTAGACATTCTTACTGACATAGCCTAAATTAAGACTAATTACCCAATTGACCCTTTAATTAATCAGAAGTTCAGAAAAGTCAAAAGTCAAAATTGCATTGCAATGATAGCCAACATTAGACAGTCTTACAGATATAGCCATATTACGATTAAACACTCAATTAACAGGATTCAGAAGAACAAATTGATAATAGGTTGAATCCAATTAACAGAACACTCAATTATGAATTTAGATTTATCAAGTAAGAAACCTAAGTGGCTACAAAGCATGTGATTTAACTAGTGACCTTAATCAGAAAAGAGAACATATAAGCATGCGAATCCAGAGTGTAAGATCAGAAAATTACATAGTCAAGTGTAACGACCCGACCAGTCGTTTTGAGCCCCGACGCGTCATACAGTAGATTGAGGCCATGAACAGCTTCATCTCAGGTATATTGACTTGTGTGTATGGTCAGAATTAAAATTCACGAAGTTTGGAGTCAAATCTAAATGGAAATTCTCATTTTGAAAGCTTAAAGTTGAAGAAATGAACTAGGATTGGAATTTTGAGTAAATGACCTCGGAATTGGGATCTAAATGTTCTAGCATGCTCGTATGATGATTTTGAACTTGGGCGTATGTCCGGATTTGGTTTTTGATAACCCGTGAGCATTTCGGCATATATGGTGGAAGTTAGTATTTTAGAAAAATTTCATAAATTTGGGTTGGAAGGCATTTCAGAGTTATAGATGTCCATTTGGGATTCCGAGTCTGGGAATAAATCTGTATGGTGATTTTGGAGTTGGAAAAGCGATCGGAAGTGAATTCGGATGTCCGGAGGTCATTTTGAAGTCATTTGGCTAAATATAGGAATTTGAAGGTTTTTGAGAAAATTCTACCGGAAGTGAAAATTTTGATATGGGGGTCAGAATGCGATTCCGAAAATTGGTACAAGTCCGTAATGTCGAATGTGACTTGTGTGCAAACTTTGAGTCAACTCGGATTGATTTTGGTAGGAAAAGGGACAATTAATCTCTTTAAGGAAAGCTTAAGTTGGAAAAGTCAACCCAATGTTGACTTATGAGTTAGAGGGCTCGGAACTGAATTCCGATGATTCGGTTAGTTTCGGGGGATGATTTAAGACTTAGGAGCGCAATCGGAAGTAATTTTGGAGGTCCGGTGAAGAAGTTAGCCTATTTTGGCGAAGTTGGAATTTTGGCGGAATCCGATCGATAGGTGATATTTTGATCCGGGAGTCGGAATGGAATTCCGACAGGTGCAGTAGCTTCGTTAGGTGATTTTGGATATGTACGCAAATTTTCAGGTTATTCGGACATCGTTTGGTCCGGTTTTTGATCGAAAGTGTATTTTCGGAAGTTTTTGGAAACTTAGGCCTTGATTTGATGAAAATTGATGATTTTGATGTTATTTTGGCGATTTGATCACTCGAGCGAGTTCGTATGATGTTTTAGAGTCAATGTGCATATTTGGTTTGGATCCCCGAGGACTCGGGAGTGTTTCGGAGGTGTCTCGGAATAAATCCGGACTTAGAAAATTGGCAGAAAATTGCAGAAAAATCTGCTGTGAACAGTGCACATGAACAGTGCACATGAACAGTGCACAGGAACAGTGCACAGGAACAGTAGCCCATGTACATTCCGTGTACAGTACCCAGTGTACAGTACCGTGTATAGTACCCCATGTACAGTACCGTGAACAGTACCGTGTACAGTACGTGAACAGTAAAACGCGTGAACAGTACCCCGCGAATTTCTGGACAGAATACTTATTTCTGGAAAATGGGATTTGTCCCATTTTCCATTTTTTTGTCAAATTGGAGCTCGGGAAGAGGCGATTTTCGAGAAATTTTCAGAGAAAACAACGGGGTAAGTGTTCTTAACTTAATTGTGGTTATATTACTCGATTCTATTGCAAGTTTTGTCATTAAATCCATGAATTTTGCGGGAAAAGCTTAGAAACCCTCTCGAATAGATTTGAGGATTTGAGGGTCGAAATGTTATCAAAATTTAGTAATTTTGGTATGGTTGAACTCATATCGGAATGGGTGTTTGGATTTCGCAAGTTTTTTCGGGATTCGAAATGTGGGTCCCACTATTGAATTTTAAAATATATTTCGGATTTTATCCGGAAAATTATTAAATTTATTATCCAATTCATTCCTACGATTCGTGTTGAGTATTTCAAATTGTTTGTGAATAGATTTGAAGCATTTGGAGATAAATTTAAAAGGAAAAGCGGTGCGTAAGCATTGAGTTGGCCTTAAACATTCGAGGTAAGTGTTTGTTCTATCCTAGCTTGAGGGAATAGGATTATGTGTTATGTGTTATGTGATCGAGTGCGGTGTATGGGCTGTGGTGACGAGCATCCATACATTGGCGTCTAGTATGACCGTGAGTCGTTGGAAAATGATTATTTTGAGATATATTACAGATGAATTGTTATTGTTTCCCCTTGTCGGGACTTGTTGTGAAGATGATTATTGATTGCCCTTGTTGGGACAGTTTATGAATTACTGCTTCTTTCTTTGCCCTTAACTGTGATTGTTATTTGGGTGAGGAAGAGTGATAATGCATGAAGGGTGATGCCGTGCCATGTTTATTTATTTATGCACGAAGGTTAATGCCGTGCCAGGTTTTATTGATTATGCACGAAGGATCATGCCGTGCCTGTTATTGAACCATGTACGAAGGATCATGCCGTACTATGGATGTGAGGATGAGAGTAAAAGCACGAAGGGTGATGCCGTGCACTTTATTTGCTTATTTGGTGAGGATGAGAGTAAAAGCACAAAGGGTGATGCCGTGCACTTTATTTACTTATTTGGTGAGGATGAGAGTAAAAGCACGAAGGGTGATGCCGTGCAACTATTTGCCATTCCTTGACTTGATATTACTTGTTTTTCCATTATATTTTATTTGGGTGATGCCGTGCAACTATTTGCTATTCCTTGACTTGATATTACTTGTTTTCCATTATACTTTGTTTGGGTGATGCCGTGCAACTATTTGCTATTCCTTGACTTGATATTACTTGTTTTCCATTATACTTTGTTTTCCTTGTGAACTTATTAACCGTTGTTAATTGTTGAGTTCTTTTGAGATATTCCTTATTGTGTTATTACTTGGTTAATTCTTGTTAATTGTGGTAATATATATATTAAAGAATTGGGATCGTGCGGCGCGCCGACCACTTGTATGATAAGAAATGGGATCGTGTGGCACGCCGACCACAAAGTGATTTGAATCTTGGCATTGGCCATAGTTGCCGGTAGCCTATTGATATATTTGGGAGCGGGTGCTACGCCTACCACGAGATAAGAAAAAAAAAATAAAGAATTGAGACACGAAAGTAAGACTTAATTATGTTGATTAGATTAATCTGGATATTATGAGTTATTGGCTGTTATTGCAGAGCAGAGTATTTCCTTATAAATATTTATGTACATATATATATATATATATATATATATATATATATATATATATATATATATATATATATATATATATATATATATATATATATATATATATATATATATATATATATATATATATATGCATTGTGGTTAAGTTTATGGTGGGTGTCTGGTCCTAGACTTGTCACTACTTCGCCGGGATAGTCCAGGCACTTACCAGCACATGGGGTCGGTTGTGCTGATACTACACTTCCGTGCATTTTTGCACAGGTCCAGGATTCGATCAGGAGCAGCAGTAGATCTTTTGTGTGGAAGTTGAGCATCTTGAGACAGAGGTAGCTTGCAGGCGTCCGCAGGCCCGACGTCTCTTTCTTTTATTATGTTGCTAGCTATAGTCTCCTTGTTCCGAGACAAACAGATTATGTTATATTTCTTCCAGACCTTTATGTGTAGTATTCATGTAGTAGTTCGTGAGTTGGTGACTCCACGTCTTGGGTAGAGGATTTCAGTATCAGATACCTTGAAACTACTTATTTCTATTTTTATAAAGTCTTCCGCACTTGTTTAATTAAGATTATGAAGTATTGTTAAACAGGATAGTATGAATAAAGAGGCTTGCCTAGCTACCACGAGTAGGCGCCATCACGATCCCGATGTTGGGGGAAAAATCCGGGTCGTGACAAGTTGGTATCAGAGCACTAGGTTGCACAGGTCTCACAACTCACGAACAACCTTAGTAGAGTTTGAGGAATCGGTACGGAGACGTCTGTATTTATCCCCCAGAGGCTACGGAGTTAGGAAAATATTCCCTTCATTCTTTCGTATCGTGCGAGTTTGTTCTTCAAATGTTAAGTTGAATTTCTACTCTTGTCTTCCCACGAATGGCGAAGGCATGTACTGCTTCTTCAGCCGACAATGGCACAGGCTAGTGATAGATCAACGATGCCTTCAGAAGTTTTATGGAGTTTCGGATAAGTTTCACCAAACTCTTCGCTATCTCTTTCAGTGGTGCATCATTTGAGAACCTAAGGTAATTTATTGATTGTTGCTATGAGATATTGCAGAATGCGGGAATAGTTGAAGGTGAGAGGGTTGATTCTACTGTGTTTCAGGTAGCGAGTGAAGTAGTGGAAACATAATGTATTTACTAACCGGTTGTGGTTTTAATGGACCTTGACGTATGGTTGATTAATTTGAAGCTGTGAAGGATAATTATTGTGGACTATCAGATGTTGTGACTTTGACTTATAGCCAAAAGGGGGAAATCCACTATTAGTGAATGGATCGGATGGCCATATGTTATGTCAATTTTGGCTTGGAATGTATATATATGGTATGGAAAGGTCCCCCAAATAAATTATGCATATTTGAGGCTTAGTACTCTGCAGGGGGTAAGAATCAGCCCAAAGAATAATAAAGAGTATATGAGCAAATAGGGTAGTTCAACAGTGTCAAGCTAGCATAGCAAGAGAGGTAATTGGTCGTCAATGTTTGTGACAAGCCTATGAATAGGGCAGATCGGCCAATGCGACATTACCTACTCAACCCTATTTGTAGAAATGTTTTGGAAGAGTTTACCTCCCTGACTCTTTGAAAGGTATGGCATGTATGGTCTGAACGATCATGCAGGTTATTATGACAGTGTCCGAATATGTCGTCATGTCCAATAAGTTAGCTGATCCTCAAAGTAGTTGTTATGAATGTGGCAGGTTGGAGAAATATAATTAACGAAGGCACTCAAGCCACGTGCCCATTGCAGTCAATACTTAGCTCACATGACCAGCCAGAGTTAGAGGTCAGGATGTTAGAGGCGGAGATCTAGTTGTTGACATAATTTCTATGGTGTGACTGAGGTCACTACACCAGATGATGTTATCACATGTACAATTCTGATTGTTATAAAAGGAATATTTTTCCTCAATTTGATTTGATCTTTGAAGAATTGAGGCAAATCCTCTTAATATGCTCTGCTCATGAGTGATCTTCGTAATCATCAAATCTACTTATGTGAATACTCACACTATGCTATTAAATGGAGATAATTATCTCTATTATTATGTATTGGTCACTAGGAATATTGATGAGGTCAAAAGTGACTTTATATTAATTATTACAATGAGAATTGATGTAATTCCTGAAATAATTATTTTCAATGGTTAAATTGTATACCCTGTCGGTATGAGGGTTCTTTTATGCTGTGATACTCTTTGACGGACAATAATTGAAAAGAAGAAAGAAAGGAAATGAAAAACATCGGTGGCACAATGTGCAAATACTTGTGATTTAGAGTGGAGGATGAGATCCTCAAAAATTTTGTATAGCGTGAAAATATTTGTTTTAAAAAAAACCGAGCTGCAAGCTGCGGTGAATATTATATGAGGACAAGGTCCTGGTGGTGAAAAGTTTGTGTTTAAAATTTTCCCTTTCTGGAAATAAAAATCTAGCATAATATCCTAAATTTGAGCCATGCCTGTTAGGATTATTTGACAATCCTTGCATAGTTTCTATTCATATTTAGCCATTTTTATTTTGTGACCGTTGAGTTTTAGACTTTGAGACGAGCACCAAGTAAGGATTAATATGACGCATTAATTCGGGAAAGTAATCATGAGGTTTCCATACCTCATTGTGAGTAAAGTGGGAGTTTTGGAATAAGATATTTGATAACAGGGTTAATTGACAATGTTATAATCTAAGAACAACTCTTATGGCCACACTTCAAGGTCATGGATATGTGCATACGTATGAGGTGTTCGTGCCTTATTTAGATTTGTTTGTTGTAGTCTTCATTGTTCCATATTGACTTACTCCTGCGGTTAGGAGGAGCATGCGCAGCATCTCAGAGTGACTCTGCATACTCTGAAAGATAGCCAACTATATGCAAAATTTTTGAAGTGTGAATTTTGGCTAAGTTCAGTTGCATTCCTGGGTCATATTGTGACGGCAACAGGTATTCAGGTTGATCCGAAGAAGATTGAGGCAGTCAAGAACTGGCCTAGACCGACATCAGCCACAGATATTTGGAGTTTCTTGGGATTAGCGGGTTATTATCGGCGATTCGTGGAGGGGTTTTCATCTATTGCAACCCCACTGACCAGATTGACATAGAAAGGTGTTCAATTTGCGAGGGTTTTATATGGATCGGGTGGCACGCCACCACAGGTATGGTTATTTGGATCGGGTGGCACGCCGCCACGGGTATGGTATCCGGATCGGGTGGCACGCTGCCACGGGTATGTCATTGGAGTGGGGTTGCACGCCGCAACAGTGTAATGTGAAAATAGAGCTAGTTATATGTTATCCTGGTATACAATACTTTCTGGCTTCCGAGGAAAAGTCCGTATTGAGTATCGCTCGGCGAATGGCACATCGGTTATGTCCTTTCAGGATTTGATAATATATATTAATTGTTTCACCGTGGGTGAGGTTGATTGCTTGGGTTCAGACCTAGATCTGTGTGTGGCTGACCGTTTGTGCTTGGTAACTTGAGGTGCTTCATGAGTAATAGTGTTTGGATAGAATCACGAATCGTGGCAAGGCCAGGTGATGTTATGACCTCTCGAGGAGGATTCGGGTACTCTATGATGTGAGACGGGATATCAGTTCTATGTTATGATGGTGCAAAGGAATTGAATTACAGCTCTTTTGTTGGAGACAGTTGTCATGATTTGAGTTTGTTCGGACTTTTCTATTGGAGCGTGTGTTTTGCTCGTCGCGGCTTAGGCCGGTGTTTGAGGTGTCATGTCACCAATGCAGTGTGTTATGATCGAAATGATCGTTGGAGTCATTATTGAGAGCGAGCATATGTGATTTCAGTTGGTTAGAAAGGTAATATCGAGGTTTGGCTCCAAAATCCGTTGTAATATCAGTCAAAAGAGAAATGGCTTCATAAATGGCTGATCTGAGGAATTTTTACGGTTTAGCCCGTGTTTTATTTATCGTTGGCAGTATATGAAAGTGTTGGAATAAGACTTAACCTAATAAGAGGTTTCTATCGGTATTTGGGTATTGTAGGCAACTACAGTAAATAAAGAATGTTATTATGGTCATATGAGTAAAGTGATGCGAAGTGTAAATTCAACAAAGTTATGCATTAATGTTTGAGTACAACGTGTGGAGATTGATATGGTGGTCGAATGATGGAAACAGACTTGGTAGGAAATTCAGGGTGTTGGAATTTGGCCTAATGGCTTATTCGCTTGAATAAAGAATTATATCTACAGAATTATATAGCTAATGTGCTCAACTAAGTAGTGGTAGCACGGGAAGGTGCGCGATGTGTTAAACAAGTTATTTGAGACTACATCATTGTAGTTCTCAGCACGTTCGAGGACGAACGTATGTTTAAGTGGGGGAGATTGTAATGACCCGACCAGTCGTTTTGAGCCCCGACGCGTCATACAGCAGATTGAGGCCATGAACAGCTTCATCTCAGGTATATTGACTTGTGTGTATGGTCAGAATTAAAATTCACGAAGTTTGGAGTCAAATCTAAATGGAAATTCTCATTTTGAAAGCTTAAAGTTGAAGAAATGAACTAGGATTGGAATTTTGAGTAAATGACCTCAGAAATTGGGATCTAAATGTTCTAGCATGCTCGTATGATGATTTTGAACTTGGGCGTATGTCCGGATTTGGTTTTTGATAACCCGTGAGCATTTCGGCATATATGGTGGAAGTTAGAATTTTAGAAAAATTTCATAAATTTGGGTTGGAAGGCATTTCAGAGTTATAGATGTCCATTTGGGATTCCGAGTCTGGGAATAGATCTGTATGGTGATTTTGGAGTTGGAAAAGCGATCGGAAGTGAATTCGGATGTCCGGAGGTCATTTTGAAGTCATTTGGCTAAATATAGGAATTTGAAGGTTTTTGAGAAAATTCTACTGGAAGTGAAAATTTTGATATCGGGGTCAGAATGCGATTCCGAAAATTGGTACAATCCCGTAATGTCGAATGTGACTTGTGTGCAAACTTTGAGTCAACTCGGATTGATTTTGGTAGGAAAAGGGACAGTTAATCTCTTTAAGGAAAGCTTAAGTTGGAAAAGTCAACCCAATGTTGACTTATGAGTTAGAGGGCTCGGAACTGAATTCCGATGATTCGGTTAGTTTCGGGGGATGATTTAAGACTTAGGAGCGCAATCGGAAGTAATTTTGGAGGTCCGGTGAAGAAGTTAGCCTATTTTGGCGAAGTTGGAATTTTGGCGGAATCCGATCGATAGGTGATATTTTGATCCGGGAGTCGGAATGGAATTCCGACAGTTGCAGTAGCTTCGTTAGGTGATTTTGGATATGTACGCAAATTTTCAGGTTATTCGGACATCGTTTGGTCCGGTTTTTGATCGAAAGTGTATTTTCGGAAGTTTTTGGAAACTTAGGCCTTGATTTGATGAAAATTGATGATTTTGATGTTATTTCGGCGATTTGATCACTCGAGCGAGTTCGTATGATGTTTTAGAGTCAATGTGCATATTTGGTTTGGATCCCCGAGGACTCGGGAGTGTTTCGGAGGTGTCTCGGAATAAATCCGGACTTAGAAAATTGGCAGAAAATTGCAGAAAAATCTGCTGTGAACAGTGCACATGAACAGTGCACATGAACAATGCACGGGAACAGTAGCCCATGTACAGTCCGTGTACAGTACCCCAGTACAGTACCGTGTACAGTACCCAGTGTACAGTACCGTGAACAGTACCGTGTACAGTAACGTGAAAAGTAAAAACGCGTGAACAGTACCCGCAAAACAGTACCCCGCGAATTTCTGGACAGAATACTTATTTCTGGAAAATGGGATTTGTCCCATTTTCCATTTTTTTGTCAAATTGGAGCTCGGGAAGAGGCGATTTTCGAGAAATTTTCAGAGAAAACAACGGGGTAAGTGTTCTTAACTTAATTGTGGTTATATTACTCGATTCTATTGCAAGTTTTGTCATTAAATCCATGAATTTTGCGGGAAAAGCTTAGAAACCCTCTCGAATAGATTTGAGGATTTGAGGGTCGAAATGTTATCGAAATTTAGTAATTTTGGTATGGTTGAACTCATATCGGAATGGGTGTTTGAATTTCGCAAGTTTTTTCGGGATTCGAAATGTGGGTCCCACTATTGAATTTTAAAATATATTTCGGATTTTATCCGGAAAATTATTAAATTTATTATCCAATTCATTCCTACGATTCGTGTTGAGTGTTTCAAATTGTTTGTGAATAGATTTGAAGCATTTGGAGATAAATTTAAAAGGAAAAGCGGTGCGTAAGCATTGAGTTGGCCTTAAACATTCGAGGTAAGTGTTTGTTCTATCCTAGCTTGAGGGAATAGGATTATGTGTTATGTGTTATGTGATCGAGTGCGGTGTATGGGCTGTGGTGACGAGCATCCATACAATGGCGTCTAGTATGACCGTGAGTCGTTGGAAAATGATTATTTTGAGATATATTAAAGTGGATTATTGCTTTCCCTTTCCGGGACCTTGTTGTGATGATTGTTGTGTCCCTTGCTGGGATAGTTCATGATTATTGTTTTCATTCTTTGCCCTTAATCGTGATTGTTATTTGGGTGAGGAAGAGTGATAATGCACGGAGGGAGATGCCGTGCCTTGTTTACTGATATTGTACGAAAGTTAATGATGTGCCAGGTTTTATTGATTATGCACGAAGGATCATGCCGTGCCCTATTATTGAACCATGTACGAAGGATCATGCCGTACTATGGATGTGAGGATGAGAGTAAAAGCACGAAGGGTGATGCCGTGCACTTTATTTGCTTATTTGGTGAGGATGAGAGTAAAAGCACGAAGGGTGATGCCGTGCACTTTATTTACTTATTTGGTGAGGATGAGAGTAAAAGCACGAAGGGTGATGCCGTGCAACTATTTGCCATTCCTTGACTTGATATTACTTGTTTTTCCATTATATTTTATTTGGGTGATGCCGTGCAACTATTTGCTATTCCTTGACTTGATATTACTTGTTTTCCATTATACTTTGTTTGGGTGATGCCGTGCAACTATTTGCTATTCCTTGACTTGATATTACTTGTTTTCCATTATACTTTGATTTCCTTGTGAACTTATTAACCGTTGTTAATTGTTGAGTTCTTTTGAGATATTCCTTATTGTGTTATTACTTGGTTAATTCTTGTTAATTGTGGTAATATATATAATAAAGAATTGGGATCGTGTGGCGTGCCGACAACTTTTATGATAAGAAATGGGATCGTGTGGCACGCCGACCACAAAGTGATTTGTATCTTGGCATTGGCCATAGTTGCCGGTAGCCTATTGATATATTTGGGAGCGGGTGGTACGCCTACCACGAGATAAGAAAAAAAAATAAAGAATTGAGACACGAAAGTAAGACTTAATTCTGTTGATTAGATTAATCTGGATATTATGAGTTATTGGTTGTTATTGCAGAGCAGAGTATTTCCTTATAAATGTTTATGTACATATATATATATATATTGCAACTGCACAGGTTTATGTGGGTGTCTGGTCCTAGGCTTGTCACTACTTCGCCGGGATAGGCCAGGCACTTACCAGCACATGGGGTCGGTTGTGCTGATACTACACTTCTGTGCATTTTTGCACAGGTCCAGGTTTCGATCAGGAGCAGCAGTAGATCTTTTGTGTGGGAGTTGAGCATCTTGAGACAGAGGTAGCTTGCAGACGTCCGCAGGCCCGACGTCTCTTCCTTTTATTATATTACTAGCTGTAGTCTCCTTGTTCCGAGACAAACAGATTATGTTATATTTCTTCCGGACCTTTATGTGTAGTATTCATGTAGTAGTTCGTGAGTTGGTGACTTCACGTCTTGGGTAGAGGATTTGGATTTCAGTATCAGATACCTTGAAACTACTTATTTCTATTTTTATAAAGTCTTCCGCACTTGTTTAATTAAGATTATGAAGTATTGTTAAACAAAATAGTATGAATAAAGAGGCTTGCCTAGCTACCACGAGTAGGCGCCATCACGATCCCAATGTTGGGGGAAAAATCCGGGTCGTGACATCAAGATATTAAGAACAAACAAAGAGTACTTTAGCATGCAACAGACTTATGTTATACTCAAGATGGCAAGAAACAGACAAAGAATAGAGACAATCAAAACAAGTATGCACGGTAGAGAAAATTAGGGTTTTTGGGTACTTAACTTTTCGTGTGTTTTCTTTTCTTTCTTTCTATCTTCTTTCTTCTTTTTCTTCATTTTTCTTTTCTTGTTCTTGATTTTTAGGCATCACAAGTCCATAAGCCCCTTTCTTGGCTTTTGGACCTTTGAACTGTCTCTTTGAGTCTTCTTTTGTAAGAAAGATCTTTGGAAGAGGCTAGGGGTTTGATGGGGGTGTTTTGGGGTTGAGTGTATTCGCCAGAGTAGGGTTCTGGCGAAATACTTTTCAATATTCGACGAATTTGGGTCTGATTTGAAGCAAAATAGGTAGATGGGGTGAAAGAGGAGTTCATGGTGGTTCTGGGGTGTTAATGGTAGACAGTGGTTCAAAGGTGGTGGTCGCCGGCTAGGGTTCCAGCGAGTTGTTTTTCTAGATTTGAACCACAGGAGGGGTTTTTGAAGAAAACAAAGGAGAGGAGGTGAAAGAGGAGAAGGAATGGATTCAGGGGTGTGAAGGGTGAACGAGGAGGGTGACCGGACTGAACCACCGCCGGTAAAATTTCGGCGATGGCGAAGGGAATCAAATGGCGGCTAGGGTTTGGTTATGAAGATGAAGGGTGTGTAATTAATATACATAGACAACGTCGTGTGATTAATAAAGCTCTCATCCCCAACCGTTAGATGAATCAGATGAACGGTCTCGATTATTTCATTTGAACGACGCCATTTCACTTATTAGACAACCGCTAGTCCTGGGCCGTTTGATCAATTAATCAACGGTCCAGATTTAGTTTTTTATACGACGTCGTTTGAATTATGTATAGGCAGGCCGGTCTTTTAGTATTGGGCCTGGTTTTGTGTTGTATATTTGGGCCATTGAATTTTTCCAATTCATGTTCCAATTAAATTTTGTATTATATTGTATTTATTTTATTTCTTGTACATTTTTTTGTATTTTTATAATATGTTTTTCTTTGTATTCTTGTATTATTCCTGTATTTATTATTTCTCGTATTTTCCTTGTATTTTTCTTTTAATATTTCTAGAATTGAAGAGTACTTTTTTCTATTTTCTGTATTTTAATACAAAAATGTATTTTATTTTAATTTTCTTTGCTTTATTTTCCAAAAACAAATACAAATACTGGTATTTCCGCACAATTATCAACAAGTTTCCACACAAAAATCATTTTTGTATATACTTTTGGAATAATTTGCTCGGGGCAAAAATCACGTGCTCACATCTGGTACATCAGATTCAGGAAGAGTGGGAAACATGAGGTTTGAAGCTTATACCATATCGTCAATGTTTGCATGATCTGAGTAAGCGATTCCGATCGGTGGAGTTAAGACACATCCTAAGAATTCACAAAGAGGTTGCCGATGCTCTAGCTACTTTAGCATCAATGTTGCATTACCCAGACAAAATCCATGTTGACCCGTTACATATTCAGGTTCGAGATCAACATGCTTATTGCAACATGATAGGGGAAGAGATGGATGGCGACACATGGTTCCATGATGTCAAGGAATACATCAGGATGGGTGTATACCCAGAGCAGGCCACCGGAGATCAAAAAAGAGTGGTGATTGGAAAATGGATTTTTCCTCAATGGAGGAGTGCTATATAAAAGAACATCAGATTTGGGTTTGCTTAGATGTATAGACGCCGTCAGGCCATGACAGTGATGACAGAGGTACATGCTGGAGTATGTGGGCCACATATGAGTGGATATATATTGGCAAAGAAGATTCTTAGAGCAGGATATTATTGGCCTACTATGGAGCACGATTGTATCAGTTTCGTGCGAAAATGCCATCAGTGTCAGATACACGGAGATCTGGTTCATTCTCCTCCAACATAGTTACATATGATGTCAGCACCTTGGCCATTTGTTGCATGGGGCATGTATGTCATCAGACCTATTGAGCGGGAAGCGTCCAACGGCTATAAGTTCATTATGGAAACCATTGACTATTTCACCAAATGGGTTGACGCTAAAACATTCAAGTCAGTGACCAAGAAGGCGGTGGTGGATTTTGTACATTCCTATATCATCTGTAGATTTGGGATCCCAAAGGTGATCATCCCAAGGCGAATGAAGCCATTGAAGCAGCCAACAAAAACATAAAGAAGATATTGAGGAAGATGGTAGAAGGATCCAGGCAATGGCATGAAAAGTTACCATTTGCACTATTGGGTTATAGCACTGCTGTTCGTACTTCAGTTGGTGCAACTCCTTATTTGTTGTTATACGGAACTGAAGCAGTGATACCAGCAGAGGTCAAAATTTCCTCCCTTCGGATAATCGCTGAGGCTGAGATTGATGATGATGAATGGGTCAAAAGCCGATTGGCGCAATTAAGTTTGATTGATGAAAAGAGATTGGCAGCGGTATGTCATGGCCAGTTGTATCAAAAGAGAATGGCAAGAGCATATAACAAAAAGGTACATCCTAGGAAATTTGAAGTGGGACAACAAATGTTGAAAAGAATTCTGCCACATCAAGCCGAAGCAAAGGGCAAGTTTGCCCCGAATTCGCAAGGGCCTTTTATTGTGACTAGAGTGTTATCCAATGGCGCTCTATGTCTGAAATATATCGAGGGAAGATGCAGAGATATGGATATCAATTCTGACGCAGTCAAGAGATATTATGTATGATTCTTTGATTGTAATTGTTGATTATTTGTTTGTTTGTTTGTACTAGGCATTTATCGAAGAATGAAATGACGGAGGCAATTTTTGTCTACTATCCAAATACTTTAACCTTCACTTCCCCTCTTTGAGCCCTGATTATTCTTTCATACCCCTGTTTTGGAATCATTAATGAAAAGATGTATATATAACAAAACAAAAAAAAGAGGGAAAGTCACAAGAAATATAAAGGAATCGAGTGAACTACGTTCGACCTGATTCCTCAAAGAGGATACATAGGCGCCTCACGGCTCGGTCACAATATAACAAAAATCAAAGATTCCCCAAGCAATAAAACTGGGGTAGAAGTTATGTTTTTAGAAAAAGTACACTTCCAAAAGTTGTAATGTTCTACCCATTAAGGTTATATACTTTTCTTTAGCCCTATACACAAAAAACCATATTGATGTCCAAAAAAGACCTCTCGATCAGTATCGGAGAGGTGCCGAGTCATGCAAAGGAAAACCAAGAATAACACCCCGATCCCCGACTGAATAAGGATCATGAGCTGAAGGAATTAGTAGCCAAGGGAATTCCCGATCAAGAGAATCTTGTTGATAACACTCCAATCCCCAGCCAATAAAGAGAAAAAAAATGAGAGAGTCTTATCGGTGAAAACCTTCACAGGCTCTATAAGGCGACGGGAGTTTAAGATAAATGAGAGAATCTAATTAGTGAAAACCCCTTGAAGGGCACTGTGAGATGGAGAGAAAATAAAAGTTTTGAGGGAAGTAAAAAGGAGGGGAAGAAAGGAGATTTCCCCAGCGGTATTACCCCCCAACAAGTAAGTAAATAATTCTGATAGTATTATCCCCGACAATTGAGAGGGAAGGCAACACGAGTTTTGAGAGAAGCCATTCTGAAAGAGGGCAATTCAGGAAGAAGGAAATGGTTTAGGAAGCAAAAGAAGACGACAGTAATAGAATGAAGGAGAAATTATTGATTAAAATCAGGTGCCCGCCTGAAGGACGGAAAGGCATTATCTTTTCAAGTGGAAGTTTTAAATCATTGTTAAAATTAGGTGCCCACCTGAAGAACGGAATGTCGATTCATTTTTGGAGTTTGTTGTTGAAGTCAGGTGCCCGCCTGAAGAACAGAAAGGCGTTATCTTTTTAAGTGGAAGTCTTAAGTCCTTGTTGAAGTCAGGTGCCCGCCTGAAGAACATAATGGCGATTTATTTTTGAAGTTTGTTGTTGAAGTAAGGTGCCCGCTCGAGGAACGAAAAGTCGTCATCTTTTAAAGTGAAAGTTTAAAGTTATTGTTGAATTCAGGTGCCCGCTTGAAGAACGAAATGGCGATTTAGTTTTTTTTTCAAGTTATTGATGAAGTCAGGTGCTTGTCTAAAGAATGGAATGGCGATTTAGTCTTTCTTTCAAGTTATTGTTGAAGTCAGGTGCCCGCCTGAAGAATGGAAAGGCGTTATCTTATTTAAGTAGAAGTTTTACATCATTGTTGAAGTCAGGTGCCCGCCTGAAGAACGGAATGGCAATTTATTTTCGTAATTTGTTGTTGAAGTCAGGTGTCCGCCTGAAGACGGAATGGCGTTTTTATTTTCCAAAATTGTTGTTGAAATCAGGAACCCACCTAAAGAACGAAATGGCATTTTATTTTCCCAAATTATTGTTGAAGTCAGGAGCTCGCCTGAAGAACGAAATGACATTTTTATTTTTTCTAAAGCTTATGTTCGTTGAAGTCAGGAGCCGCCTAATGAATGGAATGGCATTTTATTTACCAAAGTTATTGTTGAAGTCAGGAGCCCGCCTGAAGAACAGAATGGTATTTTATTTCCTAAATTATTGTTGAAGTCAGGAGTCCGCCTGAAGAACGAAATGACGTTTTATTTTCTAAGTTTGTCGAAGACAGGAGCCTGCCTGAAGAACGGAATGGCACTTTAGAATCCAAATTTGTTGAAGATAGGAGCCCGCCGAGAGGGTGGAAAGTCATACCCTTTTAATTCAAGAAGTGAGTAACCCACCGGGAAAGCGGAAGAGGTAACAAAAATCCCCAGCGTAAATCCAAATTCAGAAATCAGTAGGAAGGCAACAAGGGTCAGAAGAAGGCAGTTCAAGCTTCAAAGGAAAATAATTTAAAGCTCACAAGAAAGGAATACACGGTTCAGGTTTGACGATCTAGAGAGGCCGAAGTGTCAAGTCAGAAGAGAAGAAACATCAGAGTAAACCCAAGAGCAAGCTAGACAGCAAGAAACATAGGAAGAACAAGTTGAAAACCTAGATAAGATTTTACAATTCATAGACTAGTCAAGCTTATTATTTTTGTTTAACACGGTGTAATAAGGAGGTCAGAGAGTAGTAACAACATGCAATAGTAGTAACAGCAAATGGCAATCCCATGGTAGCCCCAGCTACCAAAACTTCCCGAACTACATTGACCTGATTCCCTTTTAGCCAGGGATATGTAGGAGGCCTCCCGAAGCAAAGGCTCGGTCAATATTTTCAAAAATGCTTCACATAGAGTACTCAAATGGGAAAAAATCGCTCGTATCCGCTCACTTATATTTGCACGAAAACTCTTCGTGTTTCCAGACAAAGAGGGGCAGCTGTGAGCACATGATTTTTGCTTCACGAAAACTACTCCACAAGAAATCAAAAAATAAAAACAAATGTCCATCGGATACAATTTTGAGAATTTGCATGGTATCTTTGGATAATTATCTATATTTCTTGTCTGTGAATGTTTATTTTTGCTTTAATTAATTAAAAATACAAAAATATACATTGTATGCATATTTAGGATTTAATTATGCAATTAGGAATTAACTGAACCATATTTGGTTCTTAAACCGATTTGGTTTGTGATTAGTGTTTAATTTTGGTGTGATAATTATTTAAAGGCCAATTAGTGTTTTTCTAACTTAATTTGGATTTTTACAACTTAATATATGAATTTTGGTATTTTAGGAAATGAAAGGAAAATGGAAGAAAATGAAGAAAAATGAAAATAATGGACAAATTCGAAACTGGGTTTGACTTTTTAAAATTAAAATTAAGTCAGGCCCAAAACATTTAAGGTGTAGTCCGTCTCCGTTATCCAAATGAAGTCTATCTGGCCGTTGGATCCAGGGCATTGAATTATTTCAATCCAACAGCCAAGATCACGTCTTACCCAACCCGACCCATCAACTTCTCCTCAACCCGGTCCACCCTAAGCTAAACGGCACCGTTCCACTTTAGTGATCAATCCAGGCCATTGATCTCATCAGATCGAACGGCCAGGATTCCACTCCTCCCCTCGTATATAACCCCCCCCAAGCCACTACCCCCACCTTCGTCTCTCTGAGTCTGAACATACAACCCCCACCAAACCCTAGCCGTCCCCATTTGCTTTCGCCTAAAACCCAACTGCAACAACACCGTCAGCCACCGTACTAACACCACTAGACCCCCATTCCACCCTCAACACAAATCCCTACCCCTAGTCTCCTGAATTATCCCAGAAATGGTCGAATCTTCGATCGAAGAATCCCTTCCCAAACCTCATCTTCTCCGATTAGCCCCAAATTTATACCCGTTGACCCCCATACTTCCCTGGTCCTTAGTCCACCGGTATTTCCCCTCAAATACCCCTCCAACTACTCAACTGTCGAACCAAAGATTGAAGCTCTAGTCTTGTTAACTCGAAGATTCAACAGGATGGCGAAGATTTGGACCGAGTTGGATCTTAGCCATGTGTTTTCACATTGAGAACAGATGATTAAGGTCCCGGCCAGAGAGTTTGAAGGATTTTGCGGTTTTTTGTTCGATATAACTTGTTTTCGGTATTTGTTTTTCTTTTTTTATTTATATTTTTGTGTCCGTGATGAATTAAAGTTTGTTCGTATTGGTTAGTGTATCAAATGAGTTGAGTTGAGTCTGTTTATGATGAATTAAATTTGTTCGTCGTGTTGAATTGAATTGAATAGTCATTCTCATTGGTTTCAAATTTAGTTAAATATATGTGTCGTCTCATTGGCTTCAATTCATTTTATCTCAATAGTTGATTGGTTTTGATGTTCGAATGTTGTTGAAACAGATTAGTTGACGGTGTTCTTTGGTTTGTTTTTGTGAGCTTTAAACTAATGAACCATTAGATTAAGGAAATGGTGAACTGATTAAACTAATAAAATAGTTTAATTAGTAAAGGGGATTGGGTAGATGGTAGTTTCAGTGAATCTCAGGGGTTAATTTGGGAATATGGGCACTCCAGGATTAAAAGTATAGTATACCCCATACTATTGAATTAAGAATTGGGAAAGGGGATTAGTAGTGGAAATGACAACCTGTTAAGTACTTTTAGGAGTTGGAAAGCAAAGATAACATGTGGGTAATAATGAAAAGCTAAAAAGATACACATAGTAGAGGAATATTAGAAGCTGGAAAGTGAAAAAAAACAATGAGGTAATAATAAAAGATCTCTTTTACAACTGTAAACAAAAAGGGGTTGGGAAGGATCTAAGAGTTGGGTTATATAGAGAAGGAGACAGACACATAACGGGGAGAAGAGTCTAACTCTGAAAATTGAGAGATATACCATAGAACACAGGGACACACATAAGAGTTGGGGAGATTCAGAAAAACAGGGAGATAGAGAGCATTGGAAGATTTCAGTTTTCTAGTCAGTTAGAGAGAGTTTAATCACTTCTTAGAGAGTATTTTGAGAGCCTGAAAGCATCCAATTTCTTTAACATCATTTTATGAGTTTTGAGAGTTAGTTTTGGAGTTCTTTTGGTCATTTCATTTAAAGTTTAGAGTTGTTCGTGGTTTGTATTCAAGTAGATTTTCGGTTTAAGCCAAGAAATTTTGAGATCACTTTGGGTTCGTATTGCAGTAGTGTGTTCCTAATTTCATTGCTAACGTCATTTGGGCTTAGTTAAGCTTGTTTTGGTTTGATATGCTTGACCTGTTTGATTTAAAGCATTTTCGAGTTCCTGATCCTTTCCTGGGCTGAAGCTTGGTGTAATTTTGGTTGTTGAATTTGAATTGTTGTCGCATGTTCTTACTGCCTCAGCTGACTTCTCCTTCCTCTTCATTTTGTGTTACGATTTCAGGTACACCTCTTGTATTTCCAGCTCACTTGAGATGAATGAAATGCTGTCAAGTTTTCCCGTTGAACTCCTTTGTATCTTTTAACTGGATATTGGTCAGGACTTTAGCATAAAATAGATTAATAGGAGTACAACTGGACCGCTTTTCTGCTAATTTACCTTCCGGTCTCTAATCAATTTCTGTAATAAACTCTGGACTCGACTGTTAACTAGTATGCTGTTAGATAAATTAGATGTATTCCATGTGTTTAGCAATTTAGTTTGGTTCATCTTGTGATGATAACGTAGTGCAGAATTTTAGTGAGGCCTCCCTGTGTACTCAACTGGATTTATGGACTGTTTTAAACTTGTGATTGTCTAACAATAGTTCTCATATAGTTAACACATGTGTAGCATTTATTTCTGTTTAAGAGAAGAGTCAGAAATAGTTTGAGGTTACTAGTGTGTGACAGCCACGTCCAGTTTTGATTTGGAGCTAAACATGTATTTCAAGAAATTTTTTGTATTTTGCGTTAGTTAATACCAACGGATTGGTTATTAATGTCAACTCTTCCGTTTTTATTGAATTACTTATTTCAATATAGGTTTTAATAGTATAGATTATTAATGAACATGATACCAAATTGTGGTATCAAATCTGCAACTTCACTGGAATTGCAGAAAAACAGAAGAAGAAAAGCAGAGAAGGAGGCAGCGATAGAGAAAAAACAGAAGAAGAGAAAGAGAAGAAGAGAGACATTGAGAGAATTGAACTCAACTTTTATTGATTTTTCATATATGATAATAGCTACACAAAATCATACTTATAGTAGGCTAAAATGCTGAAACTTGAACTGTAAATGAAAGAGTAAAAGTTCCCGCCTAAACTAAAATTCAAAAGTTAACAAACTTTTAACTAACTTTTGAAAACCAACAGCTTTACAATTATAACCTTTTCTTCATTTCAATAATAGCCTAGCCAATATGTGTATCAATACCCACTCGTTGAGAAGTACCCTTGTCCTCAAGGGTGAAAGAAGGAAATCGAACTTTAAGAGCAGAAGCAAGTTCCCAGGTAGCATAAGAAGCATCCAAACCTGTCCATTTAACTAAGCATTGAGTAACAGCTTTGTTGCCCTTCTTAATGAGACGCCTGTCCAAAATAACTTCAGGGAGAGGGCAGAGATGACTAGCCAAATCTAAGACTGGAGGATGGACAATTTTAGTAGGAAATTCATGACAAAGTTTAAGTTGGGACACATGAAATGTAGGATGAATCAAGACTTCAGGAGGAAAAAGCAATTTATAGGCAACATAACCAATCTTATCAATTATAGGATAAGGACCAAAATAGCGGGATGTGAGTTTATGGTAAGGAATGGAGGAAAGAGAAGACTGGCGATAAGGTTGGAGCTTAACAAATACCCAATCACCAATATTGAACTGGCGATCAGACCTGTGAGCATTTGCCTGGGCTTGCATACGTTGCTGAGCACGAGTGAGATAAAATTTGGCTAACTGGAGTTTGAACTCTCTGAGAAGGGATATATTTTCAATGGCATCAGTTTCAGAATCACTAGGTAAATAAGGTAAGTGTAATGGAGGAGGGTATCCATAAAGAAGCTCAAAGGGAGATGTTTTGATAGCAGAATGAGGGCTTGTGTTATACCACCATTCAGCTAAGGCAAGGAAAGAAGACCAATCTGAAGGAGAATCTGTATAGAAACACCTAAGGTAAGTTTCAAGGCAACGATTAACTACTTCAGACTGTCCATCAGTTTGAGGATGGTAAGCAGTTGAAGTATTTAATGTAACCCCCTGAGCTGTCAAGAATTCTTTCCAAAAAGAACTGATAAAGATGGGATCGCGATCACTTGTAATGGAAGCTGGAAAACCATGAAGCTTAAAGATATTGTCTAAGAAGATGGGAATGAGAGATTGAGCAGTGTATGGATGAGCTAAAGAGATGAAATGAGCATGTTTAGTAAGTCGATCAACCACGACCCATATAACAGATTTGCCTCTTGTTTTAGGCAACCCTTCAATAAAGTCCATTGTGATATCAGTCCAAGGAAGAGCAGGAATGGGAAAAGGTTGTAACAAGCCAGGTGATGCACTAGTATCATACTTGTTACGCTGGCAGACAGAACATTTGCGAACAAAGGCTACAACATCATTACGAATGCCTTTCCAATAGAAATAAGTAAGTGTCTTTCTTATGGTAGCATCAACACCTGAATGACCTCCAGAAGGAGTAGAATGCCACAGGGTGAGTATCTGATGCCTCAAACTAGGATCATTTCTCACCAAAAGCTTACCCTTGCGTCTCAACTGGCCATTAACCATGTAAAATATTTCTGAGGTTGAGTAGGCAGGGTAGATATCAATGACTGCAGTTCTGAATCAGCAGTCCAGCTGTCCTGAATGGCTTTCCATAAATCAGTCTGAATAGAAGAAATGAGCATGGACATCAAAGAAGCACCCTGAACTCTAGATAGAGCATCTGCAGCTACATTTTCACTGCCCTTTTTATACTGAATTTCAAAATCAAAAGGCAGCAATTTAGCCATCCATCTAATTTGAGAATCAGTATGTAGCTTTTGTTCCAACAAATATTTGAGAGCTTTTTGGTCAGTCTTGACAATGAAGTGTTGGCTAAGTAGATAATGGGACCATTTTGTTACAGCAAAAACCAAAGCAAGTAACTCCCTCTCATAAATAGATAAGGCAACATGTCTAGGAGCAAGACCTTTACTAATGAAGGCAATAGGATGACTCTTTTGCATTAAGACTGCCCCAATGCCAGATCCACTGGCATCTGTTTCAACAACAAAGGGTAATGAGTAATCAGGTAAAGCTAGAACTGGTGCAGTAGTAAGAGCTAGTTTAAGTTTAGCAAAGGCCTGTGAAGCAGCTTCAGTCCATAAGAAATTATCCTTTTTGAGCAAATCAGTAAGAGGTCGACTGATAAGACCATAGCCCTTAATAAACTTTCTGTAATATCCAGCTAATCCAAGGAACTCTCTTAATTGTTTAATAGTAGTAGGAATAGGCCACTGTTGAACAACCTCAATTTTTGCTGGATCAGTAGCAACACCTTGAGCAGAAATGAAATGTCCCAAGTATTCAACTCTTGGCACACCAAAGGAACACTTAGACTGTTTAGCCAAAAGACTGTTCTGTATCATAAGGTCAAAAACCAATTGCAAATGAACCAAGTGATCAGACAGATTCTTACTGTAGATAAGGATATCATCAAAGAAGACAAGGACAAATTTTCTGAGAAGATCCCTAAAAATATGATTCATTAAGCATTGGAAAGTAGAAGGAGCATTGGTCAAGTCAAAGGGCATGACCAAATACTCATAGTGTCCTATATGTGTTTTGAATGCTGTCTTAGATACATTTTTAGGATTCATCCTGATTTGATGATAGCCAGACCTAAGATCAATCTTAGAGAAAATAGAAGCTCCTGACAGTTCATCCAACAAATCATCTATAATAGGTATGGGAAATTTGTCCTTAATGGTACTGTGATTTAATTCTCTATAATCAACACATAATCTCCAAGTACCGTCCTTCTTTCCTACCACCACTACAGGAGAAGCAAATGGACTATTATTGTATTGAATGATTCCCTGATGTAACATTTCCTTGACTAGCTTTTCAATGATGTCCTTCTTCATTGAGGAATACCTATAGGGTCTGATGTTAATTGGTTTGGTATCAGATTGTAAAGGGATCCTATGATCAAATGCTCCCCTGGCTGGAGGTAATGTAGCAGGATCTGAAAATATGGCTTTATAGGTATTTAATAACTGCTGAAGGGGTAAGGATAACTGTTCATCTCCAGTCAATTGTATAGATAACAAAGCTCCTTCACTTTCACAAGTAACTTCTGGCTCATGGAACAATACCTGCAGCATATACAATTGAACAGATTCCCTTTTATTAACAGTTTTAGAACTGGAAAGCTTGCAATCATCCGAAATGCCCTTCAGAAAGTGTTGCTTGCCTTGGTAATTAAAAGTCATGGTGAGTGCTGAGTAGTCCATAGTAACTGGACCCAAGGTTTTCATCCATAAAGCTCCCAATACCAAATCATACCTTCCAACAGAAAAAACAATAAGATCTGATACATAAGTTGTGCCGTCCAACATCCAGGTGAATCCCTTTACCACTCCAGAAGTAGCTTCTAGAGTATTGTTCCCTAGACTGACATAGCTGATAACAGTAGGAGTGACAATACAACCTAACTTTCTTGCAGCTGCTGAATCAATGAAATTGTGAGTACTACCACCATCTAAGAGAATTTGAATAGGTCTCTTAGCACTATAACCTGTAACATGAATAGTTTGTGACCATGAATCCCAGCTAGTGCACATAGAGAAATATGAGGGTGATCCTCTTCCACAGCAGGCCATTCATCAGATGTTACTTCAGGTTCATTAGTAGACAACCCTTGGTCCATAGAAGTATCATCATAATCTTCTAACTCCAATACAAACAACTGCTTTGGCAGTTTACATTTGTGACCTGCAGTATACTTTTCATCACAGAAATAGCACAATCCTTGAGCTCTTTTTGCTTGCATCTCTGCTGGAGAAATAATCCTTCTCTTAGGTATAGCAATGGAATGGTTAACATGTGGAATTGATCTTGGAATGTGATTAGTTGCAGGATAAGAATCATTTCTGTGAGTAGTGTTGTTAGAATCATAAGGATTCTTCTTTAGATTAGCATAACCAGTGGGTATATGCTTATGGGCTCTAGCATTAGCAGCCAACGTGGCCTCAGCTAACCTAGCCAATCTACAGGTTTTAGCTAAAGTTTTAGGCTCATGCATCATAATAGGATTAACTAATTCTTCCTTCAAACCACCAAGGAAACAAGAGATAGCCTGCTCGATAGTCAGATTACATTGAGCTACTAATCTATCAAAAGAAAATTGAAATTCCCTAACAGTACCAGTTTGTTTTAGTTGCTTCAATTCCAGCATTAGATCAGAAATATCACCACTGAAAGTTTCAGTGAGCTCTCCTATATATTCATCCCACGCAAGTAACATAGGAAGGTTCCTACATTTAAGGTAAGACTGATGCCAAGCCAGTGCTTCATCATCGAGATTCATAGCTACCAATCTCACCCTCTGACTGAGAGGAGTATCATCTTCAGCAAAATATTGTTCAATTCTATATAGCCGCGTTTTCAAGTTTTCTCCATTGAATCTAGGAAAAACTAAATTATGATTACGATTGTTATTAGCACAGTAAGGATTAGCTCCGAGAATACCTTGACCTGATTGAGATGATTTCTCCTTAGCAGCAGATGTAGAAGCATTATCCCTATATTATTGATTCAATTGCAGTCCATCGAATGAATTCTTCAGTGCACTGACCATTCGTAGTAGCTCATTATGTCGTTTATCCAAATCATCCCTGAGTTCCTGCTGTTTTTGAGCTAATTCTGCTCGTAGATCTAATTGTTGAGCAGCGAGATCTTCATATTGTTCCTGTAAATCTACAGGAACACTGTCCGTCACAACATCCACATTTTTTCGAGGAGCCATAGTCACCAAGCTCTGATACCAATTGATACCAAATTGAGGTATCAAATTTGTAACTTCACTGGAATTGCAGAAAAACAGAAGAAGAAAAGCAGAGAAGGAGGCAGCGATAGAGAAAAAACAGAAGAAGAGAAAGAGAAGAAGAGAGAGATTGAGAGAATTGAACTCAACTTTTATTGATTTTTCATATATGATAATAGCTACACAAAATCATACTTATAGTAGGCTAAAATGCTGAAACTTGAACTGTAAATGAAAGAGTCAAAGTTCCCGCCTAAAGTAAAATTCAAAAGTTAACAAACTTTTAACTAACTTTTGAAAACCAACAGCTTTACAATTATAACCTCTTCTTCATTTCAATAATAGCCTAGCCAATATGTGTATCAGAACATCAGCAACTCAGTTGAACGACCAGGCACCATCAGCTCACCACTTTAATGAATGTTTGACAATGAAGTTTTTTTTAATTTAAATAAGTGTACACTATTGAAATTTAGTGCTATTTGGTAAACACAATCAGAAAAGTTGGGATGACCTTAGGTGTGCAAACGTTTAAGCAATTGTTGGCTTGCACGACCTTATATGTTTGATCCTCTAATCTCTTTGGTTTAACCTGTTTTGACTGATTTGGGCTACTCCCAGGCCCAGTGTCTATCGCTATTGGGATCTTCGTCCAAAGTGTACGTATTATGTGGTGGGCTTTTTTGGAAATTGGTTTGTTAGTATTCAAATGTCCTACTGTAAGTTTTAAGTTAGGTAGCAGGTTCAAACTAAAAGGCGCTCCCTCTTGTTTGGATCCGGAAATGAACTTGAAGCCCGAATTTTATAATATTCACTAATTTATTTTCTTTTATTATTTTTTATTAGAGATAAATAATATACAAAAATCATAGTTTAATTTAGGATAGGCCTTCAAAAAATAAATGAGATGAGCCTCGCTACACATAAATGGCGGGGCCCTCGATAAATGTCGTACTACTAATACCTAGATTTCAGGATGGGCCGTTTAGCGAATTTCACGGCTTTTCCCCAAAGATAATAATGCGTTAGACGCTTTAGGCACGTGTAAATAATTTTACCTTCCTAACTACGGGTGCATATTTATGTGACCCGAATCCAAATCTCAACAGAGTCGAAATGTGTTGACAACCACGGGTGCACTGGTGTGACGCGGTTCGAGAAGCATTTTCACAATTTTGTAATTCTTATAAAATAATAATACTCAAAAGCGGTTAAAAGGTAAAATTCACATTTGTTTGAATTTTGTATAAATTAGATAATTAAGCCAAATATGACAGTTGAGCGACCGTGCTATTACCACGGAACTTGGGCATGCCTAACACCTTCTCCCGGGTTAACAGAATTCCTTATCCAGATTTCCTGTTCGCGGACTGTTAAATAGATTCATTCTTTTCCTCGATTCGGGATTCAACTGGTGACTTGGGACGCCATAAATCTCCCAAGTGGCGACTTTGAATCTTTAATAAATGAATCCCATTTTGATTGTCCTTTAATTGGAAAAACTCCTTCGCGCCCTTGCGGGTGCCGAAAAAAGGGGGTGTGATAACAACGACACATAGCTTGAGTCTTGGTTCAACCGAGGTTGAACTCGTTGGCGAAGGTGCACATTATGAGTCCCAGTTCAATTGTCGTTGAACTTTATCAATTTTGATGGCGACGGCTCATAGCCAGAGTTTTGGTTCAACCGTAGTTGAACTTGTTGGCGAAAGCGCATAGCATGAGTCCCATATCAACTTTCATTGAACTTTATCAATTTTGATGGCGAAGGTGCATAGCCTGAGTCTTGGTTCAACCGTAGTTGAACTTGTTGGCTAAGGTGCATAACCTGAGTTCCAGTTCAACTATCATTGAAATTTATCAATTTTGATGGTGAAGGCGCATAGCCTGAGTCTTGGTTCAACCGTGGTTGAACTCATTGGCGAAGGCGTACAACCTGAGTCCCAGTTCAAATGTCGTTGAACTTTATCAATTTTGATGGCGACGGGGCATAGCCTGAGTCTTGGTTCAATCGTGGTTGAACTCGTTGGTGAAGGCGCATAGCCTGAGTCCCAGTTTAACTGTCATTGAACTTTATCAATTTTGATGGCGAAGGCGCATAACCTGAGTCTTGGTTCAACCATAGTTGAACTTGTTGGAGAAGACGCATAGCCTGAGTCCCAGTTCAACTGTCGTTGAACTTTATCAATTTTGATGGCGAAGGGGCATAGCCTGAGTCTTAGTTCAACCGTAGTTGAGCTTGGCGAAGGTGCATAGCATGAGCCCAGTTTAACTATCATTGAACATTATCACTTTTGATGGCAAAGGCGCATAGCCTGAGTCTTAGTTCAACCGTAGTTGAACTTGTTGGCGAAGGCACATGGCCTGAATCCCTACGTCATGGATATTGAGTGTTGAATCTCGATTTTGATTTTAGATCTTGAGCTGTTTATGCATTGTCTTCCCAATCGGGGCATGTAAGTCATTTTGAGGCGGCTTTCGGCTCGAGATATCTCTGTGCTAGTTTCCGGACGGAGCCCGTATCAGGGATGCGGGAGATGCCTCACAGGGATCATCCCTTAGGGGGGCCTTCTTCTTCTTCTTGTTCGCACTATCAAAGATCGGAAAGATAGAGGACTTGTATCTTTATTTGAGATCTTCGAGTTTCCCTTGCTTGAGATGCCACTTTGCCTTGTTCGAGCGAGGTAGTTCTTCTTTTTTGGCGTTTCGTTCCTTTTGGTCCTGGGAAGAACTATACAATTTTGCTATGAAATCCCCACAAACGGCGCCAAATTGTTTGCTCAAAAGTTATCACACACTTTATGAATACAAAACAATATATATGAATTACTGGCAAATCATAGCAAACCGTAATATTCCATGGACCAACATAATGAAGCAATGATAAATACTCAAGATTAGGAGAAGATGCAATAACAACTTTAATTGATGATATTGATTTGGTCTGTCACTCCATGAAGAGTTTCAGAGCCTTATAATAGTGTTTTGCCTTCCCACAAGATGGATACTTTTTGTCTGTCCCCTCTTTTTCTTTCTCTCTCTCTTTCTGGTGAATAGTGGTCAAGAAGCAGCCTCCCCTCTCTTGGGTTTATTCTTCTTGTATTTATTGTTGTGAGCTCGTTAGCAGGAAATAGGTGGATGTGACCACTGTCACACCTCCCTTTTTACTACTTTTTTAGTATACCCCGCTATTTACTAATACACCCCAAGAAGGGATATAATAATAGCAACAGGGAAGGAGTTTTTCCACTTTAAGGACAATCGGAACGAGATTTATTTAAATTTCAGAGTCGCCCCTTGGGAAGATAATAGTGTCCCAAGTCACCAGTTTGATCCCAAATTCGAGGAAATATGACTCTGTTTTAACAGTCCGCGAAACTAGAAATCTGGATAAGGAATTCTGTAAACCCGGAAGAAGGTGTTAGCCACTCCCGAATTCCGTGGTTCTAGCACGGTCGCTCAACTGCTGTATTTGTTTTATTTGATTTCTTTATATGCTTTTTACAAATGTTAATATCCCGTTCTGTTGTTATTTTTTTTTAAAAAATACTTGCGACATCACGAAAACACATTTCGAGTCACACCGAAACCAGTACGCCTGTGACTTTAGTGCATTTAAGCTTCGTCGGGATTTAAGATTTGAGTAACATAAATGTGCACTCGTATTAAGAATGTGTATTTTTAATCGCGCCCATAACGTCTACGTCTTATTAACTTTAGGAAAGATCGTGAAATTTGCTAAACGATCCTTCCGAGTCTAAAATTTTATATTAAAATTCATATGGGGGCCCCGTGTATCTTTTCATTTTCAAGACGAGGCTCATCCCTTATTTTAAAAGTCCAAACATAATCGTATACTATGTTTTTCTATTCTATTTTTTCTTCCTAATTTGGATATGGTTTTTGGTGTTATTTTTTTAGACTTATGTCACGACCCTAGTTCACCAATCGTGAACATGTCATGACGGCACCCAGTCCCCACGACTAGGTAAGCCTAACATGTTGCGGAATATACAAGTTTATGAACATTAAATAAGAAAATAGCGGAAAAATAATACAGAAATGAAATGTAATCCGTGCCGCTTGGCACATACACCCGTCAAACACATTGTAAAAAACACCACCAAGACCCGGAATCCCACGGGCAACATAGACTAAAAGAGAGTATACCACTGTGGCTCTATGTGTAAAGAGTATCTAACAAAGAAATGAAGGGAAACATATACTAATACTATCAGAATAGAAGGAGGGCCTCCGGATCCGCAGACGTAGCAGATCATACCTCGAGGTCTCCCAAAGTGCTGATGAATCACCTAGTATGAGCCTGTCTTGATGTACCTAGATCTGCACAATAAAAGTGTGCAGAAGAGTAGCGTGAGTACACCATGGCGTTACTCAGTAAGAGCCAAGCCTAACCTCGATGGAGTAGTGACGAGGAAGGTCAGGGCCCTACTGAGAGAAAATAATTACAAAATGATAATAACAATAATAAGCAGTTTAAATGATAATAATTCCGAAATAACAACAATAAAGTGATTACTGCAACCGTCTACAATTAACCTAACAACAAGTAACAAACACAACTAATAAGTCCAGAACTTGTGGGAATTGAACCCACAGTCCCATTGATAGTATTCATGGGTCTCCAGGAATCGAACCCGCAACCCATGTCTCAATAAATCTCAGGATCTCCAGGAATCGAACCCGCAGTCCACATCTCAATAATATATCAATAGCGCAGGATCTCCGGGAATCGAACCCGCAGTCCATATCTCAATAACTCGGGATCTTCGGGAATCGAACCCGCAGTCCACAAACAATATCACTCCGGGTCTCTGGGAATCGAACCCACAGTCCATATCTCAATAAATCTCAGGATCTCCGGGAATCGAACCCGCAGTCCATATCTCAATAACTCAGGATCTCCTGGAATCGAACCCGCAGTCCATATCTTAATAACTCAGGATCTCCGGGAATCGAACCTTCAGTCCATATATCAATAACTCGGGATCTCCGGGAATCGAACCCGCAGTCCATATCTCAATAACTCAGGATCTCCGGGAATCGAACCCGCAATCCATATCTCAATAACTCAGGATCTCCGGGAATCGAACCCGCAGTCCACAAACAATATCACTCCGGATCTCTGGGAATCGTACCCACAGCCCTAGGATCTCCGGGAATTGAACCCGCAGTCCACTAACACATCAAATAAAGAAAACACACAGAGAGAATATAATATGTTTACAACTTCACCGAAACTAGTGCCAACAATTTATCAAGAAGTTCAAGTAAGTCAACTAGGCAATTAGACATGTTGAATCCTAGCTAATCATGCTTTTCTAACTAATACCGGGTAAAGTAACGCTTTTATCAGCTAAGATCAGGAATATCACTAATCGGACAATTCAAGTAAAGTGTGTGTTACAACAACCAGCGCATGTACACGCCCGTCACCTCGCGTACAAGGCATTTAAACTATCACATAATATCCTAGGGGTGAAAGTTCCCCCACACGAGATTAGACAAGCCACTTACCTCGACTCCGATACAAAACCGCTAAGAGACAACTCTCTTGCCTTAAATGTTCGCCTCCACAGGTGTAGTATCTGATAAAAATCAATAGAATCACATAAATAGGCTAATTGGGCATTACCCGATCGAAACAACTCAAAATACACCAAAACCCACAAGTTGCCAAAACCCGATTTTCGGTACGCTTATCGAAAAATCACAAAAGTTATATATTCGGGTTCCTTATCTCAATACGAGTTCGTGCATATAAAATTCATCGAAATCGAACTCCGTTTGCCCATTCAAATCAAAGATTTCCTAAATTTTAGGCCTAGGGCTCAAACCCACCTTTAATCTTCCATTTTCAGTGAAATAATCACGGATTTCATGATAAACTAATGAATTAAGGTCAAGAAACTTACCCCCGATGATTTCCCGATGATATCCCAGTGTTTCCCCGTCAATTTCCTCTCTTGGAGCTCAAAAATGGCATTTTTGTGTATGGGGGTCGCAGGTTGACTGTTCTGGTTTTAATATTTTCTGACTGAAGTTTTACCCTTCGCGTTCGTGTCCTTACCATCGCGAACGCGATGCATTGCCAACAAGACCCTTCGCGAACGCGACACAAATCACGCGTTCGCGTTGAAGAAAAGTCCCAGCCTTCAAAATTTGAACTATGCATTCGCGGCCTGTCCATCGCGAACGCGATGCCTCTCAAAAATATACCTATGCGAATACGACCTGGCCATCGCGAACGCGATGGTCTATCAACTGACCTTACGCGAACGTAGCTTAACCACCGCGAACGTGATGCCCTTAGCAGCTGACCCTTCGCAAACGCGAGACCTGCCACGCGAACTCGATGACCAAAGGTCTGCTGCACTGTTGCTGCATTTTTCTGCAGTTTTCATGCTTCAAAATTGCCCGGATGATGGTCCGGATTCATCTCGAGGCCCCCGGGACCCCAACTAAAGCCACCAGCATACTCTAAAACACGATACAAACTTGTTCCAATCATAAAAACACCCTCCTAAACATCAAAATTACCAATTACACACGGATTCAAGCCTAAGTTTCTTCAAAACTTCCGAAACTAACATTCAATCAATAACCCGACCAAACGACGTCCTAATGATCTGAAAATTTGCGGACATATCTAAAATCACATAACAAAGCTATATAAATTGTTGGAATTCCGTTCCGACCCCCGGATCAAAATCTCACCTATCGTTCGGATTCACCAAAATTTCAAACTTCGGCATTTCAAGCCTAATTGAGCTACGGACCTCCAAAATACATTCCGAACGCGCTCCCAACCCCGAAATCACCTAACGGAGCTAATGGAACCATCGGATTTCCGTTCCAAGGTCGTCTTAACACTGTTCCGACAACGGACCATTTTCTAACTTTAAAGCTCTCATTTAGGGACTGAGTGTCCCAAAATGCTCC
This sequence comes from Nicotiana noctiflora, assembly GCA_032618575.1. NCBI lineage: Eukaryota > Viridiplantae > Streptophyta > Magnoliopsida > Solanales > Solanaceae > Nicotiana > Nicotiana noctiflora. Next base: position 269,900 of record JASVEL010002101.1, on the reverse strand, counting down.
AAATTTCAGAACCGACTCTCCCGGCAAACCACAATAGCAGAAATGAACTCAGGGGAACAATTAAATTGGGGATCGGTGCATAATTTTCTAAAACAACCGACCGGGTCATTACATCTTCCCACACTTAAACGATTCGTTCGTCCTCGAACGAGCATAGAAAACATACCTGTAGTGGTGAATAGATGTGGGTAGTGGCTGCGCATAAACTGCTCGATCTCCCAAGTCGCCTCCTTGACAGGCTGACCCCGCCACTGAACCTTTACTGAAGCGATGTTCTTTGACCTTAGCTTCCTGATTTGCCTGTCTAGAATGGCCACTGGCTCCTCAACATAAGACAGATCCTCGTCTAGCTGAACAGAAGTGAAATCCAACACATGCTACGGGTCACCATGGTACCTCCGGAGCATAAAGACGTGAAATACGGGATGGACTCCGGCTAGGCTGGGAGGTAAGGCCAACTCATAAGCAATCTCCCCAGCACGCCTCAAAATCTCAAAAGGGCCAATGAATCTAGGACTCAGCTGAGCACATTAGCCTGATATAATCTGAAGATATTCTCTCTTGTTCAAACAAATAAGTCTTAGAGCCTAATTCCAACATTCGGAATTCTATGTCAGGCCTATTTTCATCAAGAGATCACTCGATATTCCTCAAACGCCGTCCTCAAACATGAATGCATAACCTTGCTAGATTCTTACCTTGCAAAACAAAATCCACAGGACCACGATAATATTTTATGATCAAATTAGCCAAAAACTCAACGAATCAGATGCTCCCATTGCACCTCACGATCTACATAGGTCTCGCTCTAACTTTTACAATACTGACACGACGGAAGAGATGTGCCGATATCCATAACCAACTACTGAATCAACAATGCATTGGGTCTATACTCTTGACAAGATCCATTACCTTGTCCTAAACCAGAGGATGATCCTTTCCTCTATAATATTCTTCATATAATCAGTTTGAACAGACCCCAAATCACATAATCTCATCTCACCCAGTATGAACCGCTCAGGCAATAAGCCATATCAGACATAATCAAAAGCCCCACGAGATGACACAATGTGCTAGTAATCCACTAATTTGCACATGATACAAAAGGAAGGCGAACACTAGAGAGAACTATTCAACTCCCACACTAACATGGACTTCCTCAGAAAAATAGGAAACTGAACACATAAGAGCAATTATGGACACTGAAATAAACATCACACTGTTGCGGCATGCAACCCGATCCCAACAATATACCCATGGTGGCGTGCCACCCGATCCAAACAATATAACTATGGCGGTGTGCCACCCGATCCAAACAATATAACCATGGCGGCATGCCACCCGATCCCTATATAAAACTCACACAAGGAGCCATATATCGAGCTGAATAGCTCATCACATCAAAATATTAAATATCGATCATAAGCACACTAAGGTGCATGATATCAGACACAAGAAAACATATAGCGCTATAGGCTATGAACTCAAGCACAACTGAGGTGCGATATATGATCTAAATCTCAAGAGCTATCATGCTCATATAACGTCATCGCTGAGCGGAACCTCAGCACATAAGGGACTTACCAAGCTGTCTCACAACTTATACGGCGCAATATATCTTTACATGAATTAACTAACCGCGAAATAAGATCGCGACTACCCCTCCATAAGGGGGCGCATTGCTGGAAGAAACACAAATGGCCTGACGCAAGGCTTACTTCCACATTTAAATCTATCCACCGACCTTAAGTCTATCCTGGTCGTGCCAAGCTAAGTCAATAATATTTCACAGGTCTATAACCCAATAAGCAGAGTGCCCTCCGGGCATAAATTCTCAAATGGATGATATCACCAAAATCCTCATACTTGGTTTAAATTTCTAACCAATCAAGTGACTACATGTCGCACCTATACAATCTTCTTGTGGGACAAGCTCCTACCATCTTCCGAATAATTAAACGGGCCTGCACATTCAACCCACCGATTGCACTAACACTGAAAAGCGATCAGAAGACCCTAACCGGGATGCAAAGACTTTCCCACAGAACACTGATCTCAAGTGATACTGAAGTTAATACCCATCTTACTCAAAACACTGAAACTCCCTTCCTGCTCATCCGGGCTCTTTATATTACATTTATTGACCAAACTACGACCTTGGTCCTTACTTCAAATTTCATACCACTCACTGCACCTCACGTGCCGATATACGATAGATACGATTTCCATCACAACTCTAGAACAGACGATAGGCTAATACTTCATCACATAAGACTTTTCATTTAACTCACTTCAGGAGAACTGTAGCAACATACACGCGAATTCTCATAACCATCGAATATGCCAATCTCTAAGTAGTGGTCCAAGCCACCTTAACCCTTCTCGAGATCTGCCTACTCGTAACAGGCCCCTAACAGAAGAATACTTCAGAATAATATCAGCCACTGCGACAAGTCTCAAATGCACCTCCACAAATCACATGCATAACTCGACCACGCTGCATGAACCGATCATTGACACCAATATGCCAACTCAACTATGGCTAATCAATCTACTTCCTTCCAGTTTATCCTGGATTGCCTTATAATATTAATATCTCCCTTCAATATCTAACTTATTTCAACCGCACTCACCCCGAGTGACCTTAAATCATGAGGCCGTACTGTCTCAAAAATGATGACCATTTCATGTCTCTCAAATGTTACACCACAAGTCAAAACATCATAGAACATTTTGTGCCTTTCTTTATAAGCTGCTTCGAAAGCTTGAGCCTCAACTGTACTCATAGACTCAGAATTATCGAACACCACACTTTACCTCTTGAATTCACTAGGACTGCTATTGAGACCCATCCGGCCCTGAGTTGCCCCGGTACGCAACCAACTCTATTGAATGTTTATAACATATGAATACCCTCTCGATAAAGCACCCAGCGGAATCACTTCCCGCGAAGCCTGCGCCTATACGAGGCATAAATCATGAATCTTTCCTCAAGTTTGAACATGAGCCAGTAAGGCTAACCATAACATGCATTCAACAATACATATACTCAAATTACCACACATGGTCCTTTTCCGTGGCTGCAATAACACAAAAATACGCTAGTATCCAGAATTCACACAGGTAATTAACCATGCGACCCAATATGAAGCGGTGGGACTCTCCCACTTAGCCCAAAGCCACTATTACACGACTCTCGAACACATTAGAACCATTCTCTCAAGTCATTTACTATTATTCAACTGCAACTCACTTAATCCAATGAATATAACCACCTGTGCTCTATTAGCACTCTAACACTGTAGGGTATGAACTCATCCCAATACAACCAAGCATCTTCCCGCTCTATGTATCGAGCATTCTTTACCATGATAGCTTAAGACATATCGTGATTCTCACACCTACAAGCACCATGTAGCCTTCGCCGAAGTCTTCCCTGCTGATAATGAAATGCAGAATTATTATGGACACAGGAACATCAAAAGTCCCAACATCATACCATACGAGTCTCAACTCTTACTCATCCACAAGTTTCAAAGAATTTTTTGAATAGCACCTAAATACAGCGCAGGCCAAATCTGATATGACACATGACCCATAATTTGATCGTTGATAGTGAAATCCTTTCACTTGGCACGAAGCCATAAGATACATCTTGCTAATCCATGATACTAGCCTTTATCATTCATACGCCTTCATCATAAGACAGCCTAAGACATTCGTTTGGTACATGCCCTTCTTAAGATAGTTAAACTCATTTTCCCTAGTATCTCTGCTGGCTGAATCTTTCGCTAAATAGATATCTCATATGAACTATATAGTCCTTATTACCACCAACTATCTTTAGATCTATATCCACCTTGTGATTCTACCATTATCGTGACGATTAGGTAGTTAAGTAAACCTTCTCAAGACCATACTTATCAACCGAATGTCAGAACCTAGTGCACCCCCACGTGCACAATTGAAGATCTCTCAATTCTTTTGCATTATCGATATGGATGACACGCGGTAACAATGGTTGAGTAAATTCTCGACTCCCTTGAGATCTCTCTGCAGCGTCACGAACCGTTGGCGCATACTTGATCCCTAGTGCGCAATTTCAATACACGAGTGGATGCAAAAGAACATATGACATAGTCTTCAACTGAATAAATGGCGCACGATAAGGAATTCAAAGAATTGAAGAGTTTCCTAAACAGTCACATAGCCTCTCGTAGATAAATACAGACGTCTCCGTATCGATCAACGAGACTCTAAGTAACCGGTCTGTGTCCCGTGACTCCTATGAACCTAGACCTCTGATGCTAACATGTCACGACCCTAGTTCACCAATCGTGAACATGTCATGATGGCACCTAGTCCCCACGACTAGGTAAGCCAAACACGTTGCAGAATATACAAGTTTATGAACATTAAATACGAAAATAGCGGAAAAATAATACAGAAATGAAATGTAATCCGTGCCGCTTGGCATATACACCCGTCAAACACACTGTATAAAACACCACCAAGACCCGGAATCCCACGGGCAACACAGACTAAAAGAGGGTATACCACTGTGGCTCTATGTGTAAAGAGTATCTAACAATGAAATGAAGGAAAACATCTACTAATACTATCAAAATAGAAGGAGGGCCTCCGGATCCGCGGACGTAGCGGATCATACCTCGAGGTCTCCCAAAGTGCTGCTGAATCACCTAATATGAGCCTGTCCTGATGTACCTGGATCTGCACAACAAAAGTGTGCAGAAGAGTAGCATGAGTACACCACGGCGGTACTCAGTAAGTGCCAAGCCTAACCTCGATGGAGTAGTGACGAGGAAGGTCGGGGCCCTACTGAGAGAAAACAATTACAAAATGATAATAACAATAATAAGCAGTTTAAATGATAATAATTCCGAAATAACAACAATAAAGTGATTCTTGCAACCGTCAACAATTAAGCTAAAAACAAGTAACAAACTCAATTAATAAGTCCAGGACTTGTGGGAACTGAACCCACAGTCCCATTGATAGTACCTATGGGTCTCCGAGAATCGAACCCGCAGCCCATGTCTCAATAAATCTCAGGATCTCCAGGAATCGAACCCGCAGTCCAACAACAAGTAACAAACTCAATTAACAAGTCCAGGGCCTGTGGGAATTGAACCCACAGTCCCATCAACAGTACCCCTGGGTCTCCGGGAATCGAACCTGCAGCCCATGTCTCCATAAATCTCAGGATCTCCGGGAATCGAACCCACGGTCCATATCTCAATAACTCAGGATCTCCGGAAATCGAACCCGTAGTCCACATCTCAATAATATATCAATAGCTCAGGATCTCCGGGAATCGAACCCGCAGTCCATATCTCAATAACTCAGGATCTCCGGGAATCGAACTCGCAGTCCATATCTCAATAACTCAGGATCTCCGGGAATCGAACCCGCAGTCCATATATCAATAACTCAGGATCTCCGGGAATCGAACCTGCAGTCCATATATCAATAACTCAGGATCTCCAGGAATCGAACCCGCAGTCCATATCTCAATAACTAAGGATCTCCGGGAATCGAACCCGCAGTCCACAAACAATATCACTCCGGGTCTCTGGGAATCGAACCCACAGCCCTGGGATCTCCGGGAATTGAACCCGCAGTCCACTAACACATCAAATAAAGAAAACACACAGAGAGAATTGTGACGACCCGGCCCGTCGTCACGGGAATTTCCACCCTGTTATATTGTAATTGCATATTTCCTGCTTTTATATCAGTGTTAGAGTCTATCGGGGAAGTTAGGAGTGAATTGGATTGAAAATGAGGCATATAGCCTTTTTGAAGGAAACTTGAATAAGGAAAGTCGACCCGGAGTTGACTATTTAGTTAGAGAGCTCGGAATCGAATTCTGATGATTCAGTTAGTTCCGGGAAGTTATTTGTGACTTAGGGGAAGAATCGGAATTTAATTTGGAGGTCCGGTGTAGAAATAGGCTTGAATTGGCTAAGGTTAAATTTTGGCGAAATCCGAACGGTAGGTGAGATTTTGATCCGGGGGTCGGAATGGAATTCTGACAATTCCTATAGCTTCGTTATGTGATTTTGGATATGTCCGCAAATTTTCAGATTATTCGGACGTTGTGTAGTCGGTTTTTTGATTGATTGTGTAATTCGGAATGTTTTAAGGAATTTGGGCTTGAATTCGATGTTAATTATGGGGTTGATGTTGTTAGACATGTTTTGAGGATTGGAGCAAGTTAGAATAAGGTATTAGGATGTGTTGGTGTGTTTGGATGAGGTCCCGGGGGCCTCGGGGTGTTTTCGGATGGCTAAACGAGAGAAAATGTGGAAAATTGCAGGTTTGTGATTCTGTTCTGTTGTTTTCGCTCCTGCGGAAAGGGGAGCGCAGGAGCGAGTCCGTATGAGCAGACAAGAAGGTGCAGATGCGGAGGTGACCGCTAAAGTGGAGCCTGGCCCGCAGAGGCGGCTTCGCTGGTGCGAAAGGGCGATCGCAGAAGCGGGAAAGAGGCGTGATGGAGGAGTCCGCAGAAGCGGATAGTTGGTCGCATAGGCGAGTCCGCAGGAGCGGACTCTTGTCCGCAGAAGCGGGAAGGACCATAGGGGCGGAGGGGATTCCGCAGGAGCGGACCCGCATGAGTGGTCAATGGGATCGCAGGTGCGGAAATGGCCAAGTAGGCCTGGGTTCGCAGAAGCGACCATTTGGTCGCAGAAGCGGTTTTGCAGGGGCGGAAAATGGTCCGCAGAAGCGAAAATCGCAGTGAGTTAAGTGTATCAGAAGTTAGAAAATTTCAGAAACATTTCACACATTTGGGTCTCGGCTTTAGAGGCGATTTGGGCGATTTTGAAGAGAGACTCAAGGGAAATCATTGGGTAATCAACTATGGACTTAAACTATGATTAGTATTGATAATATTATGCAATTATATCATGAAAATGGAGGAATTTGGGGTAATTTATGGAGGATTTAGCCCTAGGCTTGAACTTTAGAAAATCAAGGTTTTGAATGGGCAAATGGAGTCCGAATTTGGTAAAATTGATATGCTTAGACTCGTATCGAGATGAGGGTTCCGAATATGTGACTTTCATGATTTTTTGACAAGTGTACCAAAAGTCAGGTTTTGACAACTTGTGGGTTTTGATATAATTTGGGTTATTTCGAATGAATTACGTGAAATTAGCATATATTGATGCGTTCTCTATGATTTTGAGCAGATTTGGCATCCGAGGAGATTGATTTGCGAGGCAAGCGCAAGACGGATTGAAGCTTCTACCGGTTTGAGGTGAGTGGTAGTAGTAAATAATGTACTGAGGGTTTGAAACCCCGTACTAGCACTTCACAGTGCTATATTGAGTTGAGACACGCGTCTTGTGACGGGCGTGGAGACATTGTGATTAGGGACTTGGACTTGGTCCCTCCCGGCTAATAGAATACTGTGTTTTATGACTATTAATGAGATTATAACTGTACAATTGGGGCTAAAAGCCATGTTTGGGGCCTTGTGCCGATCTGTAGAGCATTAGGAAATCTATAGAGCTAGGTGACCCTTATATCGTGTTGGAAACATACACTCACCCGTAGCTCTAGCTGTATAGCATAATATGAGCCGTACCAGATGTGTACTTAGACAGATACTGCCAAGGGTGGAATTCCCTATTCTAGCTGAGTGAGCCTAAGAGGCCGGGTCTATATTGACTGAGACAGGGTCAAGGAACCACTGTGATATATTATATTGGGCCTGAGAGGCCAAGTATATACTGATCGGGATAGGGTCGAGGACCCATTATGAGGTATTATATATATATACCTATATTGGATCGGGCTGCACGCCGCAGCAGTACATATATTGGATCGGACTGCACGCCGCAGTAATATACATGTAATATACATGTGGGACGGACTGCACCCCACAGTATTATTGCGCTTGGGCTGTAGGAGCCCCTTCGGAGTCTGAGTCTGCACACATTCTCAGTGAGCACTGGTGTATTATGGGATCGGGCTGCGCGCCGCAGCAGTATAGAGATATATACATATATATATATTGGATCGGACTGCACACCGCAGTAATACATGTGTGGATCGGGCTGCACGCCGCAGTAAATAGTGCTTGGGCCTAGGGAGCCCCTCCGAAGTCTGTATACACCCCCATTGAGCGCCGTCGACGTTAAATGGAGCGGGCTGCGCGCCGCAGCGGTATACGTATTGGAGCGGGCTGCACGCCGCAGCATTAAACTTATTCATATCCTACTACCTACTTAAATACTTATACATTATATACATAGGTATGTTTCTTTATATATTGAGATGGCCGTAGGGGTAGGGGTGAGGGTTGGATCAGTGTGGAATCTTGTAGAGATAAATGGGGATTGGAGATTAGAGTACTACCATAGTGATGACGTACCTGTGAGGGTTGCCTTAGAACTGCTAAGTGATAGCACAGGAGTTCTTACTTTCAGGTTATTATTTATTATTGTTACTCACTGAGTTGAAATATACTCACCCCACTCCCCTGCACTTTCTGTGCAGATCCACAGGTGCCCGAGAGCAGTTGAGACATTGTAGCTGCCGATCCTTGTCTACTTTTGCGGAGATTACGAGGTAGCTGCCAGCGTCCGCAGAGCCTGTTTCTCCTTCTTTATCATCTTGTTGATTTCCTATTTGCCTAGACTTGTTTGTATTAGGATGCTATTCTATAGAGGCTCAGTCTCGTGACACCACGATATGGTTGGGACCGTATTTTGTATGTTTTACATTTCGCTTATCACCTGATATGATCATTTACTGATTAAGTTTAATTTGATTAATAACCGGCTAGTTTAAGGGATAATATGGTCGGGCTTGCCTAGCATTGTGTTGGGCGCCATCACGACCAGGGTTTGGGTCGTGACAAGAATATAATATGTTTAACTACAACTTCACCAAAACTAGTGCCAACAATTTATCAAGAAGTTCAAGTAAGTCAACTAGGCAATTAGACATGTTGAATCCTAGCTAATCATGCTTTTCTAACTAATACCGGGTAAAGTAACGCTTTTATCAGCTAAGAGCAGGAATATCACTAATCGGACAATTCAAGTAAAGTGTGTGTTACAACAACCAGCGCATGTACACGCCCGTCCCCTCGCGTACAAGGAATTTAAACTATCACATAATATCCTAGGGGTGAAAGTTCCCCCACACGAGATTAGACAAGCCACTTACCTCGACTCTGGTACAAAACCGCTAAGAGACAACTTTCTTGCCGCGAATGTCGGCCTCCACAGGTGTAGTATCTGATAAAATCAATAGAATCACGTCAAAATAGGCCAATTGGGCATTACCCAATCGAAACAACTCAAAATACACCAAAACCCACAAGTTGCCAAAACTCGACTTTCGGTACGCTTATCCAAAAATCACGAAAGTTATATATTCGGGTTCCTTATCTCAATACAAGTTCGTGCATATAAAATTTATCGAAATCGAACTCCATTTGCCCATTCAAATCAAAGATTTCCTAAATTTTAGGCCTAGGGCTTAAACCCACCTTTAATCTTCCATTTTCAGTGAAATAATCACGGATTTCATGATAAACTAACGAATTAAGGTCAAGAAACTTACCCCCGTTGATTTCCCGATGATATCCCAGCGTTTCCCCTTCGAAATCCTCTCTTGGAGCTCAAAAATGGCGTTTTTGTGTATGGGGGTCGCGGGTTGACTGTTCTGGTTTTAATATTTTCTGACTGAAGTTTTACCCTTCGCGTTCGCGTCCTCACCATCGCGAACGCGATGCATTTCCAACAAGACCCTTCGCGAACGCGACACAAATCACGCGTTCGCTTTGAAGAAAAGTCCAAGCCTCCAAAATTTGAACTACGCGTTCGCGGCCTGTCCATCGCGAATGCGATGCCTCTCGAAAATATACCTTCGCGAACGCGACCTGGATATCGTGAACGCGATGGTCTATCAACTGACCTTACGCGAATGCGGCTTAACCACCACGAACGCGATGCCCCTAGCAGCTGACCCTTCGCGAACGCGAGACCTGCCACGCGAACGCGATGACCAAAGGTCTGCTGCACTGCTGCTGCATTTTTCTGCAGTTTTCATGCTTCAAAATTGCCCGGATGATGGTCCGGATTCATCTCGAGGCCCCCGGGACCCCAACGAAAGCCACCAGCATACTCTAAAACACGATCTTGTTCCAATCATAAAAACACCCTCCTAAACATCAAAATCACCAATTACACACGGATTCAAGCCTAAGTTTCTTCAAAACTTCCGAAACTAACATTCAATCAAAAACCTGTCCAAACGACGTCCTAATGATCTGAATATTTGCGGACATATCCAAAATCACATAACGAAGCTACAGAAATTGTCGGAATTATGTTCCGACCCCCGGATCAAAATCTCATCTATCGTTCGGATTCGCCAAAATTTCAAACTTCGGCATTTCAAGCCTAAATGAGCTACGGACCTCCAAAATACATTCCGAATGCGCTACCAACCCTGAAATCACCTAACGGAGCTAATGGAACCATCAGATTTCCGTTCTGAGGTCGTCTTAACACTGTTCCGACTACGGACCATTTTCTAACTTTAAAGCTCTCATTTAGGGACTAAGTGTCCCAAAATGCTCCAAATTTCAGAACCGACTCTCCCGGCAAACCACAATAGCATAAATGAACTTAGAGGAACAGTTAAATTGGGGATCGGGGCGTAATTTTCTAAAACGACCGACCGGGTCATTACAACTTATTATATCAGGGTCCAAGCCATTTATTTACTACTAGGCCTGGACTTTTGGACTACTTTAATAGTCCATCATGGAACGGATGGGCATCTGTAGCCCAGCGTATGCTATTGCCTCTACTTGAGGACCCAGATGTTACGTTAATCAAATCTGGGCCTGTATTCATGACTAGGCCCAGAGTAGGTGGACGAAATATAGAACATGCTTGTAACTTCGAAACAGTATTTAAGCAAATGTTTCTCGAATGACAGAAGAAGTCAATAAAATTCATATTATTTCAGAAGGTATCAAATTACATCTCAATCACTACTAATTTCATATTCTAATAACTAATTGAACATTCTAAGAACAGAAATTTCGTATTAGTGCTATTATTCCAGATACTTAGGTAATTATTATGGTACTAGTTGTAAACTTATTTTGTTACCTAATTTTAACTATAGGAAAACAATATCGAAATATTAACTATAAAGGCTTGAGTTATTAACAATTACAGAACTCTAAAACTAATCTATAGATAAATCATTTTTAAGTGAGGGTAGACGACAATACAGTTTGAACTTAATCCACTCATTTCCTTTTTTAGATTAAATCAATCCTGATTCAGAATTTAACTAACAAAAATAGTTAAGTATCAATTTATATACCAGTTTTATAGGGGTATTAACTTGGTATTAGCTTATTTTAAATTTGGATTAAGTGATAGCTATATCTAATTACGTTTTACTACTATACTAGCTACTCCACTCTATCTAAATCGAATTCATGAAGCTGTTAGTTATTACAACCATTCCTAACAAATTACAAAAGAATCTACAAATTAACTACAACTAAAATATAAGTAACATGAATGACATTATTAAAATAATCAGGCTTCATTTCTTCATCAAAATCTCGATTACAATCTCCAGAAAATAGATGTGTACCTGATTCAAAATAAGTCTATGAGTCTAGGCTTTGGAGAAGAAGAATAATCAGCAAATAATAGCAGCAGAACAGCAACATCAATGAGATAGGTCAATCACAGTAGAGTAGCTAACAGAATCCCAAATATAGAAATCCAGCAGATCAACCAAGCAGAATCAAGGAATTCAAGCAAAGGCCAGATGAATTGAAGAATAGTCGACCCAACAGAAATTCACAAATCAACACCCAAGTTAATTAGCTAAGAGCTATAGTATATGGAATCCTTTTTCAATTTGAAAATCTGGACCCCAAAATATGATGTCTGGAACTTAGAATTTTTTTACCAGATTTCAGAACTGAACCCTTTTTCACGCTTACTAATAGCCTATTTATAGACTGATTTTGGGGGGAATTGGGGGGAAATTCAAATAAGTTAATTTTATTTCCCTCCCCTTATTCTTTCAATTATTTACAGTTTAGTTCATTAAGAGTGTATCGAAATGCCTTAGAGCCCTTGCTAGAAGGTTCTAGGCAATTCTATAGTGTTCTATTAGGTGTATTTTACTTAGTTACCCTCACTTGCTCAGGTTTGTTACAGGAATGCCTTTTAATTATACCCAGTTTGTCCTTTATTTTATAGGTAATTACAGAAATACTAGGCATTAAAGTCATTTTTAGCCTTATAGGCTCTATTAAATCTTGAGGAATGCCATTTATTGTTCATGTTATACCCTTATTATTTATTCCAAATTATCCGACCTACTAAGGTCTGGCAGATCTAGGGTTATGAATTATTTAACTAGTAACTAATACTTATAAATGTTTTAAGACTTAGCCAATTCTAGACCCCAAACCCCTTTCTTATTTAGCCAACATTTATCAGACCCAATCCATTATTTGAAACATAACCTCTTATTAAAAACATGGCAACTAATTAACAAACAGAGATAGTTTTTTCTCCAGAGTTAGCCACTTAATAAAGCTAAGTAATCAGTATAACCACTCAATAACAGAGATAGCCACTTAATGACCAGATTTTATCTTTCAGAAATAACCATAACTTAATTTTCAGAAATAACCTAAGAACCTTTGCACTTATAACCCAAATCACAAAAGCATCCAAAGATTCAAAATGGACTCACAAATGAATCAGGTTACAAATATAGCCAATTTTATGTTATTTTGCACATATAGCCTTAATCGCAAATTAACTTTCAATCAATCAGAACTCAGAGGAGAAGTTTGATAATGGTTGAATTCCAACTAATCAAAACTCAATTTTAGATAGAACATGATGAAAAAACACATAAACAGGCTTATTTACTCATGATTCATGCGTGATAAACACTAAAAACCCTAAGAACAGTTTAACAGACTTAGGCATGTGTAAGATTCACACAAACAGAGATAGATTATTGTTCTTCAAACATGCAGGAGAAACAAGTTCATAAGAATATCATAGGCATGCCAAGAAAACATTTTCAGACTCAGCAAACAAGAAAATAAGGATAGTAAACTTAGCTTTTGCAGCTTTTCCTTTTCTTTTCCTTTATTTCTTTCTTTCTTTCTTTCTTTCTTTCTTTTCTTCTTTCTTCTTTCTTTCTTTTCATTTTTTCAAGACTCTGAAGATGTTTGGCCTTCTGAGTGTTGGACTTCTCAGATAAGGATGTGGATTCAATTTTTGGTGTATGTAGGGTGGTCTGGGGTCTTGGTATAGTGGTTTTGAGGTAGGGTTATTTTTGAGTGCTCGCCGGAATAGGGTTCCGGTGAGTCTTTTTCTTATATTCAAGAAGTTCCGGGGTTATTCGAGACTAACCACCTAGATGGGGTGATAGATCACCTCAAGGTGGTCTTAGGGTGTTTGTCTCAGAGGTTGGTTCATAGTTGGTGAGGTCGTCGGCTAGGGTTCCGGCGACCGGAGTTTCAAGAAGAAGAGGGGTCTTTCGTTTGGTAGGTTTTTTATGGTGGTTGCAGGGTTTGTGGGTAAGGGGTGAGATGTTTATGGCTCGCTTGAGCCGGAGAAGGCAGCTGTGACAGGCTTGCTGGCCAGTCTCCATGGGAAACCTAAGGAGGAAGAAGAAGATCTCTGAGAGGTGGCTAGGGTTATACAGATTGTATATGTGTGTGTGTGTAATGATATTCAATGGGAGATGAGAGTATTTATACCTATGTAACGACCCGGCCTATCGTTACAGGAATTTACCACCCCGTCATGTTGCAATTACATGTTTTATGCTTTTATATCAGGTGTTAGAGCCTATCGGGTGAGTTAGGAGTGAATTGAATTGAAAATGAAGCAAATAGCATGTTTGAAGGAAGTTTGAATATGGAAAGTCAACCTAGAGTTGACTATCGAGTTAGAGTGCTCGGAATCGGATTCTGATGATTCGACTAGTTTCGGGGGATCATTTATGACTTAGGAGAGCAATCGGAATTGAATTTGGAGGCCCGATGTAGAAATAGGCTTGAATTGGCTAAGGTTGAATTTTGGCAAAAAGCGGATGGGAGGTGAGATTTTGATCCGGGGGTTGGAATGGAATTCCGACAATTCCTGTAGCTTTGTTATGGGATTTTGGATATGTCCGCAAAATTTTAGGACATTCGGACGTCGTTTGATCGGGTTTTGGATTGAATGTTAGTTTTGAATGTTTTGAAGAAACTTAGGCTTGAATCCGTGTGTAATTGGTAATTTTGATGTTTAGGATGGTGTTTTTATGATTGGAACAAGTTCGTATCGTGTTTTGGAGTATGTTGGTGGTTTTCGTTGGGGTCCCCGGGGCCTCGGGAGGATTTCGAACCATCAATCGGGCATTTTGAACTTGGAAAAGGCCTGCTGTAAATTGCAGGTTACTGCCCAGGCATTAAGCCTTCGCGTTCGCGTGGCATGGGCCTCGTTCGCGAAGGCCAGGCGGATCAAAGCATCGCGTTCGCGAGCAGGGATGTCACGTTCGTGTAGGCAAGGTAAGGTGAAGCTTCGCGTTCGCGTGACTGGGAGTCGCGATCGCGTAGAAGGAAAGGGGAGAGCATCGCGTTCACGTGGGAGTGTACGCATTCGCGTAGAAGAAGAACCCGGCGGCTGGGAGATTGTACATTGCGAATGCGTGGTGGAGCGTCGCATTCGCGAAGGGTAAACTGGAGCTGAGTATCGCGAACACGTGAAGACCATCGCGAACGCGTAGAACAAATTGGTCTGGCAGTGAAATTAAAATCGCAGAAGAGAGGGCTTACGGGTTCATATACCCAAAACACCATTTTTGAGCCCTAGAGAGAAGAAATCACGGGAAAACGCTAGGAAATCATCGGGTATTCATCGGAGGTAAGTTTCTTGACTCAAAAACATCATTTTATGGTAGAATTAACATCAATCTTCATGAATTTGGGTAGAAATTGTGAAGGATTGTGGCCTAGATATTGAAAACGAAAATTTGGGTTTTGAAAGGCCAATCGAACTCCGATTTTGGTAAATTTTATATGTATGGACTCGTGATGAGACGAGGGTTCTGGAAATACGAGTTTCGAAGTTTTTCGAGATGTGGGCCCGGGGCTCGGGTTTTGCAAATTTCGTGATTTTTGATATTTTTCGAGTTCTTTCGATTGGGTGATGTTCCATTAGCCTATTTTGATATATTTGTGCTGATTTGTGCTAGTTTTGACGTGCGTGGATGCCGGTTCGAGGAGATAAGGCATCACGGGCATGAGCTTTCGTCGGTTCGAGGTGGGTAATTCTTGTAAATGATGTCCCGAGGGTTAGTAAACCCCGGACTTGCACATCTTAGTGCTGTGTTGAGGTCACTTGCATGCCGAATAACGGGCGTGGGGTAGAGCACCATTGGGGATCGTGACTTGGTCCGTCCCGCATAATAAATAATAACACCTAATTGTTAAAATGAATTGGACTAATTATCACGTTTGGGCTTCGTGCCAATTATTTGAATCCTTCAAGGATTGGTATCATTGTTTTGATAACACTGAGCATATTTTATTCTAAATTTAAGGTTTAAAATGGAATTATTGCTATTCAGCATTTTTATAAGGTTATGAAAAACTTGAACAAGGTCTTAATAATATTTTTTGCTGTGAGCTAATATGATATTATTGCCGTAGGGCTTTCTTGATTATTTGTTAGACTGATTGGGGCCGAGGGCCATATGTTAGGGCATGCCATTCATGTGAGCATATGCATACACATGCATGGATCGGACTGCACGCCGCAGTGGTATATGGATCGGGCTGCGCGCCGCAGGCAGGTGTGATATTGATATTGTGCTTGGGCTGTAGGAGCCCCTCCGGAGTCTGGACACCC
Source organism: Nicotiana noctiflora (assembly GCA_032618575.1). NCBI lineage: Eukaryota > Viridiplantae > Streptophyta > Magnoliopsida > Solanales > Solanaceae > Nicotiana > Nicotiana noctiflora. The sequence goes on along the minus strand of JASVEL010002101.1, from coordinate 253,956 downwards.
CCAGTAAGCACGGGAACCCAAAAGGATCGGGCTACACGCCGTAGCAGTCATATGCATTGCATGGCATACATACATTGGTTTACGTGTACTATGTGGCATAACATTTTAGCACTCATACTTTACTGGCACATGTGCATTTGTTGCTTTATTGACCAGATCTCCTGGTACAAATTGTTAAGGAGTGCTGAGCCCGAGAGGTTGATTTGTGTGCTGACTTGCACTGCTTGAGATTCTCCCATGTAGTGGTATGTTATATTGAAAGAAAGTAGCTAAAAATTGAGATTTCTAAATAATCTACTCACATATGCTGAAAAGGAATAAAATGATAGTGTTTTGAAGTTTTATGATAGTTCTGTATTGTGTAGCAAGAGATAGTGCCTTGCGTGGTTTTCTTCCCTTCAGCATTATTTACTTTTATTACCGCCGAGTTGGAAGTACTCACACCCGACTCCCTGCACCTTGTGTGCAGATCCAGGTACATTACAGCAGAGCTGATTCCATTGCGGCTCGGGAGTGCTTTTGGACGGTCGAGGTAGCTGCCAGCGTTCGCAGGACCTGATTCTCCAGTTTGTCTATATTTTGTTCTGATCATCCCACACTTGTGCACAGTTATATTCATTATTTACACTTGTATATTCCGTAGAGGCTCATGACTCTTGACCCTTCGGTCTATGGGAGTTGGCACGTGTTGGGACTTGGTTCCCTGTTTTTAATATGTATCTATCACTGTTATTTCCGTATGCTTAAATTGGATAAAGTGAGCTTATGGCTCCGTGATTGTTGTTAATTGGTCAGGCTGGCCTAGCAGTGTGCTGGGCACCATCACGACCGGATTTAGGGTCGTGACAACCTATCACATCTCGTGAAATCCTGGCCCTTGGTTAACCAAGCCAGGATCTTTTGCCTCAAAACGACAACGTTTGGTTAAATGAAAGGCTTGCTTATGTCCGTTGGATGTTGATTATTTCACTATACTACGTCATTTGATTTTTAATGAGACTTAATGTCATCCGTTTGATCAATTGCTTTGAACAACCAGGATTAATCTCTTTCACGACATAGTTTAATTTTCAACGGAACCGCTTCATCTGGTCCGTTAGATTCAGTTCATCAACGGTTGATATTTATTTTGGCTCATACGGCGTCGTTTGGCCACGAGCTTCGGCAGACCAGGCTTGTCTTTTGGGCCTGGTGTGCTTGGGCCTAACAGATGTATGTATTCTTTATTTATGTAGCCCAAATATTGTATTTTACATTTTTAGCTTGCATTTTAATTCTTTCTTGTATTTTCTTTTTATATTTTATATTTCCCTTTTTGTATTTATTTTCAATTATTATATTTCCTTTAATTTCTATTTTTCCTTGATTTTTCCTTAATTTTCTGATATTTTTTCCATTTTTCTTCTATTTTCCGGTATTTTTGTATTTTATTGATTTTTTCTGAATTTTGATATTTTTTGTGATATTTTCTAATTGATTCCTTTTGTAATTTTAATTTCAACTTTATTTTTAAAAGCAAACACATAAGTATTTCAATTAAATCACGCAATTGCACACCAAAAGCTATTTTTGTATTATTTTTATATTTATATTAGAATTTAATTATTTAGGGCAAAAATCACGTGCTCACAGCTGCCCCTCTTTGCTCGGGAACACGAAGAGTTTCAGTTGAAAGATACGTGAGCAGTAATGAGAGATTGTTTCCCACTTGCATATTCCGTAAGAAGCATTTTGAAAAACATTTTTACCGCACCCTGCTTCAGAGGTTGCCTACATATCCTAGGCTAAACAGGAATCAGGTCAGTGTAGTTCGGGAATGTCTGGTAGTTTGAAACTACCAGGACTTGCTGCTACTACTATTGTTGCTATAATCACCGACTAACTCCTTATTACACCGGGATAAAATGAAAATAAAGAAGCTATTCTAAGCTATGATCTTATGAATTATAAAAATTCTATCTATGACTTGTCTTCTTACTTTTCCATATCTCATGTTGCTCTTTATTTGCATCCTTCCTTTTTGTGAATTTTGATTATTTCCTACTTCTCATATACTGCATCCATCTATTCGTGTGACTTCAAAATATGCTTCTTGATTCCAGGTCGATACCTGTTTAAAAACAAAAACAAAGAAAACTTTTTCCTCTGCCCCAGTATGGGCTTTCCAAGTATCGTGGTGTTACTCTATTAGAATTTTTTTTAAAAAATGCAGAAAGTATTCCCTTGTTATACAGGTGGGCGCCTGAACAAAAATTAAGATGCCGAAAAGTATTCCCTTGTTATACAGGTGGGTGCCTGAACAGAAATTAAAATGCTGAAAAGTATTCCCTCGTTATCCAGGTGGGCGCCTGAACATAAACTAAAATGCTGAAAAGTATTCCCTTGTTATACAGGTGGGTGCCTGAACAGAAATTAAAATGCTAAAAAAAATTTTCTCTCGTTATCTAGGTGGGCGCCTGATGCATGAAAAATGAAAATGCAAAAAATATTCCCTCGTTATCCATGTGGGCACCTAATGAATGAAAATGAAAATGTAGAAAAATATTCCCTCGTTATCCAGGTGGGCGCCTGATGCATGAAAATGAAAATGCAGAAAAATATTCCCTCGTTATCCAGGTGGGTGCCTGATGCATGAAAATGAAAATGCAGAAATATATTCCTCGTTATCCAGGTGGGCGCCTGATGCATGAAAATGAAAATGCACAAAAATATCCCCTCATTATCCAGGTGAGTGCCTGATGCATAAATATGAAAATGCTGAAACATATTCCCTCAGTTTGATAACTGGGGTGTGAATTTGAAAAGACTATACCTCCCTTGTTGTTCGGGTAGGTTCCTAATTACTGAGTGAGTCATCCTTCGTGGATTCTCCCCTTTTATTGCTGTTTTCTTTTGATGTTTTCTCTCACATTGGTCACATTCACTTTAAAGTGATTAGTGAGAATATGAATCTTTTGTCCCTGTCTAAATCAATGAACAATTTATTAGTTATAAAATGATGGTTAGCAACTGGAATTCTTGCTGGCCTTGCTTCCATCGTCTGTCTCTTCTTGTTTCATTCTGCTTTGTTATTTATCATCAGATCTTCTCAACTTTCTTTTGCAATCCTCTTTTGCTTTTCTCTTTTGTTTCTTTTCTTTTCATTTTTCTTTCGGCCTTGTGATCGCCATCTTTTTTATTATCCTTTGACCCAGTGTTATTACGCCATTTAACATGAGAAGCTGGTAGTTAGCTTTCAACTGGCAACTGGTTTTGAACAAATAAAATGAAATGCAAAGACCCGAATTTCAGGGGGTGAGAGTATTTTGAAGTAAAGACAGAACTTATAATCTGGGTATGAAGGCTGATTCCTTTGACCATGCCATGTATTTAAATATCCGACCCAGTCTGTCCAATCGAATCGTTGTTGTCTTACTTTCCTTCAACCAAACCTTTCTTATTTTGTTGTTTCCTCTTTCATCAAAATATTCCCACTTTCGCCTTATGGTGCCCGTTAGGGTTTTCACCAATAAAACTCTCTCATTTTAATTTCTCTCATCTCACATTCGCCTTATGGTGCCTGTTAGGGTTTTCACCAATAAGACTCTCTCATTTTTATTTACGTCTTATCTCACATTCACCTTATGGTGCCTGTTAGGGTTTTCACCAGTAAGACTCTCTCATTTTTATTTTATTTTATTTTTTCTGTTTCTAAACCTCCGGGTATTGTCCATGACATGTTTCTCCTTATTCTTATTATATCATCATCTTCTTGAAATTAATCAGAAGGTCTTTATTTGGACTGTAATGTGGCTTTTGGATGGGTTTAGAAAGAAAGGTATAAAGGCTCAAAATTTAAATGAGGGTTCAAAAATATTTACAACTCTTGGAATCATGAAACATAACTTCTGCCCCAGTTTCAATTTTTGGGGAATCCTGGATTTTATTTACATCATGACTGAACCTCATTGAGGCTGCCTACGTATCCTTTCGGGATCAAGTCAGAACGTAGTTCGGAACATAAGATCGTTCGTCTTTTGACTTTTTCCTGATTTTTCTTTTGTGTGTGTGTGTATATATATATATATATAATGCAATAAGGTTTAATAGGGGTAGCAATGGATAAAGTGTTTGGATAGAGAATAAAATGCCTTCATCATTTCAATTTCAAAATTATGACAAATACAATTGTACATATGAAAAAGGAATCATACATAATATCTCTTGACTGCATCGGAGCTGATAGTAGTCTCTACACATTTTCCTTCAACATCTGTTAAATATAAAGCTCCGTTGGACAATACCTGGGATACCATGAATGGTCCTTGCCAATTAGATGCAAACTTTCCTTTTGCTTCGGCCAAGTGAGGTAAAATACGTCTTAGCACCAACTGTCCAGCTTCAAATTTTCGTGGACGTACTTTCTTGTTGTATGCTCTAGCCATCCTTCGCTGATATAACTATTCGTGATAGACTGCTGCTAGCCTTTTCTCATCGATCAAGCTCAATTGTTCTAGCCGAGCTTTTATCCATTCATCATCATCAATTTCAGCCTCAGCTATGATCCGAAGGGAATGTATTTCAATTTCTGTAGGTATGACTGCCTCCGTTCCATACACCAATAAGTAAGGTGTTGCGCCAATAGAAGTATGTACAGTTGTACGATAACCCATGAGAGCAAATGGTAGTTTTTCATGCCACTGTCTTGACTCTTCCACCATCTTCTTGAGAATCTTCTTAATATTATTATTCGCAGCCTCATCTGCTCCATTTGCTTTAGGCCGATAAGGTGTAGAGTTACGGTGCAGGATTTTGAACTTTTGACATGCCTCTGCCATGAGGTGACTGTTCAGATTTGCTCCATTGTCTGTGATAATCACCTTAGGAATTCCAAAGCGACAAATGATATTTGTGTGTACGAAATCCACTACCACCTTCTTTGTCACTGCTCTAAATGTCTTTGCCTCCACCCATTTAGTGAAATAATCAATTTCTACCAAGATAAACCTGTGCCCATTAGATGTTGCGGGCTCTATTGGGCCGATGACATCCATGCCCCAGGCGACGAATGGCCACGGTGCTGTCATTGTATGCAACTCATAAGGTGGGGAGTGAATCAAATCTCCCTGTATCTGACATTGGTGGCATTTCCGCACATATCTAATGCAATCACGCTCCATAGTGAGCCAATAATATCTTGCTCTCAGTATTTTCTTGGCCAAAACATATCCACTCATATGAGGTCCACAAGCTCCCGCATGTATTTCAGCCATGATTGTGTCAGCTTGTTGTGCATCTATACATCTCAATAGACCTAAATCTGGTGTTCTTTTTATACAACTCCTCCACTAAAGAAAAATCCATTTGCTAGTTCCTTATAGCCCTTTTCTGGTCCCCTGTGGCTTGCACTGGGTACACTCATGTCCTCAAATATTCTCTAATATCATGATACCACGGCTCACCATCAAGTTCTTCTTCCACAACAAAACAATAAGCATTTTGATCACGAACTTGTATCTCTAGTGGATCTATATAATCTTTTTCTGGATGATGCAACATGGATGATAATGTGGCTAGAGCATCCGCTACTTCGTTGTGCATTCTTGAGATGTGCTTGAACTCTATGGATTGAAATCTCTGACATAATTCATGCAAACATTGCCGATAAGGTATAAGTTTTAAATCCCTTGTCTCCCATTCTCCTTGAATCTGATGTATCAAGAGATCCGAGTCACCCATGACCAAAATCTCTTGAACACCCATGTCTATTTCCATTCTCAATCCTAATATACATGCTTCATACTCGGCCATATTATTAGTACAGAAAAATTGAAGCTGAGCGGTAACAGGATAATGCTGACCCGTTTCTGAATGAGTACTGCTCCAATTCCGACCCTTTTGCTGTTGACGGCCCCATCAAAGTACATTCTCTAGCCTGGCTTATCGTATTGTTCCACTTCTTCAATATTCATTGTCTCCTCATTAGGAAAATATGTCTTTAATGGTTCATACTCATCATCGACCGAATTTTCTGCCAAATGGTCAGCGACTGCTTGTGCCTTCATTGCAGTGCGAGTTACATAAATGATGTCAAACTTTGTAAGTAGAATTTACCATTTAGTGAGTCTTACTGTGGGCGTAGGCTTCTAGAATATATACTTCAACTCCAACTGAGATATCAGATAGGTAGTATAAGCCGACAAGTAATGTTTTAATTTCTGCGCAACCCATGTTAAAGCACAACATGTTCTTTCCAACTGAGTGTATTTTACCTCGTAAGATGTAAACTTCTTACTAAGATAATATATTGCTTGCTCTTTCTTCCCTGTTTCATCGTGCTACCCCAGTACGCAGACAAAAGAATTATTCAGAACAGTTAGATAAAGGATCAAGGGTCTTCCAAGTTCTGGAGGAACCAATACAGGAGGATTAGCCAGATATCCCTTAATTTTATCAAATGCCTCTTGACATTCATCAGTCCAATTCACCGCATCATCTTTCTTCAGTAATTTGAAAATAGGCTCACAGGTCAACGTTAACTGAGCAATAAATCTGCTAATATAATTCAACCTGCCCAATAAACTCATCACCTCTTTCTTGTTCTTAGCTGGACGCAAGTTCTGGATCGATTTTATCTTTGACGGGTATAATTCAATACCATGCCGGCTTACTATGAACCTCAATAACTTTCCTGATGGCACTCCGAAAGCACACTTTGCTGGATTGAGCTTGAGGTTATAGCTTCGGAGCCTCTGGAAAAACTTTCTTAAATCTTTGACATGGTCACATTGCTTTTTGGACTTAATAATGACATCATCCACGTATACTTCAATCTCTTGATGTATCATGTCATGAAACATAGTGGTCATTGCCCTCATATACGTAGCCCCGACATTCTTTAACCCAAACAGCATCACTCTGTAGCAATATGTTGCCCAAGGCATGATAAAGGCCGTCTTTTCTGCATCTTCTTCGTCCATCAAGATCTGATGATAACCCGCATAACAATCCACAAAAGAACCAATTTCATGTTTGGCGCAATTGTCGATTAATATATGGATATTTGGCAAAGGAAAATCATCCTTTGGACTAGCTCTATTGAGGTCTCGATAATCAACACACACCCTGGTTTTTCCATCTTTCTTTGGAACATGCACAACATTAGCTAACCATGTGGGATATTTAGTGACCCGTATGACCTTCGCCTCAAATTGCGTGTTGACCTCCTCTTTTATTTTTTTACACTGATGTCCGTTTTAAACTTTCTTAACTTTTGCTTGGCCGGCCGACATTCTGGATAAGACCAAGCAAATATGTCCTTGTACTAATGTAACAACCTGATCAAATCTTCTCTGAGGAAAGTCTCTAAATGCACACTAATATTTTTTTCTCGGACATTCTCCTCACTTCCCAAATTAATAGACTCCGTCTCATTTAAGTTCGATTTGGGTTTTTCGTCATAATGACTCAGATCCTTAGTAATTTCCTCCATTACTTCCTCATCCTCATACTCCACTTCATGTTCATTTTCAATTTCTTGTATAACTTTTCGATTATCAAGACTGGACCGGAAATCTTTCATGCATGACATATCATTGGAATCAACAAATACTGAACTGTACTAAAGAAGAAAATAAAATAAGGCAAAAAGGAGGAAGAAAAGAAATTGCATTTCATTGAATTTTGAAAGGTAACAAGAGTTGGATACATTTGATTTGACGGGATATGGGATTACAATTTTAAAACAAGACAGTTTTGGGAATGAAATATTAAAAGCTAACTACCACAAGTCCCTCCCGATCGGAAGATGAGTAGCTTCCTAGTTATTTTGCATAGCGTGGGGTCCAACAAATTGAACGTCCATTTTGCTTGTTCCTTCACCCTTTCTATCACATTCACATCTTCAAATAACCTCTCAAATCTTGTTAGAAGCTCTTCATCCGGTTTTATCTCCGCACGATTTGGCATGACAGTTGCTAGACGTCTCTGTGTACCAGGCTTGACAAAGGAGTTGGATAATTTTGGGACAGGTTTGGGAAGGGTCCACTCTTTCTTTTTCAACTTCTTAGCTCTCTGTATATCAGCAATGGTTGGCTTGAACCCAAAGCCAAAAGTATCAGTACTGCCTGGAAGGTGAATTGGCTGTGTTATACCCTGTAAGGTAGCTCCTAAACCCTTTCCTAGAAAAAACCCATTCTTTATCATCTCCTTGGCAACCATAACTGTTGTAGGGGCCACCGTGGGTACTGGCATATTTTCTCCCTCAGATATTTTGTTCACAATCATGGTGTCCATTACTTGGTACACCCACAGACCTTTATCTCTTTCAACTTCCTCAAATGGAGTAATAGCATTGCAAACATCGTCTTCCCCGTGCACTATTATTTCTTGTTGTTTCCACTCAAATTTTACCATTTGATGCAAAGAAGATGGTACTGATTTCGCAGCGTGGATCATCCTAACAAGAGGTTGTATGATACGGCGACATCCAGCACTTGAAACTCTATAGTGAAATCCACTAGTCCGATAGCAAGCTCTAGTATAATATCCCCCACGGTGTTCTTTCCGCCTCCATCAAAACCCTTCACACATACACTGTTTCGGTGAATTCTCTCATGATTGACTTTCAGCTTCCCTAGAGTTGACAATGGACAGATATTGGTTCTTGATCCGTTGTCCACCAAAACAAGAGTTACTACAGATTCTTCATATTTTACCGTGACGTAGAGTGCTTTATTATGCTCCGTCCCTTCAAGTGGCAACTCGCTGTCCGAAAATGTTATTTTATTTGTCTCAAAGATCTTGTTTGTGATTTTCTTCAGATGACATACCGAAATTTTCTCCGGTACGTGGGCTTCATTTAGAATCTTCATTAACGCCTTTCTATGTTCAACAAAATGAATTAGCAGGGATAACAACGATATTTGCATGGGCGTCTTCCTCAATTGCTCAACTATAGAGTAGTCTTGATCTTTCATCTTCTTTAGAAATTCCTCAGCTTCTTCCTTAGTGACTGCTTTCTTTACATAAGCTGGGTTTTCTTTCACCACTTTTGTCTTTCTCAAATCATCCGGGGCAAAACATCGCCCTGAGCGAGTTAAACCATGAGTTTCACAAATTTCCCCCTTAACTTCTTTCCCTTTGTACATTACTGTCACCTTATCATAATTCCACGGTACAACCTTGGTACTTACAACTGGCATTTGAACAACTGGTTTGATAATCACTGGCTTTATATAAGCCCCATTCACAGTCAGCAAGGGCTTCACTCCAGGTACTATTATTTTCATGGGCTCAGGCTCAATCATCACTGATAGCTGTTTTGTTGTTAACTCAATTGACATTTTCCCTCTTTCAATTTTATCCTCAACCTTGTTGTTTGCTTTAATCGTCATCGCCGTCTGAGAAGGTTTTCTGCAGCTCTCTCCCTGTACTAGCTCTATCATATGTGTCTCATGATGCGCTGGCAAAGGATTTTGAGTTATATTGGGAGTCTCTAGAGCTTGCACTTTAATTCTCCTGGAGTCAATAAGTTCTTATATTGCAAACTTTTAGTGCCAACACTTCTCCGTATCATGTCCCGGTGCCCTAGAGCAGTATTCACAATGGACAAATTTGTCTAAATTTCGGGGTGGAGGGTTGGGAATTTCAGATTCAATGGGGTTCAACATCCCTAATTCTCTCAATCGGTGAAAAAGACTGGTATATGATTCTCTAGAGGAGTGAATGTTCTTTTCCTTTGAGCCCTATCACCTTTTACTTCAGGGTCAGGACGAAAGTTGGTTCGGTTTGGATTTCTGTAGGTTTTTGAAGGTGGATAGGCTTTTTGTGCATGGTAGACATTTTGAGGAGCTGGGGTACGCCATGAAGATAGAGGCGGTGGGTAAGGTTGAGCATGTTGGACAGAAAATTGTGGACCGGTTGGAGGATAATATGGTGGAGGTAGATTATATGGTGCTGGTGGATATGGTTGGTATGGGAGAGGTTGATGATGATATGGGTTGGGGCCTCGGGACCAAGATCTACCTTCAATAACTGCCACTTCTTCCTTCTTCTTCTTTCCAATCGACCCTCATGTTCCCGTCTGTATTGCTTGGTTTGTAGCCTTGATGGCTGAGTAGCTCATAATCTTATTCGTTTTTAGACCTTCTTCCACAAAACTCTCCATTTTTACTACCTCGTTAAAGGTTTTTCCAATTGCAGACACCAAATGACCGTAGTATGTCGGCTCCAAAGCTTGTAAGAAACAATCTACCATTTCTCATTCTTTCATTGATGGATCTACACGTGCCGCCTGTTCCCTGCACCTGAATCCATACTCCCGAAAGCTTTCTCTGGGTTTCTTCTCCATCTTAGTCAATGACAATCTATCAGGAATGATTTCCAGATTATATTGGAAATGGTTTGCAAATGATTGAGCTAAATCATCCCAAATGAACCATCGGGTATGATCTTGACGAGTGTACTATTCCAATGCCGAGCCACTGAGGCTTTGACTGAAGTAGGCCATAAGTAGTTCTTCCCTTCCTCCAGCTCCGCGCATTTTACTGCAGTATCCTCTTAGATTGGCCGTTTGATCACCATGGCCATCGTACATGTCAAATGTTTTGCAATTTTAACCCAGTAGGTAGCTGTACCTTAGGAAACAAACATAAGTCTTTGTATGCCACACTAACTTGGCCTCCCAGCCCCTGCATATTACGAAATGACTGCTCAAGGCTCTTCATTTTCCTAGCCATCTCCTCTTGTTCAGGGTTTCTAGCAGGTTTCTCCTTCTCCGTCATATCGATGAGTGGGGTGTAAGAATCATGTTGCCTGAAGGTGGGTTCTGGTGGGAAATAATAATTATCCTGGACATGGAATACAGGTTCGCTAGAGGATTTATGTAAAGTGGCTGGTGGCGGTACCACATACACTGGAGCGACCTGGGGTGGTGGTGGTGGAGCTTATTTAGGCAAGGGTGGTGGTGCTTGTGATGTAGTGGCGTAATAATGCGGATAAGCAGGATATGTGGAAGATGAGTTCATGGTGGGTGGTTCTTGGTTTGGGTTTGGAGGAGGAATATATGTTGGGTTAGTTGGGTAAGAAGGTAAAGGTTGCCCTCTTGACCAAGCCTGGTACATTTCTGACATCTGCTATTTCAATTTATACATCTTTTCCTTCATGCTAGTCACGTCTATAACTTCTTCCTCTTGCACATGATCCATAATTGTAGGCTCGATTTCTTGGGTTACTGCTTTTGTCATGACTTTAGAACGAGTGTTGTAGTTGTGATGTGCCAGAATGCCAGTTGCTAACTGTTTTATCTGATACTCATCAACAACAAAAACATGTTAATAGTTAGATCATAAGGGATAAACATCACAAGTTTTTTAAAAAAACACAACTTTTTCCTAGTAATTATGCATCATCCCGGCATTATTCTTCTTTTTGACCCGCCAACTTTCTTTTCCTCTTTTGTCTTTCTTTTATTATTTCAATTCTTTCGTTTCTTTTTTCTTATTTTCCTTTTTCTTTTTCTCTCTCTTTTTTTTTCATTTTTTTCGTTCCTATATGTTTGCCTATCGCTCGAGCAATTAGCATATATAAGAGAAACATAATGGCAATTTCTTTTGAATTTTCATTAATATTCAAACATCGGTTACAAATGATGTTGTACTATAACTTTAAAAATGCAGAAAGAAATTACAAATACAAAAATGCATGCCCTATGAATACATTAAAGCTCCTAGTGCCCCCGAGACATCGTTCGGTCTTACCGCGGGCCTATATGCTAATCCACTTTGGAGTTTTCCAGGTCGGTCATTACTTGTTTCACAAAGATCATTGCTGCTGATGTGAATGTTGACTGAGACATATCCTCGCACAGTTGACATTTCCGTGTGATGTATTGAGCAATGTTGACAATTCTTTCCCTGATGACCCCTTTTTCTTGAAGAAACCTACCATCTGTTTAGCATGAGTATCTAAGATTTGCTGGTTCTTCTTTTGAAGTTGTTGTAGCTCCAATTCTAACCGAGCTATGGTCATGTAGCAATGTTCTCTCTCTACCTCAAATTCTTTGGTTTGTTTACTGTTCTTGACTCGGCTGCGATGATCTTTTTCCTCAATCGGGCCACCTCAACATTATGTTCATCTTTTAACTGTCGAACCATCCGAGCTTTTTCTTCAGCGTTCTTGGCCAATTGTTTCTGAACCCCAACTAATTCCTTCTCAGCTTTATCTAGATCAAAGCTATAGTCGTTCACTTTGCGCCGTAGAATTTCAATTAGCTTCTCATCTCGGGCAAGTCGAACTAGGGTTTTGGTTGTTTCTCATCTTTTCAATCTGAGCCTTTAGAATTTCATTTTCTTTTCTCAGCTGTTTTTTTTCACCCTCATGGGCTACTGCTTGTAAGCTGCTTTCGAATTTGAGGTCCTGGAATTGTTTTTCTAACAAGCTGATTCTGGCTTGATATTCATTTTTTTGGCCATCCAATTTTGTTCCTTAGACTGCTCGGAAAACTCTTGAATATGAGGTCTCTTCATCGGTCTCTCATGCTCAACATCTCTGCAATACCATGTGGAATACCCCGGTGATACTTCTCCTCTAGCCCGGTCTCTCACACGAGTGTCTATTCTCAGGCATTGGCATTCATTCCATATTTGCCGAATATTTGCTTCGAGGAATTGCCCATCAGGACTGATTTCTATTGCTTGAAGGCTGAGGTCCCCATCTTTTGGCACAACCTGATATGTTCCTAGTTGCTTTAATACCCGGTATGGCGTATAAGGTTGGATGCTCTTGAGACCTATTAACAGAAAATACGACCCTTCTGCTGGCATGTATATAACTTCGTTGAGGGGCAATCATCCATATGCCCAATCTATCTGGCTAGCAGTCAGTGATCGCAAATATGTGATCCAACCTTTTGATCCTTCTAGCAACTTGACTTCTTTTGTCCTCACATAGAATTCTGCAATACACGTCTTTTCAGACAACCATAGCTTGAAAAATGAGGGTGGCGACATAGATGCTCTATCATCCACATTTTAAGAAGTAAATTACACCCCTCGAAGAAATCTTGTCCTGCTTTGCAGGCTGTGAGAGCACGAAAGATATCAGCCACTATCATTGGTGCCAATGTATTGTTGTCTTGCACAAAAAGAGTACTGGCAATTCCGACGACTCTAATGTCAATATTTCCATATTTCCTCGGGAATATGATCAATCCCAAAAAGGCTATCATAAAGGCAAAACGCATGTGTTCCACCCACTTAGCCCGGTTCGCTTTGCTGCAGAGTTTGTTTGTTGGATCATTGAATCCTCCAACGTGGCCATATCTGTTGTATATAAAGCTCACAGTGCAGAACCCGTGAACCAAGTCTTCATTGTGAACATTTCTGGCAATCTTTAAGGAGTCGAGAAATCTATGCACTGTAATAGCCCTTGGATCCACTGGATATTTGTCTTTTAGGGGAACCTCGCCTTTCCCGATGTAGTTAGAAATTTCCTCCAATGTCGGAGTGAGCTCAAAATCTGAGAAGTGTAGCATATTATGTGCGGGGTCCCAGCAAGCAACTAGAGCCCGGATAATATCACCTCGAGGTATTATGTCCATCAGCCCAGTAAGATCTTTTAGATATTTGTTGACCCAATCCTGTCCTTCTTGGCCTAGATTATTTCACCATAATCGCAACTCCAAAGGGATTTTGTTCATTAGTGCAAAGGGTTAATTTTGTATTGTGCTCATCCTACACATTTATTAAAGGCAATTTATTCAAAAAGGAAAATCTTTTTCGAAGACAATTTTTCATTATTTTGAAAGAGTTAACCTTTTCATATTTCATTTGAAAATTTCAAGGATATTATTTTAAAAGAAATAGAAATGACTTCAAAGCGGCGATTTTTGCACAAACAGCCTTCCGGCGTCCTTTCGGAACATTCGGCTATTTTCAAAAACAACATCACTTTGATTTATTGAGAACTAAAATTTGACATTTTTTTGGTTATTTTTTGAAAGGGGTGGTTGCACCCGTCACGGGTTACCTAAGTTCTCGCCTAGTGAGAATCAAATATGCGTAGTTCGGTCAAATTGTTTTACGACCAATTATTTCAAAAATTGTTCCAACTATTTTCAAACTTTCTTTTCAAAATTTCGATGGCGTTTCGTCAATATTTTGGTATTTTCTATTCTAAAATTTTCTCTCTTTTTGTTTTCAGGAATTTAGTCGGTCAGCATAATAATCTAGGACAAATAAATGCAACATATAATATGCCCGGTCTTTGTTTTCCGGGTCACCTGTCCTAGACGGACCCAACCCCTGTGTTGAGTCCCCTAAGTTAGATATGATGCAAATAAACGTCCTAAATCTAGGCTCAATATCCTGATTTTTTCATGGTACTAGACTATGTACCCGAGTGGACAACTCGGATCGAGGAAGGGGTTACATATCGGGGACCCGCGGGATCGTCCGGCATTGTAACCTTTCCGGCCTCTATTTTCTTATTTGGGTATGACTTAACAAAAAAAGGAGTCTCAACCAGCAAGCATATCCACAGACGTAAGAAGAGAAGGGTTTTCGGCACAATTTTATATATACAATTCACGTAATATCAAAGCGGTAAACATGTAGCACATTGATCAAAGCATATAATGAAATCAAATAATATCAAAACAACAATTTAATTGAGCTCGAATTCTTAAACCCTGAACTGAAGTTCTGGGTTGCTTATCCCCAGCAGAGTCGCCAGAGCTGTCACACCTCCCTTTTTACTACTTTTTTAGATAAAGTATTCCCCGCTATTTACTAATACACCCCAAGAAGGGATATAATAATAACAACAGGGAAGGATTTTTTCCACTTTAAGGACAATCGGAACGGGATTTATTTAAATTTCAGAGTCGCCACTTGGAGAGATAATGGTGTCCCAAGTAACCGGTTTGATCCCGAATTCAAGGAAATATGACTTTGTTTTAACAGTCCGCGAAACTAGAAATCTGGATAAGGAATTTTGTTAACCCGAGAGAAGGTGTTAGGCACTCCCAAATTCTGTGGTTCTAGCACGGTCGCTCAACTGCTGTATTTGACTAATTTGATTTCTTTATATGCTTTTTACAAATGTTAATGTCCCGCTTTGCTGTTGTTAGTAAAAAAAAAAGACTTGCGACGTCACAAAAACGCATTTCGAGTGACACCGCAACCAGTACGCCTGTGACTTTAGTGCATTTCAGCTTTGCCGGGATTTGAGATTTGAGATTTGAGATTTGAGTCACATAAATGTGCACTCGTATTAAGAATGTGTATTTTTAATCGCGCCTATAATGTCTACGTCTTATTAACTTTAGGAAAGACCGTGAAATTTACTAAACAATCATTCCGAGTCTAACATTTTATATTAAAATTCATATGGGGGCCCCGTGTATCTTTTCATTTTCAAGACGAGGCTCATCCCTTATTTTAAAAGTCCAAACTTAATCGTATACTATGTTTTTCTATTCTTTTTTTTCTTCCTAATCTGGATATGGTTTTTTTGTTGTTTTTTTAGACTTATTATATCAGGGTCCATGCCATTTATTTACTACTAGGCCTGGACTTTTGGACTACTTTAACAGTCCATCATGGAATGGATGGGCATCTGTAGCGCAGCGCATGCTATTGCCTCTACTTGAGGACCCAGATGTTACGTTAATCAAATATGGGCTTGTATTCATGACTAGGCCCAGAGTAGGTGGACGAAAGACAGAACATGCTTGTAACTTCAAAACAGTATTTAAGCAAATGTTTCTCGAATGACAGAAGAAGTCAATAAAATTCATATTATTTCAGAAGGTATCAAATTACATCTCAATCACTACTAATTTCACATTCTAATAACTAATTGAACATTCTAAGAACAGAAATGTTTTTGTATTAGTGCTATTATTCCAGATACTTAGGTAATTATTATGATACTAGTTGTAAACTTATTTTGTTACCTAATTTTAACTAAAGGAAAACAATGTCAAAACATTAACTAAACAGGCTTGAGTTATTAACAATTACAAAACTTTAAAACTAATCTATAGATAAATCATTTTTAAGTGAGGCTAGACACCAATACGGTTTGAACTTAATCCACTCATTTCCTTTTTTTAGATTAAATCGATCCTGATTCAGAATTTAACTAAGAAAAATAGTTAACTATCAATTTATATACCAGTTTTATAGGTGTATTAACTTTGTATTAGCCTATTTTAAATTTGGATTAAGTGATAGCTATATCTAATTACGTTTAACTACTATACTTGCTACTCTACTCTAATCTATATGAAATTCATGTAGCTATTAGTTATTACAACCATTCCTAACAAATTACAAAGAAATCTACAAATTAACTACATCTAAAATATAAGTAACATGAATGACATTATCAAAATAATCAGGCTTCATTTCTTCATCAAAATCTCGATTACAATCTCCAGAAAATAGATGTGTACCTGATTCAAAATAAGTCTATGAGTCTAGTCTTTGGAGAAGAAGAATAATCAACAAATAATAGCAGCAGAACAGCAAGAACAATGAGATAGGTCAATCACAGTAGAGTAGCTAACATAACCCCAAATATAGAAATCCAGCAGATCAACCAAGCAGAATCAAGGAATTCAAGCAAAGGCCAGATGAATTGAAGAATAGTCGACCCAGCAGGAATTCACAAATCAACACCCAAGTTAATTAGCTAAGAGCTATAGTATATGGAATCCTTTTTCAATTTGAAAATCTGGACCCCAAAATATAATGTCTGGAACTTAGAATTTTTTTACCAGATTTCAGAACTGAACCCTTTTTCAGGCTTACTAATAGTCTATTTATAGACTGATTTTGGGGGGAATTGGGGGGAAATTCAAATAAGTTAATTTTATTTCTCTCCCCTTATTCTTTTAATTATTTATAGTTTAGTTCATTAAGAGTGTATCGAAATGCCTTAGAGCCCTTGCTAGAAGGTTCTAGGCAATTTTATAGTGTTCTATTAGGTGTATTTTACTTTGTTACCCTCACTTGCAAAGGTTTGTTACAGGAATGCCTTTTAATTGTGCCCAGTTTGTCCTTTGTTTTATAGGTAATTACAGAAATACTAGGCACTAAAGTCATTTTTAGCTTTATAGGCTCTATTAAATCTTCAGGAATTCCATTTATTGTTCATGTTATACCCTTATTATTTATTTCAAATTACCCGACCTACTAAGGTCTAGCAGAGCTAGGGTTATGAATTATTTAACTAGTAACCACTACTTATAGATGTTTTAAGACTTAGCCAATTCTAGACCCCAAAACCCTTTCATATTTAGCCAACATTTATCATACCAAATCCATTATTTGAAACATAACCTCTTACTAAAAACATGGCAACTAATTAACAAACAACGATAGTTTTTTTGTTCCAGAAATAGCCACTTAATACAGCTAAATAATCAATATAACCACTCAATAACAGAGATAGCCACTTAATGACCAGATTTTATCCTTCAGAAATAACCACAACTTAATTTTCAGAAATAACCTAAGAACCTTTGCATTCATAACCCAAATCACAAAAGCATCCAAAGATTCAGAATGGACTCACAAATGAATCAGGTTACAAATATAGCCAATATTATGTTATTTTGCATATATAGCCTTAATCGCAAATTAACTTTCAATCAATCAGAACTTAGGGGAGAAGTTTGATAATGGTTGAATTCCAACTAATCAAAACTCAATTTTAGATAGAACATGATGAACAAACACATAAACATGCTTATTTACTCATGATTCATGCGTGATAAACACTAAAAACCCTAAGAACACTTCAGCAGACTTAGGCATGGGTATGATTCACACAAACAGAGATAGATTATTGTTCTTCAAACATGCAGGAGAAACAAGTTCATAAGAATATCATAGGCATGCCAAGAAAACATTTTCAGACTCAATAAACAAGAAAATAAGGATAGTAAACTTAGCTTTTGCGGCTTTTCCTTTTCTTTTCCTTTCTTTCTTTCTTTCTTTCTTTCTTTCTTTCTTTTCTTCTTTCTTCTTTCTTTCTTTTCATTTTTTCAAGACTCTGAAGATGTTTGGTCTTCTGAGTGTTGGACTTCTCAGTTAAGGCTGTGGATTCAATTTTTGGTGTATGTAGGGTGGTCTGGGGACTTGGTATAGTGGTTTTGAGGTAGGGTTATTTTTGAGTTCTCGCCGGAATAGGGTTCCGGCGAGTCTTTTTCTTATATTCGAGGAGTTTCGGGGTTATTCGAGACTAGCCACCTAGATGGGGTGATAGATCACCTCAAGGTGGTCTTAGGGTGTTAGTCTCAGAGGCTGGTTCATAGTTGGTGAGGTCGCCGGCTAGGGTTCCGGCGACCAAAGCTTCAAGAAGAAGGGGGTCTTTGGTTTGGTAGGTTTTTTATGGTGGTTGCAGGGTTTGTGGGTAAGGGTTGAGATGTTTATGGCTCGCCCGAGCCGGAGAAGGCGGCTATGACAGGCTTGCCGGCCAATCTCCATGGGAGACCTAAGGAGGAAGAAGAAGATCTCTAAGAGGCGACTAGGATTATACAGATTGTATATGTGTGTGTGTGTAATGATATTGAATGGGAGATGAGAGTATTTATACCCATCATGTCTCGTGGAATCCTGGCCCTTGGATTAACCAAGATCAATGGCCAGGATCATTTGCCTCAAAACGACAACGTTTGGTTAAATGAAAGGCTTGCTTATGTCCGTTGGATGTTGAGTTTGAACGGCTATGATTGTTTCACTATACTACATCGTTTGATTTTTAATGAGATTTAGTGTCATCCGTTTGATCAATTGCTTTGAACGGCCAGGATTAATCTCTTTCAAGACGTCATTTAATTTTAAACGGAACCGCCTCATCTGGTCCGTTAGATTCAGTTCATCAACGGTTGATATTTATTTTGGCTTATACGGCATCGTTTGGCCACGAGCTTGGGCAGACCAGGCTTGTCTTTTGGGCCTGGTGTGCTTGGGCCTAATATATGTATGTATTTCTTTATTTACGTAGCCCAAATATTGTATTTTACATTTTTAGCTTGCATTTTAATTCTTTCCTGTATTTTCTTTTTGTATTTTATATTTCCCTTTTTATATTTATTTTCAATTATTATATTTCCTTTACTTTCTATTTTTCCTTAATTTTTTGATATTATTGCCATTTTTCTTCTATTTTTCGGTATTTTTATATTTTGTTGATTTTTTCTGAATTTTTATATTTTTTGTGATATTTTCTAATTGTTTCCTTTTGTAATTTTAATTTCAACTTTATTTTTAAAAGCAAACACATAAGTATTCCAATTAAATCACGCAATTGCACACCAAAAACTATTTTTGTATTATTTTTATATTTATATTGGAATTTAATTGCTCAGGGCAAAAATCACGTGCTCACAATCACTCTGAGATTTCATCCCCATGGGGAGTCGGATAGCCATGCCTTTGTGGATCCTACCGAATAAGAGTCGAATAATGTTATAAATAAGTGGTCATACCACTAATTAATTATGAATTAGCCCAGGATGAAATTAACACCGTTAATTATCGTGGGGTCAGAATCTGACCCGTACAATACTGTTATTAAACATAAAAAAAAATCATGTAACTAAAATTATATTTATGAGAAATTCTTTAGTTCTTATTTGTATTTAGAGGAACTCTTTTCTTGGTCCTTCCAAAAATGTGTAGACAAATTAGGTACCTTACTGAAATTTGAGGAAAATGGTATCAAGTAACTGGTCGAGCTTAATGATCTTAAAAATAAATTAGGTATTAATTTGTATCTTCAAAATGGGTTTCACAAAGAATAATGAATGGCATATGTGTCTAATTTCTTTACGTGATAAAGTAATTAGTGTAGAAGTTTTAGTCGTTTTTGATTTGTTAAAACAGAAAATAAAGCATCTACAATCAGAATACAAATAATCTACAATTTAGCTACAATATATATACACACTGGTTACATTGAATTTTAATATCCCAATTCCCATTCAATTATAGTTTAATTAGAATTTTTGACATAATTGTATTTTTTTGCAAAATATTTGTAGAAGTATTAGTCGTTTTTAATTTGTGCAAACAAAAAATAAAGCATATACAGTTAGAATACAAATAATCTACAAGTTATCTATAAAATATCTACAAACTGGGTACATTGAATCTTTATATCCCAATTCCCATTCAATTGCAGCATAATTAGAATTTTTGACATAATTGTATTTTTCAGAAGATTTATAGAAGTTTTAGCTGCTTTTTATTTGTGAAAACAGAAAATAAAGCATCTACAATCAGAATTACAAACAATCTACAATTTCTTCTTCTTCTTCTTCTTCTTCTTCTTCTTCTTCTTCTTCTTCTTCTTCTTCTTCTTCTTCTTCTTCTTCTTCTTCTTCTTCATGATTTTTGAAAATTTAAATTTGAATTCAAAGCTTTTAAGCTTTATAATGGCTGTCATTGGTGGAATTGCTGCTCTGTTTTTATTTGCTTTGTATTACTGAAATTTGCGATTGAGAAATAGAGAGAGATGTAGAGAGAATGTCGACGAATTGAGCTTTTGCAGAATTGATTTCTACAATTTTAATCGAATTTGTTGATGATTTTATCTTTTTTTTTTATTTGTGGCGTAAGAAAAAATATCAAAGAACAGAGTTTATACAGAAAAGAGTCAATGTAATTTGATTTTAAATTGAAGATATAGGATTTGCGTTTCAAATGTGATCTGAAGGCCACTAAACCAATTAGAATATTTTTGTTCCTGATTTGCAGCGCGCCTAAATATGAAGGAATCAACTCCTAATAATTAGTATTTAATAAATATATAATAATTATAAAAAACCTGTGAACAAGGCGGGTAAATATGAAACTATATTTTTTGGTAATAAGGTTTCATATGGTATAGGAAGAAAAAAGTCTCTTGCAAATAATAATGACTACTTTTACGACTCGAACTCGTAGCATATAGGTCACACAATAATAACAAATTCAGTGTAGTTCCACAAGTGGAATCCGGAAAAATATATTGTACGCAGATCTTACCGTATCTCTAAAAAGATAAAAAAAGTTGTTTCTAGTTGACCTCGGCTTAACAATTGCTTGCATAGACCAAAACAATAAAGGGGGATGGGGAGGGGGGTTGTTAATTGATAAAAGATACTCTCTCCATTCTAATTTATGTGAACATGTTTGACTAGATACGGAGTTTAAGAAAAATTAAAGAATTTTGGAATTGTGGTCCTAAACAACTCAAAAAGTGGCCCAGAGTATTTGTGTGATTATAAAAACTTCCCATTAAGAATAGAATTGTAAGTTTAAACTAAATTATTTTCAAATTTGAAAAGGGTTCGTTATTTTTGGAATAAATTTTATTTCTTAAAAAATGTGTGCTTTTTTTTGTTTTTGTTGTCGGCAAGCGCCACCAGCCCAATTTATCTTAATAGAAAAAGAGGAAAACACTCACTTACGTGACGATTAGAGACAGCGTGGGGTGGACCTTTTTCGAAGATGAGCTAATGAATCACGCATCCCCTTTGAGCCGTGGCACCCACCATTTTTGACTTTTTCCCAAGTCAACTCCTCAAAATCTCTATTATTAACAACCTCCTAACTACCTATAAGATCTGTCTATTCTTAGTTAGAGATTTTGAATTGAGCTTGAAAATACAGGGAAAAAATATAGTTTCGTAAAAAGCATTTTTCTTTAACTAATCTTATGTACATAACGTAAATTTGAATAAGTCGAAGTCCCGAAGCAGGTAACAGTCATCGAGAGAAAAAACCAAAATAAAAAAGAGTTTATTTTTAGTTAACTTTGTATTAATACTATTGACAACAAATCTTGATGATAAAAATTAAAGTTAAAGAAAAGAAACAACTATTAGTATTTTATAAAGCCAATTAGGACTCAGAATTCTATCCACAAAATTGAAAATAAAAGGGAAATATGGTGTGTACTTAAACACACAATGGGCAATGCATTCAAAATTATTTAAATAGGAAGTAAATTTGTAGCAAATTCACGGGATAACTTGTCAGTTTATATTATGAATGTATTTAAAATGCCAATAGAAAATAACACAGGACACTAAATTACTATATGAAAGATTTTTTTAAATAAATAGAATTTTAGACTAATAGCAAGTAGCGATGAGTGATAAATAGCGATCGGTGATAAATATTTATTTATAAAAATAGTAGTAGTATTTATTAGGGAAATTTTACCCTCAAAAGTGGACTTTTTAATGCAAATGCAAATGGCCAAAACTCACTTTCTCTCTATAAATCGTAAGGAGTAGTAGTATTCCACTTATTTGTCTCTTTTCATATCTCCAAAAAGCCAAAACCTTAATCATTTTCTCTAACTGTCCTCTCTCAAACCAAGTCAAGTATGGAAGCAGATTGGGATCTACACGCGGTGGTCAGAGGCTGCACCGCCACCTCCTCCTCCTCTAGCAGCAGTAGCACAATTACTACTATTTCTAACTCTACAAATATTCATCAAGTTGACAACTTCATTTGTTTTCAACATTCATTTGAACCAAAATTTGATACCACAAATGCTGTTGAAGAGTTGCTAGATCTATCAACCCATCAAACACTAAAACATCAGCAAAAACTACACAATCATCAGCCCAAGCATTTCACAGCTAGTAAAACTAGTACGTCCCGTCGTACTTCATATGCTCAGATGAGTCCAACAATCCAAAAAAGGTAAATTTACATTTTCTATTTATATTTTTTCGAACAAGGAAAGTCTTGTAGCAATAATAACTTTAATTATCATACTTCTAGAAAAGAAATAGTCTTAGTAGTCTATTTATTTAGAAAAGTTAGAAAAGGTTTAAAAATGTGCTCTTGAGATTTGAACCTCTAACCTCTTAAAGCAAAATAAAGAACATAATCAAACACACCAAGAGACAATTTATGTCAAGTGGTATCATTTTTTCCTAATACTTATCTTATTTCTCATAGTATTAATACATACTAGTATACATATCCGCACCAATGCGCGAATAATTGATAAATATAATCATGAATATACAAATTCATTAAATAATTATAAGATTTATCATATTATAAAATAATATTGTGAAGCTTACATGAGAAAATGCTAACATATTTAGCACCTCAAATGGTTATATTAGATAATACTAATAAAAAAAAAATATAATCATTGTTCATCATCTAAATTTGTTAACCATAATTTTTAACATTATATAATTATTTACTTTCTTTGTTCCTATATGCATTTTTTACTATAATACTTTCTTTAACTTTTTTATTTAGTATTTTACTTATACTAAATAATAACTTGGAATTACTTATATTTTGTTTCAAATATGATATATTTAATTTAATTAAAATTCCCATTAGCATTAATTGATGCGCTATCTTCCTGCAAATAAACAAAATTAAAATGCAGAAATAACTGAAATAATCACCAAAATCTCAACATCAATATATATATATATATATATATATATATATATATATATATATATATATATGAAAACACACTTCTGGTACAACAATTTCATTTGCCTCCTTACAATCATTAGCCGTTATGGTCCCACATTTCTTAGAAACAACAACAACAACAATCACCCAGTGTATTCCCACAAACGGGGTATGAGGAGGGTAATATGTACGCAGATTTTACCCAAGCCCGAGGGGCAGAGAGGCTGTTTCCAAGTGATCCTCGGCTCAAGAAGGAAACATGAGACAAAAACAAGTGGCCCACATTTCTTAGAAAGTTTAAACAACATTATATTATGGTGGTCATATAGTCCGAAAATATATATTACACGACTACACAATAATGTAAGTTGTAGAAGAATATTACTTGATAATGATTCATTGTGATCCACGAAACTTTTTGCAGTTCATTTAAACTTTTTCTTCATAAATAAATAAAAAATAGTATCACCAATATTATCTTTCACCTTCACATGTATCTTGAAACTTATCAAGTCATTCGTTCGAGGTTGCGACCATTACTGAGATTCCGAGAATAAAGAAAGCAAAATAGAAGGAGAAAAAAATCATAGGGTTACTGAGAAACTAAGAAAACACACTCAAAAGAAGAGAGAAAAACTGTAAGGGACTGGTTTAGGGTAAATTTGAGAAATTGTAACCACTTTGAATTCAAAAGTATAATTAAAAGTTGTTTTTAACTTTACAAAATTAATGTAAATTGTCTGCAATCTTTTCTTTATAAAGAAGGAGTAGTTTAACTACATTAGTTTATTAAAAAAATTAGTTTAAAAGTTAATATAAAAAATCAATCACTTCTAAATAAAAGAGTCCTAAGGCTTCATTTGTTTGTACTTAATGAACATCTGAATCTTAATCATTCAGATCTCACACATTAAGTGCGTTTGTTTTTGAAGTCTGAATCTTAATTATTTAGATCTTAACCATTAAGTGTGTTTGTGTTTTTTGTTTCACAACCACTTAATAGGTCTGAATAGGTCTGTATGATTATGATCTATAACAGAAACTTAATTTCATTAAGATGTATTCATTATTAACTGCTGCCGCCGCTTATCATTATAAACTATCACCTTGCCACCACCACCACCATACTCAACCATCACTACCGCCCCTCTCCCCCCACCATCACCACCACCATGCCACCATCATCCTCAATCATAGTGTCACGACCCAAAAATCCCTCTGGAGGTGTCGCGATGACACTTAGTCTTAAGGACTAGGTAAGCCTAATAATTGTGGAATAACAACTATGAATAATAACATCTAAAATTCTTATGAACATATTCCCAAAAACTCGATAGTACAAGTCATAAGCTATATAGAGATTTTCGCTACTATTTCTAAACACAACTGTAAGAGAATAAGTACAGTAGTGAGAATATAAAATAAGAAGGTGACTCCAAAGCCTACGAATGCTACAGCAGGTTTACCTTGAGTCTCCACCGCAACGAATAGCCACTATTGATCAAATACCGCGATCTGTACACAAAAATATACAGAAGTGTAGTATCAGCACAACCGACCCCATGTGCTAGTAAGTGTCTAGCCTACCCGAGCGAAGTAGTGACAAGGTTAGGACCAGACACTCATATAAACCTGTGCAGTTTATAGCGTACAAAATAATAGGAAGCAAATAACAGTAATGACAACAATGATCAACCAATGATATAAATATCAGGCAACAAGAACACCACAAATGCTTCTCAACAAATAATAAATACGAGTGCAATCAAATCGAGTCTTTCAAAAATAAATATTTTGCCTATAAATCCTTCGAGTAATAATCTCTAGGATAATATGCTTTCAATACATATGTTTTGAATATATTTCCTTCAAATAAGTATTTTTCGAATATAATTCTTTCGGGTAAATGCCACCTTGTGACGCCTCATTTCAAAATGATAATAATATAGGTCTCATACCACTTTTATATTTTTACGACATCTCGTGCCCATATTTATATTAAAACCGCACGTACAGCTCACGTGCAGTTAAATATATAATATTTTTTTCGGCACCTTGTGACAACATATTTCTATTTCACATTGCACAATAATATTCTCATGTTTCTCAGTTCACAAGGTCCATGACCCAATACAATTAAGAATATTCAATGAGCCTCATTTACTTAACTTAAAGTATAGTCTAACTTTCAACCCAATTAGGAAATCAACAAGAAAAGATGGAGTTATTTTTAGTAATTATTTGATAAAGAAAATACCCATTTCAATTAAAGTACAATTATTGAAGCTTGAAGTATTGAACTATACATCTATATACATAAATACGATAAAATAATTCAAACACCGTAAGTTCTAACACGAAGGGTCACAACAGTAAAAGAATTCAAACATTTTAAACACTTGAATTGATAACGACAAATAAGCACAACAGTAGAAAGTGCACGACATCACCATTATAAGGAATCAAAATCCAGCCACTAACAAGAATCAAGAAAACAAAGGCTGATTTCACTTCAGATCACATCTCGTTGCAAGTGCAACTCGTTCCAATCTTATTTAACACCGTTGCGGCATGCAACCCAATCCCCATTTCATTAAGTCACCGGCATAGATGTCCAATAACAGTACATAATAGGCTACCGGCAACTATGGCCTATGCCAACAATCGTCATCTGTTAGTGACGCGGCGTGCATCCCGACCCTCCCGATATGTCACCGGCACTATAGCCAATAACAATAATCATACAATATGTTACTAGCAAGAAAACAATATTCTTTAATCAAACATATATATATATATATATATATATATATATATATATATATATATATATATATATATTAATATATAAGTGGTCGGCCAATTCCATTTCTTAATATATAAGTGGTCGGCGTACCACACGATCCTATTTCTTAATATGTTACTGGCAAAAAACCAATAATAATTAATCAACAATATGTATGTATTACCGGTGTGAAACCAATAATAATTAATCAATAATATATATGTATTACCGGTGTGAAATCAATAATAATTAATCAACAATATGTATGTATTACCGGTGTGAAACCAATAATCTTTAAATCAACAATATATATATTACCGGCATGAAACCAATAACAAATAATCAACAATTTATATGAAACCAATAATAATTAATCAACAATATGTATATATTACCGGTGTGAAACCAATAATAATTAATCAATAATATGTATGTATTACCGGAGTGAAATCAATAATCTTTAAACCAACAATATATATATATTACCGGTATGAAACCAATAACAAATAATCAATAATATATTACCGGCAAAGAAGAACCATCTATAGCCAAACTTATGAATTTCTATTTAACGCAATTGATACAATTGCTCGGTCATAACAATTACTTGCTGTCACGACCCCAAATCCGGTCGTGATGGCGCCCAGCACATTGCTAAGCCAGCCTGAGCAATCAATAACAATAACAGAGCTAGAAGCTCTCTTTAGCCCATTTAAGCATAATAAATCACGAAGCAATAGCGATACATATAACGAAAACGGGGAACCAAGTCCCATAATACATCAACTCCCATAGACCAAGGGTCAAGAGTAATGAGCCTCTACTGAACATGAGTGTACAAAGGTTTACAAGATACCAAGTGCGGAAAGAAAAGTCAATACAAAGTCAAGAGACAGTGAGAAGGAATATCGGGTCCTCCGGACTCTACAGCTACCTCGAATATCCACAAATGTCGCCTCGCACAGCTACTGGATCACTGCTGAGAGGTACCTGGATCTGCACACAAGGTGCAGGGAGTAAAATGAGTACTGCGAGACTCAGTGGTAATAAACAAGGGTAAGACAGCGCAGATAGAAATCCGCAATAAAGCACTATGTAAAGATGTAATCAAATACCCTGTCACAGAACCAATATCATCTGTACCTGTACCAACAAGTACCAGCAAAACAGTATAACAGCTAGCAGATGTAGCTAAATGCAATGCAATGCACGATATGACCGCTACGGCGCGTAGCCCGATCCAATTTGGGTACCCGTGCTCACTGTGGGGGTTCAGACTCCGGAGGGGCTCCTACAGCCCAAGCACAATATCACTGCGGCGTGCAGTCCGATCCAACATGTACACTGCTGCGGCGCGCAGCCCGATCCACTACTAGTCAGCTAATATGCAATCACGGCCTCGCAGGCTCAAAAGTACTTTTGAAAACATATTTTATCATTTTTCAGTTGGAAAACAATAATACCAAGTTCTAGAGATTGGAAATAGCATGATAACAGAAACAGCTGCGGACTAGTAGTAAACTAGCATGTCAATATGATAAGACAATGATAACAATCCTCGCGGGATCCAATAACTGGCTCATGGCCCACAAGTATACTCAACCGCCCAAGAAGGGGGTTCCTCGGCTCAAGAGTGGCCATTATCACAATATATATATGCAACCATCCGAGAAGGAGGTTCGACGGCTCAAGAATAGCCTAATATCATAATACAGTATCAACAAGTCGGACTAAGTCATAGTCCCCAATCACAATCGACCCCGCACTCACAAGAGAGTACGTGTCTCGCCGCTATACATCGTCACAAAGTGGTATACCGGGGTTTCGAACCCGCTGGTCATCACCCACATCTATTACTCACCTCAATACGGCGCGACGACTACTCCGTAATGCCCTTGCCACGAGAATCAAGCTCCGCACGCGTAGAATCTGATCAAATATAGTAGAAATACAACAAATTAGGCCAATGGGACGACACCCAATCAATACAACTCAATTTACATCAAAATTCCCAAAGTTGTCAAAACCCGACTTTCGGTACGCTTCTCGAAAAATTACAAAAGTCACATATTCGGAACCCTCATCTCGATACGAGTCTAAGCATATCAATTTTACCAAATTCGGACTCCATTTGCCCATTCAAAACCTTGATTTTCTAAAGTTCAAGCCTAGGGTTAAATCTTCCATGAATCACCCCAAATTCCTCCATTTTCATGATATAATTGCATAATATTATCAATACCAATCATAGTTTAAGTCCATAGTTGATTACCTGATGATTTCCCTTGAGTTTCTCTTCAAAATCGCCCAAATCGCCTCTAAAGCCGAGACCCAATTGTGTGAAATGTTTCTGAAATTTTTCTAACTTCTGATACACTTAACTCCCAGCGATTTTCGCTTCTGCGGATAAATTCCGCTCCTACGAGTTCGTATCCGCGACCAAAGGGTCGCTTCAGCGGTTCCAGGCCTAGCCGGCCAATTCCGCTTCTGCGAGAAAAGGACCGCTTATGCGCGTCCGCTTCCGCGATTGAACCTCCGCTTCTGCGAAAACTCCCGCTTCTGCGCTTCAGAGTCCGCTCCTGCGGACTCGCCCAGGCGGTCAAGAATCCGCTTCTGCGGACCTTCCCATTTTCATCTAGTCCGCTTCTGCGATTGCTGACTCGCACCAGCGGTGCCGCTTCAGCGGAAAGGATTCCGCTTCTGCGATTACAAGCGCTCCTGCGCTCCTCAGTCCGCTCCTGCGGACTCGCCTCCGCGCCCACATTTCCGTAGGGGCGAAAATGACAGAACCAGAACTCTTCAACCTGCAACTTCCATGATTTTCTTTCGTTTAACCATCCGAAAACACCCCGAGGCCCCCGGGACCCCATCCAAACACACCAACACCTTCTAATACCTTATTCAAACTTGCTCAAATCCTCAAAACACGTCTACCAACATCAAAACCCATAATTCGCATCGAATTCAAGCCTAAATTCCTTAAAACATTCCGATTTACACAATCAATCAAAAACCCGACCAAACGACGTCCGAATGACCTGAAATTTTGCAGGCACACATCCAAAATCACCTAACGGAGCTACTGCAACTGTCGGAATTCCATTTCGACCCCCGGATCAAAATCTCACCTACCGTTCGGATTTCGCCAAAATTCAACCTTAGCCAATTCAAGCCTATTTCTACACCGGGCCTCCAAATTCAATTCCGATCGCTCCCCTAAGTCACAAATCACCTCCCGGAACTAACCGAATCATCCGAATCCGATTCCGAGCCCTCTAACCAAATAGTCAACTCGGGTTGACTTTCCTTATTCAAGTTTCCTTCAAAAAGGCTATATGCCTCATTTTCAATCCAATTCAGTCCTAACTTACCCGATAGACTCTAACACTGATATAAAAGTATAAAACATGTATTTACAACATAACGGGGTGGTTATTACCATGACGACGAGCCGGGTCGTCACATTCTCCCCCTCTTAAGCAAACGCTCGTCCTCGAGCGGGTCAAGAAACATACCTGAAGTCTCAAACAAGTGAGGATAACTGCTCCGCATCTCCTGCTCGATCTCCCAAGTGGCCTCCTCCACGGGTCGACCTCTCCACTGAACCTTAACTGATGCAATCTCCTTAGACCTCAATTTTCTCACCCGACGTCCCAAAATGGCAATAGGCTCCACATCATAGGATAGATCACCATCAAGCTGAATGGTACTGAAATCTAATACATGAGACGGATCTCCAATGTACTTCCGGAGCATAGACACATGGAATACCGGATGAACGCTAGATAAGCTGGGCGGCAAGGCTAACTCATATGCCACCTCTCCAACTCTCTTGAGTATCTCAAAAGGACCAATGTACCTGGGACTCAACTTTCCTTTCTTCCCAAACCTCATAACACCCTTCATAGGTGAAACCTTCAACAATACTCTGTCACCAACCATGAAAGACAACTCTCGAACTCTACGGTCCGCATAACTCTTCTGACGAGACTGTGCTGTACGAAGCCTCTCCTGGATCAACTTTGCTCTATCCAGAGCATCCTGGACTAACTCAGTCCCTATCAATCTAACCTCACCAGGCTCAAACCATCCCACGGGGGATCTACACCGTCTGCCATACAATGCCTCATACGGGGCCATCTGAATACTCGACTGATAACTGTTGTTGTAGGCAAACTCGGCAAGTGGTAGGAACTCATCCCACGAACCACCAAAGTCAATCACACAAGCTCGCAACATATCCTCCGGAATCTGAATAGTACGCTCAGACTGCCCATCTGTCTGGGGATGAAATGCTGTACTCAACTCAACCCGCGTACCCATATCTCGCTGAAATGCTCTCCAAAACTGAGAAGTGAACTGAGTACCCCTGTCGGATATGATAGACACTGGGACTCCATGAAATCGAACAATCTCTCGAATAAAGATCGCCGCCAACCGCTCCGAGGAGTAGGTAGTACTAACTGGAATGAAGTGAGCTGACTTGGTCAGTCTATCCACAATCACCCATACAGAATCAAACTTCCTCGCCGTCCGAGGGAGTCCAGTAACAAAGTCCATAGTGATCCTCTCCCATTTCCACTCAGGAATAACAATGCGCTGAAATACACCACCGGGCCTCTGATGCTCGTACTTAACCTGCTGACAGTTGAGGCACCGTGATACATGTCCGACAATGTCCATTTTCATCTTTCTCCACCAATAGTGTTGTTTCAAATCTTGATACATCTTCGCGGCTCCTGGATGGATAGAATATCGCGAGCTATGGGCCTCCTCCAGAATCAACTCACGAAGGCCATCAACATTGGGCACGCATATCCGGCCCTGCATCCTCAATACGCCGTCACTATCAATGGTGACATCTCTAGCATAATCATGCTGAACTCTGTCCCTCAGGACAGCCAAATGTGGATCATCATACCGGCGCTCACGAATACGATCATATAGAGATGACCGAGATACAACACAAGCCAATACCCTGCTGGGCTCCGAAATATCTAACCTCACTAGCCGATTGGCTAGCACCTGAACATCACAAGCAAGTGGCCTCTCCTCGGCTGGAATATATGCCAAGCTCCCCATACTGACCGCTTTCCGGCTCAAAGCATCGGCCACCACATTGGCCTTCCCCGGATGATATAATATAGTAATATCATAATCCTTCAGCAACTCAAGCCATCTCCGCTGTCTCAAATTAAGGTCTTTCTGTTTGAACAAGTGCCGGAGACTACGATGGTCGGTATACACCTCACAAGACACACCATACAAATAGTGCCTCCAAATCTTCAATGCATGAACAATGGCGGCTAGCTCCAAATCATGAACAGGATAGTTCTTCTCATGTGGCTTCAACTGCCGAGAAGCATAAGCAATCACCTTACCTTCCCGCATCAACACACAACCTATCCCGACTCTCGAGGCATCACAATATATGTTATATGGACCTGAAGATGATGGTAAGGCTAACACTGGAGCTATGGTCAAAGTTGTCTTGAGCTTTCGAAAGCTCTCCTCGCACTCATCCGACCACATGAATGGTGCACCCTTCTCTATCAATCTGGTCAAAGAAGAAGAAATGGATGAAAATCCCTGAACAAACCGGTGATAATATCCCGCTAAATCATGGAAACTCCGGGTCTCCGTAGCTGAGGACGGTCTAGGCCAACTCTGCACCGCCTCTATCTTTTTCTGATCAACCTGAATACCATCACGAGACACCACATGTCCCGGAAATGCTACGGACTCGAGCCAAAACTCGCACTTGGAGAATTTAGCATATAGCTTCTCCTCCCTCAATCTCTGCAACACAATGCTCAAATGCTGAGCATGCTCCTCCTGAGTACGGGAGTAGACTAGAATGTCATCAATGAACACAATCACAAATGAATCCAAATAAGGCTTGAACACACTGTTCATCAGATGCATAAATGCTGCTGGGGCGTTGGTCAGCCCAAACGACATCACAAGAAACTCATAATGACCATATCGGGTCCTGAATGCAGTCTTCATAATATCTGAGTCTCTGATCTTCAACTGATGATAGCTCGAACGAAGATCGATCTTAGAAAACACCCTCGCACCCTGTAACTGATCAAACAAATCATCTATGCGCGGTAGAGGGTACTTGTTCTTCACCGTCACTTTGTTCAATTGCCTATAATCAATACACATTTGCATGGAACCATCTTTCTTTTTAACAAATAATACCGGCGCACCCCACGAGGACACACTAGGGCGAATGAAACCCTTATCCAGAAGCTCCTGAAGCTGCTCTTTCAGTTCTTTCAACTCAGCTGGTGCCATCCGATAAGGAGGAATGGATATGGGCTGAGTGCCCGGCACCAAGTCAATGCCAAAATCAATATCCCTGTCCGGCGGCATGCCCGGCAGGTCTGAGGGGAATACATCTGGGAAGTCCCTCACAACAGGTACAGAATCAATGCTAGGAGTCTCAGCTCCCACATCTCTCACAAAAGCTAAGTACGATAAACACCCTTTTTCAACCATCTTCCGAGCTTTTAAGAACGAAATAACACGGCTAGGGACGAAATCGGTCGAACCCCGCCACTCGATCTGAGAAATACCAGGAATGGCCAACGTAACTGTCTTAGCATAACAGTCCAATATAGCATGGTACGGAGACAACCGGTCCATACCCAATATAACATCAAAGTCCACCATACCCAACAATAACAAATCTGCCTGGGTCTCCAGACCCCCGATAGATATAACACAGGATCTATAGACATGATCCACAACAATCGTATCACCCACGGGGGTGGATACATGAACGGGTAAATCAAGACTACCACGAGTCGCACCCAAGTGATGTGCAAAATAAGAGGACACGTAAGAATATGTGGACCCTGGATCAAATAGAACGAGGCATCTCTGTGACAGACGGAAATGATACTTGTAATCACGAGCATCGGAGGCAACCGCATCACGCCCGTCGGGAAGTGCATAGAACCGTGCCTCGGCCTCCACCGGATCTCTCCTCGCCCCCGGGGTGACCACGAGAAGACCGACATCCACCTCTACTAGACCGAGATGGTGCTCGAAGATGAGGGTTGATCCCTCTCCTGAGTCTCGTCCCTACGGAGTCGAGGGCACTCGTCTCCTCATGTGGCCAAACTCACCACACTCATAACATGCACACGGTGCTGGAGAAGGGGACCGGAGGGAACCCCTCGCCGCGAGAAGAACCCCGGGCCGATGAAGTAGGTGCTCGCACCCGGGCCGGAAGGGCACCAAGCAATGACTGACCCTCGCCGAAACCCTTGTCGACCACGACCATAAGAACCTCCGCTCTGCTCCGGGCGGCCTCGAATGAGAAGGTCTAGATGAGCGACCTCTGCTCTGCCGGGAATGCCCTCTAGATGGAGCACCACCGAAACTGCCCGAACCACGAGGCCTCTTGGCCTCCCGCTCCTCTCTCTCGGCGACGATCCGCCTCAATGGAGCGTGCCATATCAACAACCTGCTCAAATGATGATGACAAAACTCTCTCTCTGGTCATAAGAATGCGGATAGAGTAGTTGAGGCCATCAATGAACCTCCTGATCCTCTCCCTATCATTAGAGATCATCCATGTGACATGCCTACCCAATTGTGTGAATCTGAGCTCATACTGGGTCACAGACATGTCGCCCTGAACCAACCACTCGAACTGGCGACGTAGCTCCTCGCGACGAGACTGAGGTACATATTTCTCTAGAAAGAGAGTAGAGAACTGCTGCCATGTGAGAGGTGCTGCTCCTGCAAGCCTACGCCTCTCAAACTCTTCCCACCAATCAAATGCGGGACCAGTGAACTGAAAGGTAGTAAATGAAACTCCGCTGGACTCAAGAATACCAGCCGTACGCAACATCCTCTGACACTTGTCCAAGAAACCCCGGGCATCCTCGCCCTCAACGCCACCGAAATGGGGTGGCTGAAGTTTACCAAATCTCTCAAGACGACGCTGCTCGTCGTCGGGCATAACCTCAACCATATGCTCTGGAGCTGGAGCCGGTGCAGCTGGAGGAATAACCGGTGCAACCACCCGAGCGGGGACCGCCTCTGCTGGCGTCCGAAGTCCCCGAACAACCGGGTCGGGTGTGCGAGCTGCAAGGGTCTGCTGACCACCCCCTGACTGAGATGTCGCTACAGTAGCGGTAGCTGAAACTACCTGAGCCAAACCGGAACACACTGATAATATCTGAGCAAGAGTCTCCTGAAGACCAGGAATAGCAATAGATATAGTCTGGCCCTGAACTGGGACCGCTGGAGCATCAACCACTGGGGGCTGCTCCTGAACTGGTACAACGGGCGGGTCAGCTGGCACTGCCTCAGCTGCCCTACCTCTAACTCTAGCACGACCGCGCCCACGGCCTCTAACAGGTGGCAATGGAGGTCGTCCACCTCGTCCCGATGCTCGCGTTCTCGCCATCTGCGAGAGAATAGAATATAGAAGTTCAGTTCTCAGAACAACAAGATCGCACGACAGAGTTCAAGAAAAGTGAAGTTTTCCTAAAGGTTCGCAGCCTCCCGAGGATAAGTACAGGCGTCCCCGTACCGATCCACAAGACTCTACTAACCGGCTCAAGACTCATGAGGCCTAGTAAACCTAGGCTTTGATACCAACTTGTCACGACCCCAAATCCGGTCGTGATGGCGCCCAGCACATTGCTAAGCCAGCCTGACCAATCAATAACAATAACAGAGCTAGAAGCTCTCTTTAGCCCATTTAAGCATAATAAATCACGAAGCAATAGCGATACATATAACGAAAACGGGGAACCAAGTCCCATAATACATCAACTCCCATAGACCAAGGGTCAAGAGTCATGAGCCTCTTCTGAACATGAGTGCACAAAGGTTTACAAGATACCAAGTGCGGAAAGAAAAGTCAATACAAAGTCAAGAGACAGTGAGAAGGAATATCGGGTCCTGCGGACTCTGCAGCTACCTCGAATATCCACAAATGTCGCCTCGCACAGCTACTGGATCACTGCTAAGAGGTACCTGGATCTGCACACAAGGTGCAGGGAGTAAAATGAGTACTGACAGACTCAGTGGTAATAAACAAGGGTAAGACAGCGCAGATAAGAAATCCGCAATAAAGCACTATGTAAAGATGTAATCAAATACCCTGTCACAGAACCAATATCATCTGTACCTGTACCAACAAGTATCAGCAAAACAGTATAACAACTACGAGATGTAGCTAAATGCAATGCAATGCATGATATGACCGCTACGGCGCGTAGCCCGATCCAATTTGGGTACCCGTGCTCACCGTGGGGGTTCAGGACTCCGGAGGGGCTCCTACAGCCCAAGCATAATATCACCGCGGCGTGCAGTCCGATCCAACATATATACCGCTGCTGCGGCGCGCAGCCCGATCCACTACTAGTCGGCTAATATGCAATCACGGCCTCGCAGGCTCAAAAGTAGTTTTGAAAACATATTTTATCATTTTTCAGTTGGAAAACAATAATACCAAGTTCCAGAGATTGGAAATAGCATGATAACTGAAATAGCTCCGGACTAGTAGTAAACTAGCATGTCAATATGATAAGACAATGATAACAATCCTCGCGGGATCCAATAACTAGCTCATGGCCCACAAGTATACTCAACCGCCCAAGAAGGGGGTTCCTCGGCTCAAGAGTGGCCATTATCACAATATATATATGCAACCATCCGAGAAGGAGGTTCGACGGCTCAAGAATAGCCTAATATCACAATACAGTATCAACAAGTCGGACTAAGTCATAGTCCCCAATCACAATCGACCCCGCATTCACAAGAGAGTACATGTCTCGCCGCTATACAGCGTCACAAAGTGGTATACCGGGGTTTCGAACCCGCTGGTCATCACCCACATCTATTACTCACCTCAATACGGCGCGACGACTACTCCGCAATGCCCTTGCCACGAGAATCAAGCTCCGCACGCGTAGAATCCGATCAAATACAGGTAGAAATACAACAAATTAGGCCAATGGGACGACACCCAATCAATACAACTCAATTTACATCAAAATTCCCAAAGTTGTCAAAACCCGACTTTTGGTACGCTTCTCAAAAAATTTCAAAAGTCACATATTCGGAACCCTCATCTCGATACGAGTCTAAGCATATCAATTTTACCAAATTCGGACTCCATTTGCCCATTCAAAACCTTGATTTTCTAAAGTTCAAGCCTAGGGTTAAATCTTCCATGAATCACCCCAAATTCCTCCATTTTCATGATATAATTGCATAATATTATCAATACTAATCATAGTTTAAGTCCATAGTTGATTACCCGATGATTTCCCTTGAATTTCTCTTCAAAATCGCCCAAATCGCCTCTAAAGCCGAGACCCAATTGTGTGAAATGTTTCTGAAATTTTTCTAACTTCTGATACACTTAACTCACAGCGATTTTCGCTTCTGCGGATAAAATTCCGCCCCTGCGGAACCGCTTCTGCGACCTTTTGGTCGCTTCTGCGAACCCAGGCCTATTTGGCCAATCCCGCTCCTGCGATCCATGGACCGCTTATGCGCGTCCGCTTCCGCGATTGAACCTCCGCTTCTGCGAAAACTCCCGCTTCTGCGCTTCAGAGTCCGCTCCTGCGGACTCGCCCAGGCGGTCAAGAATCCGCTTCTGCGGACCTTCCCATTTCCATCTAGTCCGCTTCTGTGATTGCTGACTCGCACCAGCGGTGCCGCTTCAACGGAAAGGATTCCGCTTCTGCGATTACAAGCGCTCCTGCGCTCCTCAGTCCGCTCCTGCGGACTCGCCTCCGCGCCCACATTTCCGCAGGGGCGAAAATGACAGAACCAGAACTCTTCAACCTGCAATTTCCATGATTTTCTTCCGTTTAACCATCCGAAAACACCCCGAGGGCCCCGGGACCCCATCCAAACACACCAACACCTTCTAATACCTTATTCAAACTTGCTCAAATCCTCAAAACACATCTAACAACATCAAAACCCATAATTCGCATCGAATTCAAGCCTAAATTCCTTAAAACATTCCAATTTACATAATCAATCAAAAACCCGACCAAACGACGTCCGAATGATCTGAAATTTTGCAGGCACATCCAAAATCACCTAACGGAGCTACTGCAACTGTCGGAATTCCATTCCGACCCCGGATCAAAATCTCACCTACCGTTCGGATTTCGCCAAAATTCAACCTTAGCCAATTCAAGCCTATTTCTACACCGGGCCTCCAAATTCAATTTCGATCGCTCCCCTAAGTCACAAATCACCTCCCGGAACTAACCGAATTATCAGAATCCGATTCCGAGTCCTCTAACCAAATAGTCAACTCCGGGTTGACTTTCCTTATTCAAGTTTCCTTCAAAAAGGCTATATGCCTCATTTTCAATCCAATTCACTTCTAAATCACCCGATAGACTCTAGCACTGGTATAAAAGCATAAAACATGCATTCACAACATAACGGGGTGGTAATTCTCGTGACGACGGGCCGGGTCGTCACACTTGCTCATCTTCAAATATTTTCAAACAAGTTCTCATAAGCATCAAATAAGAATACGACAATTTAGCAATTTAGGACTCACGGTCATGCTCGACCCCCAACGTATAGATACTCGTCACCATGCCTATACGTCGGACACAACACATAACAAGTAGAAATTATATTAAACTCCTATTCTCTCAAGCTAGGGTAGACCAAACATTTACCTCGCTTTGCAACCAATTCAAAATTCCAACAAGCCTTTACCTTGCGAATTCGTCTGAAGCTTCAAATCTTGTCATAATAATTCAATATACTCAATATAAATCGTACGAATTAATTCCATATGAATTTACACATTTTTTAAAATTAAATCCGAAATTTAGCTAAAAATTGCCCATGGGGCCCATGCCTTAGAATCCGACGAAACTCGTAATATTCGACAACACATTCCGATACGAGTTCAACCATATAAAAATTATCGAATTTCGATGACAACTCGACCTCCAAATCTAAAATTTTTATTTTTGAAAGATTTTGCAAAAATCTTGATTTCTTCCATCTAAATCCGAAATGAAAAAAACCATAGATTTATGTAATATAAACACTTTTGAGTATATGACACTTACTTGAGTTACAATAGTGAAAAACACCTCAAAATCGCCCAAGAACCGAGCTCCAAAAACCCCAAAACGAAAATGAAGAAATGAGCATTTTTGCTCCTTAAGTTTCTGTCCGCCCGTCACTAATAGTCCATTTCCGTCACTAACGGTCGTTACTAAAAGTCCACCAAAAACAACTTTACTAGTCATATTCAATCAACGATAACGTTCTGTACATATGTTAGAATGATGAATAGTTTAAATTTTTGGAAACTAGAAACCAAGTTCTACAAGTTTCATGTTTTTCATATTTTGTGATTCTATATATATTTAGAGATATAAGCTTCTCAAGTAGCCTCCTCGCATAGGAAATTTCTGGGAAATTGCAAAATAACTTTGTCAGCCCTTATTCAATCAATCATAGCTTTCTGTACGAATATCCAAATGATGAATGGTTTAATTCGTTGAAAATGAGAATGCAAGGGCTACAACTTTCATGTTTTGTACATTTTCAGATTCCTTATATATTGTTATATATAAGCTTCTACATTATGCTCCTTGCATTAGAATTTTCGAACCTTGCTGTCAAAATCCAGCAAGTTAAATTGGCCTAAAAGTGGCCCGTAACCATTCCGAAAATCACCCGAGCTCCTCCAGACTCTAACCAAATAAGGCAACATAATTCATAATATCATTCAAACTTTTTCCAATCAACAAAGCACCTCAAACGATATCAAAACCATCAATTCACATCGAATTCAAGACTAAGTTTTCCAAAAACTTTCGAAACACGCATTTGATCAAAACCCGACCAAACGATGTCCGAATGACCTGAAAGTTTACACACATATCACAAATGGTAAAATGAAGCTACAGCAATTCTCGGAATTTCATTCCGACACCCAGATCAAAATCTCACATATCAACCGGAATTCGCCAAAATACTAATTTCGCCAATTCAAGCCTAATTTACACCGATCATCACAAAAATATTTCGCATACATTCCTAAGTTCCAAATCATCTCCCGAAGCTAACCGAATCATCGAAATTCATATCTGATTCCTCTAACTCATAAGTCAACGCTCGGTTGACTTTTCCAACTTAAGCCTTCTTAAAAGAGACTAAGTGTCTCAATTCTTATCAAAACCACTCCAAACCACTAGATCACATAAGATACGGATAATGAAGCATAAAAAGTTGAACATGAGAAAAATGGGGCGGTAACTCATGAGACGATAAATCGGGTAATTACATTCTACACCTCTTAACAAACGTTCGTCCTCGAACGTACTAAGATTATTCTCAAGCTAACAAATTGATGATTTTACTTTTACACAAATATTCGCGATTAATCCCACGTTATCGCATTAGACATAAGTCCGACAACACCATGTCAATTGAGATTATTTCCTTTATCCATATTTGTAAACTTAAAGACCAAATTTCTTACGCTCCAATCATTTTCAAAAAGGTCTGATTTTCACGTCTACACGCGATATTAGTCTCGACTGGCTATAGCAACTCATGCTTACGCACCCATCAAATATGAGGTATTATATTCTCCCCCACTTAGTGTCATTCGTCCTGAAATGAGAAGTAGAGTTCATCCTCGAAGACGTAATGTAACTTCTCTTTCTTTGCACATCTTAATATCCCCATTTTTATCTAACTGCTAAATTTTTCAGAAATTTCGGCAGAGTCTCCCCTG
This sequence comes from Nicotiana noctiflora, assembly GCA_032618575.1. Taxonomy (NCBI): domain Eukaryota; kingdom Viridiplantae; phylum Streptophyta; class Magnoliopsida; order Solanales; family Solanaceae; genus Nicotiana; species Nicotiana noctiflora. The sequence continues at coordinate 213,959 of JASVEL010002101.1, read as the reverse complement.
TAATTGAGACTATCCATCTGTCAGAGTAATACCAAAACAACTCCTAGAATCATCCGTAACTCAACATTGCCATCACAATGTATATATCAATAACACTACCCTCTGCATTACAAGCATGACGTTATAATAAAGATATCTGGACATGAAACATATCATATGTTTGACCGTATCCACATCTCTGGTCTTAATAGTTATTCATGATTGATTACAAATTGCTTATTAATCTCATAACGAGGCATGAAGACCTCAAAATTAATTACCCGAATTAACGAGTCACATTGAATGCCACCTGGCACTTATCTTGCAGGAAACACCCCAATAGTTACAATACAAATTGGCAACTTATGCACATAGATATTCATAAAATAATTTTCAAATAATCCTCATAGGCATGACTCCCTGAAAGTACAATGGTACAAGTATATATATTTTTTTAATTTCACAAAGGGAGAATTTAAACACATAAACTTTCACCACAAGGACCTCGTCCTTATGTAACATCCTCCACAGCTTGTAGCCCGGTATAAATATTTCATATCCTATAAAAACATGAGGATCTCATCCTCAACTCTGAATCACAAGTATTTTGCTCATTGTGCCAACTAAAATATTCCATTTCCATTTTTTCTTCTTTCAAATAATTTCTATCAAATAAAACCACACATATACGAACCCTCGTACCGGTAGGGAATAAAATTCACAATTCAAATCATTTTTTTCTGAAATCACATCATAATTATTTTTAGTGACTAACACATAATGATAGACATAGCTATCTCCATATAATCTCCCGACATGAGTATTCACATAAGTTAATTTAAGATTACGAAGCTCACTCATGATTGGAGCAAATTAGAAAGACTTGCCTCGATACTCGGAACCAAATCAAGTTATGGAAATTGTTACTTTATAATAACTCGAGACAGTACTTATAACGACACCATCTAGTGTAGCGACATCAGCTATACCATAGCAAATATATCAATAGGCTGACCTCCACCTCTTAGGCGCCATCTACCCATTTTTTTCCCAAGTCCGGACAATTTCTCATGATGTTCCTAGTATCACCATATTCATAAAAACCAATCTACGGTCCAACTTTCCTTACCGAGCTTATGCCGGATAACTAGGATAACCATTGTAGGAATCGCGTGCCACTGATACATTAAAAGATGATTTTACCACGTAAGTGTTGTGATTAACTTAAGCACTACGAGTATACTGAATATGTTTCCATGACCCCGTTGATACTGAAATGTAGGATTATTAAGGATGTAGGAATATCTCAAGCCTCATTATCATCCCGTTCAAATCTTAGCTCTTGATCATATATAAATTTTGGAGAACCTTTCAATACCACATAAATACATCTCGGGTCAAAATTGGTATAACACATGATCTCGCAATCTTATCGTTGATAATCGACTTTCCTCACTAGGTGTGAAATCATAAGACACATTTACGATGATCCACAATACTAATCTTCATTGCTCGTACGACACCGTACATAAGATGCCTCAAGCTATTTATTTGGCCCATGACATCCTCGTGATTGTTAAACTCGCTTCCTCTAGTGACTTGGTTGCTAGTTGTACCCTTTGCTATACAGAAATCCTATATGAATCACATAGTCTCCAATTAAACCTTTTCTACAGATTGCATTTATCAACCAGATGTCAAGATCTGATGCACCCCCATGCGCACAACTGAAAGATCTCTTTGCACTTTCATATCCTCAATTCTGATCGACACGTGGTAATAATGATTGAGCAACTCTGGCTCTCTAATAACCCTTTTATGATATCACAAACTATTGGCGTAGTTTGTAATTCCATACATGACGGATGCAAAAGAACATAAGATATATGCTTCAAGCTGAATAAATGTCTCACGATAAGAAATGAATAAAGTGGAAATTTTTCCTACTAGTCCTGTAGCCTCTCGAAGATAAGTACATACGTCTCTGTACTGATCCTCAAGACTCTACTAAACTCGCTTATGACTTGTAGCACCTATGAACCTAGAGCTCTGATACCAACTTGTCACGACCCAAAAATCCCTCCGAAAGAGTCGTGATGGCACCTAGTCTTAAGGACTAGGGAAGCCTAATAATTGCGGAGTAACAACCATGAATAATAACATCTAAAATTCTTCTGAAATAGAATTCTTATACAATTAACATATTCCCAAAATCCCGGTAGTACAAGTCATAAGCTCTATAGAGTTTTTTTCTTCTATTTCTAAACACAACCGTAAGAGAATAAGTACAATAGTGAGATATAAAATAAGAAGGTGACTCAAAAGCCTGCGAATGCTGCAACAGGTTTACCTTGAGTCTCCACCGAAACGAATAGCTACTATCGATCAAATACCTGGATCTATATACAAAAATATACAGAAGTGTAGTATCAGCACAACCGATCCCATGTGCTGGTAAGTGTCTAGCCTACCCCGGCGAAGTAGTGACAACGCTAGGACCAGACACTCACATAAACCTGTGTAGTTTATATCGTACAAAATAATAGGAAACAAATAACAGTAATGACAACAATGATCAACCAATGATATAAATATCAGGCAACAAGAACACCATAAATGCTTCTCAACAAATAATAAATACAAGTGCAATCAATTAATCGAGTCTATCAAAAATAAATATTTCGCCTATAAATCCTTCGAGTAATAATGTCTAGGATAATATGCTTTCAATACATATGTTTTGAATATATTTCCTTCATATAAGTATTTTTCGAATATAATTCTTTTGGGTAAAGGTCACCTTATGACGCCTCATTTCAAAATCATAATAATATATGTCTCAGCCTACTTTTATATTTTTACGGCATCTCGTGCCCATATTTATATTACAACCGCATGGACAACTCACGTGTAATTAAATAAAACTATAATATTTTCCCTGGCACTTTGTGACAACATATTTCTATTTTACGTTGCACAACAATATTCTCATGTTTCCCAGTTCATAGGGTCGATGACCCAATACAATTAAGAATGTTCAACGAGCCTCATTTACTTAACATAAAGTATAGTACAACTTCCAACCCAATTAAGAAATCAACAAGAAAAGATGAATTTTTAGTAATTATTTGAAAAAGAAAATACCCTTTTCAATTAAATTACAATTATTGAAGCTTGAATTTTTGAACTATATATCTATATACATAAATACGGTGAAATAATGCAAACACTGTAGGTTGTAACACGAAGGGTCACAACAGTAAAAGAATTCAAACATTTTAAACACTTGAATTGATAACTACAAATAAACACAACAGTAGAAAGTGCATGGCATCACCAATATAATGAATAAAAAAAATCCAGCCACTAACAAGAATCGGGAAAATAAAGGCAGATTTCACTCTTAGACCATATCTCGTTGCAAGTGCAACCCATTCCAATCTTATTTAACACCACTGCAGCGTGCAACCCGATCCTCATTATATTATACCGTTGCGGCGTGCAACCTGATCCTATTTCATTAAGTAACCGGCATCTATGGCCAAAAGCAGTACATAATAGGCTACCGGTAACTATGGTCAATGCCAACAATCTTTATCTGTTAGTGATGCGGCGTGCATCCCGACCCTCCCGATATGTCACCGACACTATGGCCAATAACAATAATCATACAGTATGTTACCGTCAAGAAACCAATAATCTTTAATCAACAACATATATATATTACCGGTATTAAACCAATAATCTTTAATCAACAATATATATAATACCAGTATTAAACCAATAATCTTTAATCAATAACATATATATTACCGGTATGAAACCAATAATCTTTAATCAACAATATATATTACCGGTATGAAACCAATAATAATTAATCAACAATATGCATGTATTACCGGTGTGAAACCAATAATCTTTAAATCAAGAATATATATATTACCGGTATAAAACCAATAATAATTAATCAACAATATGTATGTATACCGGTGTGAAACCAACAATAATTAATCAACAATATGTATGTATTACCGGTGTGAAACCAATAATCTTTAAATCAACAATATATATATTACCGGTATGAAACCAATAACAAATAATCAACAATATATTACCGGCAAAGTAGAACCAGCAATAACCAAACTTATGAATTTCTTTTTAACACAATTGATACAATTACTCGGTCATAACAATTACTTGCTCAGCTTCAAATATCTTCAAAAAAGTTCTCATAAGCATCAAATAAGAATACGACAATTTAGCAATTTAGGACTCACGGTCATGCTCGACCCCCAACGTATAGATACTCGTCACCATGCCTCTACGTCGGACACAACACATAACAAGTAGCAATTATATTCAACTTCTATTCCCTCAAGCTAGGGTAGACCAAACACTTACCTCACTTTGCAACCAATTCAAAATTCCAACAAGCCTTTGCCTCGCGAATTCGTCTGAAGCTTCAAGTCTAGTCATAATAATTCAATATACTCAATACAAAATCGTATGAATTAATTCCATATGAATTTATACATTTTTTGTAATAAATCTGAAATTTAGCTAAAAAATTTTCGTGGGGCCCACGTCTCAGATCCGACGAAACTCGTAAAATCCGACAACCCATTCCGATACGAGTTCAACCATACAAAAATTATCGAATTTCGATGACAACTCGACCTCCAAATCTAAAATTTTCATTTTTGGAAGATTTTGCAAAAATCTTGATTTCTTCCATCTAAATCCGAATTAAACGATGAAAAAAACATGGATTTATGTAATATAAACACTGGAGTATATGAAACTTACTTGAGTTGAAATCGTGAAAAACACCTCAAAATCGCCCAAGAACCAAGCTCCAAAAACCCCAAAACGAAAATGAGGAAATGAGCATTTTTGGTCCTTAAGTTTCTGTCTGCCCGTCAATAAAAGTCCATTTCCGTCACTACAGGTCATCTCTAAAAGTCCACCAAAAACAACTTTACTAGTCATATTCAATCAAAAATAACTTTGTGTACATATGTCCGAATGATGAATAGTTTATATTTCTGGAAACTATAATCCACGTTCTACAACTTTCATGTTTTGCATATTTTGTGATTCTCTATATATTTGGAGATATAAGCTTCCCAAGTAGCCTCCTCGCATCAGAAATTTAAGGGAAATTTCAAAGCAACTTTATCAACCCTTAGTCAATCGATCATAACTTTCTGTACAAATATCCAAATGATGAATGGTTTAATTTTCTGAAAACTAGAATGCAAGGGCTACAATCAGGTTTTGTAAATTTTCAGATTCCATATATATTTCTAGATATTAGCTTCTACATTATGCTCCTTGCATTAGAATTTTCGAACATTGCTGTCAAAATCTAGCAAGTTAAATTGGCCTAAAAGTGGTCCGTAACCATTCCGAAACTCACGCGAGCCCCTCCGGACTCTAACCAAATATTCCAACATAATTCATAACATCATTCAAACTTTTTCCAATCAACAAAACACCTCAAATGATATCAAAACCATCAATTCACATCGATTCAAGCCTAAGTTTTCCAAAAACTTCCGAAACACGCATTTGATCAAAACCTCGACCAAATGATGTCCGAATGACCTGACATTTTGCACACATATCACAAATGGAACAATGAAGCTACAGCAACTCTCAGAATTTCTTTCCGACGCCCGGATCAAAATCTCACCTATCAACCGGAATTCAGCAAAACACTAACTTCGCAAATTCAAGCCTAATTCCACACCGGTCATCACAAAAATGTTCCGGATACATTCCTAAGTTCTAAATCATCTCCCGAAGCTAACCGAATCATCGGAATTCATATCCGATCCCTCTAACTCATAAGTCAATGCTCGATTGACTTTTCAAACTTAAGCCTTCTTAAAAGAGACTAAGAGTCTCATTTCTTATCAAAACCACTCCAAACCGCTAGATCACATAAGATACAGATAATGAAGCATAAAGAAGTTGAAAATCGGAAAAACTGAGCGGTAACTCATGAGACGATAGGTCGGGTCATTACACATAGCCTCAATTATCGACCATCCACATCACTACGACCACCATCATTCTCACCCGCAGTCACCACTCATCCGCCCCAATTTCCACGACTGACCATGCCATCACCATCAATAACCATAGCCGGCACTGTCCATCATCATAACCTACCACCACCCACCCACCACATTTCTCAATCACAACTACTACCACCACCCGATATTATTAACTATCACCACCCACCACCACCATCATCAATCATAACCGCCACCACTACCAGTCACTACTTGCTACTAGCATGAACCACCATTATTAACCAAAACTATCACCAACCACCACGTTTAGTCGTCATTCACCCATTAGCCATCACCACCAACAACTATCATATTTTTAAATACTATATATTTTATTGATAGAATATTAGATTAGTTAGTATTTTATTAGAATTTTATGTTTATTAATTTTCAAATAAAGATAAAATTTATACATTCAGATGTTAAAAATCAAACAGTCTTAATTATTTCTATACAGATCTTAATATACATCTTAATATATTCAGATGTGTATTTATATTCAGATGTCTTAATCTTAATACACATTTTGATATTGAAATGTGTATTCAGATTCAGACGTCTTAATCTTAAAAAAATAAATGAGGCCTAAATGTGCCTTAGATTACGACTGTGCGGTTAAACTTAAGTTCAAATTTTGCGTTTTTCAAAAAACATTTTGTCACGACCCCAAATCCGGTCGTGATGGCGCCCAGCACATTGCTAAGACAGCCTGACCAATCAATAACAATAATGGAGCTAGAAGCTCGCCTTATCCCACTTAAGCATATCAAAATATGAAGCGACAATGATACATAGATCGAAAACGGGGAACCAAGTCCCAAAATATACCAAGTCCCATAGACCGCAGGGTCAAGAGTCATGAGCCTCTAATGAACATAAGTGTACAAAGGTTTACAGGATACCAAGTGCGGAAAGAAATATCAATACAAAATCAAAAGACAGTAGGAAGGAATATCGGGTCCTGCGGACTCTGCAGCTACCTCGAATATCCCACAGATGTCGCCTCGAACAACTACCGGATCACTGCTGAGAGGTACCTGGATCTGCACACAAGGTGCAGGGAGTAAAATGAGTACTGCCAGACTCAGTGGTAATAAACAGGGGTAAGACAACGCAGATAAGAAATCCGCAATAAATCACTATGTAAAGCTGTAATCAATTACCATGTTATAGAATCAATATCAATTGTACATGTACCAACAAGTACCAGCAAAATAGTATAACAGCTAGCAGATGTAGCTAAATGCAATGCAATGCATGATATGACCGCTACGGCGCGTAGCCCGATCCAATTTGGGTACCCGTGCTCACTCTGGGGGTTCAGACTCCGGAGGGGCTCCTACAGCCCAAGCACAATATCACTGCGGCGTGCAGTCCGATCCAACATATATACCGCTGCGGCGCGCAGCCCGATCCACTACCAGTCAGCTAATATGCAAATACAGCCTCGCAGGCTCAAAAGTAGTTTTGAAAACATCTTTTATCATTTTTCAGTTGAAAACAGTAATATCAAGTTTTAGAGATTGGAAATAACATGATAACAGAAATAGCTACGGACTGGTAGTACTAGCATGTCAATATCACAAGACTATGATAACGATCCTCGCGGGATCCAATAACTGGCTCACAGCCCACAAGTATACTCAACCGTCCAAGAAGGAGGTTCAACGGCTCAAGAGTAGCCAATATCACGGTATGGTATGCAACCATCCGTGAAGGAGGTTCGAAGGCTCAAGAATAGCCTAATATCATAATACAGTATCAACAAGTCGGACTAAGCCATAGTCCCCAATCACAATCGACCTCGCACTCACATGAGAGTACGTGTCTCGCTGCTATACAGCGTATCTACGAGTCTAGGCATATAAAATTTACCAAAATCAGACTCCATTTGCCCACTCAAATCAGTGTTTTTCTTCAATTTAGGCCTAGGGCTCAAACCCACCTTTAATCTTCCGTTTACAGAAAATTAACCAAGGATTTCATGTTAAAATGATGTAATTAAGCCACAAAACTTACCTCCGACGAAACCCCGATGATTTCTCAGCAATCTCCCGTCAATACCTTCTCTTAGAACTCGAAAATAGAGGTTTTGGGTATGGGGTTCGCGACTGGACTGTTCTGTTATATTAATTCACTGACTGCCAGGCGACCTTCTGCGATCGCAGCCCCAGGCTCGCGATCGCGATAAACAAATTCATCAGGCTCCAAAATTACTCTACGCGATCGCGACATACCCTACGCGATCACATTGCTTCATGCCTCAACACTACGCGATCGTGTGAAACCACCGGCGATCGCACTGCTTTAAGTCCCAGACCTACGCGATTGCACACTATACATCGCGATCGCGATGCACAACCAGCCGACCTTAGGCGATCGCATCACTCTTCCCGCGATCGCGAAGAACAAATTTTCCAGCCTCACTCCAATACACTACGCGATCGCAGTCTCACCCTTGCAATCGCAGAGCTTCCCAGCTTTACCCTACGCGATCGCAGATATAGCTTCGCGATCGTGAAGCACAAAAATCCTCTGTACTAATTGCAGCAGAAACAGCAGTGCATTTGGCACAAAATGGTCCGTTTGGACCCCCGAATTCATCCTGAGGCCCCCGGGACCCCAACGAAAACCACCAACATACTCCAAAACATGATACAAACTTGTTCCAATCATAAAAACACCATCCTAAACATAAAAATCACCAATTACACACGGATTCAACCCTAAATTACTTAAAACTTTCCGAATTACACATTCGATCAAAAACCCAATCAAACGACGTCCGAATGACCTGAAATTTTGCGGACATATCCAAAATCACCTAACGGAGCTACTGCAACTGTCGAAATTACATTCCGACTCCCGGATCAAAATCTCACCTACCGTTCGGATTTCGCCAAAATTCAACATTAGCCAATTCAAGCCTATTTCTACACCGGGCCTCCAAATTCAATTCCGATTGCTCCCCTAAGTCACAAATCACCTCCCGGAACTAACCAAATCATTAGAATCTGATTCCGAGCCCTCTAACTAAATAGTCAACTCCGGGTTGACTTTCCATATTCAAGTTTCCTTCAAAAAGGTATATGCCTCATTTTCAATCCAATTCACCCCTAACTCACCCGATAGACTCTAACACTGATATAAAAGCATAAAACATGTAATTTCAACATAATGGGGTGGTAATTCCCGTGACGACGGGCCGGGTCGTCACATTCTCCCCTCTTAAGCAAACGCTCGTCCTCGAGCGGGTCAAGAAACATACCTGAAGTCTCAAACAAGTGAGGATATCTGCTCCGCATCTCCCGCTCGATCTCCCAAGTGGCCTCCTCCACGGGTCGACCTCTCCACTGAACCTTAACTGATGCAATCTCCTTAGACCTCAATTTTCTCACCTGACGACCCAAAATGGCAATAGGCTCCACATCATATGATAGATCATCATCAAGTTGAATGGTACTGTAGTTTAATACATGAGACGGATCTCCAATGTACTTCCGGAGCATAGACACATGGAATACTGGATGAACGCTGGATAAGCTGGGTGGCAAGGCCAACTCATATGCCACCTCTCCAACCCTCCTAAGTATCTCAAAGGACCGATGTACCTGGGACTCAACTTCCCTTTCTTCCCGAACCTCATGACACCCTTCATAGGTGAAACCTTCAACAATCCTCTGTCACCAACCATGAAAGACAACTCTCGAACTCTACGGTCTGCATAACTCTTCTGGCGAGACTGTGCTGTACGAAGCCTCTCCTGGATCAACTTTGCTCTATCCAGAGCATCCTGGACTAACTCAGTCCCTATCCATCTATCCTCGCCAGGCTCAAACCATCCCACAGGGGATCTACACCGTCTACCATACAATGCCTCATACGGGGCCATCTGAATACTCGACTGATAACTGTTGTTGTAGGCAAACTCAGCAAGTGGTAGGAACTTATCCCATGAACCACCAAAGTCTATCACACATGCTCGCAACATATCCTCCAAAATCTGAATAGTACGCTCAGACTGTCCGTCTGTCTGGGGGTGAAATGCTGTACTCAACTCAACCCGCGTACCCATCTCTCGCTGAAATGCTCTCCAAAACTGAGAAGTGAACTGAGTACCCCTATCGGATATGATAGACACTGGGACCCCATGCAACCAGACAATCTCCCGAATAAAGATCGCTGCCAACCGCTCCGATGAGTAGGTAGTACTAACTGGAATGAAGTGAGCAGACTTGGTCAGCCTATCCACAATCACCCAAACAGAATCAAACTTCCTCGCTGTCCGAGGGAGTCCAGTAACAAAGTCCATAGTGATCCTCTCCCATTTCCATTCAGGAATATCAATGCGCTGAAATATGCCACCGGGCCTCTGATGCTCGTACTTAACCTGCTGACAGTTGAGCCACCATGATACATGTCTGAGAATGTCCATTTTCATCTTTCTCCACCAATAGTGTTGTTTCAAATCTTGATACATCTTCGCGGCTCCTTGATGGATGGAATACCGCGAGCTATGGGCCTCCTCTAGAATCAACTCACGAAGGCCATCAACATTGGGCACACATATCCGGCCCTGCATCCTCAATACGCCGTCACTATCAATGGTGACATCTCTAGCATCATCATGCTGAACTCTGTCCCTAAGGATAGCCAAATGTGGATCATCATATTGGCGCTCACGAATACGATCATATAGAGATGACCGAGATACAACACAAGCCAATACCCTGCTGGGCTCCGAAATATCTAACCTCACTAGCCGATTGGCTAGCACCTGAACATCATAAGCAAATGGCCTCTCCTCGACTGGAATATATGCCAAGCTCCCCATACTGACCGTCTTCCGACTCAAAGCATCGGCCACCACATTGGCCTTCCCCGGATGATATAGAATAGTAATGTCATAATCCTTAAGCAACTCAAGCCATCTCCACTATCTCAAAATAAGATCCTTCTGTTTGAACAAGTGCTGGAGACTACGATGGTTGGTATACACCTCACAAGACACGCCGTACAAATAGTGCCTCCAAATCTTCAAGGTATGAACAATGGCGGCTAGCTCCAAATCATGAACATGATAGTTTTTCTCATGTGGCTTCAACTGCCGAGAAGCATAAGCAATCACCTTACTTTCCTGCATCAACACACAACCTATCCCCACTCTCGAGGCATCACAGTAAACAGTATATGAACCTGAAGCCGATGGCAATACTAACACTGGAGCTGTGGTCAAAGCTGTCTTAAGCTTCTGAAAGCTCTCCTCGCACTCATCCGACCACACGAATGGTGCACCCTTCTGGTTCAATTTAGTCAATGAAGAAGCAGTGGATGAAAATCCCTGAACAAACCGGCGATAATACCCCTCCAAGCCAAGAAAACTCCTGATCTCTGTAGCTGAGGACGGTCTAGGCCAACTCTGCACCGCCTTTATCTTCTTAGGATCAACCTGAACACCATCATGAGACACCACATGTCCCAGAAATGCTACGGGCTCGAGCCAAAACTCGCACTTGGAGAATTTAGCATATAGCTTCTCCTCCCTCAATCTCTGCAACACAATACTCAAATGCTGAGCATGCTCCTCCTGACTACGGGAGTAGACTAGAATGTCATCAATGAACACAATCACAAATGAATCCAAATAGGGCCCGAACACACTGTTCATCAGATGCATAAATGCTGCTGGGGCGTTGGTCCGCCCAAACGACATCACAAGAAACTCATAATGACCATATCGGGTCCTGAATGCGGTCTTCATAATATCTGAGTCCCTGATCTTCAGCTGATGATAGCCTGAACGAAGATCGATCTTAGAAAATACCCTCGCACCCTGTAACCGATCAAACAAATCATCTATGCGCGGTAGAGGGTACTTGTTCTTCACTGTCACTTTGTTCAATTGCCTATAATCAATACACATTCGCATGGAACCATCTTTCTTTTTAACAAATAACATCGCCGCACCCCACTGGGACACACTAGGACGGATGAAACCCTTATCCAGATGCTCCTGAAGCTGCTCTTTCAGTTCTTTCAACCCAGCTGGTGCCATCCGATAAGGAGGAACGGATATGGGCTGAGTGCCCGACACCAAGTCAATGCCAAAATCAATATCCCTGTTCGGTGGCATGCCCGGCAGGTCTGAGGGAAACACATCTGGGAAGTCCCTCACCACAGGTACAGAATCAATGCTAGGAGACTCGGCTCCCACATCTCTTACAAAAGCTAAGTACGATAAACACCATTTTTCAACCATCTTCTGAGCTTTTAAGAACGAAATGACACGGCTAGGGACGAAATCGGTCGAACCCCGCCACTCGATCCGAGAAATACTAGGAATAGCCAACGTAATTGTCTTAGCATGATAGTCCAATATAGCATGGTACGGAGATAACCAGTCCATACCCAATATCATATCCAATTCCACCATCCCTAACAATAACAGATCCGCCTGGTAGACCCCAATAAAAATAACACATGATCTATAGACATGATCCACAACAATTGTATCACCCACGGGGTGGATACATGAACAGGTAAATCAAGACTACCACGAGTCGCACCCAAATGATGTGCAAAATAAGAGGACACGTAAGAATATGTGGACCCCGGATCAAATAGAACAGAGGCATCTCTGTGACAGACAGAAATGATACCTGTAATCACCGCATCGGAGGCAACTGCATCACGCCTGTCAGGAAGTGCATAGAACCGTGCCTGGCCTCCACCAGATCTCTCCTCGCCTCTAGGGCGACCACGAGAAAACTGACCTCCACCTCTACTAGCCTGAGATGGTGCTGAAGAGGAGGGCAGATCCCTCTGTTGAGTCTCGTCCCTACGGAGTCGAGGGCACTGTCTCCTCATGTGGCCAAACACACCACACTCATAACATGCACCTGGTGCTGGAGAAGGGGACTGAAGGGAACCCCTCGCCGCAGAAGAACCCTGGGCTGAAGAAGTAGGTGCTGCACTCTGGGCTGGAAGGGCACTAAGTGATGACTGACCCTGCTGAAACCCCTGTCGACCACGACCGTAAGAACCTCCGCTCTGCTCTGGGCGGCCTGAATGAGTAGGTCTAGATGAGCGACCTCTGCCCTGCTGGGAATGCCCTCAAGATGGAGCACCACTGAAACTGCCAGAACCACGAGGCCTCTTGGCCTCCCGCTCCTCCCTCTCTCGGCGACGATCCGCCTCAATGGAGCGTGCCATATCAACAACCTGCTCAAAAGATGATGACAGAACTCGCTCTCCGGTCATAAGAATGCGGATAGAATAGTTGAGGCCATCAATGAACCTCCTGATCCTCTCCCTATCAGTAGGGATCATCCATGTGGCATGCCTAGCCAACTGAGTGAATCTAAGCTCATACTGAGTCACAGACATGTCGCCCTGAATCAACCACTCGAACCGGCGACGTAGCTCCTCGCGACGAGACCGAGGTACATATTTCTCTAGAAAGAGAGTAGAGAACTGCTGCCATGTGAGAGGTGCTGCTCCTGCAGGCCTACGCCTCTCAAACTCCTCCCACCAATCAAATGCGGGACCGGTGAACTGAAAGGTAGTAAATGAAACTCCGCTGGACTCAAGAATACCAGCCGTCCACAATATCTTTCGACACTTATCCAAGAAACCCCGGGCATCCTCGCCCTCAACGCCACCGAAATGGGGTGGTCGAAGTCTACCAAACCTCTCGAGACGATGTTGCTCGTCGTCGGGCATAGCTCGAACCATATGCTCTGGAGCCGGAGCTAGAGGAATAACCGGTGCAACCACCGAGCGGGGACCGCCTCTGGCGTCCGAAGTCCCCGAACAACCGCGCTCGGGTGTGCGAGCTGCGGGGGTCCGCCGACCACCCCCGGACTGAGATGTCGCTACAGTAGCGGTAGCCGAAACTACCCGAGCCAAACCGGAACACACCGATAATATCCGAGCAAGAGTCTCCCGAAGACCGGGAATAGCAATAGATACGGTCTGGCCTGAGCCGGGGCTGCTGGAGCATCAACCACCGGGGCCTGCTCTGAACCGGTACAACGGGCGGGTCAGCTGGCACTGCCTCAGCCGACCTACCTCTACCTCTAGCACGACCGCGCCCACGGCCTCTAACAGGTGGCAATGGAGGTCGTCCACCTCGTCCCGATGCTCGCGTTCTCGCCATCTACGAGAGAATAGAATATAGAAGTTCAGTTCTCAGAACAACAAGATCGCACGACAGAGTTCAAGAAAAGTGAAGTTTTCCTAAAGGTTCGCAGCCTCCCGAGGATAAGTACAGGCGTCCCCGTACCGATCCACAAGACTCTACTAACCGGCTCAAGACTCATGAGGCCTAGTAAACCTAGGCTCCGATACCAACTTGTCACGACCCCAAATCCGGTCGTGATGGCGCCCAGCACATTGCTAAGCCAGCCTAACCAATCAATAACAATAACGGAGCTAGAAGCTCGCCTTATCCCATTTAAGCATATCAAAACATGAAGCGACAATGATACATAGATCGAAAATGGGGAACCAAGTCCCAAAATATACCAACTCCCATAGACCGCAGGGTCAAGAGTCATGAGCCTCTAATGAACATAAGTGTATAAAGGTTTACAGGATACCAAGTGCGGAAAGAAATATCAATACAAAATCAAAAGATAGTAGGAAGGAATATCGGGTCCTGCGGACTCTGCAGCTACCTCGAATATCCCACAGATGTCGCCTCGAACAGCTACCGGATCACTGCTGAGGGGTACCTGGATTTGCACACAAGGTGCAGGGAGTAAAATGAGTACTGCCAGACTCAGTGGTAATAAACAGGGGTAAGACAGCGCAGATAAGAAATCCGCAATAAATCACTATGTAAAGCTGTAATCAATTACCATGTCATAGAATCAATATCAATTGTACATATACCAACAAGTACCAGCAAAATAGTATAACAGCTAGCAGATATAGCTAAATGCAATGCAATGCATGATATGACCGCTACGGCGCGTAGCCCGATCCAATTTGGGTACCCGTGCTCACTGTGGGGGTTCAGACTCCGGAGGGGCTCCTACAGCCCAAGCACAATATCACTATCACACCTGCTGCGGCGCGCAGCCCGATCCGTATACCACTGCAGGCGCAGCCCGATCCACTACCAGTCAGCTAATATGCAAATACAGCCTCGCAAGCTCAAAAGTAGTTTTGAAAATATCTTTTATCATTTTTCAGTTGAAAACAGTAATATCCAGTTCCAGAGATTGGAAATAACATGATAAAAGAAATAGTTGCGGACTGGTAGTACTAGCATGTCAATATCACAAGACTATGATAATGATCCTCGCGGGATCCAATAACTGGCTCACAGCCCACAAGTATACTCAACCGTCCAAGAAGGAGGTTCAACGGCTCAAGAGTAGCCAATATCACAATATAGTATGCAACCATCCCTGAAGGAGGTTCGATGGCTCAAGAATAGCCTAATATCATAACACAGTATCAGCAAGTCGGACTAAGCCATAGTCCCCAATCACAATCGACCACGCACTCACATGAGAGTACGTGTCTCGCCGCTATACAGCGTCACAAAGTGGTATACCGGGGTTTCGAACCCGCTGGTCATCACCCACATCTATTACTCACCTCAATACAGCGCGACGACTACTCCGCAATACCCTTTCCACGAGAATCAAGCTCCGCACGTGTAGAATCTGATCAAATACAGCAGAAATACAACAAATTAGGCCAATGGGACGACACCCAATCAATACAACTCGATTTACACCAAAAATGGCAAAGTTGCCAAAACCCGACTTTCGGTACGCTTGTCAAAAAATTACAAAAGTCACATATTCGGAATCCTCATCTCGATACGAGTCTAGGCATATAAAATTTACCAAAATCAAGCTCCATTTGCCCACTCAAATCAGTATTTTTCTTCAATTTAGGCCTAGGGCTCAAACCCACCTTTAATCTTCCATTTACAGAAAATTAACCAAGGATTTCATGTTAAAATGATGTAATTAAGCCACAAAACTTACCTCCGACGAAAACCCGATGATTTCCCAACAATCTCCCGTCAATACCTTCTCTTGGAACTCAAAAATGGAGGTTTTGGATATGGGGTTCGCGACTGGACTGTTCTGTTATATTAATTCACTGACTGCCAGGCGACCTTCTGCGATCGCAGCCCCAAGCTCGCGATCGCGATGAACAAATTCACCAGGCTCCAAAATTACTCTACGCGATCGCAACATACCCTACGCGATCGCACTGCTTCATGCCTCAACACTACGCGATCGCGTGAAACCACCCGCGATCGCACTGCTTTAAGTCCCAGACCTACGCTATCGCACACTATACATCGCGATCGCGATGCACAACCAGTCGACATTACGCGATCGCATCACTCTTCCCGCGATCGCGAAGAACAAATTTTCCGGCCTTACTCCAATACACTACGCGATCGCAGTCTCACCCTTGCGATCGCAGAGCTTCCCAGCTTTACCCTACGCGATCGCAGACATAGCTTCGCGATCGCGAAGCACAAAAATCCTCTGCACTAATTGCAGCAGAAACAGCAGTGCATTTGGCACAAAATGGTCCGTTTGGACCCCCGAATTCATCCCGAGGCCCCCAGGACCCCAACGAAAACCATCAACATACTCCAAAATACGATACGAACTTGTTCCAATCATAAAAACACCATCCTAAACATCAAAATCACCAATTACACACGGATTCAAGCCTAAATTCCTTAAAACTTTCCGAATTGCACATTCGATCAAAAACCCTATCAAACGACGTCCGAATGACCTGAAATTTTGCGGACATATCCAAAATCACCTTCTGTCGAAATTACATTCCGACTCCCGGATCAAAATGTCACCTACCGTTCGGATTTTGCCAAAATTCAACCTTAGCCAATTCAAGCCTATTTCTACATCGGGCCTCCAAATTCAATTTCGATTGCTCCGCTAAGTCACAAATCACCTCCCGGAACTAACCGAATCATCAGAATCTGATTCCGGTTGAATAAAAAGTGATAATCTAAATAATAATTCCGACTCTATCTAAAATACCTTCTAATCCAATCGAAGATAATTCTCACATAATTCTTTTTTTAGTTATTAAAAGACACGACAAATTATTTTTCTCATATGGGACAGTTCTAAATATACATCAATTTACAAAAGAATAACTTTACAAATTTCATTAACAGTTACAAGTAAGAAGAAATTGAAGATTTTAATGATGCTGATTACGATGATAATGATGAACAAATAACAAATGAAGTTAGAAAAATAGAAAATTAAGTATTTTTAGATACATTTAATTATAAATTATTCTTATTCGTGTTGAATCATATTATATTTTTAGATTGTATGGAGCACAAAATATATAATATTTCACCCGTCTCAATTTATGGATACTTTGTTCCTTTTTAGTCGGTCTAAAAATAATATTACCGTTCCTTACTTAGAAATAATTTATCTCTATAATACTTATTTTACCCTTAATGAATTAATTTAAAAGCACACAATTATTTATGGTTTATTTTACACCACAAATATTAAAAGTCTTTCTTTATTTTTTACTAACTCAAATATTGCCACATAAATTGAAAAGAAAGGAGTATGATATTTTAGTATCATCCAAGAATTATTCAATGATTATATGATTTGTTAAATTTAATTACATATTTTTATTATTTGGGTACTTAGATTGAAAGACGATAACTATAATTTTGTTATAATATATTCAAACAAATCAGATCATGAATGGTTGATATGATTAATATTCTTTAATAATGCCAATAATACTAGTATTATTAAAAAGAGAGAAAAAAGTCATCTCCTTAAGTCAAATATCATCATCAGAATATGTCACATGGTAGTTTAGGGCAAGCCTCCAAAAAATAGGAGCTATCAAATTATTTGAAAAATAACTGCTTCACGACCAATAGAATTTGTTAATTTTGAATATATGTTTTTGAGTAATAATCTAGAAAGATGAATATTTTACTCAAAATATGGAAGATATGCATCTGAATTGTATGATAAAGTATTCCACCAAATTTACTAAAAAGCAAAAATCTGTTTTAAGTTTCTGCTTTTTTAAGTAATGGTGTGTAGAAGTAAAATATTTTTCCTTGAAACATTGAATGGAAGTTGAACTTGAATTACACGATAAAGTGTTTAACTCAATTTATTTAATTATATTTAAATAATTAGTTATTTAATTATTTTTAATTAGTTAATAATTAGGTATTTAATTATTTTTTAATTCAAAGTCGAAATCAATTGCTTGGTCGTGAGTGCTCCAAAATGTTTACACTATTTTGTCTCCTTAATAGTTATTCCAACTTTTAAGTACGTATTAGGATTTTTCGTTGTTTTTTATTTTTGAAATTTTGTGACTTCATGCAAATTAAAAAAAAAAGATTTATTTTGTTAAGAAAGTATCATGAAGAACTTCTCCGATTTCTTTTTTTCCAAAGACTCTTCTCCTCTAATCTTTTAAAAATTTAATCAAGTAACGGTCTTCAATATTTTAGTAAATTCTTTTATTTTTCACGTTTAAATTAGACGAGCATGTATATACTGTGTTTTACCTGTGTCTAATTTGGAACATGAGAAGCAATCATAAAATAGTAGCGGAGCCAGAAATTTATTAAAGGATGTAAAAAATTTAAAAGTTCATTCAGAAAAAGGTTAAGAGGTTCAATGCATAATCTCTATATCTATACTTATATATTTTATATATTATTTAAAGGAAACAAATAACGCGTAGTAGTTTTAGGGCAAAATCAGTTAGGTAAATTAATAATTAGTTATTTAATTATTTTTAAACTCAAATTCAAAATCAGTTGTTCGATTATGAGTGCTCCGAAAAGTTTTCACCATTTTCTCTCCGGTTAAAATTACAATTATCCCAACATTTGAAATATTTGAAAACCAATAACATACGTATTTACCTCCTTATTATTTTCAGTAAAAGTAGGCTACATTAGTTGCACATTATTCTTCCTTAAATGTTTTTAAAGAAATGAAAATTCATGCCTCCCCCATACATATTCTCTTAATTAATTAATTAATTAATTAATAATAATAATAATAATAATAATAATAATAATAATAATAATAATAATAATAATAATAATTACACCCTATTCTTTTTTGAAATTACTTAAAATAAATTCTTGCCCTTTTTTGCTAAATTATATAGAAATTCTTTATAGATTAATATTAGTTCAATCTTATCAAGTGTCCTAATAAAAAGTTGTAAATGTGTGACGACTCGGCCCGTCGTCACGGGAATTACCACCCCGTTAGGTTGAAATTACATGTTTTATGCTTTTATATCAGTGTTAGAGTCTATCGGGTGAGTTATGGGTGAATTTGATTGAAAATGAGGCATATAGCCTTTTTTGAAGGAAACTTGAATATGGAAAGTCAACAGAATTATCTTCGATTGGATTAGAAGGTATTTTAGATAGAGTCGGAATTATTATTTAGATTA
The DNA here is from genome assembly GCA_032618575.1 of Nicotiana noctiflora. NCBI lineage: Eukaryota > Viridiplantae > Streptophyta > Magnoliopsida > Solanales > Solanaceae > Nicotiana > Nicotiana noctiflora. The sequence goes on along the minus strand of JASVEL010002101.1, from coordinate 194,412 downwards.
TCACTTTTTATTCAACTTGTTTTCCGATAAATTCTTATTCCAGTAACTCGATTTATAAGTCTTGTTCATTTACTTATTTTATGGAATGTTAGAGCTCTCAATTAGATATAAGTGAATTATAAATATCAATATTATATTCTTACTTTTATGTATATTTATTTATATTACTTCTGTACATATATAAATCAAATTTTATATTTTATCATTAGTAGAAAAAAATCGTAAAATTTTTGTTAGATATTTCAAATTAGTATAAAGTAACATTATTGCAATAACTTTTATGGTTGCACTATTCGTGCATCAAGTAAATGATACTATTATAATTTTTTGGTCAAAAAATAATATTATATTATTGTTGAAGAATCAACTAAAGTTTAGTTAATAGCTTTATAAAATTCTTAAACATTTTACTTATAAGTTATCGTAATAGCACATTCATAGTTTTAGAAGAACATTAGGTTCATTAAGTGATATCTTTTGTTTGAAATAATGTCCTTTACCGCTATTCTACATATTTTTCCATAAAATTGTTCATCTTTCCATTTAGTTTTTATTTATGTTTTAGTCCAAATCAAAAACCTTATAGCATATGGAAAGTGTTGTGTGTACTAATTGAAAACTTTTATAAATAATATCTTTCACCATTATTTTCATTGTTATTTTAAAAAGGATGAATATATTTAGTAGCGTGTATGCTTGGTGAAAGGGCTTTATTAAAAAATAAATTCTGAGGGTCATGCAAGATTAAAACAGTAACAGACATTTGGCATAACAGTTAGGATATGAAATCTTCACTAGAAACATATAGTAATCTGAGAAGCATTTGATGATCATAGTGCTAATTTCCTTGACTCCTATTTTCCGGCCAAGGAAGGACAGCCTGTGATTGTTGCCCATGTTGATTTTAGGTGGTTTCAAGAGGTTTTTTTTTTTTTTTTTTTAAACTTCTACCAATTATTTTGACTTTTGAAGAGCAATTTTAGGGTGCAGTAAAAACTGAACCGTTTTTAGAGCCTTCTTTTTGTTTTTGCCTATTTTTTAGTTTCAAATAATTCTAGTAGTTATTTTGGCTTTCAAGAGCAATAAAATTATAATTTCTAATAATTAGGACCAATGTCCTAACATGCCATGTGTCATGTTAGCGTTGTGACATTTGGCTTCATAAGAGGCTTTTGTGTCTGGCTTTTAATTATACTAGTAGTCGTACCTGTGCGATGCGCGATCAATATTAAAACGAAAAAATTAATTGTAATCATTCTTCTTTGATACTATTAGACCGTATTGCTTTTGATAAATTTAAGTTATCATTTTATTTGTCAATACGATATACCTAACCCTCAGCGATATTTGAGTAGTTAGTTTCTATGTTAATTTTTAATAAATAATTTTTCTGTTATTAACTAATTATGTCATGTGGCTTTTATCTAGGCTACCACTTGTATTAATGTGGTACCTTTTTCTTTGGCTTTTAATAATATATAGATAAATTATTAGCATATTACTTGTTTAATATTTTTGTCTGCTATTTTTTTGTAATATAATAGAAGATATATATTTTATTACTCTTGAAAATATATATTTTTTTATTTTAAATTTTATTATATTTTTCTCAATAATATTGTTTAAATTTTAATGAATAGATAGACTTTTTATTTAAAAAAATAAGAAAGAAAATGATTTTAAAAATTGAAATAAAGAAATTAACTAACCTAAACCAACTTTTCCCCGTGTTTTAGTAGTTAATTTAGGTAGTTAATTTCTTTGTTAATTTTCAATAGATAATTTCGTTATTAAACTAATTTTCTATAAGGTTTTTTTTCGGCTACCACTTGGCATAAAGAGAGGACTTTATTATCTCCTTTTAATAATATATAGAAGATATATAGAAAATAGAATATTAGAAAGAAACTACTCCACAATTTGAATCAAAAAATTTTTTATTGCTTTATTTTTATTTTTTATTTTAAAATAATTATAAACTCCAACTTGAAACTACTCCCCAATTTGAAATAATTTTATTATTTTAAAACTCCAACATAAAACTACTCACCGATTTGAATGAGTAGTTTTTCTTCTTTTGTTTTTATTTTTTTATTATAGTTAATTCTTTTTATTTTTTTATTTTAAAATAATTTTAACACTCCAACTTAAAACTACTCCCACCTAATTTGAATGTGTAGTTATTTTTTTATATGTTTATCTTTTTGATTTTTTATTATAACTAATTATGAATATGTAGTAACCTATATATATATATATATATATATATATATATATATATATATATATATATATATATATGGTAGTGTTTTATTTTTTATTCTTTTTATTTTTATAGATATTTAAATTCAAAATAGGAGATTTTTATGTACAATGGTTCCGTTGTATAAGAACAAAGGCGATATCCAGAGCGATATCCAGAGCTGTAACAACTATAGAGGTATCAAATTACTAAGTCATACCATGAAAATCTGGGAGAGAGTGGTAAAGATGAGAGTGCGAAGGATGATGTCTATCTCGGACAACTAGTTCGGATTTATGCCGGGGCGATCTACCACAGAAGCTATCCATCTTATTAGGAGGATGTCAGAACAGTACAGGGATAAGAAGAAGGATCTTCACATGGTGTTTATTGATCTAGAAAAAGCGTATGACAGGGTTCCTAGGGAGGTCTTATGGAGCTGCTTAGAGGTTAAAGGGGTTCCGGTAGCCTACATTAGGGTGATTAGAGACATGTATGAAGGAGCTAAGACTCGGGTTAGGACAATAGGAGGCGATTCCGAGCATTTTCCAGTTGTTACGGGGTTGCACCAAGGGTCGGCACTCAGCCCTTTCCTATTTGCCCTGGTGATGGATGCCATAACACATCATATTCAAGGGGAGGTTCCATGGTGCATGCTATTTGCTGATGATATAGTCCTAATTGACGAAACACGACGCGGGGTAAACGAAAGACTAGAGGTTTGGAGGAATGCCCTTGAGTCTAAAGGATTCAGGTTGAGCAGGACAAAGACGGAATACCTCGAGTGCAAGTTTGGGGCGGGGCCGACGGAAACGGGAGTGGAAGTGAGACTTGACTCTCAAATCATCCCTAAGAAGAGTAGTTTCAAGTACCTAGGGTCGGTTATTCAGGGGACCGGGGAGATCGACGAGGATGTCACACACCGTATAGGGGTGGGTTGGATGAAGTGGAGGTTAGCGACGGGAGTCCTGTGTGACAAGAAAGTTCCACCTGTACTAAAAGGTAAGTTTTATAAAGCAGTGGTTAGGCCTACAATTCTGTATGGGACCGAGTGTTGGTCGGTTAAGAACTCACACACCCAGAAGATGAAAGTAGCAGAGATGAGGATGTTGAGGTGGATGTGCGGGCATACGAGGATGGATAAGATTAGAAATGAATATATTAGAGAGAAGGTGGGTGTGGCCCCCATAGAGGACAAGATGCGAGAAACAAGACTCGGATGGTTCGGGCACATTCGGAGGAGGAGCACTGATGCACCGGTGAGAAGGTGTGAGCGACTGGCTGTGGTGGGCATGAGAAGAGGTAGAGGAAGACCTAAGAAGTATTGGGGAGAGGTGATAAGGCGGGACTTAGCGCGTCTTAGGATTACTGAGGACATGGCCCTTGATAGGGGATTGTGGAAGTCGAACATTAAAGTTGTAGGTTAGGGGGAAATTGTGGATAATTCCATAGCGCACTAGAGTGATATTAGCTAGTTAGGAGGTAATCGTAGGAGGTTACGGATCAGTACATGGAGTTATTTATTGGATATTAGTATACATTTCATCTATTTCGTATTTCTTATATTTCTTATACTGCTGCTACTTTATTATTTTGTGTTATGTTGTTATTTTATGTTATTTTAATATGAGTCTATTGATAGTACTAATTTATCGTCTTTTGTTGATGTCTTGAGCCGAGGGTCTCCTGGAAACAGCCTCTCTGCCCCCGGGTAGGGGTAAGGCCTGCGTACATATTACCCTCCCCAGACCCCACTTGTGGGATTATACTGGGTTGTTGTTGTTGTTGTTGTTAAATTCAAAATATAATAACTACTTAACTAATTATTAACTAAAAAATTAATTAGTAAGTAATTATGCCAAGTGACTACTTTTTATGCTGCCACTTGGCTTAAGGAGAAGGCTTTATCCTCTCCTTTTAATAATATATATAGATAGATATTGATATGGATATAGATATTGATATTTAGTAAAAAAATTGATAAAGTGGTGTTGCGTGAAGCGTGAATCTGCACCAACCAATAAGTCACGGGTTAGAGTCGTAAAAGCAGTCATTAATATTTGTATTAAGGTAAGTTGCCGACATCATATCTCTTAATATACTACTCTTCCCCGAATCTAGTATGAATACGGAATATTTTATACATGGAGCTTTCTTAATTTTTCATGTGGAAAGTATTAGATCTCTTTTATGGAAAAAGTAGACCTTTATCAGTTGACATATACCCATATCACAAAGTCAATCTGCTTATTTATTAATTAATTTATTTATTTTGATTCTCACAAATTTATTTGGATTTTTTTTCCCAGGAAGAACAAGCTGAAGAAGGTATGCGAGGTGGCTGCTGAGGGTTCGTCTTCAGACATGTGGGCTTGGAGAAAATATGGGCAAAAACCCATCAAAGGCTCCCCATACCCTAGGTTGGTCCTTTTAATCTTTCTTTTTGTACATTCTTAGGTTCCTTGTATGAATTAGCTAAGATCACTATCTGGTTCACATGTTTTTTTTTTTTTGGTAAGAGTTCACATGTTAGTTGTGCGGAATTGTGATATTGAAATTATTTATGCAACAATTATTAATAAAAAATTACTTACTCTAAAATAGTTTAATTTCTGTCTCACTATTACAGATTTTTATTTCACATTTTATCATGCATAATTATTTGCATAACCTAATATTGTTAGCAGTAGTGAAACTAGAATTTTCATAAAGAAACGTCAAAATTTTAAAAAGTAAATATACGATAAGTCAAAGGAACTTAATATATCGTACTATATAATATTAAAAAATATATTTATTACCTATCTAAACCGTATAATTTTCCTCCTGTGAAGGGGTGTCAATTGGAATCTCTTCTGATCACTATGTGTCTCCGCTAGTGATTGTTAGTATTAAGTAATATTGTTAACCAAACGTTATATTGTACATGTATGTGATTATTTTCTTATGCGACCAAGGAAACACTATAATATCTTAATGCTACAATTAATTATTCTTGTATTATCAACCAAACAACCTTAAAGTTTTTATAAATTATCAAGAAAAAAGAGAGCTCGTTTTCTGAAGCGTGGTATAATTTCTTTCTTGGATTAACAGGGGATATTACAAATGTAGCAGCTCAAAGGGTTGTTTGGCCCGAAAACAAGTGGATCGAAATAGATCCGACCCTAACATGTTCAATATCACCTACACTTCAGAACACGACCATCCTATGCCTACTCATCGGAGTTCCCTCGCCGGAATCGCCCGCCAGAAGCCGGTGAACTCAAAAGCCAGTTCTACAGCTGAAACTACCAAACCCACCACCTCATCACCGGCGTGCCTCTCTCCGTTACCGGAAAATCAAGAATGCAGTAAGGAAGACAAAGACGATAGTCTTGATGCAGTTTCAGATGGTGGCAACTGGCAAATAATTAAGACCGAAACCACCGTAGACGGCAGTGATTGACTCAGCTGAAAAGTCAATGTTATATCGTAATCTCATTCAGCAAATTACTGAGTATATAAGATATTCCACCACCACAGTGAAGCAAAGGTTGCGTAGTGCCGCCCAAACATTTTCTAGGAAAATATGGAAAATATTTTCCTTCTTAGCAAACACACCCTATATGAAGTGAGTTTTGGTGAAATTAAAGAAGGCAGTATGGCAGTTTAGGCAAGTTTTTGGACTAATTAATTAAATTGGTGATGAGTGCACTCTTACATCAAACTAAAAAGATGGTTAGTTCTAAGAAAACTAAGGTACATGGAAATCAGTAAACAACTTTTCTTACAGACACAATGCGATTTTTGCTCATCTTCAATCGCGGCGGAGCTAGCAAGTAGGATACGGCTTCGATGGAATTTATTAACTTTGATCCAATTTTATATTTGTCTTAATAACTTTATTGAATATGTGTAAATTATTAATTTAGAATTGATTAACTTAAACACACTAAAATCTTGGATCTATCGCGGGACAGATTTAGGGGGGCGGAAGGGGTTCACACGAACCTCCTTTACCTAAAAATTACATTGTATATAAGACAAAATCTAATGTTTACCTTTATATATTTAGTTATGAACCCCCTAAACACAACCCAAAAGTATAGTTTAGTGGTCAAGATGGTTCAAAACCTTCATAAAGTCATAGGTTCAATTCCCACAAGCTACTAAAATATTTTTTCAAGCCCCTTCGTGGATCCTGTCCCATCTCTAATCCCGTCTTCTAAAACTAATTATATAAAAGGGAAAATGGCCAAAATTATACCTCTACTATTGAAATTACGTGGCAACCGGGACCCCCAAAATAATTTGCCAATTAGGCTTTTTTTTACTCGTCCACCCATTTAATACCCCGCTGCACTTTATAATAACCCGCCCCAAAAAGTCATCATCCTCATCCTTTCTCTGTAAATAAATTTGTGCATAACCCGCCAAAACTTCCACGGTAAATTGCTTGTTCTCCCCATTTTTCATTTTTCAATCTCCCATATATCTGTATATTGTTTCTATTTGTATCTTGTGCCGGATAATGCGAGATAATTTCGTTATTCAAAAATCTCTGGCGGTCAATTTTTTCATCAGAAACTTCACAGCGGGACGAAGTGATTAGTGGAGCAGCGTTGTAGTTGTCATGGCAGAAGCCGCCGACAACCATATCTCCATGTGTGATTGAGAGACACAATATTCTTCTATTTAAATTCAAATGGAATCACCTAAAAATTACAGTCATCGGATTAATTGTCAAAAAACTACATTGATAAAACAAGATATATTTACTCTTCAACAAGTGAACTCTCCCACATATGTTTCTATATAATCTATTTTATGTCATAAATTGGTGAAAGAAGGTGGTGGACTGGTGAAGCGATGGTTATTTATTCATATTTCCGATCTTTAACTCTTTACAAGAAGAGGGTAAACGGGAAGGGAAGAGTCCAAGAAATGGGCACGGGTAAAAAAAATAGGCATGGATCAAAAAAATGAGCATGAGTCTCTTCAATTCGGGTTGGTGTTTGCTTAGTTGACACAGTAAATGAGGGGTCCTACTGCCCCATAGGAAATCTGTTAGATTTAAGTACAAATTTATTTACTTTAGTAATGGTAGGGACAATTTTACATACTTTATTAACGGTAGGGATAATTTTAGCCGTAAAGTATAATAAGGTATTAACGTGACTAATTTTCCATAGTAAGGGTATAATTTTAGCCCCTTTTCCCTATATAAAATAGAAGGAAATGACAAAGCTCAAAAGTCAAAACAAAAGGGCCTATGGTTCCTTGCGAATCAGAATTACGCTTTTTCTTGTTATAAAGAAAAGCTCCTCTAAAAGATTAAAACAAAAACCGAATACAAAAAAGTTTGGGTTCAGTTGTTTTGCCTCAAGCCTCAGATGCTGATCACCGAGGTCACTTATTATTTTGAACCTACACATTTCAAATTCTAGCTCGTCACTGACTTCGTCTCTGCCTGCAGTTATTTCGAACAAGAAAGCTACATATCTGGGAATTATATTAAAGATCTGAATGCATAAATGTACAGCAAGCACCAGTGTTCTAGTGGTGAAATAGTACCCTGCCACGGTACATAGCCGCGTTAGATTCCGGCTGGTGCATTTCCGATTTCATTTCATTACAATGTTTTTAATGCAGCTTCCAAAGGGACCAAAGCCTAATACGTATCACAATATCAACACACTTAATGAGAGTAATATATAAGCACCCTTCATAATCTCACTTTGTATATTCCGTTTGAGGTCATAATATTTAAAATATTGATATCAATAGGTTCTAATAAATATCAATAGCACATTAAGTCAGGATGGCCGAGTGGTCTAAGGCGCCAGACTCAAGTTCTGGTCTTCGTAAGAGGGACTTCTGACATCTAACACATGTTTTTGGTTTTTCTTTATTATGTAACCAATTTGTAATTTATACTTTATACATGAAATTTGTCTTGCTTTTCATTTTAGGTTGCCGAATTTTTCCTTATGATTTTAGTTGATGAATCATTTTTGGTATCGCTTTTATTGTTATTAATAAATCTTTTTCATGCATGTCTTATGCCGCACCCCATTTTCTCGTAAAAACGTGTTTTGGCATGCGACAACTCTTTTAAATGAGAATTAAAAGAGAAAAGTCTGTCATCTAACGATTTTAAATGGCATGTAACAACTCTTTTAAATAAGCATTTTCGTTTTCGTTTAATTACAATATTTTAATGCAGCTTCCAAATGGACCAAAGCCCTAATATGTATCACAATATCAACACACTTAATGACAATAATATATAAGCACCCTTCATAGTCTCACTTTGTATATTCCGTTTGATGTCATAATATTTAAAATATTGATATCAATAGGTTTTAATAAATATCAACAACATATCAAGTCAGGATGGCCGAGTGGTGTAAGTCGCCAGACTCAAGTTCTGGTCTTCGTAAAAGGGCGTGGGTTCAAATCCCACTTTTGACATCTAACCCATGTTTTTGGTTTTTCTTTATTATGTAACCAATTTGTGATTTATACTTTATACATGAAATTTGTCTTGCTTTTCATGTTAGGTTGCCGAATTTTTCCTTATGATTTTAGTTGATGAATCATTTTTGGTATCGGTTTTATTGTTATTAATAAATCTTTTTCATGCATGTCTTATGCCGCACCCCATTTTCTCGTAAAACGTATTTTGGCATGTGACAACTCTTTTAAATGAGAATTAAAAGAGAAAAGTCTGTCATCTAACGATTTTAAATGGCATGTGACAACTCTTTTAAATAAGCATTTTCGTTTTCGTTTAATTACAATATTTTAATGCAGCTTCCAAATGGACCAAAGCCCTAATATGTATCACAATATCAACACACTTAATGACAATAATATATAAGCACCCTTCATAGTCTCACTTTGTATATTCCGTTTGATGTCATAATATTTAAAATATTGATATCAATAGGTTTTAATAAATATCAACAGCACATCAAGTCAGGATGGCCGAGTGGTCTAAGGCGCCAGACTCAAGTTCTGGTCTTCGTAAGAGGGCGTGGGTTCAAATCCCACTTCTGACATTTGACACATATTTTTGATTTTTCTTTATTATGTAACCAATATGTAATTTTTACTTTATACATGAAATTTGTTTTATTTTTTATTTTAGGTTACCGAATTTTTTCTTATGATTTTAGTTGGTGAATCATTTTTGGTATCGGTTTTATTGTTATTAATTAAACGTTTTCATGCATGTCTTATGCCGCACCCCATTTTCTTTGTGACAATTCTTTTAAATGAGCATTAAAAGAGAAAAGTCTGTCATCTAATAATTTTAAATGGCATGTGAAACTCTTTTGAATGAGAATTTCCATTTTCATTTAATTACAATGTTTTTAATGCAGCTTCCAAAGTGACCAAAGCCCTAATACGTATCACATTATCAACACACTTAATGATAATAATATATAAGCACCCTTCATAATTTCACTTTGTATATTCCGTTTGAGGTCATAATATTTAAAATATTTATATCAATAGGTTTTAATAAATATTAACAGCACATCAAGTCGGGATGGCCGAGTAGTCTAAGGCGCCAGACTCAAGTTCTGGTCTTCATAAGAGGGCGTGGGTTCAAATCCCACTTCTGACATCTAACACATATTTTTGGATTTTCTTTATTATGTAACCAATATGTGATTTTTACTTTATACATGAAATTTGTCTTGCTTCTCATTTTAGGTTGCCGAATTTTTCCTTATGATTTTAGTTGGTGAATTATTTTTGATATCAGTTTTATTGTTACTAATTAATCTTTTTCATGCATGTCTTATGCCGCACCCCATTTTCTCGTAAAACGTATTTTGGCATGTGACAACTCTTTTAAATGAGTATTAAAAGAGAAAAGTGTGTCATCTAACGATTTTAAATGGCATGTGACAACTCTTTTAAATGAGCATTTTCGTTTTTATTTAATTACAATGTTTTTAATGCAGCTTTCAAATGGACCAAAGCCCTAATATGTATCACAATATCAACACACTTAATGACAGTAATATATAAGCACCATTCATAATCTCACTTTGTATATTTCGTTTGAGGTCATAATATTTAAAATATTGATATCAATAGGTTTTAATAAATATCAACAGCAAATCAAGTCAGGATGGACGAGTGGTCTAAGGCGCCAGACTCCAGTTCTGGTTTTCGTAAGAGGGCGTGGGTTCAAATCCCACTTTCGACATCGAACACATGTTTTTGGTTTTTCTTTATTATGTAACCAATATGTGATTTTTACTTTATACATGAAAGTCTTGCTTTTCATTTTAGGTTGCCGAATTTTTCCTTATGATTTTAGTTGGTGTATCATTTTCGGTATCGGTTTTATTGTTATTAATTAATCTTTTTTATGCATGTCTTATGCCGCACCCCATTTTCTCGTAAAAACGTATTTTGGAATGTGACAACTCTTTTAAATGAGCATTAAAAGAGAAAAGTTTATCATCTAACGATTTTAAATGGCATGTGACAACTCTTTTAAATGAGCATTTCCATTTTCATTTAATTATAATATTTTTAATGCAGCTTCCAAAGGGACCAAAGCCCTAATATGTATCACAATATCAACACACTTAATGACGGTAATATATAAGCACCCTTCATAATCCCACTTTGTATATTCCGTTTGAGGTCATAATATTTAAAATATTGATATCAATAGGTTTTAATAAATATCAACAACACATCAAGTTAGGATGGCCGAGTGGTCTAAGCCGCCACACTCAAGTTCTGGTCTTCGTGTGACGACCCAAAGGGTCATCACTTATTTTAATTAATCATTTCGAGCTTCCGAGGCCTTGAAAACCTCATTCTATGTTGCCTCGATTTACGTGCACGATCCGAGCATGTAGCCGGAAAGATTTTGTGATAGAAAATATGAATTCTATGAGAAATTTGGATAAAAATGATATTAATATTGATATGGTTGACTTCGGTCAATATTTTTGGTAAACGGATCCGGACCCGAGATTGGATGGTCCCGAGAGGTCCGTAGGAAAATATGGGACTTGGACATGTGTCCGGAGTCGAATTCTGAGGCCTAGAGCCCAAGTTATGAATTTTTATGTGAAATTATTTTTGATGCAATTATTGAAGGAAATAAATTAATTGACCTTGGTATCGGGCTCGTATTTTGGTTCCGACGCCCGGTACAAGTCTTAAATATTATATATGTGATTTCTGTAAAGTTTGGTGACATTTGGATGTCGTTTGAGACGTTTTGGACCTTGAGTTCCAAGTTATGAAGTTTTGAGAATCAAAAGTATGAAAATCATGAGTTTGAGGCTCGATTTGATTAAAACGAAGTGATATTGGCGATATGATCGCACGAACAAGTTCATAATGTGTTTTTGAGGTTATGTGCATATTTGGTTTGGAGCCCCGAGGGCTCGGGTGAACTTTGGATAGGCCACGAGATCAATTTTTCATGTTAGAAGTTGCTGTCTGCAACTGGTCTGCAGAGTTCGCAAATGTGAACAATAGTTCGCAAATGCGAACTCCCCATTTTTCTGCAGAGTTCGCAAATGCGAACAATAGTTCGCAAATGCGAACTCCCCCCTACTGTGCCTAGGTTCGCAAATGCGAACAATAGTTCGCAAATGCGAACTTGACCCTTCTGTGCCTGTGTTCGCAAATGCGAGCTATAGTTCGCAAATGCGAACCGGCCACTATTCCGCCTGGGTTCGCAAATGCGAACAATAGTTCGCAAATGCGAACCTCCCCATATTTAGCCTTGTGTTCGCAATTGCGAACAATAGTTCGCAAATGCGAACTTCCCAATTTTGCCTTGGCTTCGCAAATGCGAAGAAAAGTTCGCAAATGCGAACTTCCCACCCTTAGCTTATTTTTCAAACTCCAGAAATTGGTCGGGGTTCGCAATTGCGAACCCATGTTCGCAAATGCGAACACAGGAGACCTGAAAAACATGAATTTCAGTCATTTCTTCACATTTTACAAAACCAAAACACCCATTTGCGATTCTTCAAGGATTTCTTCTTCATCAAAACGATTGTAAGTCACTTTTTACTTAATTCTTTCAATTCCTAACATCATTAAACATGTTTTTCATTAGAAATCAAATGTTTTCATGGTAAAATTCTTGTTTTTGTTAGAAAATAGGGTTTTCATAAATTGGGGAATTGGACCTCGAATTGAGGTCCGATTTTGAAACAAATTATATACATGAACTCGTGGGGGGATGGGTAACCGGATTTTGGTCCTAACCCCGAATTCCGACCATGTGGGCCCGGGGTTGAAATTCACTATTCATGGCAGGAATGTTGTAAAAGTTGTATTTGGTATTAAGAATTAGTTTGTGGAGTAGAATTGATGATATTAAATCAATTGTGTATAGATACGGTTGGATTGGAGCCAAATTGAAAGAAAAGACATTTCCACGGATTGGATTGTTCATAAGCATTCGAGGTAAGTGTTTGTTCTATCCTAGCTTGAGGGAATAGGGTTATGTGTTATGTGTTATGTGATCGAGTGCGGTGTATGGGTTGTGGTGACGAGCATCCATACACTGGCGTCTAGTATGACCGTGAGTCGTTGGAAAATAATTATTTGAGATATATTACAGATGAATTGTTATTGTTCTCCCTTGTTGGGACTTGTTGTGAAGATTATTATTGATTGCCCTTGATGGGACGGATTATGAATTATTGTTTCTTTCTTTACCCTTAACTGTGATTGTTATTTGGGTGAGGAAGAGTGATAATGCACGAAGGGTGATGCCGTGCCATGTTTTATTTATTTATGCACGAAGGTTAATGCCGTGCCATGTTTATTTATTATGCACGAAGGATCATGCCGTGCCCTCGTTATTGAACCATGTACGAAGGATCATGCCGTACTATGGATGTGAGGATGAGAGTAAAAGCACGAAGGGTGATGCCGTGTACTTTATTTGTTTATTTGGTGAGGATGAGAGTAAAAGCACGAAGGGTGATGCCGTGCAATTGTTTGCTATTTCTTGAATTGATATTACTTGTGTTTACATTACACTTTGTTTTTCCCTGTGAAATTATTAACTGTGGTTAATTGTTGAATTCTTTAAGATATTCCTTATTGTGTTAATACTTGATTATTTCTTGTTATATTGTGGTACACATATGTATATTGAATTGTACAGGTTTATGTGGGTGTCTGGTCCTAGGCTTGTCACTACTTCGCGGGGATAGGCCAGGCACTTACCAGCACATGGGGTCGGTTGTGCTGATGCTACACTTCTGTGCGTTTTTGCACAGGTCCAGGTTACGATCAGGAGCAGCAGCAGGAGTAAATAGATTGCGTGGGAGTTGATCATATTTGAGACCGAGGTAGCTTGCAGACGTCCGCAGGCCCGGCGTCTCTTTCTTTATTTATGTTATTAGTTGTAGTCTCTTTGTTCCGAGACAAACAGAATTATGTTATATTTCCTTCAGACTTTTATGTGTAGTATTCCATAGTAGTTTGTGAGTTGGTGACTCCACGTCTTGGGTAGAGGATTTCAGTATGATTTTCACTTTGTAATTAGTTATTTCTATTTCGATAAAGTATTCCGCATTTATTTAATTAAAATTGTGTTAAAAACAGGATAGTATGAATACTGTGGCTTGCCTAGCTACCACGAGTAGGCGCTATCACGATCCCGATGTTGGGGGAAAATCCGGATCGTGACAAGTTGGTATCAAAGCTCTAGGTTACATAGGTCTCACCACTCACAAACAAGCTTAGTAGAGTTTGAGAGGTAGGTACGGAGACGTCTGTACTTGTCCTCCAGAGTCTATTGAGTTAGGAAAAAGTCTCTCATTTGTTCTTTCTTGTCGTGCGACTTGTTCCTCAATTACTGATTGAATTTCTATTCTGTCCTTTCGCAGATGGTAAGGACACGCACTTCTTCGTCCGCTGACCAGCAGCCTGAGCCCCAGACAGCTCCCGTGAGGGGCAGGGGCCAAGGTCGTATTAGAGGCCGTGGTAGGGGTAGAGCTCAGCCTCAGGCGGCTACCCCAGAGGTGGAGCCTCATATTGAGATGGAAGATGAGGTTCCGGTTCCAGCAGCTCCAGTGGGCCCAGCTCAGGTCCCAGGAGAGGCTTTGATTACCCCGGATCTCCGGGATGCTTTGGTCAGGAATAGCGGGATTTATGGATAGCATTGCCAGAGCGGGTCTATTATCAGTTGCCCCAGCTACTTCTCAGGCTGGAGGAGGGGCCCAGACTCCTGTTGCTCATACTCCAGAGCCAGTAGCTCCTCAGCCTCAGGCACCAGTAATCCAGCCAGCTGTGGCCACTCAGTCTGGTACCACAGCTCATGCCGGCGATGGAGCGGCCATGACTTCTGATTCGTTATGGAGGCTTGATCGGTTCTCCAAGTTGTTTACCACTACTTTCAGTGGAGCCACATCAGAGGATCCTCAGGACTTTTTATTCAGTTGCCATGAGATTCTCAAGACTATGGGGATCGTGGAGACAAACGGAGTTGATTTCGGTACCTTCAGACTTGCAGGATCCGCCAAGACTTGGTGGAGAGATTATTGCCTGACTCGACCAGCAGGGTCCCCAGCTCTATCATGGGACCAGTTTGCGGAACTATTTATGGAGAAGTTTCTCCTTGCTACTCAGCGGGATTTACTTCGGAGGCAGTTTGAGCGCCTCCATCAGGGCACTATGACAGTTACACAGTATGAGACGAGATTTATTGACTTGGCTCGTCATGCAGTGGTGATACTTCCCACGGAGCGGGAGAGGGTTCGCAGATTTATAGATGGGCTTAATCAGCCGATTAGACTCCAGATGGCTATGGGCGTGGGGAGTGACATATCATTTCAGAAGGCAGCCAATGCAGCACGCAGAGTTGAGATGGCTCTCGCTAGAGGAGGCGGTTATTCTTCGGATAAGAGGCCTCGTCATTCGGGTAGGTTTGGTGCTTCTTCCTCTGGTAGCAGAGAATCCTTTGATAGAGGCCAGTCCTCCAAGCCTTTTCATTCATCCCTTCAGGCTTCACAGGGGTGGATCGGGTGATCGTGGTTCTCGGGGGCATTATTCAGACCAGTATCCTATTAATGCTCAGCCTCTTCGGAGTGTTCGTGGAGGCCATTCGGGTCGTCGGGGCCAGCAGCCCTATCGGTCCAAGAGGCTGCTACGGTTGCGGTGACCCGGGTCATTTTATCGGAATTGCCCTATAGCGGCGGGCAACTCTCGGCGGCGAGGTCCTCGTCCTATGATCCGGGCCCCAGCCGACCCTCAGCCTGCCCAGCCAACCAGAGGCGGGGGTAGAGATTTTAGAGGTGGAGGTCGAGACCGTGGAGGTAGAGACCGTCCGGCCAGAGGTAGAGGTCGGCCGGTTGATGGTCGTCCTAGAGACGCGGCTCGGAGGGGAGGTGCGGATCCCCGTTTCTATGCTTTACCGGCCAGAGCCAGAGGCAGAGGCATCGGATGCCGTGATTACGGGTACTATTCTTGTGTGTGGCGGAGGTGCTTCGGTATTATTTGACCCTGGATCTACATATTCCTATGTGTCTTCCTACTTCGCACCGTATTTGGTCGTGCCCAGGCTATGCTCTAGATATTCCAGTTTATGTATCTACACCGATGGGTGACTCCATTGTAGTCGATCGGGTGCATCGTTCGTCCGTAGTTATATTTGGGGGTCTTGAGACCCGTGTGGATCTGTTGCTTTTGGATATGGTAGATTTTGATGTCATATTGGGGATGGACTGGTTGTCCCCATACCATGCTATTCTTGATTGTCATGCTAAGACTGTCACCTTAGCCTTGCCGGAATCACCCCGATTAGAGTGGAAGGGTACCTCAAGCCACTCCGTTCGCACTGTTATTTCTTATGTTAAGGCTCGACGTATGGTCGAGAAGGGGTGTCTAGCTTATTTGGCTTATGTTCGTGATTCCATCGCAGAAGTTCCTTCCATTGATTCAGTCCCTATTGCACGGGAGTTTCCTGAGGTTTTTCCTTCGGACCTGCCGGGCATGCCACCCGACAGGGATATTGATTTCTGTATTGATTTGGCACTAGGCACTCTATTCCACCCTATCGTATGGCCCCGCCGGAGCTAAAAGAGTTGAAAGATCAGTTGCAGGACCTTCTTGAGAAGGGCTTTATCAGGCCCAGTGTTTCCCCCTAGGGAGCACCTGTATTATTTGTAAAGAAGAAGGATGGCTCGATGCGGATGTGTATTGATTACCGGCAGTTAAACAAAGTGACTATCAAAAATAAATATCCACTGCCGAGGATTGATGATTTGTTTGACCAGCTCCAGGGAGCAAGGGTATTCTCTAAGATAGACTTGAGGTCAGGCTACCATCAGCTGAAGATCAGGGCGGCTGACATTCCTAAGACAACCTTTCGCTCTAGATATGGGCATTATGAGTTCTTGGTCATGTCCTTCGGGTTGACCAATGCCCCAGCAGCATTCATGGAGTTGATGAATCGGGTATTCAGGCCTTACTTAGATCTGTTCGTGATAGTCTTTATAGATGACATCCTGGTGTACTCCCGCAGCCAGGAAGAGCACGAGCAGCACCTCAGAGTGGTTCTTCAGACTCTGAAGGATAATCAGCTATATGCCAAATTTTCGAAATGTGAGTTCTGGTTGAGTTCGGTGGCATTTCTGGGCCACATTGTATCAGTGGAAGGTATTCAGGTGGACCCAAAGAAGATAGAGGCAGTCCAGAATTGGCCTCGACCAGCTTCAGTGACTGAGATCCGGAGTTTCTTGGGTTAGCAAGTTACTACCGTCGAATTGTAGAGGGGTTTTCTTCTATTGCAGCCCCGATGACCAAGTTGACCCAGAAGGGTGCCCAGTTCCAGTGGTCAAGGGAGTGTGAGGCGAGCTTTCAGAAGCTCAAGACATCCTTGACTACAGCACCAGTGTTGATACTACCTACGGGTGCAGGGCCTTATACAGTTTACTGTGACACATCTCGTACAGGGCTTGGACCGGTGTCGATGCAGGATGGTAAGGTTATCGCTTATGCTTCGAGGCAGTTAAAGATACATGAGAAGAATTATCCAGTTCATGATCTTGAGTTAGCAGCAGTGGTTCATGCCTTAAAGATCCGGAGGCATTATCTATATGGTGTGACATGTGAGGTGTACACTGATCACAAAAGCTTACAGTATTTGTTCAAAACGAAGGAGTTGAATCTACGACAGCGGAGATGGTTAGAGTTGCTAAAAGACTATGATGTTACTATATTATATCACCCAGGTAAGGCCAATGTGGTGGCCGATGCATTGAGTAGAAAGTATGCCAGCATGGGTAGTCTTGCATATATTCCGGTCAATCAGAGACCATTAGCTCTAGATGTCCAGGCCTTAGCCAACCGGTTCGTGAGATTAGACATTTCTAAGCCTAGCAGGGTGTTAGCCTGCACGGTCGCTCGTTCTTCATTATTAGAGCGTATCCGTGAGAGGCAATTTGATGATCCTCATTTGCGTGAGTTGAGAGATACGGTACAGCAGGGAGGTGCCACACAGGTAAATCTAGATGATGATGGGGTATTGAAATTGCGGGGTCGAGTTTGTGTGCCCAATGTCGAAGGGATTCGAGAGTTGATCTTAGCAGAGGCCCACAGTTCACGGTATTCTATTCACCCAGGCGCCGCGAAGATGTACCAGGACTTACGGCAGCACTATTGGTGGCGCAGAATGAAGAAAGATATCGTTGCGTATGTCGCTCGGTGTCTAAATTGTCAGCAGGTGAAATATGAGCACCAGAGACCTGGTGGTGTATTCCAGGAGGATTGAAATTCCCGAGTGAAAATGGGAGCGGATCACTATAGACTTCATTACTGGACTTCCTTTGACTCGGAGGAAATTTGATGCTATTTGGGTCATTGTTGATAGGCTGACCAAATCAGCACACTTTATTCCAGTATCCGTCTCCTACTCGTCGGAGAGGTTAGCGGAGGTTTACATTAGGGAGATTGTTCGTCTCCATGGGGTGCCAGTATCTATTATCTCTGATCGGGGAACGCAGTTTACCTCGCGGTTCTGGAGAGCGGTCCAGCAGGAGTTAGGCACCCAGGTTCAGTTGAGTACAGCATTTCATCCTCAGACGGATGGCCAGTCAGAGAGGACTATTCAGATTCTTGAGGACATGCTTCGAGCCTGTGTTATTGATTTCGGAGGCTCGTGGGACCAGTTTCTGCCATTAGCAGAGTTCGCCTACAATAACAGTTACCAATCTAGCATCCGGATGGCCCCGTATGAGGCGTTGTATGGTAGGCGATATCGATCACCAGTTGGATGGTTTGAACCGGGAGAGGCTTGGTTGTTGGGTACAGACTTAGTTCAGGAGGCCTTAGATAAGGTCAAGACTATTCAGGAGAGATTGCGTTCAGCTCAGTCTAGGCAAAAGACTTATGCGGATCGTAAGGTTCGAGATGTAGATTTCATGGTTGGTGAACGAGTATTGCTCCAAGTGTCGCCTATGAAGGGCGTGATGAGGTTCGGGAAGAAGGGCAAGCTCAGCCCTAGGTATATTGGTCCATTTGAGATTCTAGACAGAGTGGGAGGGGTGGCTTACAGATTAGCTTTGCCGCCTAGCTTATCGGCCGTGCATCCAGTTTTTCACGTATCTATGCTTCGGAGATACCACGGCGATCCCACACATGTGTTAGACTTCAGTACTGTCCAATTGGACAATGATCTATCCTACGAGGAGGAGCCGGTAGCTATTCTAGACCGGCAGGTTCGACAGTTGAGGTCGAAGAGTTATCCTTCTGTGCGTGTTCAGTGGAGAGGTCAGCCTCCCGAGGCATCGACCTGGGAGTCCGAGTCTGATATGCGGAGCCGTTACCCACACTTGTTTCCTGACTCGGTACTTCTTTCTTTTGTCCGTTCGAGGACGAACGGTTGTTTTAGAGGTGGAGATTGTGACGACCCAAAGGGTCATCACTTATTTTAATTAATCATTTCGAGCTTCCGAGGCCTTGAAAACCTCATTCTATGTTGCCTCGATTTACGTGCATGATCCGAGCATGTAGCCGGAAAGATTTTGTGATAGAAAATATGAATTCTATGAGAAATTTGGATAAAAATGATATTAATATTGATATGGTTGACTTCGGTCAACATTTTTGGTAAACGAATCCGGACCCGAGATTGGATGGTCCCGAGAGGTCCGTAGGAAAATATGGGACTTGGACATGTGTCCGGAGTCGAATTCGAGGCCTAGAGCCCAAGTTATGAATTTTTATGTGAAATTGTTTTTGATGCAATTATTGAAGGAAATAAATTAATTGACCTTGGTATCGGGCTCGTATTTTGGTTCCGACGCCCGGTACAAGTCTTAAATATTATATATGTGATTTCTGTAAAGTTTGGTGACATTTGGATGTCGTTTGAGACGTTTTGGACCTTGAGTTCCAAGTTATGAAGTTTTGAGAATCAAAAGTATAAAAATCATGAGTTTGAGGCTCGATTTGATTAAAACGAAGTGATATTGGCGATATGATTGCACGAACAAGTTCATAATGTATTTTTGAGGTTATGTGCATATTTGGTTTGGAGCCCCGAGGGCTCGGGTGAACTTTGGATAGGCCACGAGATCAATTTTTCATGTTAGAAGTTGCTGTCTGCAACTGGTCTGCAGAGTTCGCAAATGCGAACAATAGTTCGCAAATGCGAACTCCCCACTATTCTGCGGAGTTCGCAAATGCGAACAATAGTTCGCAAATGCGAACTCCCCCTATTGTGCCTGTGTTCGCAAATGCGAACAATAGTTCGCAAATGCGAACTTCCCCCCTATTGTGTCTGTGTTCGCAAATGCGAACAATAGTTCGCAAATGCGAACTTGACCCTTCTGTGCCTGTGTTCGCAAATGCGAGCTATGGTTCGCAAATGCGAACTGGCCACTATTCCGCCCGGGTTCGCAAATGCGAACAATAGTTCGCAAATGCGAACCTCCCCATATTTAGCCTGTGTTCGCAATTGCGAACAATAGTTCGCAAATGCGAACTTCCCAAATTTGCCTTGGCTTCGCAAATGCGAAGAAAAGTTCGCAAATGCGAACTTCCCACCCTTAGCTTATTTTTCAAACTCCAGAAATTGGTCGGGGTTCGCAATTGCGAACCCATGTTCGCAAATGCGAACACGGAGACCTGAAAAACACGAATTTCAGTTATTTCTTCACATTTTACAAAACCAAATCACCCATTTGCGATTCTTCAAGGATTTCTTCTTCATCAAAACGATTGTAAGTCACTTTTTACTTAATTCTTTCAATTCCTAACATCATTAAACATGTTTTTCATTAGAAATCAAATGTTTTCATGGTAAAATTCTTGTTTTTGTTAGAAAATAGGGTTTTTCATAAATTGGGAATTGGACCTCGAATTGAGGTCCGATTTTGAAACAAATTATATACATGAACTCGTGGGGGATGGGTAACCGGATTTTGGTCCTAACCCCGAATTCCGACCATGTGGGCCCGGGGTTGAAATTCACTATTCCGGGCAGAATGTTGTAAAAGTTGTATTTGGTATTAAGAATTAGTTTGTGGAGTAGAATTGATGATATTAAATCAATTGTGTATAGATACGATTGGATTGGAGCCAAATTGAAAGAAAAGACATTTCCACGGATTGGATTGTTCATAAGCATTCGAGGTAAGTGTTTGTTCTATCCTAGCTTGAGGGAATAGGGTTATGTGTTATGTGTTATGTGATCGAGTGCGGTGTATGGGTTGTGGTGACGAGCATCCATACACTGGCGTCTAGTATGACCGTGAGTCGTTGGAAAATAATTATATATATATATTACAGATGAATTGTTATTGTTCTCCCTTGTTGGGACTTGTTGCGAAGATTATTATTGATTGCCCTTGATGGGACGGATTATGAATTACTGTTTCTTTCTTTACCCTTAACCGTGATTGTTATTTGGGTGAGGAAGAGTGATAATGCACGAAGGGTGATGCCGTGCCATATTTTATTTATTTATGCACGAAGGATCATGCAGTGCCCTGTTTATTTATTATGCACGAAGGATCATGCCGTGCCCTCGTTATTGAACCATGTACGAAGGATCATGCCGTACTATGGATGTGAGGATGAGAGTAAAAGCACGAAGGGTGATGCCGTGTACTTTATTTGTTTATTTGGTGAGGATGAGAGTAAAAGCACGAAGGGTGATGCCGTGCAATTGTTTGCTATTTCTTGAATTGATATTACTTGTGTTTACATTACACTTTGTTTTTCCCTGTGAAATTATTAACTGTGGTTAATTGTTGAATTCTTTAAGATATTCCTTATTGTGTTAATACTTGATTATTTCTTGTTATATTGTGGTACACATATGTATATTGAATTGTACAGGTTTATATGGGTGTCTGGTCCTAGGCTTGTCACTACTTCGCCGGGATAGGCCAGGCGCTTACCAGCACATGGGGTCGGTTGTGCTGATGCTACACTTCTGTGCGTTTTTGCACAGGTCCAGGTTACGATCAAGAGCAGCAGCAGCAGTAAATAGATTGCGTGGGAGTTGATCACATTTGAGACCGAGGTAGCTTGCAGACGTCCGCAGGCCCGGCGTCTCTTTCTTTATTTATGTTAATAGCTGTAGTCTCATTGTTCCGAGACAAACAGAATTATGTTATATTTCCTTCGGACTTTTATGTGTAGTATTCCATAGTAGTTTGTGAGTTGGTGACTCCAAGTTCTTGGGTAGAGGATTTCAGTATGATTTTCACCTTGTGATTTGTTATTTCTATTTCGATAAAGTATTCCGCATTTATTTAATTAAAATTGTGTTAAAAACAGGATAGTATGAATACAGTGGCTTGCCTAGCTACCACGAGTAGGCGCCATCACGATCCCGATGTTGGGGGAAAATCCGGGTCGTGACACTTCGTAAGAGGGCGTCGGTTCAAATCACACTTCTGACATCTAACTCATGTTTTTGATTTTTCTTTATTATGTAACCAATATGTGATTTTTACTTTATACATGAAATTTGTCTTGCTTTTCATTTTAGGTTGCCGAATTTTTCCTTATGATTTTAGTTGGTGAATTATTTTCGATATCGGTTTTATTGTTATTAATTAATCTTTTTCATGCATGTCTTATGCCGCACCCCATTTTCTCGTAAAAACGTGTTTTGGCATGTGACAATTTTTTTAAATAAGCATTAAAAGAGAAAAGTCTGTCATCTAACGATTTTAAGATGCGTTAGGGTAAATAACTACGGCTTAACTAGTTTGCGTCCTCAAAGACGAGTGAGGGTTCAAATTACCTTGAAGAAAAGGAGTTTGACACTTTTCGAGCTCCACAAATGTGGTTCTCGGCTGAATTTTAAACCAGGTAGGATTATTGGGTTAAACTAGGTTGTAGGTTGCCAAGTTGTGAATTAATCCTAAACGGTCAAGTACATACATCAATTAATTAAAACTAGTCATGAAAAAATGCAATAATAGTAAATAAATAAAATAAAAAATAAAGCTACTTGACATGCTCGAGCAGTTACTCGTGAAGGCAAAGCCGAAGTATATTGCAGCCAATAATGTAAGTGATTATAAAATCACATCGAGTAATGTCAGATTAGATCCTAAGTTGGTTCAAAGTTATTTGATTTTTGCAATTTTCTATTTTTATTCATGATGTCAACAATACACAAGTATTGCGATAATTATCATACTAAAACCAATGAACCACAATAAGTAGGGCAAAGGGCTAAGATACACCTCAATCTTTGAGTAAAGCAAACATCATTATATATTTCATTACAAAAGTATGACAAACGCAATTTTTCTAATAACAGAACTCCTAAAAACATAAGGTTCGATAAAGTGAGACTAATCCAAAACAGGGTTCTAAACCAGTGGCTATTAAATTGTCCGGGAAACAGTGATTAATCCTTACAAAAAAGAAAATAAATAGATGAGCCTGCTTGCTGCTAATGGTCAATATGAAATTCTCTGAAAATGCTAAGTTTTGATATTAAAATGAATAAATTTAACTTTGGTAAACTTTTTTGGGTAAATGGGTCCGGACCCGTGATTGACGGTCCTGGAAGGTCCGTAGAAAAATATGTGACTCGGGCGTATGCCCGGAATCAAATTCCGTGGTCCCGAGCTCGAGAAATAAATTTTTAAAAGAAATTATTTTTCTGAAACTATTAAGGAAATTAAAATGAAAATTTTACTAGAACGTGTTGATATCAGATCAGTATTTTAGTTCTGGCACCCGGTATAGGACTTATATATGATTTAAGATGTTTCTGTAAAATTTTGGTTGAAATCGGACGTCGTTTGCCGTGTTTCGGGCTTAAAGTTCTAAATTTGAAACTTAATAAAGTTTGACGAAAAACTCTTGATTTTGACATTTGATGCATTATTTTTAATTTTAATTCGGCGATTTGATTGTATGGTTAAGTTCTTAGGATGTCATTGAGTTAGTGCATGTGTTTGGTTAGGAGCCCCGAGGGCTTGGGAGTGTTTCGGAGGTGTCTCGGAGTGATTTTGGACTTATGGAAATAGCAGATTTTGTTTCAGCTGTTGTAGGTCCAATTTCTTCTTCGCGTTCACGACGCATCCTCAGCGTTCACGAAGCCTTGATTTTCCTTTCATTGCATTCGCATAGGGTTATTTGACCTTGAGGGCTTAGCTTTCTTTTCCTCTTCGCGTTCGCATGCATATGCTCGCGATCGCATAGCTTTGCAGAAGTCCACCGCGTTCGTGTGATGACCCATGCGTTCGCGTAGGTCAATTTATGGGTCACAACCTTTTTATTCTCCGGGTTTGCATTCCCCTTCCCGCGATCGCGATGGTCTACCCAGTGTTACTCATCGCGAACGCGATGAGTAATTTCGCCCAGTTATTTTAATTCTTTAAAATAGAACTGACGGGATTTTTATAACACTTGTCAAACTCTTTCTTCTCCAAAATCTAGGGCGAGCATTGAAGCATCCTTCCACCATTAACTCTCGGGTTAGTAAATTTTAACTCGTTATCTTCATTTTCTACCAGCATTTATTGAATTTCTAGGCCTAAAATATATAATTAAAGGTAGAAACTGGGATTTGGGTAGAGTTAGAGCTTTTTAATTTTCTTCATTTAAACATTATTTTGGGGTCGAATTTGAAAACAAATTATATAATCGGGCTCGTGGGTGAATGGGTGATATGATTTTGACCCAAACCTCGTGTTTTGACCTAGCGGGCCCATGGTCGATTTTTGAGTTTTTGGAAAAAATAATGGAAAAGCTATAATTAGGCATCGAGTTCGATTTGTTTAGCATTTTTGATGTGATGAAATCGTTTACGTATATATTTGATTGATTTGGAGCTGAATTCGAAAGGAATGACAGTTATTGAGGATTGAATAAGTTTGAGGTAAGTGTTTGGTCTAACCTTAGCTTGAGGGACTATGAGTTGAGTCTTATTTGCTAATTGCTACTTGTTGAGTACGACGTATAGGCATGGTGACGCGTATCTATACATTGGTGTCTAGTATGACCGTGAGTCTTAAAATTATGAATATCTTGATTTCATTGTATTTCACTTTTCTTGGTGATGATTCCCGTTAGTTGTGAAAGCTTGCGAAAGGAAAGTGTGGTCTATGAATAACATTCATAAGGAGCATTGGCTCAAGTTATGTTACAATTGCTAACGTATATGAAATGGTTGAACCCTTTGGAGTATTGGCTCAAGTGGTAAAATGTGATATGAAATAAATTGAAGGGAAAAGAAAGAGTATTTAAATTGCTCCCTTACCGAAATATTGTTGCTTATTGATTAATTCTCTGTCCAGGACGTTGAGATTATTGATGTTGTACCCTTATCGGGATATAATTGTTTGATTGTGTTCCCTTGCCAGGATTTTTATTATTATTTTATTTATTCCCTTGCCCTTGCTTGTGATTGTTGTTTCGATGAGGAAGAGTGTTAAAGCATGAAGGGTGACGTCGTGCATTGTTTGTTTATTATAAGGAAAGAGTGTAAAATACGAAGAGCGATGTAGTGCATTGTTTGCTTATTGTGAGGAAAGAGAGTAAAGTACGAAGGGTGATGCCATATTACACGATGTACCATTTCGTGTTGTTTCTATTAATTATATGTGAGGAACGAGGCCGTGCACATTTTATTATATCATTGCTTGGTGAGGATGAGAGTAAAAGCACGAAGGGTGATGTCATTCACTTGTTGATCTCTGTCTCCTTATTAATGTCTGAGTTATGTTATTTTCTTCATTACTGGACGCCTTTTACTTGAAATTGTTATTTCCCCATAGCAAGCTCCCCATCCCATATTGTTTATTTGTCTTTGTATTTTGATTCCGCTGTATATGTATATATAACAACACAGGTTTATGTGGTAGTCCGGTCTAGCCTCATCACTACTTTGCCGGGGTTAGGCTAGGCACTTACCAGCATATGGGGTCGATTGTGTTGATGCTACATCATGTTCTCTTTTGCACAGATCCAGGTGTCGTAGTAGCTTACAGTGCACATTAGTAGTCAGAGAGTCGACCTTTAGTCCACGAGACTCCGAGGTAGCCTTGCTGGCATCCGCAGGCCCGACGTCTCTTCTACTAATTTCCATGTCTTGTTGACATTGTATTCGAAACAGACTATGTCCTTTATTTCAAACTCTTATTTGTAGTAATCCCAGACAGTCCGTGTATTGTTATGACACCAGGTGATGGGTAGAGACTTGTGTTGGTTTTCTAGATGTTGTTTCTATATTTAGTTCAGACTTCCGCTACATTTTACTTTTTGGACTTTTAACTGCTTATTGGTTGATAATTTTATTGTTTAATCATGTATAAAAATGGGATAGGTTATGTTTGTAAAGGTTTTTTTGGCTTGACTAGCTACCACGAGTAGGAGCCATAACGACTCCTAAGAGTGAGAAATTCGGGTCGTGTCAAGTTGGTATGAGAGCTTTAGGTTACATAGGTCTCACAACTCACGGACAAGCTTAGTAGAATCTGAGGGATCGGTATGAAGACATCTGTATTTATCCCCTAGAGGCTACCGAGTTAGGAAAAATTTCACATTTGTTCTTTCTTGTCGTGCGGTTTGGTTTCTCAATACTAATTGAATTTCGACTCTGTTCTTTTACAGATGGCGAGAACACGCACTTCCTCATCTTCCGATAAGAAGTCCGAGCCCCAAGAAGCTCCCGCTATGGGCATAGGTAGAGGCTGTGCTAGAGGCCGAGGTAGAGGCAAAGCTTAGCCCCGAGTAGCAACACCAGTGGTGGAGCCTCAGTTTGACTTTGATGAGGAGGTTCCGGCCCCAGCCCCAGCGGTTTTGGTGGGTCCAGCTCATGTCCCAGAGGGGTTTAATGCTACCCCAGTTCGTTAGGACGCTTTGGTCCGATTTGTGGGTCGCATGGAAAGTGTTACCCGAGAAGATTTGCTTCTTGTATCACCAACCGTCTCTTAGGCTGAAGGAGGGGCCCAAACTCCTGCTACTTGTACTCTGGAGTAGGTAGCTCCCCAGATTCAGACTCCAGCAGTTTATCCAGTTGGAGCAGCTCAGCCGGGTGTGGTAGCCCAGGCCGGTGATGGGACAGCTATGTCTGCCGATGCTTTATGGAGGTTAGATAGGTTTACCAAGCTCTTCACTACTACCTTCAGCGGTGCAACTACCGGGGATCCTCAGGATTATTTGGATAGCTGCCACGAGGTTCTTCGTAACATGGCTATTGTTGAGACCAATGGGGTTGATTTTGCTACATTGTGGTCGTCTGGACCCGCCAAGAATTGGTGGATGGATTATTGTTTAGCTAGACTAGCAGGATCTCCAACTTTGACCTGGGAGCTGTTCACACATCTATCTCTGGAGGAGTTTCTCCCTATTACATAGCTATAGGCCTATCAAAGTCAGTACGAGTGCCTACATTAAGGATCCGTGACAGTCACCCAGTATGAGACCCGATTTATTGAGTTGGCTCGTCATGCTCTTGTTATACTTCCTACTAAGAGGGAGAGAGTGAGACAGTTTATTGATGGACTCATTCATCTTATTCGTCTCCAGATGGCTAGAGAGGCTAGGAGCAAGATATCCTTCCAGGAGGTGGCCAATGTGGCCCGGAGAATTGAGATGGTATTCTCAGAAAGGGGTAGTCATAGAGCAAACAAGAGACCAGTCAGTCAGGCCGATTCAGTAGTGACTCGTCTGGAAGCAGAGATTTGTATGATAGGGGTCAGCCTTCTAGTCCTTTCCAGTCAACCATCCTGGTTTCTTTGGGTGCCTAGGTGGTCGTGGTTCTCACGTGCACTATTTTAATCAGCAGTCATTTAGTGCACCGCCAGCTCCTATCAGTGCACTACCACTTTAGAGTTTCCGTGGTGGTCATTCAGGTCAATAGGGTCAGCTGATTCAGCAGTCGAGGACTTATTACACTTGTGGTGACATGGGTCATATTTCCAGATTTTACCCTCGAGCACCAAGTAGTTCTCAACACTAGGGTTCTCGTGCCATAGTTCAGGCACCAAGTATTCCACAGTCCCCCCAACCAGCTAGAGGTGCTGGAGATGGAGGTAGAGGTCATAGAGGTGGAGCTCAGACCGCTATAGGTGGAGGCCAGCCAACAGTAGGTCATCCCAGAGAGGTAGATCAGAGTGGTGGGGCCCAACCCCAATGTTATGCTCTTTAGGCCAAGCCCGAGGCAGAGGCTTCAGATGCGGTTATTATAGGTATGGTTCTGGTTTGTGATAGAGATGCTTCAATGTTATTTGATCTGGGTCTACATATTCGTATGTGTCATCCTATTTTTCCCTGTATTTGGTCATGCCTAGTGATGCATTTGGTATTCCTATTTATGTGTCTACGTCGGTGGGTGATTCTATCCTGGTCGATCAAGTCCATCATTCATGTGTTATGGTGATTGGGGATATATAGACTCGTGTAGATTTGTTCCTTTTAGATATGGTCGACCTTGATATTATATTGGGGATGGACTGGTTATCACCCTATCACGCTATCCTTGACTGCTATGCCAATACTGTGACCTTAACTTTACTGGGTATGCCGCATTTAGAGTGGAGAGAGACTCCTGGTCATTCTACCCGCATTGTTATATCGTATGTGAAGGCTAGGCGTATGGTCGAGAAGGGGTGTTTGGATTATTTAGCCTATATTTGGGATTCCAGTGCTGAGGTTCCCTCTATCGATTCTGTGCCCATTGTTTGTGAGTTCCCTGATGTTTTTCCTTCGTATGCCACCCAACAGGGATATTGATTTCTGCAATGATCTAGTTCCGAGAACTTAGCCAATTTCTATCTCGCCATATCGTATGACGCCGGAGGAGTTGAAGGAGCTAAAGGAACAATTGCGGGATTTGCTTGAGAAGGTTTAATTAGACCCAGTATCTCATCTTAGGGTATGCCAATGTTATTTGTCAGAATAAGGATGGGTCAATGAGAATGTGTATTGATTACCCGCAATTGGACAAGGTAACGATCAAGAATAACTATCCACTGTCGAGGATTGATGATTTGTTCGACCATTTTCAGGGTGCCAGGGTATTCTCTAAGATTGAGTTGTTATCTGGCTACCATCAGTTGAGGATTAGGGCATCTGATGTCCTTAAGACAGGTTTCCACACTCGATACGAGTATTATAAGTTCTTGGTTATGTCATTCGGGTTGATGAATGCCCTAGCAGCTTTCATGGACTTGATGAACTGAGTGTTCAGGCCTTACTTAGATTCATTCGTTATAGTGTTCATTGATGATATACTGATATATTCCCGCAGCTAGGAGGAGTATGAACAACACCTTAGAGTGGTTCTTCAGACTATGAGGGATAGTCAGCTATATGCTATGTTCTCGAAGTGTGAATTCTGATTGGGTTAGTTGCATTTCTAGTCATGTTATATCAGCAGAGGGTATCCTGGTGGACCCAAAGAAGATTGAGGCAGTCAAGAATTGGCCTAGACTAACATCAACTATAGGGATTCGGAATTTCCTGGCGTTGGTAGGTTACTATCAACGGTTCGTGCAGGGGTTTTCATCTATTACAACCTTGATGACCAGATTGACCCAGAAGGGTGCCCAGTTAAGATGGTCGAAGGAGTGTAAGGCGAGCTTTAGACGCTCTATACAGCTCTGACTACGGCACTAGTGTGGGTTTTGCCTATAGGTTCAGGGCCCTATACAGTCTATTATGATGCTTCCCGTATTGGGCTTGGAGCAGTGTTGATGTAGGATGGAAAGGTCATTACTTATGCCACGAGGAAGTTGAAGATTCATGAGAAGAACTATCTTGTTCATGATTTGGAGTTGGCAGCCATAGTTCACATATTGAAGATTTGGAGGAATTATCTGTATGGCATGGCATGTGAGGTGTTCACGAATCATGAGTCTTCAGTACTTATTCAAGAAAAGGTGTTGAATTTGAAGCAAAGGAAGTGGTTGGAGTTGTTGAAGGATTATGGCATCACCATTCTATATCATCCAGGAAAGGCCAATGTGGTGGCCAATGCGTTGAGTAGGAAGTCAGCTAGCATGGGCAGTATTGCTTATATTCTGATCGGTTAGAGGCTACTTGCTTTGGATGTTCAGGCGTTAGCCTATCAGTTCGTGAGACTGGATGTTTATGAGCCCAGTCATGTGTTAGCTTGCGCAATCGCTCGTTCTTCATTGTTGGAGCATATCTGTGATCGGCAGTATGATGATCCCCATTTGTATGTCCTTAGAGACACGGTGCAGCGCGGAGGTGCCAGGCATGTTACCTTAGATGATGATGGAGTTTTGAGATTGTAGGGTCGAGTATGTGTGCCTAATATGGATGGACTCTGAGAGTTGATTTTGGAGGAGGCTTGTAGCTCCCGGTACTCTATTAATCCAGGCACCGCGAGGATGTATCAAGATTTGTGGCAGCATTATTGGTGGCGTAGACTGAAGAAGGATATCGTAGCATATGTAGCTCGTTGTTTGAATTGTTAGTAGGTTAAGTACGAGTATTAGAGGCCTGATGGTGTATTTTATAGGAATGATCTCCCCGAGTGGAAGTGGGAGCGGATTACCGTGGACTTTGTTACTGGACTTCCTCTGACTCGGAAGATGTTCGATACAGTTTGGATTATTGTTGATAGGCTGACTAAGTCAGCACATTTCATTCTTGTGTAGTTCCTATTCTTCTGAGAGGTTTGCTGAGATCTATATTTGGGAGATTGTTTGCCTTCATGGTGTGCACGTATCTATAATTTTGGATCCGGGTATGTAGTTTATCTCGCGCTTCTGGAGAGCAATTCAGCAAAAGTTGGGCACACGAGTTGAGTTCAACATATCATTTCATCCCCAAATGGATGGTCAGTCCTAGCGGACTATTCAGATCTTAGAGGATATGCTCCGGGCTTGTGTTATTGACTTTGGATGTTCATGGGATCAGTTCTTGCCTTTAGCGGAGTTTGCCTACAACAACATCTACTAGTCGAGCATCTAGATGGATCCTTGTGAGGCTTTATATGGTAGGCGGTGTCAGTCTCCAGTTTGATAGTTTGAGTTTGGGGTGGCTCGGTTATTGGGTACGAATCTGGTATAGGAGGCCTTGGACAAGGTCAGGATCATTCAGGATAGGCGTCATTCAGCTCAGTCCAGGAAAAAGATCTATGCAGACCGCAAGGTTCGAGATGTAACTTTTATGGTTGGTGAGCAGGTATTGCTCCGAGTGTTACCTATGAAGGGCGTGATCAGATTTTGGAAGAAGGGCAAGCTTAGCCCCAGGTTCATTGGTCTGTTTGAGATTCTTGATTGAGTGGGAGAGGTGGCTTATAGACTTGATTTACCGCCGAGCTTATCAGCCGTACATCCGCTGTTTCATGTGACCATGCTTTGGAGGTATCACGATGATCCTGCCCACGTGTTAGATTTCAGTAGTGTCCAGTTGGACAAGGACTTGTCTTATGAGGAGGAGCCGGTGGCTATTCTAGACCGACAGGTTCGTCAGTTGAGATCCAAGAGTTTCCCTTCATTTCCTATTCAGTGGAGAGGTCAGCCTCCTGAGACATCGACTTGGAAGTCCGATTTCGATATACAGAGCTTGTTATCCTCATCTTTTCCATAACTCAGGTATCGATGACAAATAATTGTTTTAGAGGTGGAGAATATGATGACCCTTTTTGGTTTTAAATAATTTTGTGCTTATAAGCCATCGAAAACCTCATTTAGAGTTGTCTCGATTTGCATGCATAGTCCGGGCGCATAGTCGGAAAGTTTAAATATCAAATTATGTGAAAAATGCTATGTTTTGATATTAAAATGAATAAATTTGACTTTGGTCAAATTTTTGGGTAAATGGATCCGTACTCGTGATTTGACGGTCCCGAAAAGTCCATAGAAAAATATAGGACTCGAACGTATGCCCGTAATCGAATTCCAAGGTCCCAAGCTTGAGAAATAAATTTTTTTTAAAAATTATTTTTCTAAAATTGTTAAAGGAAAATTGAAATGAAAATTTATTACAACGTGTTGGTATCTGGCCCGTATATTGGCTCTGGCGTCTGGTACAGGTCTTGTATGTGATATAAGATGTTTCTGTAAAGTTTGGTTGAAATCGCACGTCGTTTGACATGTTTCAGGTTAAAATTGTAAATTTGAAACTTAATGATGTTTGAAGAAAAACTCTTGATTTTGAGGTTTGATTCATTGTTTTTTATGTTAATTTGGCGATTTGATCGCATAGTTAAGTTCATAGGATGCCGTTGAGTTAGTGCATGTAATTGGTTAGGAGCCCCGAGGCTTGAGTTTTTGGAAAAAATACTTAACTATTTAATGATGGAAGAGCTATAATTAGGCATAGTTAATTCAAGGACTCAGGTTTTGAGTTTTTGGAAGAAATGATGGAAGAGCTATAATTAGGCATTGGGTGCGATTTGTTTAGCATGTATTGATGTTATGAAGTCGTTTATGTATAGATTTGATTGATTTTGAGCCGGATTCGAAAGGAAATGCGGTTATTGAGGATTGAATTGGCCATGGAAGTTTGAGGTAAGTATTTGGTCTAATCTTAGCTTGAGGGACTAGGAGTTGAGTCTTATTTGCTAGTTGCTACTTGTTGAGTACGATCTATATGCATGGTGATGAGTATCTATACGTTGATGTATAACATGACCGTGAGTTTTAAAATTATGAATATCTTGATTTCATTGTATTTCTCTTGCCTTGGTATCGATTCCCATTAGTTGTGAAAAGCTTGCAAAAGGAAAGTGTGATATATGAACAACGAGGAGCATTGGCTCAAGTTATGTTATAATTGCAAACGTATATGAAATGGTTTAACCCTTTGGAGCATTGGCTCAAGTGTAAAATGAAATATGAAATAAATTGAAAGGAAGAGAAAGAGTATTTAAATATCTTTTTTGCCGGGATATTGTTGCTTATTGATCCTTTACCGGAATGTTGAGATTATTGATGTTGTACCCTTGCCGAGATTTAATTATTTTATTGCGTTCCCTTGCTGGGATTTCTATTGTTATTTTGTTTATTACCTTGCTCTTGTTTGTGATTGTTTTTTGGTTGAGGAAGAGTGTTAAAACACGAAAATGGATGTCGTGCATTGTTTGTTTATTATGAGGGAAAAGTGTAAAGCACAAAGAGTGATGTCGTGCATTGTTCGCTTATTGTGAGAAAGAGAGTAAATCACGAAGGGCGATACCGTGCCGCACGATGTACCATGCTTCCAATTCTATTGATTATATGTGAGGAACGAGAGTAAAAGCACGAAGGGTGATGCCGTGCACATTTTATTATATCATTGCTCGGTGAGGATGAGAGTAAAAACACGAAGGGTGATGCTGTGCACTTGTTGATCTCTATCTCTTTATTAATGTCTGAGTTGTGTAATTTCTTTAGGAAATGGATGACTGTTACTTTGAAATTGTTTTTTTCCCACAGCATGCTCCCCTCCCATATTGTTTACTTGTCTTTGTATTTCAATTTTGCTGTATATGTATATATAACTACATAGGTTTATGTGGTAGTCCGATCTAGCCTTCTCACTACTTCGCCGGGGTTAGGCTAGACACTTACCTGCACATGGGGTTTGTTGTGCTAATGCTACACTATATGCTCTTTTGCACAGATCCAGGTGTTGGAGCAACTTACAGTGTGCAGCAGTAGTTAGGGAGCGGACCTTCCATCCACGCGACTCCGAGGTAGCCTTGTTGGCATCCGCAGGTCCAACGTCTCTTCTATTAGTTTCTATGTTCTGTTGACATTATATTCGAAACAAACTATGTCCTTTATTTCAAACTCTTATTTGTAGTGATCCTAGACAGTCCATGTATTGTTGTGACACCAGGTGCTAGGTGAAGGCTTGTGTTGGCTTTCTAGATGTTGTTTCTATATTTAGTTCAGACTTCCGCTAAATTTTACTTTTTGTTGTCTTTTAACTGCTTATTTATTGATAATTTAATTGTTTAATCATGTATAAAAACAGGATAGGTTATATTTGCAAAGGTTTTTTTTTTTTTGGATTGACTAGCTACCACGAGTAAGCGCCATTACGACTCCCGATGGTGAGAAATTTGGATCGCGACAAGATGGCTGCTGTGCAAAGCATAATTTTAATACCTACAAGCAAGCAACTCACTCAATACAATGTCTAATTTCGTTCAACATACCAAAGCACAATTAGGTATTCGAAATCCTTTTACCCACACACTTATACTCCCAAAAATGATTATTAGCCTATTCACCCACTTAGATGAGATAAGATTGAACAAATTAGAAGAAACCCCCCAAAATTGCATTGCAGTAATATGAAAAAAATAGTAACCTGAAAGTAACTAATAGAGAATGGGTTAAGTACTCTTGGGACCAATAATGGTCAGATCTGGCTTTTATCGTGGAGACCAAGCAGGAGAAGGAAACGATAGACCTAGATCAGCGAGCTCCATAGGTCACTTGAAAACGAGATCTACCTTTGTTAATCTTCGATGATGGACTTTGGAGGCTATTGTTTTTATATGCCTTATTTTGTGTGGGTTTAAATGTCTTAAAAAGTTAAGCTAAAAGAAAAAAGAAACCTTGTAGGTTCTGCAGCTCTGAGTTCAGGAAAGAACCCGTTGCAGCAAACAATTTGTTCCAAGAACCGTCGCCACAGTTACTCTTCTTAGAACGACTTCAGAAACCGTTAGCATAGGTAAGGCTATTGCAACGGTGAGGAGCTTAAGTGTCCCAATAGGAACCTTACCCTTATGTAACGGGAACAACTGTTACCTTAGATTTGCTATAGCAACAGCTATACAACCGTTCCATAGGCCTAATTTATGGTAGTGAAAGGGGAACCTAAATTTTAAGCTTGATGGATCAACTCCCGTGCAAATGGCTATTCAGGCAATTTGTGTATCATGTCTGCTACACTCATTACTATTTTTAAGTTGTTAACCTAAGAGCGCACTAATTAATTCTAAATTGCATCTTAGTTCAAAACGATTCATTCCTTCCTATAGTCCTCAAGGCTTTGGACACTATTCTAAAGGTATGGTTCTAGACTTGAGGAATATCTTAGGTTTCTATTTTATTCTTATTAACGTCACATGAAAGGGAACACATTGGGACTTAAACAAGTAACACATAAGGCAAACATGCACTCATGTTGACCTCCGATTTAATTAAGCAATTAGTTAAGGTAATGAAATAACTAAAGTGGTAATGCCACCCCATTCAATGAGAATGTATAAAAGAAGGTAAGGTTTAGTGGTAGTGGAGGGGTAGGGGTAGGGGCTAGGGGGTGTAGAAAAATAAAATAATAGAAAATTAAAAATACAACAAAAAAATAAATTTTTTAGGGATTTTGCATGGCAGTGGAGGGGTAGGGGTAGGGGCTAGGGGATAGGAGGGAGTATGGTGGGGTGGTAGAAAAATTGAAAAATAAAAAATAGAAATTTAAAAATAAAAATAAAAAGTAAATTTTTTTTAAGGGTTTGGCACCGGGGGTAAGGTGTGTGTCGGGGGTATTGGCAGGGTGGGGTGGGGTGCGGTGGGGCAGCAGAAAAACTGGAAAATAAAAAATAGAAATTTAAAAATAAAAATAAAAACTAAAATTTATTTTAGGGGGTTTGCGCAACTAAATAATTTTTTATATAAGTTAGATTGAGATACTTTGTTTAGGGTGAGTTTCATGGATTGTATTTGGGCTGTTAAATGAGTCAGAATGGGCTATAAAAAATAATGGGTTAACTTGAGCTCAACCCAAATTGACCCATGAGCTAAAATGGTTGTAGCCCAACCCATTAACTTTGGGCTAGTTGGGCGGGTTAGATGGGTTTGGGCTCAAATTGTCACCCCTAGTCACAATGTTAGTCGAAAATATTGTACAATACCAAATGAGTCGAAAATGTTTGCGAAAGCTGATTTCAAATTTTCATTAGCCCTAAAACGTTGTAAAAAAAATTTCAAATTGAAAACTTAGCAAACTGATATTAATTGCTTGCAAGAAAGAAAGAAATTTTGAACCAGCACAACGTTCAAATACTTACAAATATAATGGACTAATTAATACTTGTAAATTCAAGTAGAAATTTTGAAATCTATATCTATATTATTATAAAAATACAAATAATTTATGTTAAATATTATGTGATAAAAATATCTTTAAAATATTAATGCGCTTTTATGCCCCTCAATATCCCATAACAATTAAAATATCATACACATGTTAATGTACTAAGACAGTAAAAGGTATATTTTGTTAATTAGAGTCCAAGTAAAACTAACATATGTTGGTTGTCATATATCACCACAAGAAAAACTGTCTTTAAGGAAGGGAAATCTGGTCCCTAAAAGTAAAAATCTGGTCCTAAAAAGGTTAATTACGAAAGGGAAAGGCTGGTCGTAACCCGTCGTAATAGCCTCCGTCGCTAAATGTCAATAACGACGGGTCATAACACCTGGTCGTTAAATCACTTTAGCGACGGACAAGAAAACTGGTCGTAAAATAATTTTAAAGACAACATTTCTCGTCCCTAATAGGCTATGGAAAAAAAGTTATTCCCGTCGCAAAATTTCCTTAACGACCAACTGTATCTGGTCCTAAATTTCCTTTTA
The DNA here is from genome assembly GCA_032618575.1 of Nicotiana noctiflora. NCBI lineage: Eukaryota > Viridiplantae > Streptophyta > Magnoliopsida > Solanales > Solanaceae > Nicotiana > Nicotiana noctiflora. The sequence goes on along the minus strand of JASVEL010002101.1, from coordinate 158,145 downwards.
GAGACGGACAGAAAACCTGGTCGCGAATAACATTTAGAGACTACATTTCTCGTCCCTAATAGATGATAATATATTTCCGTCGTTAAATCTTTTAGCGACCAACGCCAACTGGTCCTAAATTATCTATTAGAGAACGACAAAACATGTGGTCGTTAAATCATTTTCGCGACCAATATTTAATTGGTCCTAGATTATTTTTAGAGACGACGTCCTTATTTAAAATAATTTGGTAATTTAGCGAAATATTCATGGTCTATTAATAACCATGAGTAGTCCTAAAAGCTCAATGCAACAAAAGTAATTTTTATCAATAAATATCAAATTGGTATTGAAAAATTCAGATATAAAAAGATAATATATCAAGTTCATATCTCATGATGATGTTACTTTCTATGTTTTCTCAACACCTCCACAAAAAAAAACGTAGCTAACATCCTGAGGTAGACTATGATATCAAATTTTGCATAATATTTTTAGCAAAATAATAAAAGCTTGTGCATTTTCTAAACTTGCATCTTAACTTGTAGCTTCAATCTTCAAAACCTGTAAGTACAAAAGTTTTAAAAATAATAAATAACTATTGGTAAAATAACATATATAATTCTATATGAGCAATAATTAAATCACTTACCCCAAAAGCAATCTAAATTCACAAGGTGTTATCCAGCAACATCAACAAGACTACAATAATATTAAAAAAATAAATAATTAGAGAAGCTTTGGGATGAATTTAATTTGTCCATAAGTAATAAAGGAATAGAATGCACAAACATCACACTTGGGCATGGATATTTTCAGAAGTTGCTCGACTTACAATATAGTTCAGTAGAATGGAGCTAAAAAAGGAAGCAAACATGGGTAAAATATGATAATAGGAAGCAACAAAGTAATATGCAGATTAAAAACATTAAGAATCATCAATGTAATTTCACCAGCATTGGAAGCAAAAGTGCATCAGATCTTAAATGGTCCTATCAAGGTGCATATGGTTGGATCAATATTCGGCAGATTACGAGAGATTACACAGGTATACAATACCAAGAAAGTTGGGCAGAAGGAAAATTTCAATTACAAAGAGGTTACATGAGCAAAATCAGGACATTGGCTACAAGACTAAGAGGCTATAGGTGCAATAAGACACAATTATGATGGAAAAGCTGTGTCTGCTAAATTTTATAGTCAATGATCATATTAGTTCATATTGTACTTCCAGTATCATTCTCCTCAGTAAGTCACTTTCTATTGTACTTCATAGCCATTTGAAAACTCAACACTGTTCGAAATACATCTAGAAAACAGTAAACATCCTAAATTTTAATAATATAGAGCATCAAGAAGAAATGAGGCCACATGTGTGTTCTTAAGCGCGCGTCTGCTGTTCTAAAATGCATAATTCTCTTCACTCATATATTCACAGGTGTATTCTTAAGTATTGGAGTACTACTTATACCGTTTAGGAGCTATTTACTATACAAAACATTCAAGAAGAGATGGAACAAACGACAGAGACAAATACTTGATCGTGGAGGACAAGGTACACTATACAAAGGCACTCGAGCTATATGAATCAAAGTGCATAGTTATACTCTTGGATACAATTGTTACCTCAATAGCTGCCCACATGTGATTCAACTTTTCTTCCTTAATATCATTCCACGATGATATGCCCAACAGACACATATTACGGTCACGAACGATTCTTCCCAAGTGCCTCGAAAACAATTTGCTATTTGTTCCAACCGTTCGATTATTGTAAAAAGTTACTTTCAGCTTTTGTCCGACTTCAAGTGATGCGACTTCTTTACACTTGTTCCTTCCTCGAACGTATTTTACCTTTACACGATTAGATGAAGAACCTATGGCTGCATAATTTGGCAAGAACTATAGAAATTAAATTCAGTTCTACAAATTAATAACAACACTCTTCAAAATATCATACCTGCTTCAATTTTTTGGGAGTGTTTCATAACTTCATCACTAGGTGGAGGCACTGAGATCTTGGTTTTCATATGCTCTTTATCAACAACTAAGGATTCTTTGTCTATTATTTGCATTTCTTGATTAGAACACATGGTAAAATTGGATCTTGTGCTTTTAGAAATTCCTGAAGATGAGCACAAAGATCTAGGAGTTTGCTCCCGTCCCTTCCCTATAGAACCTAGACCAAAAAACCATTTTAGTTTGGCATTTAGTTTAAGCAATATATGATATTAAAAATACCTGACATTTGGAAAAACTTACTTGCTTCAACTTTTTGGGTATATTGCTTAACTTGATGAGTAGATGGAGGCAATGGAATATCAATTTACATGTACTCTTTCTCAGGAATGATAGGGTTTTTGTGTATCGTTCCTGTTTCTTGACTAGCAGGTGTGGTAGAACTTTTAAGCCCCTGTCCTTGTCCCTTCCCAATAGCACCTGGCGAAACGAAATCATATTACTAATATTTAAACATTAAAATTTCGTTGTACACATTAAAAATAGTAGATTTGAATTATCTTACTTGTTTCAATTGTTTGGATGTATTTCTTAGTAAGATCACTGGATTGAAGAAATAAATTCTTAATTGGCATATTCTTTTTCTCAGCCAAAGATCTAAGCCCCTGTCCTCGTCCTTGTCCCTTTCTTATAGCACCCGGTGGGACGAACGTATATTTGGTTGTACTCTTCATAGTTGATTCCACCTAATTTTCAGTCTTTGATGGTTTCATATTGAACCTGCAAAGAGACAAAAGTAAAAAATAGTTAGACAACGTGTGACAATATAGAATTGAAAGAAATCATGCCAACAGTATATGTAACAATGAATATACAAATTTATAAATAGATACTTCACCTCATCGGTTCTTTTTCATTTCTTTTGTGAAGGATTTCCTAAGTCTACAATATCATCATCCATTTGTTTTACTATCTCATAGGAATCATGAGGTTGAGTCTTCCTCACTACATGCCAAGAGTTATCAATAGCATAAAACACTTGAGATGCTTGCTCCGCTAAAATAAAAGGCTCATTTGTTTTCAAAAATCTCCCTGGATTAACACTCACGAAGTCATACTCATCTTTTTTAACTCCCTTTATTTTATCATACACATCAAACCAATTTCATCGAAATAAAATCACTCTTCTATCCATGAGAAATTGCAATTCAATCACATCTGTTAAAATTCCATAGTAATCAACGTTCTCACTATCTTTATCATTCCGCCAACTACAACAACACCACAATTTTGAGTCCTTAAATTTTTATCATGGTCTTCTACATGAAATATATATCCATTAACAATGTAACCATTAAAATTTGTCGTATATTGGGTAGGGCCAAGTGAAAGTGAGAGCAGATCCTCCATGATCCGACTATCATCTTCTTTATGCAATTGTGCAACCTATCAATAAGATTAAGTTGAATAATTTAGAATTAGTAATACAATATTAAAATTTCAAATTTGATTTTTTCACCGTAACTTTAAACCATTCAATAAATTGTCGGTTCCATTCTGCATCAGACAAGTGTTGCACAGTATCCACATGTGTTTGTGCAAACTCTCTGCAAATTTGAAGTGAACCATAAATGTCATATTAAAAAGTTACCTTAAAGGAAATAAGAAAAATGAGACGATATGAAAGAATCTCCATACTCTAGAAGTATGACTTCATCATAATTCTTTAGTATGTATATATACGCTTGTTCCAATTCATTTGCTTCAAGATCACATTGTTCTTTAGCTCCCAGAGTACTTCCAGGTTGATAGAACATAGATAAACCTCCATTTGAATTTTTTAAACCCCCGTCATAATTCCGTTCTGGTCGATTGAATTTTGTGTCGATCATATGCAGATACCGTGAACATAAAGTCATACATTCATTTGCAATGTAGCCCTCTGCAATAGAGCCTTCTGGATGTGCCATACTGCGAATCAAAGATTTCAAAAAGTATAATCATCGTTCCACAGGATACATCCACCGATAATGAATAGGTCCAGCAATCTCAGCTTCACTAGCTAAATGAATAGACAAGTGCACCATAACATCAAAAAATGAAGGAGGGAAAACCTTTTCTAACTTGCAAAGCGTTATGGGAATTTGCGCTTCAATTTGTATCAAGTCATCAACCCTTAACTCCTTTGATCCAAGCACATTAAAGAACAAAGATAACTCAATAAGTGGTTCACACACTTCTTTGGACAACATACCACGAAGTGCAAGAGGGAGTATATGTTGTAGAAGAACATGTCAATCATGACTTTTCAACCCAGATATCTTGTGATCTTTCAGGTTCACACATTGAGAAATATTAGATGAAAACCCATCAGGAACCCTCAAAATCTTTAGCAATTGGCATAATTTGTGCTTACTTTCGGGAGGCAATGTGTAGCATGCAGTTGGAACTTCAACTTTCTCCCCTCTTTGGATGGGGTACAATTCCGGCCTAATATTCATGTCTAGCAAGTCTAATCGTGTTTTAATTGTATCCTTGGTATTTCCTTTGACATTCATGATTGTTCCCATAATATTATCACTTATATTTTTTTCAATATGCATAACATCCCAATTATGTCGCAACAAGAGAGACTTCCAATATGGAAGTTCAAAAAAGACACTTTCTTGTTCCAATTATCCTTTCGTTTTTCATGTGATATCTTCTTCTTTTTCTTTGGATCCTTTGTTAACGGTATCCCTTCAAGATCTTGCACTTGATTAAGAATATCAATATCGGAACGCATTTTTGGTGGGAGCCTTTTCTCTTTTGTACCATCAAATAAATCTTTGTCATTCCTCCATTTGTGGCTAAGAGGAAGGTAGCGTCGATGACCCATAAAACATTGCTTCTTACTATTAGCTAATCGAATTGAGGAGGTGTCTTTATTGCAACATGGGCATGCCAGTTTTCCTTTTGTACTCCATCTAGATAAATTTTCATAGGCTGGAAAGTCATTGATGGTCCATAACAAAGAAGCATGCAACTTAAATTTTTTTTTAGATGATGCATCGAAGGTCTCAATGCTAACTTCCCACAACTCCTTCAACTCCTCTATTAATGGTTGAAGATATGTATCAATTGCATCTCCTGGACTATCTGGACCTAGAATAAGCATTGACAAAATAAAATTTTCTTGTTTCATACACAACCAAGGTGGTAAATTATAAGGAATAAGAACCACAGACCAAATACTATATGAGGTTTTTGAATTTCGAAATGGCTAAAATCCATCGCTAGCAAGTCCAAGTCGGACATTACGAGGCTCAGCTAACAAATGAAGGATAAAGTTCATCAAACAACTTCGACGTCATTGAATCAGCTAGGTGCCTCATTATTTCATCATCAACTCTTTTATCCTTATGCCATGTCATTAAAGTAGATGTCTTTGTAGACATAAACAATATCTGAAGCCTAGGCTTTAATGGAAAATAGCGTAAATTCTTTGATGCTATCTTCTTACCTTTTTTATTTTTTGTTTCCCCGTTATGTCTATCTATTTTCCATCTAGACGCACCACAAACTTTGCAAGAGTCAAGTAAACTATCCTCCTTCCAGTATAACATGCAATCATTAGTACACGCATCAATCTTATTGTAGGAAAGGCCAAGGTCTTGAATTATCTTCTTTGCCTCATAATACGATTTGGGAAAATTAGCACCATAAGTTATCAACTCCTCTTTTAACATTTTCAATAACATTGTAAATGACTCATTACTCCGACAAACCATACTTTTGATGTGAAGCAATTTAATCAAAGAGGAAAGCTTTGAAGCTTTCGAATTTTGGTACAGTGGCTGCTCGAAATCCTTCAATAGCCTGTAAAATATTTTTGCTTCAATATTTGGTTCCTCTTCAATTAATTCATCACAATCAGTGTGCAAAGTTCTTCCATCAATATTAGGATACAGATCTCTCAACAATTCTTATACTTCATCTTCACTTTCACATTCTTCTAGTTCATCACCATCTTCATCTTCCGATTTTGACAGTGGTTCACCTAAATTTTCCCCATGATGATACCAAAAAGTATAATTTCAAATTATTAATATTCCATATACTTTAAAATGTGTCTCAATTGTCTTACGAGTTTCTAAAGTTGTATTACAACATTTGACATATGGACATCATATTTCATATTCTTCTCCTATTTTCTGAAAAGCATAATTCAAAAACTTTTGCACTCCAATTAAGTAGGCTTCATTGAGCCGATTATCAATAAGTTGCATCCATTGCTTACTAGGTGCCATAACCTTAAAGAGTAAATAAAAATTACAATAAAAAAATAAGATAAAAGATAAGAATAATACTACGATGCACACAACTTGTTACGATCAGATGAACATAACCGATTCAACTCTAAGGTCTCACTTTCTAGTCGACTCGACTCCTCTGTTTTCAGCTCAAAGAAATTTTTATTTGCTGGATGACACAATAACAGAATAATGAAACTTGGGAAAATTTGAATTGCACAAAAATATTCACAATGTAAGTAGTATAAACTTACATTGTGATAGCAAGAATAATCAGTTTATACATAAAACTAGAGCAGCCCCAAATAACAAACTTGAGCACACTTTCAATTTTTTAATCACCTTATAGAAGAAATCCCAAACAACAAACTTGAGCAAACTTTCTATTTTTTAGTCAGATTATAGAATCCCAAACAACAAACTTGAACAAACTTTCTGTTTTTTAATCAGCTTATAGAAAAAATCTCAAATAACAAACTTGAGCAAACAACCGTAAAAATTATAGGAGCCCTAATATCCTAAAGATTAATTCCTCGCTGAATGCATAAAACTAATCCATTCATGGAATAATTAGCTTTCAAAATGAGACGATTCTCAAAGGAGGCATACCTTGGAAAAATTAGCTTTCAAAACCTAGAATTCAGTTAGAGTATGCTAGATACTAATGGTTTTCTTCCTTTTAGACTAACCAGGCAAATGAACTCTAAGATTATACATGATAAATATCTATGAATCATGCTAATCACTCGACGATGCAATTTAATGCAAGTAGTCAATTCAAAACTCAGCAGATATTGCCAAAAAAAACCAAAAAACACTAAACACGTGCACGTGATTTTGCTCTGACTTCTCTCTACTATTTCTCTCTCTAGGATTTCTTACGTAGAAGGCAGCCATGGCTACTGTAACCTCTCCCTAGCCTTTGGCTATGGGAGAGGCAACACAACACTTCTAACAAACAGTCTAAAACACAAACGCAAAATAGACTTATGCTGAGCAAATTCAAAAATCAAAATCTGCCGCTAAACTGTCTAGTTTGGAGCTATGTCCTGTAACGTATGAACATGGGGAACCAACTGTTCAATTCTCTATTGAAGAAGTGAAAGTGTTCACTGTTTAAGAAGGGCTTCATCAAGCCATATTCCTGAAGTTTTATTATGGCAAGCCAGACATACACGAACTGAAACAGTTAATTCCAAAGCAATTTGATATTAAAGGAAATTGTAACGTGGGATAGTTGGAGTTTAGACATATTTTACTCAGGTTTGATCTGGTTGACGACTTTGTTCAAGCTATATCAAGATCGACAGGCTATATTAAGGAAAATGGTGACGAGTTCTTTTTTAGAACATTCCCATGGACAATTGGTTTTAATCCGCATGAAGAGACGTCAAGGGCAGTCATATGGATTTCTCTACCTGAATTACCTGCAAATTTCTTTGCAAAGAGATCTCTAATGTCCATAGCTTCAGCAGTTGGGATGCCGTTAGCGGTGGACAAAGCAACTCAAGATCGAACGCGACCTAGTACGGCTAGAGTTAAGGTATTGCTTGACTTGTTGGATAAACATCCTAAAAGAGTCAAGATTTAAATCGTCGATGAAAAATCTGGAAGGATGGTAGAACATTATCAATAGATTGTTTATGATAATCTACCAAAATACTGCACCGTTTGTAAACATCAAGGACATGGGGAAAAATCCTGTCAATGGAGGATCGAGGAAAACAGGGCAGAGGCAGATTGAGTGGATATAGTGGAAGGCTTGGGCAGTCTTGAAAAATTAGTAGGGGATGCTGGGGATTATCTGAATGCTAAAAAAGCTAGCCAACAGGAAAATCAAGCACTGTTTGAACAACAGGTTGCACAAATTGCTGGAGGAAAAGAAATTGTTAAAACAAACAATGAAAATATGATGAATCCAATTGCTAGTATTGCATGGAATTTATGGCATCCTTCTCGAGCTGTTCCTGCTATAGTAGAGGCGTATGACAAGTTGACAACTGCAGCGAAAATTATGTCAGCTGGTGCCAGGTCAAAAAGTGATGCTGATTGTTTTGCACTTACTGAGATGATACATAAAGGCCAAGAACATGTAGAGGATGATGGTTTGGAGGCTGCAACTAAAACTGGCCCAGGAGATTCTGTAGTTGGTCATCAGATGTTGCAAGCTCCTGAAGCAGTAAATCCAACAGTGCAATCAGGTGGTAATTTGCAGTCTGCTATTAATTCAACTGGTGCATCTAATGTAGAAGATTTAAATGAGGTTGTTGACCGAGTTGGAAGACAAGTAAAAGGAGCTGTAGATCGAGCTGGTGTTCAGGTTCAGACTGTTCCAAAGGTGTTTGATCTTGATGGTGAGGTTAGTCAAGTCAATATCAAGGCTGGTGCTGATTTGCATATTGGAAAGAATAAACACAATGTAACTGTAGAAGAGGTCCAAGTTTTAGGAGGCAAAATAGCTATGCAAAGTGCAGAAAAAAGGGGCCTGTAATTATGCCGACGTCCAGTTCTTTGGAGGAAACGAGAGAGGAATTAAGGGTGATTTGGCAAATGATAATGATGGGAAACTAAAGGCTGAGGGTAAGAGAAGTGAGAAAAATAAAAAAGGAGATATTTGGAACATGTTAACACTCAAAAAATCTCCCACAAAGAAAACACTGTCACAAAAAAAACAGACTTCAAGTGCTCGATCAAAAGACAATACCATAGTGCCTAATACTAATTCCTTCGAGGTCCTTAAAACTACTGGAGATCCTGAAGGTGTTGCAATAGGTGTACATGACAATGTTATGTACAAACAATTAGTCCCATTATCAAACAATGAACAAGGACGCCAAGGCAGTAGTGAGGAGGGTAAAAACCTGGACAATCAAGCCAATAGTTCAAATGTTTCAACAATTCAGTTTTCAAGCCCTTATGTAGAGCAAATCATTACAGAAGCCCAGAATGCTATGATGGTCAGTAACATAGTAAGTTATCCGTTGGTTACACAAAACACATCTATCTTTAAAGTACCATCAAAATCGTTTCAGTTTTGTGGTGAACATAATGGAAATCAAGGACAGATGGTGGTATCTACAGAAGTCTACAACGAGATTTTTAAAGCAAATGTGAGGGAGATGGCTCTTAATGCTAAGTCATGGGATGATCAACGCGAATATGATGACGAAGATGGATTGGGGGTAGATTTTGTAGATTTTATGGATGACTCCTCCGATAACGAAGAGAGATGCAGTAGGGATGAAGAATTTACTTCAGTAGTATCACCAGCTTCTCCTAAAGATGGTAGTTCTTCAAACCTACATCCAAACAATAGTAAGCATCAATGCAAAATGGGACAGCAACTGATACAACATGTTCATAATCCACTTGCACAAATACAGCATGATCCAAATGATGATACAGTAGGTGATTCACACGTGAAAACAGTCTCCCCTTCTAAGCAGCAGAAGCACGGGGAAAATGACTCACAGGCAATCATGATGGCTGCAAGAACTGGGCAAAACATCCAGCTTTCATACATGCCATCGATTAGTTTGGAGGAAGCAAACATTAGCCAACTTCCTATGAGAGCTGCTAAGCAACGCCACACTGCCTCAACAACATCTTCTAAGTCCTATCGATATAAAAGGCAAGCATGAATTTTGAAGATATATTAAAAAGAAGTGACAAAGAAGACAAAGGCCTACAAATTAGGGATTACACATCATTAGAGAAGAAAGACCACCTGTCACGACCCCAAATCCGGTCGTGATGGCGCCCAGCACACTACTAGGCAGGCCCGACCAATCAACAATAACCACGGAGCCCCATTTAAGCATATCTAAATATGAAGCCACAGTGATACATATATCGAAAACGGGGAACCAAGTCCCAACACGTGCCAACTCCCATGGACCGAAGGGTCAAGAGTCATGAGCCTCTACAGAGTATACAAAGTGTAAATAGTGAATATAAGTGTACACAAGTGTGGGATGATCAGAACAAAATACAGACAAACTGGAGAATCAGGTCCTGCGAACGCTGGCAGCTACCTCGACCGTCCAAAAGCACTCCCGAGCCGCAATAGAATCAGCCCTTCTGTGATGTACCTGAATCTGCACACAAGGTGCAGGGAGTAGGGTGTGAGTACTTCCAACTCAGCAGTAATAAAAGTAAATAATGCTGAAGGGAAGAAAACCACGATAGGCACTATCTCATGCTACACAATACAGAACTATCTTTTTATTCCTTTCAAGCATATGTGAGTAGATTATTTAGAAAACTCAATTTTAGCTACTTTCTATCATAATAATATACCAATACCTGGATACAATCTCAAGCAGTGCAAGTCCGCACTCAAATCAGCCCCTCGGGCTCAGCACTCCTTATCAATTTACACTAGGAGATCTCGTCAATAAGGCAACTAATGCATGTGTGCCAGTAATGTATGAGTACTGAATGTTATGCCACATAGTACACGTAAACCAATGTATGTATGCCATGTAATGCATATGACCGCTACGGCGTGTAGCCCGATCCAATTTGGGTACCCGTGCTCACTGTGGGGGTTCAGACTCCGGAGGGGCTCCTACAACCCAAGCACAATATTAATATCACACCTGCTGCAGCGTGCAGCCCGATCCGTATACCACTGCGGCGTGCAATCCGATCCATGCATGTGTATGCATATGCTCACATGAAATGTCATGCCCTAACATATGGCCCTCGGCCCAATCAGTCTAACAAATAATCAAGAAAGCCCTACGGGCAACAATATCACATTAGCTCACAGCTAAAATATTATTAAGACCTTGTTCAAGCTTTTCATAACCTTATAAGAATGCTGAATAGCAAAAATACCATTTAAAACCTTAAATTTAGATAAAAATATGTACCGTGTTATCAAGACAATGATACTAATCCCTGAAGGATTCAAATAATCGGAACGAAGCCCAAACATGATAATTAGTCCAATTCATTTCAACAATTAGGTGTTATTATTTATTACGCGGGACGGACCAAGTTGCGATCCCCAATGGTGCTCTACCCCACGCATGTTATCCGGCGTGCAAGTCACCTCAACACAACACTAAGATGTGCAAGTCCGGGGTTTACTAACCCTCAGAACATCATTTACAAGTATTACCCACCTCGAACCGACGAAAGCTCATGCCCGCGACGCCTTAGCTCCTCGAACCGGCATCCACGCATGTCAAAACTAGCACAAATCAGCACAAATATATCAAAATAGGCTAATGGAACATCACCCAATCGAAAGAACTCGAAAAATATCAAAAATCACGAAATTTGCAAAACGCGAGCCCCGGGCCCACATCTCGAAAAATTTCGAAACTCATATTTCCAGAACCCCCGTCTCGCCACGAGTCCATACATATAAAATTTACCAAAATCGGACTCCATTTGCCCGCTCAAATTGGTATTTTACCAAAGCCCTTGCCTAGGCTAAATTTCCCCACAATTTGATCCAATTTCAGTGAAATAAAGGGGGATTTCAAGATAAAAACGCGTAAATGAAACATAAAACTTACCTCCGACAATAACCCGATGATTTCCCAGCCATTCCCGTCACTTTCTCACTCTAGAGCTCAACAATGGGGGTTTCTAGGAGTGAAACCCATATATGAAATGTTCTGGTTTTAACTTCACTGCCTGGAACCTTTGCTCTACGTGTTCGCGTGACTCCACTCGCGTCCGCGATGCACAGACAGGCTAACCCTTCGCGAACGCGTCACTGAACCATGCGTTCGCGATGACCATTTTTCTCAGCCACCAGATTTTCTTCTTCGCGAACGCGACCATGCTGACGCGAACGCGATGCCTTTCCTTCTTCTTCTACGCGAACGCGACCTCCATACACGCGAACGCGATGCCTCCCTATGTCCTCTTACGCGATCGCGGCCCTCCTCTTGGTGAACGCGATGACCAACTGGTCCCCGCCTACGCGAACGCGGGCCTTGCCTCGCGAACGCGAAGGCTAAAAATCCTGCACTGTTTCTGCAATTTTTTGCAGATTTTTCATGTTCAAAAATGCCGGATGATGGTCCGGATTCACCCCGAGGCCCCCGGGACCTCAACGAAAACCACCAACATACTACAAAACACGATACGAACTTGCTCCAATGATAAAAACACATACTTTAACACGGAAAAACATCGAATTCAAGCAATTTAAGCGTAAGTTTTCATTCAACTTCTACAACCGACAATCGATCAAAAACCCGACCAGACGATCTCCGAATGACCTGAAAATTTGCAGACATATCCAAAATCACATAACGAAGCTACAGAAATTGTCGGAATTCCATTCCGACCCCGGATCAAAATATCACCTACCGTTCGGTTTTCGCCAAAATTCAACTTTAGCCAATTCAAGCCTAAAACTACACCGGACCTCCAAATTCAATTCCGATTGTTCTCCTAAGTCATAAATGATCCCCGAAACTAGTCGAATCATAAGAATCTGATTCCGAGGACTGTAACTCGATAGTCAACTCTTGGTTGACTTTCCATATTCAAACTTCCTTCAAACATGCTATTTGCTTCATTTTCAATTCAATTCACTCCTAACTCACCCGATAGGCTCTAATACTGATATAAAAGCATAAAACATGTAATTGCAACATGACGGGGTGGTAAATTCCCATAATGACGGGCCGGGTAGTTACATTCTCCCCAACTTAAACAAACGCTCGTCCTCGAGCGACTCAGAGTTGTACTAGAAACAACTCAATAGCTGAATGACCTTACCAAGCATATACTCGGGCGATCATACGTCACCCTATCTCACATAAGTCCGAAAAAACCATATAGTCAAAATTTCACAGACCATCTGAACCATAAATCACATTGCACTTTCTGAAATCATAGGCCAAATGCTAATCCCATGCCTATACTCAGGATACACTCGAATCCACTGCAATAACCCATATTCACTACTCCGGGCGAGATCATATGATGTATCAAACAACCCAATCACTCGAGACAATAGTCTCTAATCATACAATTTCCCATGATAACCAAATACCAACTGAAAACCCCTTTTTATTAGATAGAGTCTTGTTCCAACACCTTCATATCATGCCCACGGCAACCGAACACGCGATATATCGAACCCATCTCTCGGGTCAACCATTCATGAATCCATTTCACTTTTAACCGATACCACAATAGGTTTCGAAGTCAAGCCTCGATTTTTACCTTTCTAACAAGCTAAGATCCAATATGCTCGTATTTATTAATGACTCCAACGGTCATTTCGATTATAACACACCGCACTGGTGATAAGACACCTCAACACCGGCCTAAGCCACGACGAGCACGACATAGGCTCCAATAGAAACGTATGAACACACTCGAATCATGACAGCTCAAATCATGATAACTGTCTCCAGCAAAAGAGCTGCAATTCAATTCCTCTGTGTCATCATAACATAGAACCGAGATCGCGTCTCGCATTATAGAAATAGAGTACCTGAATCCTCCTCGAGAGGTCATAACATCACGTGGCCTTGCCATGATTCGTGATTCTATCCCAACGTTATTACTCATGAAGCACCTCAAGCCACTAAGCTTAAAATGGTTAGCCACGCACATATCTAGGTCTTGAACCCAATCAATCAACCTCACCCACGGTGAAACAATTAACGTATGCTATCAAATCCTGAAAGGACACAACCGACGTGCCATTTGCCAAGCGATACTCAAAACGGACTTTTCCTCAGAAGCTAGGAAGTATTGTATACCAGGTAATATATAACTAACTCTATTTTCACATTACACTGTTGCGGTGTGTAACCCGCTCCAATGACATACCCGTGGCGGCGTGCCACCCGATCCAGATACCATACCTGTGGCGGCGTGCCACCCAATCCAAATAACCCGTGGCGGCGTGCCACCCGATCCACACATAAATCTCGCAAAAAGGAAATGCATATAGAGTCGAATTTTCTCATTACAGCCAACATATATATATATAGCCTCATGCTCGACCACATGAAACGCATCTGACAACGTTTCTTAATACTGGAACTGAATCAATGGTGGATACTTCTACACTAACATCCGCCACTAAGGTCCAACCAACAAAGCAATACCCACCAGCCGTCTGCTGGTCCTGAGGTACAACTACCCCGCTGGAGCATACTCTGATGCACTTTGCTACGCAATTTGTGCCATATTCCGACATAGTCCATATCATATTTGTCTAGACGACCTGACTTATGTCAACCAGTCCGAAATAAAGTATCATAACCCCAATTCATCATATCAAGCTAAGAGAGAGCCACTAGGGCTTCCGATTTCCAATAATCACAAAACGGTGCCGATACACGCGATATACAACCACTGCATAGGCGGATTACGAGAACTTCTAGTCTCCAACACATATGTAACACATGAATCACTATACCTGGTTCCACACTCCACCGTACGAATACATAACGCACATCAAGCGTCCATTCATACCACGACGGCCATTCGGAAATTTCACTATGCCATCAACGACTCAGTTATTATAGTCGATCCAACAAGAGAATACCACCATACCACTGGATATCATCATTTTACATTACCTTGTCCTTTATGGATCATATTCCCTGCCAAGTTAATAGAATAGCAATACCATTTTCTTAAATTATCAGAAAGATCGATTCTTAAATTCACCTGCAGCTGTCCGCGCTGCTCAATAATTTTATTGACTTCCCATATATTATGAACTGATCTCAAAACCTAGAATATACCATTATCAACTTTCCATAACACATCGTGTATACCATATCACACTAAGACAACATGGAAATTCATATCTTTTTCCTCCGCCTCAACATCGGCGCACTCCACTAGTCAAGGACTTTCGTGATCCCATATAGAAGAAAAACTCATTACACATTCCACGCTTCGCATACCGACAGGAATATACTCATTTTCAAACCGTGATAAAACACATCATAAACTCTTTCTCCCCAATTACATTGCATAAGTTAAACTGCCAGGACTGAATCCTTATACCCATATCGAGTTACACAACTACCAACACTCAAAAGCTCTGCTGCAATGTCTGCAAGACTCCTTACTTCAACCACCTACCAGGAATCAATCGTTTTTTTTATATACCATTCTGGTTCATTAACAAGTCGTTCCATTTACCAAGTTTCCTTTCTGATTCATCTCAAATTTCATATCAATCTTTACTGTAGTACGACAATGCCTCAACCCCCTTTTTATCGCACAAGGCTCGTACACAAGACCACACGGTCTAAGACCCATAGGCCGCTGAATACTCTCTCAATGTTTCCCAAAAGTACCACATGCTACCACACTTTATTTTGATGAACTTCCCACGATTTTTAAATTGTTATCATTACTTCCCCATACGGATACCTAGAATCCCATCATTCACATGATATAACACAAGCCTTGATCTTCTCTAACGAAACCGACATCTTTAGCCACATACACAAATCTTAAGGCACCTGACTGTTACAAGCAAAATCTTGAACACTGCAAAACCATTCTCGGACATCATTCACCCTTATTCAGTTGTAATTCAACTGTCCTATTGAGTAGGACCACTCGTGCCTTGTTAGAACTCTGACAATGCAGATCATGATTACATACAAACACAATTAGCTATCTTAACTTTCTATACACCGAACATTCATTACCAACATCAGTTCAAAACATCCTAGTATTTCTTCACATCTACGAAGCACCATAACCTTTATCAAAATTTCCCAAACATACCTAGAGACAGAGCCAACACAGCACACGACAGTGCAATCAGTTAATCAATAATAACCTCCCCAACTTAGCTCGGAGTCATACACCAAAGCACTTTTAACCACTCATATCATTATTACTCAAGTGATGCCGAAATGTTAATATGAGATTAAACTCAAGTCATTTACAAGCCTTGACAGAGACTCGAATCATCGGAGACCTTAGCTCTTCTGCAATTCTTGCAGATATACATGCACCACCAATAAGCCCACTCTCTTTAGGTGATAGAAATCTTTCTAAGTCCCAAATTTTCCAAAAATTTCGGCCGAGTTTCCTTTGTAAATTGGCCTATCCACCTGCCAGAGAATCACCAAACCATTCTAACAACACATCCACAACTCAACAAGCTATCACAATGTATTTCAACAACATTAAATCTCAATACTACACGAATCATATTATCACAATTTATACTTGAACCTGCGCTGTATCCGCTCGAATCATAACACATATCAAATACCTTTCAATTACACATGAGGATCAACCCTCCTACTTCTTCTCAATTTAGCATTTCATCACGATACCTTGCACCAGGATACACATAGCAAGGTCACTTTAGTCTTCCTGAGTTTAAACTCGTTCCACTACACATAGTGCATTTTACATTTCCGCTAAGAGGCAATGAACATATTTCTCACGTCCATAACTAGGGCTACATATCAAATCACAACAAGAACTGAATACCTTACAGCTCTCCCATTATCAAACTGCCATTTGCACAATAAGGATCAGTACCGATCGTATGAACTTCATAATACCGACTCGCAAAATTAATACCTTGGTGCTCAAGCCATAGACAAGGATCCGGCCTCAAGTCCTCCCGACTAGCCCAACATGAACTCATGGAGATTATATCTCGCCCCTCGATCGGGGAATCGCAAGCCATAAGTCAATTATATTACTGAGCGCTCGATGCGTACACATACGTGCGGAAGGAATTTCAAAATTATATCTCAAGCTGAATCAAGTGCACACGATAAGAATTCCAAGAAATGTGAAGTGTTTCCTAAAGGTTCGCAGCCTCCCGAGGATAAGTACAGGCGTCCCCGTACCGATCCACAAGACTCTACTAACCGGCTCAAGACTCATGAGGCCTAGTAAACCTAGGCTTTGATACCAACTTGTCACGACCCCAAATCCGGTCGTGATGGCGCCCAGCACACTACTAGGACAGCCCGACCAATCAACAATAACCACGGAGCCACAAGCTCACTTTATCCAATTTAAGCATAACGGTGTTAGATATATTAAAAATAGGGAACCAAGTCCCAACACGTGCCAACTCCCATAGACCGAAGGGTCAAGAGTCATGAGCCTCTACAGAGTATACAAAGTGTAAATAGTGAATATAAACAAAACAACAGAGTACAATAGGGAGTGTCGGGTCTTGCGTATGCCAGGCAGCTATCTTGACGATCTCAAATGGAGCTCTAGACCAGCCCCAAGCTTAGATAAGCTTCTAAGTACCTGAATATGCACACATGGTGGAGGGAGTCGAGTGAGTACTTCCAACTCATTGGTAATAAAAGTAAATAGTGCTGAGGACAAGAAAACCACGATAGGCACTATCTCATGCTACACAATACAGAACTATCTTTTTATTCCTTTCAAGCATATGTGAGTAGATTATTTAGAAAACTCAATTTTAGCTACTTTCTATCATAATAATATACCAATACCTGGATACAATCTCAAGCAGTGCAAGTCCGCACTCAAATCAGCCCCTCGGGCTCAGCACTCCTTATCAATTTACACCAGGAGATCCGGTCAATAAGGCAACTAATGCATGTGTGCCAATAATGTATGAGTGCTAAATGTTATGCCACGTAGTACACGTAAACCAATGTATGTATGCCATGCAATGCATATGACCGCTACGGCGTGTAGCCCGATCCAATTTGGGTACCCGTGCTCACCGTGGGGGTTCAGACTCCGGAGGGGCTCCTACAGCCCAAGCACAATATTAATATCACACCTGCTGCGGCGCGCAGCCCGATCCGTATACCACTGCGGCGTGCGGTCCGATCCATGCATGTGTATGCATATGCTCACATGAAATGTCATGCCCTAACATATGGCCCTCGGCCCAATCAGTCTAACAAATAATCAAGAAAGCCCTACGGGCAACAATATCATATTAGCTCACAGCTAAAATATTATTAAGACCTTGTTCAAGTTTTTCATAACCTTATAAGAATGCTGAATAGCAAAAATACCATTTAAAAACTTAAATTTAGATAAAAATATGTACAGTGTTATCAAAACAATGATACTAATCCCCGAAGGATTCAAATAATCGGCACGAAGCCCAAACATGATAATTAGTCCAATTCATTTCAACAATTAGGTGTTATTATTTATTACGCGGGACGGACCAAGTCGCGATCCCCAATGGTGCTCTACCCCACGCCCGTTATCCGGCGTGCAAGTCACCTCAACACAACACTAAGATGTGCAAGTCCGAGGTTTACTAACCCTCAGGACATCATTTACAAGTATTACCCACCTCGAACCGACGAAAGCTCATGCCCGCGATGCCTTACCTCCTCGAACCGGCATCCACGCACGTCAAAACTAGCACAAATCAGCACAAATATATCAAAATAGGCTAATGGAACATCACCCAATCGAAAGAACTCGAAAAATATCAAAAATCACGAAATTTGCAAAACTCGAGCCCCGGGCCCACATCTCGAAAAATTTCAAAACTCATATTTCCAGAACCCTCGTCTCGCCACGAGTCCATACATATAAAATTTACCAAAATCGGACTCTATTTGCCCGCTCAAATCGGTATTTTACCAAAGCCCTGGCCTAGGCTAAATTTCCCCACAATTTGATCCAATTTCAGTGAAATAAAGGGGGATTTCAAGATAAAAACACGGAAATGAAATATAAAACTTACCTCCGACAATAACCCGATGATTTGCCAGCCATTCCCATCACTTTCTCACTCTAGAGCTCAACAATAGGGGTTTCTAGGAGTGAAACCCGTATATGAAATGTTCTGGTTTTAACTTCACTGCCTGGAACCTTTGCTCTACGCGTTCGCGTGACTCCACTCGCGCCCGTGATGCACAGACAGGCTAACCCTTCGCGAAAGCGTCACTGAACCACGCGTTCGCGATGACCATTTTTCTCAGCCACCAGATTTTCTTCTTCGCGAACGCGACCATGCTGACGCGAACGCGATGCCTTTCCTTCTTCTTCTACGCGAACGCGGCCTCCATACACGCGAACGCGATGCCTCCCTATGTCCTCTTACGCGATCGCGGCCCTCCTCTTCGCGAACGCGATGACCAACTGGTCCCCGCCTACGCGAACGCGGGCCTTGCCTCGCGAACGCGAAGGCTAAAAATCCTGCACTGTTTCTACAATTTTCTGCAGATTTTTCATGTTAAAAAATGCCGGATGATGGTCCGGATTCACCCCGAGGCCCCCGGGACCCCAACGAAAACCACCAACATACTACAAAACACGATACGAATTTGCTCCAATGATAAAAACACATACTTTAACACGGAAAAACATCGAATTCAAGCAATTCAAGCGTAAGTTTTTCATTCAACTTCTATAACCGACATTCGATCAAAAACCCGACCAGACGATCTCCGAATGATCTGAAAATTTGCAGACATATCCAAAATCACATAACGAAGCTACAGAAATTGTCGGAATTCCATTCCAACCCCCGGATCAAAATATCACCTACCGTTCGGTTTTCGCCAAAATTCAACTTTAGCCAATTCAAGCCTAAAACTACACCGGACCTCCAAATTCAATTCCGATTGTTCTCCTAAGTCATAAATGATCCCCCGAAACTAGTCGAATCATCAGAATCCGATTCCGAGCACTCTAACTCGATAGTCAACTCTTGGTTGACTTTCCATATTCAAACTTCCTTCAAACATGCTATTTGCTTCATTTTCAATTCAATTCACTCCTAACTCACCCGATAGGCTCTAACACTGATATAAAAGAATAAAACATGTAATTGCAACATGACGAGGTAATAAATTCCCGTAACGACGGGCCGGGTCGTTACACCACCACCGGCATTTCTACATATTTCTATTCTATCATCACATTAGTATTTGCCTATGTAATATCATCACAGAGTATGTTATAATCTCTGTGATGATCATAGAATACTTAGTTCTAGCTAGTTCTTTTTTTCTACATGCTTGCTAGTAGACGAGATTTTATTTGCCTCCATAAGATTAGTATTGTACTCGTCCTATATGGCTCTTTTGTTTTTTAGTACTAATAAAACTAGCCCTATGGATTGCTTAAAAAAAACTCAGCAGATAAGAACAGATTGAAACAACATATTTAAACACAATAAGCCAAATGCGTTCAGACAATTTCCAATTAAGCTTCAATCTAGTCAATTCATGGAAGAGGAAGAAGAAGAAAAAGAGAATTCCAAAAGACATGGAAATAACTAACAACAATTTTATTACATCTAAAACTGATGTTTATGAGGAATTAGCCTATTGTATTTCTTATCAATTATGATCAATGAGAACAAGAAGAAAAGAAAGAAAGTGAAATTGTTGTTATTCCAGTTACAGTAGTCAATGACCAAAATTCACCTATTGCTACGCCGCCTGAAAAATACAAGTGTAACACTTGCGAAAAAAGCTTTGCAACTCATCACGCACCAAGAGGGCATAAATATATCCACAACAAGTTCAGAATGGTATATTAAAATTCCAATATCTTGAAAGAAGAGGCATACCTTGGATTCTCAAAGGAGGAGATGGAAATTAGGGCAGATAATCAGATAGTTGATAGATTTCGCTCACACACGACCAGACGAGCAAGATCGGCTCTAACGTAAGCTAGCTTGGTGATGGAAGATTAGGGCAGAGAATTATCTAGCGTGACTCTATTTTGTTTTGAGAATAGCTAACTCTGTTTTGGTTTAATTTTGTTAAAAAAAATTTACTTTTTAGTTTTGGCGCCTAATTTGTAGAAAAAATTAATTTTTTAATATTTTGGTATAAGATTTGGCAGGACTCTCTCATACTTTTACCTCTCAATTATTATTTGGGACCAACTACTATTATTTTTAGGGACCAGATTTATTATCTTCGCAAAAAAATAAAGCATTAAGGACCACAATATAATCTCGTCCCAATACATATATTATTAGCGATGAGATTATTTACTCGTCCCTAAACGTTGGTTGTAAATAAGGCTTTTTCTTGTAGTGTGTATTGTTGTAAATAAATTAGATATTAATCTTTCTGAAAACAGAAATAGAAAGTTAGTAGAAATTAAATTTTGAAAACAGTAAATTTCTTCAAAATAAATTCTGAAAATGGTATAGGAACAAATTGAGCCCACTGAATATACATTATGTTCTTAAGAAAAATATTTTCATCAAGTACCCGAGGTTCTGGAATATATCCTCCTAGGATAGAACGATTTAGCACACCGGAGTGTTGGTACCAAGAAGGCCGATGAACATCAAACCACTCGAAGGCTGCAAAACTCACTGGGATTTTTGTGTAGAAAAAGAAGAAGATTCAGAAAATTTCGTAAGTAATCGATTATTCCAGATTGAATTTTCTTTAATTAATTTAATTAATTACTTAAATATTTGAAAAGCATTTTGTCCAAAAAACTTAATCAATTTTATTTTTCCCCACTATTCTATTCACACCTCTTTTATTATTAATAAATAATAACAAACCTATCATTGGTATCGGCATTTGCTTCGACCAACTTACACAGTATTATAATTATTCTAGGAAACAAAATGGAATTTCTTTATAAATAGACTCATGATAAATGATAGTCCCATTCAACTAAATAATAGATGACGCTCCGAATCTAACGTTCCTTATAATATTTATCTTATCTTCATTAAGGTTTAATTTGTGGTGTGTGAATATAGTTCCTGCGAAAACTTTCATTGCACAACAGCTAAGTTGAATACAAGGAAATATTAGGTCCGTCCAAATTTGTTATTTGTTAACTATAGCATACACTAAAAAAAGTAGTTCGGTGCACTAAGCTCTCGTAATAGGTAAAGTCCGAGAAAGGGTCGTGCCACAAGAATCTATCATACACAATCATATCCTGTATTTATACAAGAGGTTGTTTCCGTAGCATATAGTAAAGGTACAAAAGAGCATTAAACTATTTGTAAGTAAATATTCTAGGATTTGAAGGAATATTTATAGCTAAATTTGGTACTGTTTCTGAAAAGGTTTGTAACCTTTCAGAACAACCATAGCTATTGGAACAGGTTTAACATTGTTTCGGAACAACCATAGCTGTTGAAGATATTGTGAAAAAAAAAATAAACGAATTTAAAATAATTTGGGAAAGAAAACGGATCGGACCCGGATTATCTGAAGCCGAAGCTGAGCCGAGCCGAGCGAGCGACTGACGACAGCGTGAGACTTGCCTTCTTCTTAACTCTTTAAGAGCTAAAAGATGAGATTCTCTATATATAAATAATGATTTCTTTTCTTCTATCAATGAGAGACAAAGTTCATTAGTAAAGTGAACTAATTAAAATTTTCACTTCCCTCAATTTTTTCCCCACAATTTTCCATTCACACCTCTATTGTTATTACTAACAAAATCCAAGAAGATAATCAAAAAAATTCGTAAGTAAATATGCTAGGATTTGAAGGAATATTTATAGCCAATTTGGTACTGTTTCTGAAAAGATTTGCAACCTTTTGGAACATCCATAGCTGTTGGAACATGTTTGACACTATTGCAGAACAGTCCTAGCTATTAAAAATATTGGGGGGGGGGGGGGGGGGGAAAATAAACAAATTTAAAATAACCCGGGAAAGAAAATGGACCGGACTTAAATTTTTGTTAATTTAATTAATTTAATAAATTGATTATTTGAAAATAATTTTTTCCAAAGTATTAATCAATCAATCTTTAAAACCAAATCTGAAGTCGAAGCCGAAGCCGAGCCGAGCGACGACGACATCGACATTGCGAGGCTTGCCTTCTTCGTAACTCTTCAACAACTAAAAGATGAGCTTCTCTATATAAATACAAAGATTTTCTTTCCTTCTACCAATAAGGGATAAAGTGCATTAGTAAAGTGAACTAATTTAAATTTTTACTTCCCTCCATTTCTTTACCCACCATTTTCTATTCACACCCCTTTTGTTATTACTAATAAAACCCAAGAAGATAATCAGAAAATTTTGTAAGTACATATTTTGGGATTTGAAGGAATATTTATAGCCAATTTGGTACTGTTTCTGAAAAGGTTTGCAACCTTTTAGAACATCCATAGCTGTTGGAACAGGTTTGACACTGTTTCAGAGCAGTCGTAGCTATTAAAAATATTGCGGGGAAAAAAATAAATGGATTCAAAATAATCCGGGAAAGAAAATGGACCGGACTTAAATTTTTGTTAATTTAATTGATTAATTATTCAAATCCGAAGCGGAGCGAAGCTGGACTACCGACGACGACAACGGCGCGAGACTTGCCTTCTTCTTAACTCTTTAAGAGCTAAAAGATGAGCTTCTCTATATATACACAAAGATTTTCTTTTCTTCTACCAATGAGGGACAAAGTGCATTAGTAAAGTGAACTAATTCAAATTTTCACTTCCGTCAATTTTTTTCCCCACCATTTTCCATTCGCATATCTGTTGTTATTACTAAATAACCTAACAATGCACCACATGAATGGGGAATGACTATAAATTTAAAGGAGTGCATGAGCGTGTGTGTGTTTTACATGGAATAATTAATTGTATCTGGATAAGCAGATTTTCCTTTGAACTTTTCATAGTGAATTTATATCGGATATACTTGATCAATCAGTAGATTTAATATCTTTGAAGTGACGAGCTTTCGTTATATACCTAGACAACATAAGTCACACAATCAATCCTTAATCGTCTATGACTCTCACGGTTGTATTCGTTTGAGCAATGAACACTGTCTAGGTTCCTGTGTGCTTAGAGAGTGAGCCTTTACTTTCATTCCTCTTAAAGCAACTTACACTTCACACTCATATAGGTGATTCCTAAATGTGTAATCCTAAAGACACATTATCTAGTCATATCCTGCCAAACTTAGCAAATTATTAAAAAGCTTTAAGCTTTATTGACTCATCAAAAAACCTTAATGCTTTATCTCATTTTTGAACATTGACTTCATCACGATAATGGGTTGAGTTATTTGACAATGTTGAATCATCGATCATAACTTTGTTTAATCTCTGTGAAACCAGCTCTTGGAATCTCTAGTCTGTTAGGTAGAGTTATCGCCATGATGACTAGTCTTAGGCCTTTAACCTCATTCCATTTAATGATCTTTCAACTGCCTCTCTAGATAGGCCTTTTCTAAGTGGATCCAACACGATAGTCAATTGTGAAAATACCACTAGAGAATAGTTGTCAAATGGTATTGTATCTCCATCGTATATGACGAGATTTTTCTGTTATACATAACGCTCTCCGCCCTATCTATTGCCGCTCTACTATCCCAATGTATACAAATAGTTGCCATAGGTTTGGGCCAAAATATAATATCTTCCAAGAAATTCCGAAGCCATTCAACTTCTTCACCAACCTTATCTAAAGCTATGAATTCAAATTCCATTGTAGAACGATGATGCACATTTGTTTGGATGATTTCCAAGACACTTCTCCACCCCCATTTGTGAAAACATATCCACTTATGGATTTAACTTCAGATGATCTAATGATCCAATTTGTATCACTATATCCCTCAATCACGGAAGGATATTTGTTATAATACAAAGCATAATTTTGGGTATGTTTCAAATACCTCAAAACTCGTGTCATTGCCATCCAATGTATTTGATTGTGATTACTTGTAAACCGACTTAGTTTGCTCATAGCACATGCTATATTTGGTCGTGTACAATTCATGATTTACATCAAAATTACCAATACTCTTGCATAGTCCAGTTGTGAGTCACTTGCATATTTATTCTTTAGAAGTGCATAACTCACGTCTATTGAAGTCTTGGCAGTTTTGAAATCCAATTACTTGAACTTGACAAGTACCTTTTCAATATAGTGAGACTATGATAATGCTAGACCTTGTGGAGTCTTGTGAATTCTAATCCCTAAGATCACATAAGCAATTCCTAAGTCTTTCATGTCGAAATTGCTAGCCAACATGTGTTTTGTAGCATTTATATCTGCCATACTTTTGCTCATTATCGACATGTCATCAATAATACACAAATAATGACTTCATGACCTGGAGTATTTTTAAAGTAATCACATTTGTCTCACTCGTTGATTTTAAATCCATTTGCCAGTATTGTTTGGTCAAATTTTGCATACCATTATTTGGGTGCTTAAGTCAATAAAGAGATTTAACAAGTTTGCACACTTTTTTTTCTTTACCAGGAACAACAAATCCCTTAGGTTGTTCCATATAAATCCTTTCCTCAAATTCTCCATTTAAGAAAGCTGTTTTAACTTCCATTTGATGGATTTCAAAACCATACACGACTACTAGTCTTCCCTTATATTTGACAACAGTTCCATCAGCTTTAATTTTTCATATAAAGATTCAATACGAACCTAAAACTTATTTCCCAAAGGAATATCAACCAATTCTCTTGTATGGTTATCCAAAATTAATTGAATCTCACTACTGACTTATCACGACCCTGGTTCACCAATCGTGAACCTATCATGGCGGCACCCAGTCTTTGCGACAAGGTAAGCCTATCACAATCTGCGGAATTTATAGCCTTTATGACAAGTAAAAATAAAAGCGGAATAACATAGAAAAATGTAATAGGTGCCGTTTGGCACATCAACTTTATCACAATTACTGAAAATATAACCTCCAAGACCCGAAAACTCACGGACAAACATAGGCTAAAGAGTGTAAAACTGTGGCTCTATCCTCCAAGAGTATCTATACAATTAAAACAAAAGGAAAATGAACTAATGTCGCTAGGAAAGAATAGAAGGAGACTCTCTGAATCGCGGACGCAGTAGATGTATACCTCAAGTCTCCAGAATAGGCCCGCAATCACCAATAGTGTGCCTGATTAGATGAACCCGGATCTGCACAACAAAAGTATGCAGAAGAGTAGCATGAGTACATCACAGCGGTACTCATTAAGTGCCAAACGTAACCTCGATGGAGTAGTGACGAGGAAGGTCAGGGCCCTACTGAGAATAATCATAATAACAATATCGAACAGTGTAAAGCAGAAGAAAATCTGAAATGGCAGCAAAATAAGATAGAAACTACTAGTAATTGGAAGATAAGCCAAACAAAGAAAAATAACATAACAAGTATAGAATCAATAGCACAGGATCTCCGAGAATTGAACCCGCAGTCCATTTAACTCAGTAGCACATGATCTCCGGGAATCGAACTCGTAGTCCATTTATATTGGTGACCAGGATCTCCGGGAATTGAACCCGTAGTTCATTTATCTCAGTAGCCAGGATCTTCGGGAATTGAACCCGTTGTCCATAGAACAAAACACAATCAAACAAGGAAAATACTCAGAAAAATGGAAAAAACACTACTACGATTAACAAGTAAATTCAATCCCAACATGTTCCACGTAATTCCAATCAAGACAAATAAGCATTTAGACAGTTAATCCTATCTAATCATACTCCTCTAACTAACACATGATAAGTCTTTCATTTAACCAGTCAAATAATAAAGATAACACCGATTGAACAATTCAAGTAAAGTGGATTTTCAATAATTTGCGCAAGTACACGCCCGTCACCTCGAGTACAAGGCATTTAAATCAACACAAAATATATCATAAGGGGAGAGGTCCCCCACACAAGGTTAGCCAAGAAACTTACCTCAATCCCGGTACAAAACCGCTACGAAACAATGCCCTTACCACAAGTATCCGACTCCGAGTGGCCCAAATCTATTCAAACCAATTACATAGTATAAATAACATCGCAAGTAACTGATTACAATGTTAAAATTAAAGCTAAGGTGCAGAATGGGTAAAATGACCAAAATACACCTCCAGCCATCGGCTCAGAATCGAAATATTTTTATGTTTTCAGAACCCTCGCACTCACACGAGTGTAACCATATAAAATCCTCCCAAATCGAAGGTCAAATACCCCCTCAAATCATCAAAATTTGTTCTAAGAAATTTACCCCAGTTTTCATTCAAAATCCGAAATTAATGGAGGAATTCAAGTTTAGATTAGTGTATGTTAATCATAAGGGAGTAAGGAATCGTTACCCAATGATTGCCTCTGAAAAACCCTGGAAAAATCTCTTAAAATAGAGCTCCCTAGCTTGAGTTTGAGCAAAAATGGAAGAACCCTCATTTTTTGAAATGTTATATTCTTCCCAGGCCTTTTCGCTTCTGCGATACAAATGTCGCTTATGTGACTTTCGCTTATGCAGATTCCTTCATTTTGCCCAGGACCGCTTATGCGGTCTATTTTTCGCAAAAGCGAGACCGCTTCTACGGCCTTCTTACCGTATCAGCGGTTTTCATAAAGATGCCGTAGACCGCTTATGCGGTCCATCACCACTTCTGCGATGACCGCTTATGTGAAACTTAGTCCGCTTCTGCGGAAAAATGCCAAACGACCACTATCCGCTTTCACGACGTCCCATTCGCTTCTGCTGTCCGTTTTCGCAGAAGCAAAAATACCAGACACCAGAACCCTTCAGCAGTCTCCAACTCCAAATCTCATCTCGTTATCCATCCGAATTCACCCCTAGGTCCACGAGACCTCAACCAAAAATATCAATACATCCTATAACATTATTTGTCACGACCCGGATTTTCCCCGATGTCGAGATCGTGATGGAGCCTACTCGTGGTAGATAGGCAAGCCACTACATTCAACATTATCCTATTCGTATCCTTATATTTATACTCATATTACCAACAAGAGAAATAATATTCAATTTAATAAATGCGGAAGACTTTCTAAATAGAGATAAAAAATGGCAAGGTAAAACACTGATGAAATCCTCTACCCAAGACGTGGAGTCACCAACTCACGAACTACTAATGAATACTACACATAATGTCTGAAAGAAAATGACTAATATCTGTCTGTCTCTGAACAAATAGACCATAGCAAGTAGTATAAGTAAATAGAAGAGACGCCGGGCCTGCGGACTCCTTCAAGCTACCTCAGTCTCGGAATTCTCAACTCCCACGAATACTCTACTACTGCTGCTGCTCCTGCTCAAAACCTGGACCTGTGTAAAAACGCATAGAAGTGCAGTATCAGCACAATCCGACCGCATGTGCTAGTAAGAGCCTGGCCTATCCCGGCAAAGTAGTGATAAGCCTAGGACCAGACACTCACATAAACCTGTGCAGTATATATGTACACCACAAGATAACAAGAAATACCAAGTAATAAATTCAACAAGAAGTATCATAAAAGGGGAAACGCAACAATTAGCAACAACTATTAAATCAATAATGAAAATCAGAATATGATGGAAACAGTTAATATCAAAACAAGGAATAGCAAGTAGTTGCACGACATCACCCTTCGTTCTTTTACTCTCATCCTCACATCCAGGGCACAGCATGATCCTTCGTGCATTGTTCAAATAACAATGACACGAAGTGTTTATTCGTGCATAATCAATATCACAAGGCACGACATGATCCTTCGTGCATAATCAATAACAAAGCACGGCATTACCCTTCGTGCAAAATCAATAATATAAGGCATGGCATGATCCTTCGTGCATAATAAATTAAACAAGAAACGGCATTACCCTTCGTGCATAAACCATCAATATAAGGCACAACATGATCCTTCGCGCATAATAAATAGAACAAGGCACGACATCACCCTTCGTGCATTATCACTCTCCCTCACCCAAATAACAATCACAGTTAAGGGCAAAAGAATGAAAACAATAATCATGAACCGTCCCGGCAAGGGACACAAAAATCATCAAAACAATGTCCCTGCAAGGGAAAATAGTAATCCACTTTACAATAAGCCCCGGCAAGGGTAAACAATGCTCAATTTCACAACCCGGCAAGGGTTCAAGATTTCATCTTAAAAACATCCCACAATAGATATCAACAACGACTCACGGTCATGCTAGACGCCAGTGTATGGATGCTCGTCAATACAGCCCATACACCGCACTCGATCACATAGAAAATAGCATATAAATCCTATTCCCTCAAGCTAGGATAGATCGAACACTTACCTCTAGCCTTGAAGCCCAATTTATCCTTCAACTACAGCTTTACCTCGAATTTCAGCCTTCAACTTGCTCGAATCTAATCACAATTGATTCCATTACATTAATAAATACTATACAACTTAGTTTGGATGCTTAAAAATGGTCTCAAAGTTCCCAAAATGCACCTTGCCCCATGTGGTCAGAACTCGGGGTTCGGACCAAAATCCGGTTACCCATTCCCTCACGAGTTCAAATATATGATTTATTTCAAAATCAGACCTCAATAAAAGGTCCAATTCCCCAATTCATGAAAACCCTAGGTTCTACCCAAAAACAAGAATTTCTACCATGAAAACCTTTGATTTCTCTTGAAAAACATGTTTAATGATGTTAGGAATTGAAAGAATTAAGTAAAAAGTGACTTACACGTGTTTTGGAGTGATTTTGCTCTTGGAGAATCGTGTGTGGTGCGTTGGGTTTTGAAAGAATGAGGAAAAGATGTCAAAAATTCGTTTAAATATAAATTTTCACAGCTACGGTTATCGCAAATGCGAACATAGCAGGCTTAGGGACTGTCAGCATCGCATTTGCGATATTATGTTCGCATTTGCGAACAAGGCTGGAATACTGGGGCCTTCGCATTTGCGAAGATAGGCTATTTACTGAAGGCCTCCCATTTGCGAGGTTTAGTTCGTATTTGCGAACCCCTGCACAACCCTGCCAACTTCGCATTTGCGAAGTCTAGTTTGCATTTGCGAACCAAGGCTAACCTGGATCTTCTCGCAATTGCGAGAAAATCTTTGCATTTGCGAAGATGCCAGCTGGTTGAAAACCAACTGTGTTATTTTTCAGAATTTGCTCCAACGGCCTATCAAATCTTTACCCAAGCCCCCGGGCTTCAAACCAAACATGTACACAACTTCAAAAACATATTACAAACTTGCTCGTGCGATCACATCGCCAATATAACATCGTTTTTCATCAAATCAAGCCTCAAGTTCATGATTATCTTTCTTTTAGTTTCATAACTTTCAAATTTGGAACTCAAGGTTCAAAACACATCAAACGACGTCCAAATGTCACCAAACTTTGCAGAAAGCACATATATAATATTTAAGACTTCTACCGGGCGTCGGAACCAAAATACAAGCCCGATACCATGGTCGTTTAATCCATTTTCATTTAATAATTTCAGCAAAAACAATTTAATGGAAAAATTTATATCTTAGGCTCTAAGCCTCCGAATTCGACTCCGGACACATGCCCGAGTCCCATATTTTCCTACGGACCTTACGGGACCGTCTGATCTCGGGTCTGGGTCCGTTTACCAAAAATGTTGACCGAAGTCAACTATATTAATATTAATATCATTTTTCTTCAAATATTTCATAGAGTTCACATATTCCAACACAAAGTCTTTCAGGCTACATGCCCGAATTATGCACGTACATCGAGGCAATATAAAATGAGGTTTTCGAGGCCTCTGAAGTGCAACACAAATGAGGAAAATAGGTGATAACCCTTTGGGTCGTCACATCCTCCACCTCTAAAACAACCGTTCGTCCTCGAACGGACAAGAGAAGGAAGTACCTGAGTCGGGGAACAAATATGGGTAGCGGCTCAGCATATCAGACTCAGACTCCCAGGTCGATGCCTCAGGAGGCTGACCTCTCCACTAAACACGCACAGAAGGATAACTCTTCGACCTCAACTGTCGAATCTACCAGTCTAGAATGGCCACCGGCTCCTCCTTGTAGGATAAATCATTGTCTAATTGGACAGTAGTGAAGTCTGACACATGTGTGGGATCGCCGTGGTACCTCCGAAACATAGATACATAAAAAACAAGATGCACTGCTGATAAGCTAGGTGGTAGAGCTTGTCTGTAAGCCACCCCTCCCACTCAGTCCAGAATCTCAAATTGACCAATATACCTAGGGATGAGTTTGCCCTTCTTCCCGAACCTCATCACGCGCTTCATAGGCGATACTCGGAGCAATACCCGCTCACCAACCATGAAATCTACATCTCGAACCTTATGATCTGCATAAGTCTTCTGTCTGGACTGAGCTGAATGCAATCTCTCCTGGATAGTCTTGACCTTGTCTAAGGCCTCCTGTACTAAGTCTGTACCCAACAACCCAGCCTCTCCTGGCTCAAACCATCCGACTGGAGACCGACATCGCCTATCATACAACGCCTCATACGGGGTCTGAATGCTAGAGTGGTAGCTGTAGTTGTAGGCGCACTCCGCTAATGGCAGAAACTGGTCCCACGAGCGTCCAAAATCAATGACACAGGCTCAGAGCATGTCCTTTAGGATCTGAATAGTCCTCTCGGACTGACCGTCCGTCTGAGGATGAAAAGCTGTACTCAACTGGACCTAGGTGCCTATCTCCTGCTGGACCGCTCTCCAGAAATGCGAGGTAAACTGCGTACCCCGATCTGAGATAATTGACACCGGCACCCCATGAAGATGAACAATCTCCCTGATGTAAATCTCTACTAACCTCTCCGATGAGTAAGAGACAGATACTGGAATAAAGTGTGCTGACTTGGTCAGCCTATCAACAATGACCCAAATAGCATCAAATTTACTCCAAGTCAAAGGAAGTCCAGTAATGAAGTCCATTGTGATTCACTCCCATTTTCACTCGGGAATTTCGATTCTCTGGAATACACCACCAGGCCTCTGGTGCTCATTTTTCACCTGCTGACAATTTAGACACCGAGCAACATATGCAACGATTTCCTTCGTCATCCTGCGCCACCAATTGTGCTGCCGTAAATCCTGATACATCTTCGCGGTGCCCGGGCGAATAGAATACCGCGAATTGTGGGCCTCCGCTAAAATCAACTCTCGAATCCTCTCGACATTGGGCACACAAACTCAACCCTGCAATCTCAATACTCTGTCATCATCTAGAGTTACCTTCGTGGCACCTCCCCGCTATACAGTATCTCTCAAGTCACGCAAATGAGGATCATTAAATTGCCTCTCATGGATACGCTCTAATAGAGATGAACGAGCGACCGTGCAGGCTAACACCCTACTAGGCTCAGAAATGTCTAGTCTCACGAACTGGTTGGCTAAGGCCTGGACATCTAGAGAATGTGGTTTCTGACTGACCGGAACGAATGTGGGACTACCCATGCTAGCAGACTTTCTACTCAATGTATCGGCCACCACATTGGCGTTTCCTGGGTGATATAGGATAGTGAAATCATAGTCCTTCAGCAACTCCAACCATCTACGCTGTCGTAAATTCAACTCATTTTGCTTGAACAGGTACTGTAGGCTTTTGTGATCCGTGTACACCTCACACGCCACGCCATAGAGATAATGCCTCCAGATTTTTAAGGCATGAACCACTGCTGCCAGCTCAAGATCATGAATTGGATAATTCTTCTCATGCATTTTCAACTGTCTCGAAGCATAAGAAATAAGCTTACCATCCTGCATAAGTACCGCTCCAAGCCCCATACGGGATGTATCACAATAAACTGTATAAGGCCCTGCACCTGTAGGTAGTATCAGCACTGGTGCAGTAGTCATGACTGTCTTGAGCTTCTGAAAGCTCGCCTCACACTCATCTGACCACTGGAACTAGTCACCCTTCTGGGTCAACCTGGTCATCGGGGCTGCAATAAAAGAGAACCCCTCTACAAATCGACGGTAGTAACTTGCTAACCCTAAGAAACTCTGGATCTCAGTCACTAAAGCTGGGTCGAGGCCAATTCTGGACTGCCTCAATCTTTTTTGGGTCCACCTGAATGCCTTCTACTGATACAATATGACCCAGAAAAGCCACCGAACTCACATTTCGAAAATTTGGCATATAGATGATTATCGTTCAGAGTCTGAAGAACCACTCTGAGGTGCTGCTTATGCTCTTCCTGGCTGCGGGAGTATACCAGTATGTCATCTATAAAGACTATCATGAACAGATCTAAATAAGGCCTGAATACCCGATTCATCAACTCCATGAACGCTGCGGGCATTGGTCAACCCGAAGGACATGACCAAGAATTCATAATGCTCGTATCTAGTACAAAAGGCTGTCTTCAGAATGTCAGCCGCCCTGATCTTCAGCTGATGGTAGCCCGACCTCAAATCTATTTTTGAGAACATCCTCGCTCATTGGAGCTGGTCAAATAAATCATCAATCCTCGGTAGTGGATACTTGTTCTTTATCGTCACTTTGTTTAATTGCCGATAATCAATACACATCCGCATCGAGCCATCCTTCTTCTTCACAAATAACACAGGTGCTCCCCTGGGAGAAACACTAGGCCTGATAAAGCCCTTTTCTAGAAGGTCTTGCAACTGATCTTTTAACTCCTTTAACTCCCGCGGGGCCATACGATAGGGTGGAATGGAGATGGGCTGAGTGCTCGGTGCCAGATCAATACAGAAATCAATATCCCTGTCGGGTGGCATGCCCGGCAGGTTAGAAAGGAAAACCTCGAGAAACTCCCGTACAATAGGAACTGAACTAATAGAAGGAATTTCCACGCTGGAATCACGAACATATGCCAAATAAGCTAGAAACGCCTTTTCAACCATGCGTCGAGCCTTAACATAGGAAATAACAGTGCGAACGGAGTGGCCTAAGGTCCCACTCCACTCTAGTCGGGGTGATTCTGGCAAGGCCAAGGTCACTGTCTTGGCATGAAAATCTAAGATAGCATGGTATGAGGACAACCAGTCCATCCCCAATATGACATCTAAATCCACCATGTCTAATAGCAACAGATCAACACGGGTCTCAAGACCCCCGAATATAACTACGCACGAATGATGCACCCGGTCGACTACTATAGAGTCACCCACTGGTGTGGACACATAAACTGGAACATCCACGGGATAGCTAGGCACAGCCAGATACGGTGCAAAGTAGGAAGACATATATCAATATGTAGACCCAGGGTCATATAATACTGAAGCATGATAATAGGTGAATTTGACTATATTTATGCCCTAAATAATCACGCTTTATTATTGTTTTGATGACAAAATGCTTTTATTAGTGTTTTTAGTGTGTTATAGGTACACTTGAGCTAATGAAGACTAAAAGAGCAAGTTTTGGAGTCAAAAGATGGTGAAAAAGGCCAAAATATGGTACAAGTCAAGAACTTATATTGAAAGTAGCCGAGAAGGTGTGATTCCGAGCTATATGGATATTATGGAATGAATTTAAGTGATTTTGAGCTTTGAAGTCTGAGTAAAAGCTCAAGGAATTAAGCCGGGATCGAGTTCAGGGGGTCAAATTTGATAAGTGTAGAACAAGCAAAGAATGGATGAGGCATATTGTGCACTGTTTAGTAAAGTCAACATAACTTTTCTCTCATAACTCCATTGTGGCTCCATAATATATGGTTGCAAAGATAATTCAAAGGGCTACACCTTTCATGTTTTGTGTGTTTCCAGATTCCCAACGGAACAGGGTGAAAACCACGGTTTCTCCACGACCGCGGATGAACCACGGAAAAACAGGCTCTCTGAAGTTTTACTGTTCGCGGTCCGTCCGCGGCCGCAAACGAACCGCGGAAGTCGCCGCAGCAGCAGTCCTAATTGTACTCAAACTTAGTTTTTTTAGCCCTAAAACCTCTATATAAACTCCTAGTTTGCCCCATAGAGACATGTAATCTTTTATTCATTACTTTTGCAAGGTTTTTAGTAAGAGAGAATCCTCTCAAACTCTTTCTTTTATTTTATATCAATTATTTCTTTATGATTTCAATTATTATTCTTGTTTCTTCAAGCATGAGTAGCTAAATTCTATTCTAAGGTTTTGATGGAACCTATTGGGTGATGAACTTATCGTTTATGTGATTACAAATTGTGACTTAGATTTCTCAACTTCATTCTTATTGTAGTTAATTGGTAGAGCTCCCAATTAGCGGTGCCTATTTAGTGTGCATAACTTGGAAAAGAGTGCATATTTAGGTTTATTGTTGAACAACACCACACCTATGTTATTGGAGGAATCTATAACTTTAGGCGTAAAGACGAGATTAGGAATAACGAAGTCTTGGGTGCATTCTTAAGTGAACTATTCAAATTAAAGCTAGCTAGGGTAGCTCGGGAAAGTGCACTAGTAAATTATTGTAATTGCTCGGGAGAGGGTTACGATACACATAGCGTTCATGATTGATAGAATATATTAACAATTTGTATGAGCATAACGATAAGGGATTCCATCAATAGGGGAAATCAATACCTTAGTCCTTCTCATAATATTCTTTTTACTCTATATTCAATTCTTTCTTTTAAGCATTATTAATTCTTGCAGGTAGTTAGTCGAAAATCATACACAAAGATACTCTAACTTTTGGGAACTTGATTCGGAAGTACTTTTGGGGTTGTGATAGTTGCAATTGGTAGGTTAATTCTCTGTGGGATCGATCTTGGACTTATTAGACTAGGTTATATTGACCACGACCGTTTCTTGGACGTGAATCAATTTTGGCGCCGTTGCCGGGGAATTAACGAAATTATCAATTTCCATTGCAGAACTTCAAGATTCTTGTGTATTCAGGTTCTTTCTACACTCTACATTGAATATTTTGACGTTTGTTGATTTGGGTATTCGGGTGCATGCCTAGAAAATCTGCAAGGACTGGAGAACTAATTGAAGGACTCTCAGACCCCGAGCAAACCTTTCCGGGCACGTAACAAAGCCATCAAACAAATTCAACAATCTCAACAACCAATCAAACTAGACTTCGACATGGGTGACATAAATGCTCAAAACCAGCAAGCCGGGCAAAATATGCAAGAGGCACAGGAGGCACAAGAAGGTGCATTGTTCGACTGGGCACAACCCACATCGGATAATTTGGCAACTGCCATCGTTGTGCCAGCAATTCAAGCTGAGTCTTTCCAGATTACGAACAACATGCTTCACTTGTTGCAAAACAAGGGATTATTCTCTGGGTCTCAGGTTGAAGATCCACAGCAGCACCTCAAGAACTTTCTATCAATATGCAAAACACAAAGACAACCGAATGTAACTCCGGAAGCTATCGGATTACTACTTTTTCCATTCTCAGTTACAGGAGCAGCACAGATATGGCTAAACTCACTCCCAATAAACTCCATTGCAACTTGGGATGAGTTAGTCAAATAATTCCACAACAAGTTTCATCCACCTAACAAGACAGCTCAACATATTGATGAGATCGTGAGCTTCAAGCAAAAACCAATGGAAACATTACATGAAACTTGGGGCTGATTCAAGGGTATGCTTGTTATGTGTCCTCATCATGGGATTCCTGAGCAGATGTTGGGCCAAAGATTCTACATGGGGCTTTCAGACAGCATGAAGAACATTGTAGACGCTTCAGCAGGTGGGGCTTCTCTGAGCAAGACTTAGAGAGAGGGCTAAAATTGCTAGACAAGATGGCTCAAAATTCCGGGTGGACGTCCAGGAATGCTCTTATCACACCAGTGGTACACTCTGTACCTCTGGATCCATCCAACACTCTGGAGGAGAACATGGCAACTCTATTGACACAAATGAGCATCCTGACAAAGAATGTGGAAGAATCAGGGGTTAAGCAGCAAGTTCACATTGTAGATACTACCAATGATGGTTTATGCACATCTTGCATTAGCCAACCCATAGGTAATCCATGGGCTGCAGACCAAGAACATCATCATCAGCATGAGGATATGAACTATGTGGCTAACTATGGAGGGCAGCTACAAGTTATTCAAAACTAGGGCCAAAAGGATCCAATGCAGTACAGACCTCCCCAGCCACAATTTAATGCAGCAGGTATGAGGCCACCTCACAACATGGCTCCATATCCTAGACCTCAGAATTTCGGAAATCAGCAGCAGGGATATAATCCACCACCACATGGGGGTAGACAAGATGATGGGTTTGCAAGGTTAAAAGATATGATGCAGCAGGTAATAGGGTCAAACGCCAAAACAAATGAGAGGATAGATGCACATGATGTAGCCATAAAAAATATGGAAGTGCAGATGGGTCAGATTGCTATGTCACTTAACAATCGTCCTCAAGGGACATTGCCTGCAGATACACAAACAAACCCAAAGGACCAAATCCCAAAGCAGATGATGGCAGTGACTTTGAGAAGCGGTAGAGTTGTTGATGCTGAGAATGAAAGTGAGAAAATTGACAGTCAGGCTGAGACATCCAATCCATTGCCCATTGAACTGGATGAGTCCACAGGGTTGACAGAAGTCACAGTCCAGCCAGTTGCTGAAAATAAAGAAGCAAAACAGGGAACAGAGAAAGTAGCTGAAAAGGTAGAGCAGCAGATTGATGAGAAAGTGATAGACAAAAAAAAGTCCCAAGTCACCGGGAAGAAGAGGCCTTCACCACCATTCCCCCAAAGGTTGGCCAAACACCAGAAAGAGGAGCAATACAAAAAGTTCTTCGACATGCTCAAGCAAATCCAGGTAAACATTCCATTTATTGAAGCTTTAAAAGAAATGCCCGGTTATGCTAAGATGATGAAGGATTTGATGTCGCGGAAATTTGATTTCCAAGACTTGGCCACAGTTACACTTACCCAGACTTGTAGTGCAGTGGTCTCTAGACCCATTGCTGAGAAGCTATCTGATCCACGTAGTTTCACCATCCCATGCACTATAGTGAATTATGCCTTTACTAAGGCCTTATGTGATTTGGGGGAAAACATTAATCTCATGCCCTTAGTTGTCTATAAGAGGTTAGGTATTGGGAGAGCCAGACCCACCTCTATGCTTTTACAGCTTGCTGACAGGACGGTTAAGCGTCCATTTGGTATTATAGATGATGTGCTAATCCAGGTTAAGAAGTTCGTGTTTCCCGCCGATTTTGTTATTTTTGATTGCAAGGTCGACGAAGAAATTCCCATAATCCTGGGAAGACCATTCCTAGCCACTGGGAGAGCCATAATTGATTGTGAAACTGGGGAACTCAAGATAAGTTTGAATGATGAGGAGATCATCTTCAATGTGCAAAAATCCATGAGGCATCCTAGTGAGTTCGCAAATTGCTGTCTAATTGATGCGGTTGATGTGATAGTGGAGACCGACGATGCAGAATTGACTATTGAAGATCCACTTCAAGCATGCCCGATGAACATGGAAGAGGTAAACGGTGAAAGTTTGGCCGAATGGGTATTATCTCTGGAAGGCAAGGGATTCTGGAAGCGAGAGATCGAATTCGAACCCCTACACTTAGAGAAAAGAGAAAGCCCACCAGCAAAGCCATCCATAGAAGAGCCACCAAAGCTTTAGCTTAAACTACTACCATCTCATCTCAGGTATGAATTTATAGGTCCTAACTCCACTTTACCTGTTATTATCTTATCTAGTTTGTTAGATGTGCATGCTCAAAAGCTTATACAGGTACTAAAAGAATGCAAGACTGCCATTGGGTGGACCATGGCAGACATAAAGGGGATCAGCCTTGCATACTGCATGCACAAGATTCTCCGAGAAGAGGGGCACAAACCTTCCAAGAAACGCAAAAGAAGGCTGAACCCGAATATGAAGGATAGGGTGAAAAAGAAAGTGATAAAGTGGCTAGACACGGGGTAGATCCCAGGTAAGTTGTCTCACCCTTCTATGCTATACATGTATTATTATGCCATGAGGACATGGCATGATTTTAAGTGTGGGGTGGGAGACTTATCTTGTATTGTATATTGTATATAGTAGATGTAGCTGTAAATTATATTAGCTGGCTTGGCCCGATGATGGACACTTGGCGACGGGTCTCTTAAGGTCTAAGTCGGAAAAAAAACACAAAAAAATTTGAAAATTGAAAAAAATACAAAAATATAAGTAGAGGACTCTTCCTTATGACGGACTATTTAGGACAAATACTCTTGAGGGAAGAAGTCCACGTAGGAATTTTTCTTTCTTTTATTTTCTTTTTATAGGTAATGTATCATCTCCCCCTTGGTTTTTCTTTTGACCACGGTTCTTTTCCAAGGGTTTTTATTTGAACCGGGTTAGGTAGATTTTTTTCTTAGGATTAGAGGACAAAGGGCAACATGTAACCCCAAATATGCACATTAGCAAAAGCGTAAATTGAACTTGAGAATGTATCTTCTAAGCTTGATTGTAGAATCTCAATATGCCTTAAATTGCACAATAATGCTTGCTTGAACATCGATAGGACTTTGTAGATAAACCGAATTCCAAATGAGTTACATATCCATGTGTGTGTGAGGTTTTACTTACATTGTATGTTGTACATGATGCCTAGAACTTGCCCTGTGTGTTTGCAAAGCGAAATAGAAGTTGTTTGGTTGTAGAAAGGATAGAGGCACTGTCACGACCCAAATCCGGTCGTGATGGCGCCCAACAATCAAGCTAGGCCAGCCAAACCAACCATTTCTGGTTACATCGAATACCAGTCCCAAATGGACAACCCAAGAAGAATATATGAGTTTAAGAACTCCAATAATAATAATAAAGAACAAAATACTGACACTTCCAAAGATCCGGAGTCACAAGTCTAGAGCCTCTAACAAAACCCAATAAGAATAGAGAGTACTTTATAGAAATACTCAAGTCTGAATACAAAATACAAAATAACAACTGGAAAGGAGAGGAGAAGCTAGGTTCTGCGAACGTAGGCAGCTACCTCAGCAACTCGATATAACACTGCAAACGCTGGAAATGCCTGTCTACTGCTCCTGAGTACCTGAGTCTGCACACAAAAGGTGCAGGGAGTAGGGGTGAGTACTAAGTACTCAGTGAGTAATAAATATATACAAGTAGCTGAAAATAAGAAATCCACAGGTTACCACATAATGAAGCTAAACTACAGTTCGAATCTCCTACGAACTAGCATCAACAATACAATACAGCTACCACAGAGTAATTCAACAGATAAAGATGCAATGCAATGCACATAACCGCTACGGCATGTAGCCCGATCCAATTTAACATCGACGGCGCTCACTGGGGGTGTGTACAGACTCCGGAGGGGCTCCTACAGCCCAAGCGCAATACTGCCTGCGGCGTGCAGCCCGATCCTCATATCAACCACTGCGGCGTGCAGCCCGATCCCATGCTCAGTCCACAATAAGCAAATAAGTCACAAAACAGTTCATTTTTCTTACTTCCAGTTTCGAGTTCATAATTTATGAAAAATACTTTAACTTTATTAAATTTGCAAAAGCCGGTGACTTAGCATTTCAAAAAGGTGATTTCAATTTCCAGGATTGAGATCAGTGATTTAAGCAATTATAGCTATCACATAAATATTGTCCTCTAAGGACGCTACAGATCGGCACAAGGCCCCAAACAAGGCTTACAGCCCACAAATATATCAAATACAGTGTATTTCCAACACTAACAACATATTATTCACATCCGGGATGGACCAAGTCTCAATCCCTAGTCACAATCAATCCCGCACCTACCACGGTGTGCGAGCCACGCCCTACTAGCGTCACAATGTGCTAAGCCGGGGTTTCGAACCCTCAGGCTACCATATACACAAACTACTCACCTCTAGCCGGTCGTAGACTCGTCCGCGATGCCTTTTCCTTTGAAATTCGCTGCCTCGTGTGTAGAATCTAGTCAAATAACAATAATTATATCAAATACGGGTCAAAGAATCATAACCCACTTCAATTTACCTGAAATTTGCATAAATACACCAAGTTGGTAAAACCCGACCCCGGGCCCACTGCTTGGAAAATTTCGAAATTAGTACCAACGCGACCCTCATCTCACCACGAGTCCGTGCATATAAAATTTATCGAAATCGGAGTTCAAATGGCCTTCCAAATCCAAAAATCCCGTTTTCAATATTTAGGCCACATTTCTTCAAGATTTCAACCCAATTTCATGAAGATTGATGTTAATTCTACCATAAAATGATGTTTTTGAGTCAAGAATCTTACCTCCGACGAATACCCGATGACTTCTTAGTGATTTCCTCGAGTTTTATTCTCTCTAGGGCTCAAAATTATGTGTTGGGGGTGTAAACCCGTAAGCCTTCTGTTTCTGGATTTTATTCACTGCCAGAACACTTTGTTCTACGCGTTCGCGTGAGCTCCCACGCATTCGCGATGAACAGCTCTCTCTTACCCTTCGCGAACGCGACGCCTTCCACGCGTTCGCGATGCCCAACTTCCAGCTACCCTTCGCGAACGCGACGCCAACCACGCGTTCGCGATGCTCAACTCCCAGCCGCCTAAATTCCTTCTTCGCATTCGCGATACTCCTCCCGCGAACGCGAAGCCTTACCCTCACACACCTACGCGAACGCGACCACTGGAACGCGAACGCGATGCACACGATCCCTGGCCTACGCGAACGCGGCTCCCCTCCTCGCGAACGCGATGCACTGATTCGCTTGACCTTCGCGAACGCGGCCCTTGCCACGCGAACGCGAAGGCTTAAAGGCCTGGGCAGAACCTGCAGTTTTTCTGCAGATTTTTGCCAAGTCCAAATGCCCGGTTGATGGTCCGAAATCATCCCGAGGCCCCCGGGACCCCAACGAAAACCACCAATGTACTCCAAAACATGATACGAACTTGTTCCAATCACAAAAACACCATACTAAGCATCAAAATCTCCATTTACTCACGGATTCAAGCCTAAGTTTCTTCAAAACTTTCAAAACTAACATTCAATCCAAAATCCCATCAAACGATGTCCGAATGACCTGAAAATTTGCAGACACATCCAAAATCACATAACGAAGCTATAGAAATTGTCGGAATTCCATTCCGACCCCCGGATCAAAATATCACCTACCATCCGGTTTTCGCCAAAAATCAACCTTCGCCAATTCAAGCGTAAAACAACACCGGACCTCCAAATTCAATTCCGATTGCTCTCCTAAGTCATATATGATCCCCCGGAACTAGTCGAATCATCAGAATCCGGTTCCGAGCACTCTAAGTCAATAGTCAACTCTTGGTTGACTTTCCATATTCAAGCTTCCTTCAAGCATGCTATTTGCTTCATTTTCAATCCA
Organism: Nicotiana noctiflora; assembly: GCA_032618575.1. Taxonomy (NCBI): domain Eukaryota; kingdom Viridiplantae; phylum Streptophyta; class Magnoliopsida; order Solanales; family Solanaceae; genus Nicotiana; species Nicotiana noctiflora. The sequence continues at coordinate 116,001 of JASVEL010002101.1, read as the reverse complement.
AATCACTCCTAACTCACCCGATATACTCTAATACTGTTATAAAAGCATAAGATATGTAATTGCAAGGTAACGGGGTGGTAATTCCCGTAACGACGGGCCGGGTCGTTACATTCTCCCCAACTTAAACAAACGCTCGTCCGCGAGCGGGTTAAGAAACATACCTGGAGTATCAAACAAGTGTGGATATCTACTTCGCATCTCCTGCTCGGTCTCCCAAGTTGCTTCCTCCATGGAACGACCTCTCCACTGCACTTTCACTGAAGCTATATCCTTGGATCTCAGCTTACGAACCTGCCGACCCAAAATGGCTACTGGTTCCACATCATAAGTCAAATCCTCATCTAGCTGTATCGTGCTGAAGCCTAACACATGAGACGGGTCTCCGACATACTTCCGGAGCATAGATACATGGAACACCGGGTGAACTCCCGACAAACCGGGTGGCAAAGCAAGCATATAAGCCACCTCCCCAACTTTCCTAAGCACCTCAAAAGGTCCAATAAACCTTGGGCTCAACTTCCCTTTCTTTCCAAACCTCATAACACCCTTCATAGGCGAAACCTTCAGCAACACCTTCTCACCTACTGAATAGGAAACATCTCGGACCTTCCGGTCCGCATAACTCTTCTGACGCGACTGAGCTGTGCGTAGTCTCTCCTGAATCACCTTCACCTTGTCTAAGGCATCTTGGACTAACTCTGTCCCCAACAACCTAGTCTCGCCGGGCTCGAACCAACCAACTGGAGACCTACACCGCCTCCCATATAAAGCTTTATACGGTGCCATCTGAATGCTAGATTGATAGCTATTATTATAAGCAAACTCCGCCAAAGGCAAATAATCAGCCCACGTACCACCGAAATCAATGACACAAGCACGCAACATGTCCTCCAATATCTGAATAGTACGCTCAGACTGTCCATCCGTTTGTGGATGAAATGCTGTGCTCAACTCTACCTATGAACCCAACTCTCGCTGAAATGTCCTCCAGAACTGAGAAGTGAACTGGGTACCTCTGTTTGATATAATAGAAATGGGAACTCCATGCAATCTCACTATCTCACGGATGAATATCTCTGCCAACCGTTCTGAGGAATAAGTAGTACACACTGGGATAAAGTGAGCTGACTTGGTCAACCTATCCACCACCACCCAAACTGAATCAAACTTCCTCGCTGTCCGAGGGAGTCCACTAACAAAGTCCATAGTTATTCTTTCCCACTTCCACTCCGGAATATCAATACGCTGGAATACACCACCAGGTCTCTGATGCTCATACTTGACCTGCCGACAGTTTAGACACCTAGCCACATGGCTTACAATATCTTTCTTCATCTTTCTCCACCAGTAATGCTGCTTCAAATCCTGATACATCTTCGCGGCTCCTGGATGAATAATATACCGCGAGCCGTGGGCCTCCTCCAATATCAACTCACGAAGGCCATCAACATTGGGCACGCATATCCGGCCCTGCATCCGCAATACACCATCACTATCAATAGTGACATCTCTGGAATCATCATGCTGAACTCTGTCCTTAAGGACAAGTAAGTGTGGATCATCATACTGGCGCTCTCGAATACGATCATATAAAGAAGAACGAGCTACTACACAAGCCATCACCCTACTGGGCTCAGAAATATCCAGCCTCACCATCTGATTAGCTAACGCCTGAACATCAACTGCTAGGGGTCTCTCCCCAACTGGAATATACGCCAAACTGCCCATACTAATAGTCTTCCGGCTCAATGCATCAGCCACTACATTGGCTTTCCCGGGATGATACAAAATAGTAATATCATAGTCTTTAAGCAACTCAAGCCATCTCCGCTGCCTCAAATTTAGATCTTTCTGCTTAAACAAATGCTGAAGGCTGCGGTGGTCTGTATATACATCACAAGATACACCATATAAGTAATGCCTCCAGATCTTCAAGGCATGAACAATAGCAGCTAACTCCAAATCATGAACAGGGTAGTTCTTCTCGTGGGGCTTTAGCCGACGAGAAGCATATGCAATAACTCTACCCTCCTGCATCAACACACAACCGAGTCCAACTTTAGAAGCATCACAATACACCGTATATGACCCTGAGGCTGATGGTAACACAAGTACTGGAGCTTGTGGTCAAAGCCTCCTTGAGCTTCTGAAAGCTCTCTTAACATTCATCAGACCACACAAATGGAGCATTCTTCTGTGTCAACTTAGTCAATGGTGAAGCAATAGATGAGAAATCCTGAACAAACCGACGATAATAGCCTGCCAAGCCGAGAAAACTCCGAATCTCTCTAGCTGAGGAAGGTTTGGGCCAATTTTGCACTGCCTCAAACTTCTGTGGATCAACCCGAATACCATCACTAGACACTACATGTCCCAAAAAACCCACAGCATCAAGCCAGAACTCACATTTAGTGAATTTCGCATAGAGCTTCTCTTCTCTCAACCTCTGCAATACCACCCTCAAATGATGTGCATGCTCCTCCTGGCTGCGTGAATATACCAGAATATCATCAATAAACACAATCACAAAAGAATCAAGGTACGGCCAAAATACACTATTCATCAAGTGCATGAATACAGCTGGGGCATTAGTTAGCCCGAAAGACATCACCAGGAACTCGTAGGGCCCATATCGCGTCCTGAACGCTGTCTTCATAATGTCTGAGTCCCTGATCTTCAACTGTTGATAGCCCGATCGAAGATCAATCTTAGAAAATACACTAGCTCCCTGTAGCTGATCAAATAGGTCCTCAATACGAGGTAATGGGTACTTATTCTTCACTGTTACCTTGTTCAGCTGCCCGTAATCAATGCACATTCTCATTGTGCCATCTTTCTTCTTCACGAACAACACCGGTGCACCCCAAGGTGACACACTCGGACGAATGAAACCCTTATCTAAGAGTTCCTGAAGCCGTTCTTTCAATTCTTTTAACTCTGCTGGTGCCATGCGATAGGGAGGAATAGAAATGGGCTGAGTGCCCGGCACCAAGTCAATACCAAAATCAATATCTCTGTCAGGCGGCATGCCCGGCAGGTCTGCTGGAAATACATCCGGAAACTCCCTCACAATGGGGACCGAATCAAGAATGGGTGTCTCGGCCACAACATTTCCAATGAAGGCTAAATAAGATAAACAACCCTTGCCAATCATTCGTTGGGCCTTTATATAAGAAATCACCATGTCAGACACATAATCAGTCAAGCCACGCCACTTGATCCTCGGATTACCTGGAATAGCTAGTGTGACTGTCTTGGCATGACAGTCCAGAATCGCATGGTAAGGAGATAGCCAATCCATGCCTAGAATAACATCGAAATCTACCATGCCCGGTAGTAATAGATCAACTCGGGTCTCCAGACCCCCAATAGTAATAATACATGATCGATATACCTGATCCACAACAACAGTATCCCCCACCGGGGTAGACACATGTACGGGCAAAGCAAGAATACCACGGGTCATACCCAAATGATGTGAAAAATAAGTAGAGACATAAGAATAGGTGGATCCGGGATCAAATAAGACAGAAGCATCCCTGTGGCAGACTGAGATAATACCTGAAATAACCGCATCTGAAGCACTAGCATACTTCCTATCCGGAAGAGCATAGAAACGAACCTGGCCTCCACCAGTACGATCCTCACCCCTAGGGCGACCTCTGGATACCTGGCCACCGGTCCTAGCCGACTGTGCTGGCGCTGAAGAAGCAGGAGTAGAAGACGAGGGCTGATCCCTATGCTGAGACCGCTTGCGAAACCACTGAGGTACCTCTCTCCTGATATGGTCCAAGTCACCGCACTCAAAACAACGGCCTGAAGATGGAAGAAGGGGCTGCTGAGGACCCCTCGCTACAGATGAACCCTGTGCTGAGGAAACAAGAGCAGAGCTCTGAGCTGGAAGAGCACTCAGTGCAGGCTGACTCTGCTGACGGCCCTGCTGACCCTGATAACCCTGATGGCCCTGACGACCACAATCTGATGAAACCCCACTGGACTCTGCACGTCCAGACTGATGAGACCTGAAAGAACGACCCCTGCTATACTGGGGTTGGCCCCTAGACGGAGCACCACTGAAGCTGCCAGAACCACGAGCCCTCTTAGCCTCTCTCTCCTTCCGCTCTCTGCGGCGATCTGTCTCAATATGACGGGCAGCATCAACCACCTCCTCAAAGGTAAATGCCGAAACTCTCTCCCTGGTCAGCAATATGCGGATGGGATAAATAAGGCCATCAATAAATCTCCGAATCCTCTCTCTGTCTGTAGGAACCATCCACATGGCATGACGGGCCAACTGTGTGAATCTCATCTCGTACTGATTAACCGTCATCTCTCCCTGCTTCAACCACTCGAACTGACGTTGCAGCTCCTCTCTCTGAGACCGAGGCACGTACTTCTCCAAAAATACCGTGGAGAACTGCTGCCAAGTGAGGGGCACTGCCCCGGCGGGCCTACGCCTCTCAAAATCCTCCCACCACTGAAATGCTGCACCTGTGAACTGAAAAGTGGTGAATGAAACACCGCTGGACTCTAGAATACCCGCGGTGCGAAGCATGCACTGACATCTGTCATGAAAACCCTGGGCGTCCTCGCCCTCGGCACCACTGAATATCGGAGGCTGTAGCCTCTCAAATCTCTCCAAACGACGCTGCTCATCGTCGGGCATAGTTGGAACCATATAAGCAGGAGCTGGTGCAACGGGCGCAACTGGCTGGACCGGCTCGGGTGTGTGAGCCACGGGGGTCTGATTTCCTCCCCCTGCATGTGAAGAAGATATTGCAGCAGTAGCTGCAACTACCTGAGCCAAGCCTATGCACACTGATAAGATCTGAGCCAAGGTCTCCTGAAGACCTGGTATGACAATGGGCACTGCCGGTACCTGAACCTGAGTTGTCGGAGCGTCTGCCGCTGGAATCTGGTCCTGAGTTTGGGCCACTGGTGTAGGAATCTGACCTTGAGTCTGGTCAGCTGGTGGGTCAGCAGGCACTGGCACTGCTGCCCTACCTCTACCACGACCACGGCCTCCGGGTGCCAATGGTGGTCGTCCGCCACGTCCGTTAGCTCGTGTTCTCGCCATCTGCGAGAGAATAGAATATGGAAAATTTTAATTTCATGATAACACAGATCGCACGATATGAATCCAAGAAAATGAGGTTTTTCCTAAAGTTTTTGTAGCCCTCCGAGGATAGATACGGACGTCTACATACCGATCCGCGAAAGCCTACTAAACCGGCTTATGACTCGCGAGACCTAATAACCTAGGGCTTTGATACCAACTTGTCACGACCCAAATCCGGTCGTGATGGCGCCCAACAATCAAGCTAGGCCAGCCAAACCAACCATTTCTGGTTACATCGAATACCAGTCCCAAATGGACAACCCAAGAAGAATATATGAGTTTAAGAACTCCAATAATAATAATAAAGAACAAAATACTGACACTTCCAAAGATCCGGAGTCACAAGTCTAGAGCCTCTAACAAAACCCAATAGGAATAGAGAGTACTTTATAGAAATACTCAAGTCTGAATACAAAATACAAAATAACAACTGGAAAGGAGAGGAGAAGCTAGGTTCTGCGAACGTAGGCAGCTACCTCAGCAACTCGATATGACACTGCAAACGCTGGAAATGCCTGTCTACTGCTCATGAGTACCTGAGTCTGCACACAAAAGGTGCAGGGAGTAGGGGTGAGTACTAAGTACTCAGTGAGTAATAAATATATACAAGTAGCTGAAAATAAGAAATCCACAGGTTACCACATAATGAAGCTAAACTACAGTTCGAATCTCCTACGAACTAGCATCAACAATACAATACAGCTACCACAGAGTAATTCAACAGATAAAGATGCAATGCAATGCACATAACCGCTACGGCGTGTAGCCCGATCCAATTTAACGTCGACGGCGCTCACTGGGGGTGTGTACAGACTCTGGAGGGGCTCCTACAGCCCAAGCGCAATACTGTTGCGGCGTGCAGCCCGATCCTCATATCAACCACTGCGGCGTGCAGCCCGATCCCATACTCAGTCCACAATAAGCAAATAAGTCAGAAAACAGTTCATTTTTCTTACTTCCAGTTTCCACTTCATAATTTATGAAAAATACTTTAACTTTATTAAATTTGCAAAAGCCGGTGACTTAACATTTCAAAAAGGTGATTTCAATTTCCAGGACTGAGATCAGTGATTTAAGCAATTATAGCTATCACATAAATATTGTCCTCTAAGGACGCTACAGATCGGCACAAGTCCCCAAACAAGGCTTACAGCCCACAAAAATATCAAATACAGTGTATTTCCAACACTAACAATATATTATTCACATCCGGGATGGACCAAGTCTCAATTCCTAGTCATAATAAATCCCGCACCTGCCACGGTGTGCGAGCCATGCCCGACTAGCGTCACAATGTGCTAAGCCGGGGTTTCGAACCCTCAGGCTACCATATACACAAACTACTCACCTCTTGCCGGTCGTAGACTTGTCCGCGATGCCTTTTCCTTTGAAATTCGCTGCCTCATGTGTAGAATCTAGTCAAATAACAATAATTATATCAAATACGGGTCAAATAATCATAACCCACTTCAATTTACCTGAAATTCGCATAAATACACCAAGTTGGTAAAACCCGACCCCGGGCCCACTGCTCGGAAAATTTCGAAATTAGTACCCACGCGACCCTCATCTCGCCACGAGTCCGTGCATATAAAAGTTATCGAAATCGGAGTTCCAATGGCCTTCCAAATCCAAAAATCCCGTTTTCAATATTTAGGCCACATTTCTTCAAGATTTCAACCCAATTTCATGAAGATTGATGTTAATTCTACCATAAAATGATGTTTTTGAGTCAAGAATCTTACCTCCGACGAATACCCGATGACTTCTCAGTTATTTCCTCGAGTTTTCTTCTCTCTAGGGCTCAAAATTATGTTTTAGGGGTGTAAACCCGTAAGCCTTCTGTTTCTGGAGTTTATTCACTGCCAGAACACTTTGTTCTACGCGTTCGCGATGAACAGCTCTCTCTTACCCTTCGCGAACGCGACGCCTTCCACGCGTTCGCGATGCCCAACTTCCATCAACCCTTCGTGAACGCGACGCCAACCACGCATTCGCGATGCTCAACTCCCAGCCGCCTAAATTCCTTCTACGCGTTCGCGATACTCCTCCCGCGAACGCGAAGCCTTACCCTCACACACCTACGCGAACGCGACCACTGGAACGCGAACGCGATGCACACGATCCCTGGCCTACGCGAACGCGTCTTCCCTCCTCGCGAACGCGATGCACTGATTCGCTTGACCTTCGCGAACGCGGCCCTTGCCACGCGAACGCGAAGGCTTAAAGGCCTGGGCAGAACCTGCAGTTTTTCGCAGATTTTTGCCAAGTCCAAATGCCCGGTTGATGGTCCGAAATCATCCCGAGGCCCCCGGGACCCCAACGAAAACCACCAACGTACTCCAAAACATGATACGGACTTGTTCCATTCATAAAAACACCATACTAAACATCAAAATCTCCATTTACTCACGGATTCAAGCCTAAGTTTCTTCAAAACTTTCAAAACTAACATTCAATCCAAAACCCGATCAAACGATGTCCGAATGACTTGAAAATTTGCAGACACATCCAAAATCACATAACGAAGCTACAGAAATTGTCGAAATTCCATTCCAACCCGCGGATCAAAATATCACCTACCATCCGGTTTTCGCCAAAAATCAACCTTCGCCAATTCAAGCCTAAAACTACACCGGACCTCCAAATTCAATTCCGATTGCTCTCCTAAGTCATAAATGATCCCCCGGAACTAGTCGAATCATCAGAATCTGGTTCCGAGCACTCTAAGTCAATAGTAAACTCTTGGTTGACTTTCCATATTCAAGCTTCCTTCAAGCATGCTATTTGCTTCATTTTCAATCCAAATCACTCCTAACTCACCCGATATACTCTAATACTGTTATAAAAGCATAAGATATGTAATTGCAAGGTAACAGGGTGGTAATTCCCATAACGACGGGCCGGGTCGTTACAGGCATTTCTTTGTGTAACCCATATACCAATAGACATGAATTCACCCGTACATTATATCTTAGTTAACCCCTTTGAGCTTAAGCATATTCTTTGATAACCCTTGAATGTTCATCAAATATGTATAATATTCTACTTTACCTCCTAGAAGCACTTGTATTGTAATGAATATGCAAAAGTTTAAGTGTGGGGTGAAGGGAAATTGAAAAAGGGAAAATCAAGAATTAATGATAGAAAATAGTGGACTGGTCCAAAATAATGTTGCAAAGCAATGAGACAAAGAGCTATATCAATGAATCTGCAAAAATTAGAAAGGCCAGTTACATCAACAAAAGAAAAGTGGGGGTTAAAAGTGAAGAAAGGTGAAGGAATGTTTATGGGAGACATAAGGAAGAAAACTAAAAGGGAAATTTGAAAAGGAAAAGAAAAGTGCTTAGGGAGGTTAGCCACTATAACCAAAAGTATCCTACCCGTCCCATAGCCAACATTACACCCCTTAAAGACCTCTGGATCTATGACTAAATAACTCGATTAGTGGAGTATTACACTAGGGGCAAGCCTATGGTGTGTCTGTGTGCATATGAATGTTCCTTGTTGAGAGTGAGTGAATTTTTCGATATTTATAAGTTCCATGTTCTTCATTGTTTATGTGTGGGAACTTCTCTCAATAAATTTTGTGAGAGCATGTAACTCAAGAGGAAGAAGGTAAATTTGCAAGTTTTTGGTAATAATTAGAGTAAGCAATAATGTGCTGGTGTAAGGCCCCGTAAAATTTTTGTGCATAAAACCTAGTAGCTGTGGTGTCATGGTCCGAATAATGTGTTAGGAATGCGTAGAATTCTTCGCGGCGAGCTTGCTCGCCGCGGTTCGGACCCTTGGTAATGATTTAAGTTTCAAAAATGTAGAGAAATAATTTTTCCGAAAAAGTGTCAAATGTGCGGTCAAGAATGCGACCGCAAACCTGACATGCGGACCGCATTCTGACCGCAAATCGTTCCAGAGAGTTGCCCAAATCCGTGTCAAATGTGCGGTCGATATGCGATCGCATGTCAATCTGCGGTGCACTTTTGCGACCGCAGAATCAACATGCGGTCCGCATAGTGACCGCATGTCTTAACAGAACCTGCGTAATTTTTTGAGCCATTCTGCGGTCACTATGCGGACCGCATGTTGATTCTGCGGTCGCATAGTGACCGCATATTTGACCCCGGCCCGGATTTTTGTAACATTTTGACCCGATCTCTTCTTTAATATAACACCTTTCTTCTTCATTTTATCATATCATCTCACCAAAATTAGAGAGAGAAGAGAGGGTTTTTAGAGAGAGAAGTTCTTCATCTTCAAAGATTGTTCCAACTACTTAATTCCAAGGGATTCTAGGGCAAGGATTCAACTTCCCCAAATATTTTCAAGGTAAAAACCCTAACTATTTTCTTTGATTTTCAGTTTTAATTGGGTAAAGAGAGGTTTGCATATAATAGCTTTTGAAAATAGAATTTTTACACTCATGCATGATTATTGAACTTGATTTCTAGTAAAAGAAGTGAGTAGAAGTAAGAGTCTTCAAGAACAAGGTTGGCAAGAGTAGGATATCTTGGGTAAGCATAAAGTAGGAGGAAAAACATCATCACCAGGTATGTATGGCTAATTTTGATTCTTGTAAAATCGCCCAAATGTGTGCGAATTGTTTTGGCATGTGTCAAATTGAGAAATTTTACGTAATCCTTTGATTTCCTTGTTGAGCATTTGATTGATGTTGAACTATGTGTGGTATGAAATATGAATTGAAAGATAAAAAGGTAATCGAGGTTGGTAAAGAATTGGGAACAACCATTGTGATGGCATATTTGGCTTATTGTGGAAGGAATTTGAAACACCTTAATTGTGGTGAATTGTTGAACATGATTATGTGGGCATTTTCGATTTTGGAATACTTGTAACATGGTTGTGATATTGAATTGAGAAGAAATTGAGAACATGAACCAATGTGTAAGTTGCTTATTTGAACTTGTTGAAATTGTGTGTAGTACCTTATCTGCTGTTTGAAATTGTTGTGTTTTCAACCGTAAGGCGGGGTCGTGTTGCGCGCCGCAACGTGGTGAAATAAGGTGTGGGTTGGGGTGATAAGGGTGGCCGAGGTAATAAGGGTGGTCAGGGGCAATAAGGATGGAAAGCGATCGAAATCGCTATTGAAAATTGATACATAAATCAATAATGTGAAATTGTGAAAGGAGACAACAGGAGAGTTTGCAACCTGTGGGGCACTGATTGCCCCTTTGTTTGACTACTTGTGCTTTACGTGATTGATTGGTTATTGTTAAACTGGTTGATTGTAGAAAGTGCTTTGTGTGAGAATTATTTGAAATGAGGAAAAATGTGGAAACATGGTTGGCTGGCTTAATTAATTGTTGATGTAATTTAATGGCTTGAGTTTACTTGGGACAAAGTTTGTCCATACATACCAGTACAATTCAAGTGTACTGACGTCCCTTTTGCCGGGGCGCTACATTCGTGTCATGATTGTAGGTGGATCAGTAGCAGGCACTTCAGCTCATCGGCAGTAGTATCTTTCATCCTCCACTGCCCGTTTTTGGTGAGCCCCTTTCTTCCTCGGGGCCTTGTGTGGTTCATGCCACTTTGGTTTAGATTTCATTTTGGTTTTTTTTGTAAGGTATAGCCGGAGCCTTGTTACCGGCAAGTACTGTACTTCCCTTTTGTATCCTAGAGGCTCTGTAGACATGTAAAATGTGGGACTTCAATCTTATGTATATATATTGTGTTATGTCGGGCGTTGTAAAAATTGAAATCTTGTTAATGAATCACTCGTATCGTATTATTTGTTTAATGTGAAATCAATTATGATTAGTAATATATTTGGTTAATGAGAAACAGTCAACACAGGGGTAACACGTGGGAATAAAAGGCACCCAGGTCCGCTTGACTGGGGCAACCCGGTCAGGCGCCGGTCATGTCCCTCGATTTGGGGCGTGACAGCTGGCATGAGAGTTTACGGTTAGGTAAGGATTGTGCATATCTTAGGTTAATCATGAAAAATAGCTTTTGTGATATAATTTGGGGGAGACATAAATAAAATTGGCCTAAAGTGTGATTACGGTTGCTCGAGGACGAGCAAAGGTTTAAGTGTGGGATATTGATAATAGGTAAATTTGACTATACTTATGCCCTAAATAATCACGATTTATTGTTGTTCTGATGACAAAATGCTTTTATTAGTGTTCTTAGTGTGTTATAGGTACACTTGAGCTAATGAAGACTAAAAGAGCAAGTTTTGGAGTCAAGATGGTGAAAAAGGCCAAAATGTGGTACAAGTCAAGAACTTATGTTGAAAGTAGCTGAGAAGGTGTGATTCCGAGCTATATGGATGTTATGGAATGAATTTAAGTGATTTGGAGCTTTGAAGTCCGATTAAAAGCTCAAGGAATTAAGCCGGGATCGAGTTCGGGGGTCAAATTTGATAAGTATAGAACAAGCAAAGAATGGATGAGGCATATTGTGCACTGTTTAGTAAATTCGACATAAGGTTTCTCTCAGAACTCCATTTTGGCTCAATAATATATGCTTGGAAAGATAATTCGAAGAGCTACAACTTTAATGTTTTGCGTGTTTCCAAATTCCCAACGGTACAGGGGGAAAACCTCGGTTTCTGTGCAACCGCGGATGAACCGCGGAAAAATAGGCTCTCTGAAGTTTTACTGTTCGCGGTCCGTCCGCGGCCGCGAGCGAACCGCGGGAGTCGCCGCAGCAGCAGTCCTAATTGTACTCAAACTTAGTTGTTTTAGCCCTAAAACCTCTATATAAACTCCTAGTTTGCCCCATAGAGGCATGTAATCTTTTATTCATTACTTTTGCAAGGTTTTTAGTAAGAGAGAATCCTCTCAAACTCTTTCTTTTATTTTATATCAATTATTTCTTTATGATTTCAATTATTATTCTTGTTTCTTCAAGCATGAGTAGCTAAATTCTATTCTAAGATTTTGATGGAACCTATTGGGTGATGAACTTATCGTTTATGTGATTACAAATTGTGCTTAGATTTCTATTTGTTCAACTTCATTCTTATTGTAGTTAATTGGTAGAGCTCCCAATTAGCGGTGCCTATTTAGTGTGCATAACTTGGAAAAGAGTGCATATTTAGGTTTATTGTTGAAAAACAGCACACCTAGGTTATTGGAGGAATCTATAACTTTAGGCGTAAAGACGGGGTTAGGAATAACGAAGTCTTGGGTGCAATCTTAAGTGAACTATTCAAATTAAAGCTAGCTAGGGTAGCTCGGGAGAGTGCACTAGTAAATTATTGTAATTGCTCGGGAGAGGGTTACGATACACATAGCGTTCATGATTGATAGAATATATTAACAATTTGTATGAGCATAACGATAAGGGATTCCATCAATAAGGGAAATCAATACCTTAGTCCTTCTCATAATATTCTTTTTACTCTATATTCAATTCTTTCTTTTAAGCATTATTAATTCTTGCAAGTAGTTAGTCGAAAATTATACACAAAGATACTCTAACTTTTGGGAACTTGATTCGGAAGTACTTTTGGGGTTGTGATAGTTGCAATTGGTAGGTTAATTCACTGTGGGATCGATCTTGGACTTATTAGACCAGGATATATTGACTACGACCGTCGTTTGGACGTGAATCAAAGCACCTCTATCACAAACAAGAATGGTACATGTAATCACAGCATCTGATGCCTCTGCCTCTGGCCTGGCTGGTAAAGCATAAAATTAAGGATCAGCACCTTCCCTATGAGCTACATCTCTGAGATGGTCATCCACTGGCTGACCTCTACCTCTGGCTGGATGGTCTCCACCTCTACGGTCTCGACCTCCACCTCTACGATCTCTACCCCCACCTCTGGCTGGCTGGGCAGGATGTGGGTTAGCTGGGGCCTGAATCTTGGGATAAGGACCCCACTGCTGAGTGTTGCCCGTCGCTCGAGGGCAAAACCTGACGAGATTTCTTGGGTCACCACAATCGTAGAAACATTTAGGCTGATGGGGCTGGTGGCCCTGACGACCTGAATGGCCCCTACGAACACTCTAAAGAGGCTGAGCACTAATGGGAGGCTGATCTAAATACTTCTCACGAAACCCACGATCACCTGGTCCACCCTGTGAAGCCTGGAGGGCTGAATGAAAAGGTCTTGAAGACTGGCCCCTGTCAAAAGATTCCCTGCCTCCGGAAGAAGACCCACTAAATCTGCCGGAATGACGAGGCCTCTTGTCTGAAGGATAACCACCTCCCCGATCAAAAGCTATCTCAACTCTACGAGCTGCATTAGCTGCCTCCTGAAAAGATATATCACTCCCAACTCCCAAAGCCATCTGAAGTCTAATCGGCCGATTTAGCCCATCTATAAACCTGCGGACCCTCTCCCGATATGTGGGGAGTATCACAACCGCATGACGTGCCAGATCAACAAACCTCGTCTCATACTGAGTGATCCCATGATAAAGCCAGGGACCCTGCTGGTCGAGTCAAACAGTAATCTATCCACCAATTCTTGGCGGATCCTGAAAGCCTGAATGTGCAGAAGTCAACTCCATTGGATTCCACTATTCCTATAGTCTTAAGAATCTCGTGGCAACTGAATAAGAAATCCTGAGGATCCTCTGACGTGGCGCCGCTGAAAGTAGTGGTAAACAACTTGGAGAACCGATCAAGTCTCCATAGAGAATCAGAAGTCATAGCCGCTGCATCTCCAACCTGAGCTATGGTACCTGACTGAGTGGCCACAGCTGCCTGAACTATTGGTGCTTGAGGCTGGGGAGCTACTAGCTACGGAGTACGTGCAACAGGAGTCTGGGCCCCTCCTCCAGCCTGAGAAGCGGCTGGTGTAGCTGGTAATAAGCTTGCTCTGGCAATGCTGTCCCTAAAACCCGCTATCCTGACCAGAGCCTCCCAAAGATCTGGGGAAAATAAGGCTTCCCCTGTGACCTGAGCTGGTCCAACTGGAGTTACTGAGACTGGAACCTCTTCACCAATCTCAACATGAGGCTCCACCACTGGAATAGCTGCCTGGGGCTGAGCTCTGCCCCTACCACGGCGTCCGATATGACCTCGGCCCCTGCCCCTCACGGGAGCTGCCTGGGGCTCAGGCTGCTAATCAGCGGACAAAGAAGCGTGTGTCCTCACCATCTGCGAAAGGACAGAGTAGAAATTCAATCAGTATTTGAGGAACCAATCGCACGACAAGAAGGAACAATTGAGAGACTCATTCCTAACTCAATAGACTCTGGAGGACAAGTACAGACGTCTCCGTACCTACCCCCAAACTCTACTAAGCTTGTTCATGAGTGGTGAGACCTATGTAACCTAGAGCTCTGATACCAACTTGTCACGACCCAGATTTTCCCCCGATATCGGGATCGTGATGGCGCCTACTTGTTCTAGCTAGGCAAGCCACTACATTTAACATTATCCTATTTGTATCCTTATTTTTATACTCATATTACCAACAAAAGATATAATATTCAATTTAATAAATGCAGAAGACTTTCTAAATAGAGATAAAAAATGCCAAGGTAAAACACTGATGAAATCCTCTACCCAAGACGTGGAGTCACCAACTCACGAGCTACTAATGAATACTACACATAATGGTCTGAAAGAAAATGACTAATATCTGTCTGTCTTGAAACAATGAGACCACAACAAGTAGTATAAGTAAATAGAAGAGACGCTGGGCTTGCAGATGCCTGCAATCTACCTAAGTCTCGGAATGCTCAACTCCCACGAATACTCTACTGCTGCTGCTGCTCCTGCTCAAAACCTGGACCCGTGCTAAAATGCACAGAAGTGCAGTATCAGACCAATCCGACCCCATGTGCTGGTAAGTGCCTGGCCTATCCCGGCGAAGTAGTGACAAGCCTAGGACCAGACACTCATATAAACCTGTGCAGTTCTATATATATATGTACACCACAAGATAACAAGAAATACCAAGTAATAAATTCAACAATATGTATCATAAAAGGGAAACACAACAATTAGCAACAACTATTATATCAATAATGAAAATCAGAATATGATGGAAACAGTTAATATCAAAACAAGGAATAGCAAGTAGTTGCACAGCATCACCCTTCGTTCTTTTACTCTCATCCTCACATCCATGGTACGGCACGATCCTTCATGCATGGTTAAAATAACAACGGCACAGAATGTTCCTTCGTGCATAATCAATATCACAAGGCACGGCATGATCCTTCGTGCATAATCAATAACAAGGCACGACATTACCCTTCATGCAAAATCAATAATATAAGGCACGTCATGATCGTTTGTGCATAATAAATTAAACAAGGTACGACATTGCCCTTCGTGCATAAATCATCAATATAAGGCACATCATGATCCTTCGTGCATAATAAATAAAACAAGGCATGACATCACCCTTCGTGCATTATCACTCTTCCTCACCCAAATAACAATCACAGTTAATGGCAAAAGAATGAAAATAATAATCATGAACCGTCCTGGCAAAGGACACAACAATCATCACAACAAGATCCCGGCAAGGGAAAACAGTAATCCACTGTACAATAAGTCCCGGCAAGGGTAAACTGTGCTCAATTTGACAACCCGGCAGGGTTCAAGATTTCATCTTAAATACATCCCACAATATATATCAACAACGACTCACGGTCATGCTAGACGCCAGTGTATGGATGCTCGTCACCACCCATACACCGCACTCGATCACATATCAAATAGCACATAAATCCTATTCCCTCGAGCTAGGATAGATCAAACACTTACCTCTAGCCTTGAAGCCCAATTTATCCTTCAACTACAGTTTTACCTCGAATTTCAGCATTCAACTTGCTCGAATATAATCACAATTGATTCCATTACATTAATAAATACTATACAACTTAGTTTGGATGCTTAAAATGGTTTTCTCAAAGTTTTCCACAAAATTTCCCAAAATGCCCCTGGCCCCACGTGGTCAAAACTCGGGGTTCCGACCAAAATCCAGTTACCCATTCCCTTACGAGTTCAAATATATGATTTGTTTCAAAATCGGACCTCAATTCGAGGTCCAATTCCCCAATTCACGAAAACCCTAGGTTCTACCCAAAAACAATAATTTCTACCATGAAAACCTTTGATTTCTCTTGAAAAACATGTTTAATGATATTAGGAATTGAAAGAATTAAGTAAAAAGTGACTTACAAGTGTTTTGGAGCGATTTTTCGCTTGGAGAATCGTGTGTGATGTGTTGGGTTTTGAAAGAATGAGGAAAAGAGGTCAAAAATTCATTTAAGTATAAATTTGCACAGCTGCGGTTATCGCAAATGCGAATGTTTGTTCGTATTTGCGAACATAGCAGGCTTGGGGACTGTCAGCATCGCATATGCGATATTATGTTCGCATTTGCGAACAAGGCTAGAATACTGGGGCCTTCGTATTTGCGACATTTTAGTCGCATTTGCGAAGATAGGCTATTTACTGAAGGCCTCGCATTTGCGAGGTTTAGTTTGCATTTGCGAACCCCTGCATGTCACGCCCCAAATCGAGGACATGACCGGCGCCTGACCGGGTTGCCCCAGTCAAGCGGACCTGGGTGCCTTTCATTCCCACGCGTTACCCCCGTGTTGATTGTTTCTCATTAACCAAATATCTTACTAACCATGAATGATTTCACATTAAACAATTAAAACCATACAAGTGATTCATTAACAAGTTTGCGGTTTTTACAACGCCCGACATAACATAATGTATACATAATACTGGAGTCCCACAGTTTACATGTCTACGGAGCCTCTAGGATACAAAAAGGGGAATACAATACTTGCCGGTAACAAGGCTCCGGCTATACCTTACAAAACCAAAATGAAATCTAAACAAAAGTGGCATGAACCACACAGGGCCCCAAGGAAGAAAGGGGCTCACCAAAACGGGCAGTGGAAGGAGAAGGATACTACTGCCGATGAGCTGAAGTGCCTGCTACTGATCCACCTACAATCATAACACGAATGTAGCACCCCCGGCAAAAAGGGACGTCAGTACACTTGAATTGTACTGGTATGTATGGACAAACTTTGTCCCAAGTAAACTCAAGCCATTGAATCACATCAACAATTAATTAAGCCAACTAACCATGTTTCCACATTTTCCTCATTTCAAATAATTCTCAACACAAAGCACTTTCTACAATCAACCAATTTAACAATAACCAATCAATCACGTAAAGCACAAGTAGTCAAACAAAGGGGCAATCAGTGCCCCACAGGTTGCAAACTCTCCTGTTGTCTCCTTTCACAATTTCACATTTATTGATTTTTGTATCAATTTTCAATAGCGATTTCGATCGCTTTCCATCCTTATTGCCCCCGACCACCCTTATTACCTCGGCCACCCTTATCACCCCAACCCACACCTTATTTCCTCACGTTGCGGCGCGCAACACGACCCCGTCTTACAGTTTAAAACACAACAATTTTAAACAGCAGATAAGGTGCTACACACAATTTCAACAAGTTCAAATAAGCAACTTGCACATTGTTTCATGTTCTCAATTATTTTTCAAATCAATATCACAACCATGTTACAATATTTCCATAATCAAGAATATTCACACAAGTATGTTCAATAATTTTCCACCATTCAAGTGTTTCATCTCTTTCCACAATAAACCAATTCTCGAGTGTTTCGTTTCCTTTCCACAAAGTGCCATATAGGCCATCATAAGTATTATTCACAATTCTTTACCCAATTCAACTCTCATTTAACTTTCGGTTCATATTCTATACCACATCACTCATATTTCAACAACAACTTTGAGAATTTCACACAATTTGTCAAATTAACATTAACCAAGCAATTTTCACACATATAGGCGATTTCACAAGAATCAAAATTAGCCATACATGCCTGGTGATGAATTTTCTTCCTACTTTATGCTTACCCAAGATATCCTACACTTGCCAACCTTGTTCTTGAAGACTCTTACTTCTACTCACCTCTTTTTACTAGAAATCAAGTTCAATAATCATGCATGAGTGTGAAAATTCTATTTTCAAAAGCTATTATATGCAAACCTCTCTTTACCCAATTTAAAACTGAAAATCAAAGAAAATGGTTAGGGTTTTTACCTTGAAAAGATTGGGGAAGTTGAATCCTTGCCCTAGGATCCCTTGGAATTAAGTGGTTGGAACAATCTTTGAAGATGAAAGATTTCTCTCTCTAAAAACCCTCTCTTCTCTCTCTAATTTTGGTAAGATGATATGATAAAATGAAGAAGAAAGGTGTTATATTAAAGAAGAGATCGGGTCAAAATGTTACAAAAATCTGGGCCGGGGGCAAATCTGCGGTGCACTTTGCGACCGCAGAATCAACATGCGGTCCGCATAGTGACCGCAGAATGGCCTCAAAAATTACTCCAGCTCTGTTACAGAATGTGACCATTATGCGGTCCGCATTCCTGATCTGCGGTCGCAAAGTGGACCGCAGATTCACTATGCGATCGCAATTTCGACCGCATTATTGACACGATTTTGGGCAACTCTCTGGAACGTTTTGCGGCAAGAATGCGGTCCGCATGTCAGGTTTGCGATCGCATTCTTGACCGCATATTGGACACTTTTCGGAAAAATTAATTCTCTACATTTTTGAAACTTAAATCACTACCAAGGGTCCGAACCGCGGCGAGCTAGCTCGCCGCGAAGAATTCTACGCATTCCTAACACATTATTCGGACCATGACACCATATCTACTAGGTTTTATGCACAAATATTTTACGGGGCCTTACACTGCACACCCCTGTGAACTTCGCATTTGTGAAGTCTGGTTCGCATTCGTGAACCAAGGCTAGCCTGGCTCTTCTCGCAATTGCGAGAAAATCTTTGCATTAGCGAAGATAGCACCTGGGTGAATACCAGCTTTGTTATTTTTTAGAATTTGCTCCAACAGCCTATCAAATCTTTACCCGAGCCCCCCGGAATCCAAACCAACATGTACACAACTTCAAAAACATATTACAAACTTGCTCGTGCGATCACATCGCCAATATAGAATCTTTTTCATCAAATCAAGCCTCAAGTTCATGATTATCTTTCTTTTAGTTTCATAACTTTCAAATTTGGAACTCAAGGTTCAAAACACATCAAACAACGAATGTCAACAAATTTTGCAGAAAGCATATATATAATATTTAAGACTTGTACCGGGCATCGGAACCAAAATACGAGCCCGATACCATGGTCGTTTAATCCATTTTTATTTAATAATTTTAGCAAAAACAATTTAACGGAAAAATTCATATCTTAGGCTCTAGGCTTCCAAATTCTACTCCGAACACATGCCCGAGTCCCATATTTTCCTACGGACCTTACGTGACTGTCCGATCTCGGGTCCGGGTCCGATTACCAAAAATGTTGACCGAAGTCAACTATATCAATATTAATATCATTTTTCTTCAAATTTTCATAGAGTTTACATATTCTATCATAAAGTCTTTCCGGCTATATGTCCGAATTATTCACGTACATCGAGGCAACATAAAATGAGGTTTTCGAGGCCTCAGAAGTGCGGAACAAGTGAGAAAAATAGGTGATGACCCTTTGGGTTCGTCACATTATTCAAACTTGTTCAAATCCTTAAACCACCTAAAACAACGCTGGAAACACGAGTTAACCAAGGATTCAAGCCTATGAACATTGAATTCTAACAAAACAAATTTTCGATCAAAAACCAATCCAAAACTTGTCTGAATGACCTGAAATTTTGCACACATATCTAAAATGATAAGAAGAAGCCACAACAACTTTCGGACTCCTAAAACGACCCTCGGATAAAAAATTCACTATCGGACCAGAATTTCAAAAATTTTAAACTTAGGCATTTCAAGCCTAAATGAGCTACGGACCTCCAAAATACATTCCGAATACGCTCCCAACCCTAAAATCACCTAATGGTGCTAACATAACCATCGGATTTCGATTCCGTGGTCATCTTAAAACTGTTCCAAATACGGACCATATTTCAACTATTATTCTCTCATTTAGGGACTAAGTGTCCCAAAACACTTCGAATTCTAGAACCGAACATCCCGGCAAACCAAAATAGCAGAAATGGACTTAGGAAAAGTAGTTAATGGGGGATCGGGGCGTAAATTCTAAAAACAACCGGCTGGGTCGTTACATGACTGCCTCTTTCCAAAACGCTGAATGAGAAGACGACATAGCTACTTTAAAAGTTTGAGGCTCATTTTCAAGCAATAATGCCACAAAATCTTATCCAAAGGAAGTAGATGTTCTTTGACATTTACTACCCCTTTGATCATCTATACTTTGAGTATTTTCCTTTGGTTCATCTTGAGATCGTTGAGGTATTTCACTTAACAACTCACATTCAATTTTATACGGATATGTGCTTTTAAAGAATTCAACATTATCTGATTTTGTTGCTGTATTAACATGAATCTCAGGATTATTGGATTTATGAATCAAAAACCGACATGCCTTACTATTTGTAGCATATCCAATGAAAATAAAATCTACTATTTTTGGTCAAATTTTTACCCTTTTAGGTAAAGGAACTTGTACCTTTACTAGACACCCCCACACTTTGAAATATTTCAAGTTGATTTTTCTTCCTTTCCATTTTTTATATAAAATAGATTGCATTTTTTTGTGGGATACTCTGTTGAGTATTCGGTTAGCTGTAAGGATAGCTTTCCCCCACAAACTCTGCAGTAATCTTGAACTTATTAATAAAAATTCATCATTCCTTTTAATGTATGATTTTTTCTTTCTGTAATTTTATTTGATTGAGGTGTGTAAGGTGCAGTATTTTGATGGATAATTCCATATTCAGAAAATATATATACAAACAGAGATTCATATTCTCCACCTCTATTACTTTTAATCATTGTAATCTTTTTATTCCATTGATTCTCTACTTCTTTCTTGTATTGCTGTGATGACCCGGCCCGTCATCATGTGAGTTATCACCCTGTTTTCTCCGTTATATACTTGTTCATGTTTCAATATGTGTGTTTGGTGAGTTTGAGTCAATTCGGATCGAGTTTGGTTGGAAATGAGACAAATACTCTCGTAGAAGAATGCATAGTTGGGAAAAGTCAACCAGATGTTGACTTGCAAGTTAGAGAGCTCGGAACTGAATTTTGAGGATTTGGTCAACTCCGGGAGGTCATTTTTGGCTTCGGAGAATGATCCGAATTGAATTTGGAGGTCCGGTGTAGTTTTAGGCTTGAATTGGCTAAGGTTGAATTTTGGTGAAATCCGAACGGTAGGTGAGATTTAGATCCGGGGCTCGGAATGAAATTCCGATAGTTGCTGTAGCTCTGTTAGGTGATTTTGGATATGTCTACAAATTGTTAGGTCATTCAGATATCGTTTGGCCTGGTTTTTGATTGGATGTTGTTTTCAGAAGTTTTAGTTGAAACTTAGGCTTGAATCCACCTTGATTTGATGATTTCCGTGTTTAAGGGTGTGTTTTTATGATTGGAACAGGTTCATATTGTTTTTCGGAGTAGGTTGGTGGTTTTCGTAGGGTCCCAGGGGCCTCAAGGTGATTCCGGGGGTCCAATCGGACCATTTCTTGCATTTTAGAAATGCTGTTGCTTGCTGGTATTTATTGCACATGGATACTCTATGCGATCGTGTAGGGGTGTTGCGATCGCATAGAAGGATGAATTTGAGCCTCTCATTTTTTCTATGCGATCGCAAAGACGGGGCTGCGATCTCATAGGTTTGGAACCTAGTTCTCTGCGATCGTATGGTTAAGGGTGCGATCGCATAATGTATTGTGGCCCTGGGTCCCTGGATGTCATTTGTTCTATGCGAACGCAGTGTAGGTGTGCGATTGCATAACATTAAATATGGAGAGTAAATATTTGTTCAATGCGATCGCAATAATAGGATGCGATCGTTTAGAGTAATTACGTGGGCGGACAGAACTGTTAAGTAACATTTTATCCGCGAGGGCTTTTATAATTTCACCATTTACGGGCAAGCTTTGAGAGCTAAGTGACGGGAATTGAAGGGGATTTCATCGGGAAGTCATTGGAGGTAAGTTTTGTGGTCTAATTACATGATTTTATCCTAGAATCTTCATCTATATCAGTGGAAATTGAAGGATTTAAGGTGTATTAATGGAGGTTTTTGCTCTAAGCCTGGAATATTGAAATTCATCGATTTAAATGGGCAAACGGAGTCCGATTTTGATAAAATTTATATGTATGGACTCGTATTGAGATGGGGATTCTGAAAATGTAACTTTTATAATTTTTCGAGAAGCGTACCGAAAGTCTAATTTTGGCAACTTCGTGGGTTTTAGTGTAAATCAATTTATTTCAATTGGGTTATGTCTATTTAGCCTGTTTTGATGTATTCTTATTGATTTTACCAGATTTGGCATCCGAGGAGGCTGATTTGCGAGGAAAGCACAAGGCGAGCTAGGACTTTTACCAATTCGAGGTGAGTGGTGGTAATAAATGATGTACTGAGGGTTTGAATCCTCGTACTTGCACTATACAGTGCTTTGCTGGGATGAAACACGCGCCATGTGACGTGCGTGGTGGTATTGTAACTGAGGATTTGGACTTGGTCCTTACCGACTGATAGTTTACTCTATATAATGACTAAGATCGAGCTTATATATGTGTAATTGGGCTAGTAGCCGTGTTTGGGGCTTTGTGCCAATCTGTAGAGTATTAGGGAAGCCTGTAGAGCTTAGTGACCCTTATATCATGCTGGACACATACACTCAGCTGTATTCATAGCTGTATAGCATATTATGAGCCAGTACTAGATGTGTACTCTGAGAGAGACTACTTGGGGTGGGATCTGTTCTAGCTAAGTCGGCCCGAGAGGCCAAGTCTAGATTGACTGAGATGGGGGCGAGGAACCGCTGAGAAGTATTATATATATACATGTATATTGGATCGGGATGCACGCCACATCACTATATATATTGGATCGGGCTGCACGCCGTAGCACTATATATATTTGATCGGGCTGCACGCTGCAACGCTATATATATTGGATCGGGCTGCACGCCGCAGCGCTATATATATTGGATCGGGCTGCACGCGGCAGTGCTATATATATTGGATCGGGCTGCACGTCGCAACACTATATATTGGATCGAGTTGCACGCTGCAGCACTATATATATATTGGATCGGGCTGCATGCCGCAATATTTTATATATATACACATATATTAGATCGGGCTGCACGTCGCAGCAATATGAGTGAGGACAAGGTCAGTGTGGGATCATTGTGAGGTAGTTGTGGACTAGAATTGGGCTTATCACTGGGGAGATGACTTACTTAGAATTGTTTAGTGATAGTACATGTGTTCTTATTTTCAGTTGTTATTTATTATTATTACTTACTGAGTTGAAATATACTCACCCCACTCCCTTGCACTTTTTGTGCAGCTACATGTGTTCAGGAGGGCAGTTGAGCTACCGCAGCTTCTACATTATTGTTATTCCGAGGAGACTTCGAGGTAGCTTCCACCGTCAGCAGGACCCGATCTCTCCCTCCCTATCATCATGTCTTTTACAATTCTGCCTAGATTTGGATTGTCTAGGATTTTTCCATCTATTAGAGGCTCAGACTTGTGACACCGCGATTGTTGGGTTGTATTGTGTATATTTTGTTTCCGCACTTGTTGTTTTGTTATAAAAACAAGCTATTAACTTTAGTTGATCAGTATTGATTAATAATTAGCTGGTAATATGGAAAACATGGTCGGGCTTGCCTAGCGATGTGTTGGGCGCTATCATGACCGGGGTTTGGGTTGTGACAAGTTGGTATCAGAGCCTGGAATAACAGGTCTCGCGAATCATGAGTCGGTTTAGTGAATTCTCATGGATCTGTACGGGGACGCCTGTGCTTATCCTTGGGAGGCTGCAAATGTTTTAGGAAAGCTTCAAATTCTTGAAATTATTGTATGATTTTGTTGATCCAAAACTGAATGTTGATATTCTATTCTCTCCTAGATGGCGATAACTCGAGCTTCAGGATGAGGCAGACGACCACCATTGCAACTTGCTAGAGGCCGTAGACGCGGCTGTGGTCGTGGTAGAGGTAGGACAGTAGAGGCAATGCCAGGTGATCCACAACCTCCAGTTGCTGAGGTCTTAGCAGCACCAGTTCAGGCATCAGCTGTGCCCATTATAATTCCGGGACTACTAGAAACCCAAGCTCAGATATTGATGGTATGCACTGGCCTGGCTCAGGCAATTTTAGCCTCCACTTCAGCAGCTACATTCCGGACCGAGGGTTGTCATCAGACCCCCGTAAATCGCACTCCAAAGCAGGTAGTGTAGGGCCTTCAGACACCTGAGGCATCACCAGTCCAGCCAGTGGTCCTAGTACAACTAGCTGTTCAGATTCAGGGGGACATGGTCCCAGTTATGGCCGGCAACGAGCAGCGTCGTCTTGAGAGATTCTGTAGATTATCTCCTATTTTCAGTGGTACTCTGGGTGAGGACTGTCACGCCCCAAATCGAGGGATATGACCGGCGCCTGACCGGGTAGCCCCAGTTAAGCGGACCTGGGTGCCTTTCACTCCCACGTGTTACCCCTGTGTTGATTGTTTCTCATTAACCAAATACCTTACCAATTATAACTGATTTCGCAATATACAAACATAACCATGTGAGTGATTCATTAACAAGTTTACAGTTTTTTACAATGCCCAACATACTATATACATGAGCCTCGAATCAAACAGTTTACATGTCTACGGAACCTCTAGGATACAAAGGACGATACAATACTTGCCAGTAACAAGGCTCCGGCTATACCTTACACAAAATAAAAATAATGTCTAAACAAGAGTGGCATGAGCCACGCAGGGCCCCGAAAGGAAAGGGGCTCACCAAAACGGGCGGTGGAAGATGAAGGATGCTACTGCCGATGAGCTGAAGTACCTGCTACTGATTCACCTACAATCATAATACGAATGTAGCGTCCCCGGCAAAAGGGACGTCAGTACACTGGAATTGTATTGGTATGTATGGGCAAACTTTGTCCCAAGTAAACTCAAGCCATTAACAAGAAATCATGATGATAATAAAGCCAATGAATTACATCAAGAATCAATTAAGCCAGCCAACCATGTTTTCCACATTTTCCCTCATTTCAGGTAATTCTCAACACAAAGCACGTTTAAGATCAACAAGTAGAACAACCACAAATCAATCACGTAAAACACAAGTAGTCAAACAAAGGGGCAATCAGTGCCCCACAGGTTGCAAACTCTCCTGCTGTCTCCTTTCACAATTTCACATCAATGATTTTATATCATATTTCAATAGTGATTTCGATCGCTTTCCATTACCTCGTCCACCCTTATTACCTCGGCCACCCTTATCACCCCAACCCACACCTTATTACTTCATGTTACGACGCGCAACCTGATCCCACTGTACAGTTTCAAGTACAACAATCACAAACAGCAAATAAGGCACTACACACAATTACAACAAATTCAAATAAGCAACTTACAATTCGATTCACATTCTCAAATACTTTTCAAACTGATATCACAACCAAGTTACCATATTCAAGAGTATACACACAAGTATGTTCCACAATTTACCACAATTCAAGTGTTTCATCTCTTTCCACAAGAAACCATATATGCCACCACAACAATTGTTCTCACTTCTTTATCAATTCCAATTCCCTTGTTATCTTTCCAATTTATATTTCATACCATACCACATGTAGTTCAATCATCAATTGAATACCCAACAATGACATCAAAGAATCACATACAATTTCTCAAATTAGCACATGCCAAACAATTTTACACATATGGGAGATTTTACAAGAATCAAAATTAGCCGTACATACCTCGATTGAGCTTTCCTTAAGTTACTACAACACTTCAAAAACTCTAGCCATTCCAATCTACTATGAGACATACCAAAATTAAACATATATTAGAAAGATATTCATGAAACTAGCTCATTTGAGCATTTTATCAAATACTAGTTGAGCATTTTGATTTTAAATCCCCTTTTCAAGATTTCCTTCTTTCCCTAACCCAATCTTACTTATTTAAGTTAAACAATCTTCCCATAAACCTAAGTTGTACATGCATGTATACACAATACTAATAAACCCAAGAATCATACCTCAATAACTCATCTTATACACAAAAACTCGAAATTAAAACCCTACGGTATAGAATCTTACCTCTTAGATGAAGAACTTGCTATTGGGTTCTTGATTCTTGAAGATTGATGCAAGATTTGGATGATTTAAATGTTGGGTTCCTCCTTCTCTCTCTAAAATGCTCTGACCACTCTCTAAAATCAGTAAGAAATGACCCCAAAATGAACCCCAAAGCCTATATATTGAAATGGGGTTGGGTTATAAAAATAGAAGAATTAACTGGGCTTCTCGGGTTTAGATTGCGACAGGAATGCGACCGCATTGTTAACAATGCGACAAGAAATGCGGTCGCACATTTGACACAAGACAGCATTTTCCAGCCTTTGGTAATTTGATCATAACTTTGTGTAGGAATGTCCAAATGACGAACGGTTTGAAGCGTTAGAAACTAGAATCAAAGGGATTTCATTTGATATGTTATTCACCACGAAAAACCTTATACATAATTATATATGATCCTTTTAAGTGGAGCCATGTGCGAATCCATTTGGAATTTTGGCCTATTTCCAAAACTTTCCCATTTGGCATACACTTGGGCTTCCATTTGGACCTCATATCACTTACCATAAGACTCATACTCATATTTAGCAAGTCTAATTGATGTTCATCATGTTCATAGCACATAAAATATTATAATTAGCCTACGTGGCACCACATAATCCTATATTACTTAGCAAAATTTTCTGGGGCCTTACATTCTCCCCCCCCCTAGGATCATTCATCCTCGAATGAGGAGTATAGTCTTTCCCAAACACTTTAACATCACATATCTCTTTTCCAACCTACCTCCAATTTCAAAATTTTCACTAACTCCCAAATTTTTCAGAAATTTCGGCAGAGTCTCCTTTGTAACTAGGCCTATCCACCTGTCAGAGAATCACCAAACTCGTCCCAACAACACATCCACAGTTGTACATAGCACCGCAATGTATATATCTACAATCCTAATCCCAGTATTACAAGCACTATATTAACATAAGGATACTAGAACATGGACTGCACAATTTAGATCAAAACACCTATATGGTACATTCCAAGTCATAACTAACTGGTATTCAATCAAACGAAAGTACTTTCCTTCCACGACACATTTATCCTTCCACACGACATTATTGACTTACAAGCATTGTCATGACACCTTCTCAGAAGTATTATCAACTCCCAAAAATACATAACAAGGATGACAGATAAACATCTTGCATGAGATAACTATCCATTGACTTTACCTTTTGATAACTTCCACTGTACAATTTACACTCCACTGGATAATTGCAATTCACGATAACAAAAATAACCCACAATTCCATAAATTTGCACCATACCATCAAGGATGTCAGTTCATACTAAACAAACAATCATGTGTTCATAATAGTCCTTACCAGCCATTAGTGTAATCGCAAAGGTGTTCATCAACAAGAATATAATTTCATTTCAATCAATAATCCATATGAAGTCAAGCCAACATGATTATTTCTAGTAGTGCATCATATAGGATATTACCATGATCATATAGTTCAATCAATTCAATTCATACCCACAAATCATTTTTTTTTCATCACTATATTCTTAGACATAAACATATGGAAACACAAAGTACATGAGCAACAGTTACGGGGAATATCATACACCTATTGCAACCTAATGTGTAATACAATTATGTTACCTTTATTATCAACTCACATAACATTTTTAGGGGTACACTCACACTAAACCCTTGATGACCCTTAATAGTTACCCTAAGATGTGATACCATAAACCGACCATAACTTTATCTGTCCAATATATATGTGATCACACTATGAAGCTTTATCTTTGACTTGTCTGAACTTACAATACCCAATGATCTAATACAATGAGGAATAACAGAGTTCAAGATCAGGCTGGAGTTCTTCTGGAATCCATTAATGCATTGGGTAGAGTACTTTATGAGGTCGTATACTAAGAGACACAAAATGTTACTACTAACAATACTGACATGGTTAATCACTGTGACTACCTCAATTAATACACAAATGAGGCATATGAGTAAGTAGTACATGGGAAATAAGAATCATTAAGGAGGAATACTCAAGTACGTGAACCACTCATTTTCTAAAATGTAGGGAAAATCCATTCACCCCGAATAGGAATACTCTAACACCTTGAATGTGATATGGGATTCAAAATACACGAAGTTGAATTACACTATTAACATTACTTGACGCACATAATCTATGCCACAAGCCTATAAGGATGAAAATAATTGAACGCTTATGAGATTACCATATTCTAGACAATTTAACACTTCTTGGTAATTGATCATATATGAGGAAACTAAAAATTACGACCATTCGTCATTCAAATCAACATGTTTATGATATGTACAAAAATTCAAAGTCATCTAATTTCTACCTTTCACGAGTGAAACTCAATAGCTATGAAATCTTGATATTGGGACAAAATCATGAATTGGTTGGATGGTTCTAATAGTTAACACGACGCTCCAGGGAGAAGGCAATTAACACTCATATCTAGCCAAGAAGGTGAGATACCAAGGGTAGTAAAACTCTCCACACATGACAATGACATAGTCCATGATTCTAGAAGTTGAGGGTGTGAAGAAAACCAAACACAATGAGACAGTGCACAATAATCGCTGAAGGTTTGCAAATGTTCATGATGAGATTTCCATAGGTTTTGACTTGAAAAAGGAAGTATCATAGTGATACACAGAAGGGCATGTTATTTTATGGTTGTCGTACAAGTGTAGGGAACTATCACAATGAATTCACTAAATAAGGAATAAATTTAACACATTGTGGAGACACAAAGAGAAAATACTCATTGGTTATAAGCGGGACACACTTCTACTATATTAACTCCCCACTGCAATACATGACCATGCCAGGAGCAACCACAATACTAGGACAGAGTGAGCTACTTACTGCATGATGTCCCAAGTGGGCACAAAAACCATGGCGACACAAGATATCTATGATGGGGATGTGAGGACCTCAATTTGTTTTTTAGAGAGAACTTATGCACACGGTGACCATTTCAATTGATATGCACTCATATGATAGCCACTAAGATATGCATATATGTTACTTGACAGTGAAAAGGTTTCATGATGTTACTCGTAAGAGGGTAGATTGGTTGATCAAGCCATATAAGACACACACAACTAAGTAAAAGAGTGACTCGAGAAGGATCACAAATCTTGGATACTTTGGATGGAACTTGACACCACATGTACAAACTTCACGATGGTGCATGTATAGGCACAAGTGAGCAGATGTTGTCAATTTAAATGCGACGTTTCTGTAAGAAATTCATCGGGAATAGTCCTTTGTTGAGAATTTAGGAAAAGAAAGTAGGAAGTATCAATAGTGCTATAACTCAATTCTGGAACATAATTATAGAGCTCAATTCCATAGGAGGTTGTAAACAATAGAACTATGATAGAGAGACTTTGTAGATAATATGTCTCATTCAAAGAGTATGCATGTGCATGAACTGTTTTGTAATTTGGATTCTTTTTAAGAATATATCTATGCAAGGACAAGGAAATCATAAGGGTTTAACAAAAAGTTTAAACAATCATCACATTACCAAATAGAAAGAGATCACATAGCTTTCACATAATTTCTATACCTCTAGGCCGCATTTCATAGCACTTTCATAGGGTTCACATATAAAATTATTCACCTGCACTCTTCATACAATAATAAGAAAATCACAAGTACAAATCAAAAACTTTAGATGTTCACCACATTATCGAATAAAAGAATCATACTATTCTTACATATATTTGTCCATCAACACTTTGGGCCATAATTATCACATCATACTTGGCACTAGGCCACATTTCATAACACAGTTTCTTCTTCCCCGCATTTCACAACATTTCCGCATATTTCACATCAACATCATAATCTATTTCATATTCCCTCGTGTCACAGGTATCACAAGATACAATTCCATTTCGAGTTCTCGACACATTGTCTATACTCTTCTTCTCAAAACATTTGACTTATTTCAAAATTTCTATACACAGAGGATTTCACAAAGTTTTATTTAATATATGCTGCTCCAATTTCAATTTATGGGCTTCGCATTTCAATACATGATTCATATTCCTTGCACCCATTTTAAGTTGTCAATAATAGCACATTGATCATATTGGAATGCATCTTTCACAAACATCGGCTCACAACACCAATTCATGTAAAGTATCAATCACAGCTAAAATCCAACATTTAGTCTTACACATTCTTTATATGTTACCAACAACTGGACGCAATCAATCAAATACCTTTGGTACACATAAGAACATCTTGGAGGAATCAACCATAACAAGTTTTCTCACAATATATGGCATCAATATATCAATTCAAATTTGACTTGAAGTCTAGGCATTTTAGCACATAGTTCACATTCTTTACATATCCTCATCTACCAAGAATAATATATTAAACAAATAAAGAAGTACTTCCCACATATATTTTCACAACAATAATTCGCTTAATATAACAACACAGGTACTGCATCAATTATATTTTGAACCTACAACATTTACGCTGACACCATGGAAGCTTAATTTCTAAGAGACGAGGTTTTAGTCGTACATACTGATGATATACTACATGATCTAGGGTGCAGTGACATTAGTAGGAACAAGGGTACTCTCCTTAACAACAAGTTCTACCAATCACTCCATGGCTCAACACATTCTTCTAACAAGTCCTTGGGTGATCCACTTGGACTCAATGGTGAGATAAATCTCACCTTACATGCTTCAAATTCACAGATTATGGTATCAAAGTTACCAATATTGAGGGTAATACTTAGAGAGGAAATTAGCTCCACATCTTGAGCCATATTGCACGATCTGGAATATCAAAGAAATGGGTAAATTCCTAAATGTCCGTGCAGCCCCCAACTTATATGATGTGGTCGACAACACACCGATAAGAAGGGCACTACTAGACACATCTCCGAGACATCCCAGGACACTTAAAAACCTTAGGCTCTGATCCCAAGTTTGTCACGCCCCAAATCGAGGGACATGACCGGCGCCCGACCGGGTAGCCCCAGTCAAGCGGACCTGGGTGCCTTTCATTCCCACATGTCACCCCTGTGTTGATTGTTTCTCATTAACCAAATACCTTACCAATTATAACTTATTTCACAATATACAAACATAACCATGCGAGTGATTCATTAACAAGTTTACAGTTTTTTACAACGCCCAACATAATATATACATGAGCCTCGAATCCCACAGTTTACATGTCTACGGAACCTCTAGGATACAAAGGACGATACAATACTTGCCGGTAACAAGGCTCCGGCTATACCTTACACAAAATCAAAATAAAGTCTAAACAAGAGTGGCATAAGCCACGCAGGGCCCCGAAAGGAAAGGGGCTCACCAAAACGGGCAGTGGAAGATGAAGGATGCTACTGCCGATGAGATGAAGTACCTGCTAGTGATTCACCTACAATCATAATACGAATGTAGCGTCCCCGGCAAAAGGGACATCAGTACACTGGAATTGTACTGTTATGTATGGGCAAACTTTGTCCAAAGTAAACTTAAGCCATTAACAAGAAATTATGATGATAATACAGCCAATGAATTACATCAAGAATCAATTAAGCCAGCCAACCATGTTTTCCACATTTTCCCTCATTTCAGATAATTCTCAACACAAAGCACGTTTAAGATCAACAAGTTGAACAACCACAAATCAATCACGTAAAACACAAGTAGTCAAACAAAGGGGCAATCAGTGCCCCACATGTGCAAACTCTCCTGCTGTCTCCTTTCACAATTTCACATCAATGATTTTATATCATATTTCAATAGCGATTTCGATCGCTTTCCATCCTTATTACCTCGTCCACCCTTATTACCTCGGCCACCCTTATCACCCCAACCCACACCTTATTACTTCATGTTGCGGCATGCAACCCAATCCCACCGTACAGTTTCAAGCACAACAATCACAAACAGCAAATAAGGCACCACACACAATTACAACAAATTCAAATAAGCAACTTACAATTCGATTCACATTCTCAAATACTTTTCAAACTGATATCACAACCAAGTTACCATATTCAAGAGTACACACACAAGTATGTTCCACAATTTACCACAATTCAAGTGTTTCATCTCTTTCCACAAGAAACCATATATGCCACCACAACAATTGTTCTCAGTTCTTTATCAATTCCAATTCCCTTGTTATCTTTCCAATTCATATTTCATACCATACCACATGTAGTTCAATCATCAATTGAATACCCAACAATGACATCAAAGAATCATATACAATTTCTCAAATTAACACATGCCAAACAATTTCACACATATGGGCGATTTTACAAGAATCAAAATTAGCCATACATACCTCGATCGAGCTTTCCTTAAGTTACTACAACACTCCAAAAACTCTAGCAATTCCAATCTACTATGAGACATAACAAAATTAAACATATATTAGAAAGATATTCATGAAACTAGCTCATTTGAGCATTTTATCAAATACTAGTTGAGCATCTTGATTTTAAATCCCCTTTCCAAGATTTCCTTCTTTCCCTAACCCAATCTTACTTATTTAAGTTAAAACAATCTTCCCATAAACCTACGTTGTACATGCATGTATACACAATACTAATAAACCCAAGAATCATACCTCAATAACTCATCTTATACACAAAAAACTCGAAATTAAAACCCTAGGGTATAGAATCTTACCTCTTAGATGAAGATCTTGCTATTGGGTTCTTGATTCTTGAAGATTGATGCATGATTTGGATGATTTAAATGTTGGGTTCCTCCTTCTCTATCTAAAATGCTCTCACCACTCTCTAAAATCAGTAAGAAATGACCCCAAAATGAACCCCAAAGCCTATATATTGAAATGGGGCCGGGTTATAAAAATATAAGAATTAACTGGGCTTCTCGGGTTTAGCTTGCGATAGGAATGCGACCGCATTGTTAACAATGCAACAGGAAATGCGGTCGCACATTTGACACAAGACAGCATTTTCCAGCCTTTGGTAATTTGATCATAACTTTGTGTAGGAATGTCCAAATGACGAACGGTTTGAATTTGATATGCTATTCACCACGTAAAACCGTATACATAATTATATATGATCCTTTGAAGTGGAGCCATGTGCGAATCCAGTTGGAATTTTGGCCTATTTCGAAAACATTCCCATTTGGCATACACTTGGGCTTCCATTTGGACCTCATATCACTTACCATAAGACTCATACTCATATTTAGCAAGTCTAATTGATGTCCATCATGTTCATAGCACATAAAATATAATAATTAGCCTACGTGGCACCACTGAATCCTATATTACTTAGCGAAATTTTCTGGGGCCTTACAAGGACGCCCAAGGTTTTCTATACAAGTGCCATTGGATGCTCCGTACGGCAGGGATCTTGGAGTCCAATGTTGTATCCTTTACTACATTCCAGTTTTAGGGAGAAGCTTTCGCTTGGTGGGAGGCTTATAAGCACCGTAGACCGGCAGGGGCAACACCACTATCGTGGTGGGAGTTCTCCACTATGTTCTTGGAGAAGTGGATACCTAGATCCCAGAGAGAGGAGATGCACAGAAAGTTTGAGGGGCTTTGCCAGAGAGACATGTCTGTGTCGGAGTATGAGGTCAGATTCACAGAGTGATCCAGATATGCTTCGTGGTTGGTTCCTACTGATTAGGAGAGGATTGGACATTTTGTTGCTGGCCTTATCTATCCTATCAGTATTTTGATGACCCGAGAGAGGGTTATGAGTCACACTTTTAAGGATGTTGTGGATATCGCTTGCAACATAGAGATAGATCGTCGCATGGAGCGAGAGGAGAGGGAGGCTAAGAGGCCTCGAGGATCAGCTAGTTCTAGTAGCACTCAGACCAGAAGCCAGGGTTAGCAGAGCCGAGGTAGCTTATTCATATCTTCACAACTGGCCCGCTCAGATCATCGTGGGTCGTCTTCTGGCCGTGGTTATCAGGGGTTCACACCAGAGCCAGCTATCTCTCAGCACTATGCTAGCACAGAGTTCATCATAGGCCCCATCGGTTCATGGTTCTTCCTGACCTAGTTCATATGCTGGACACTCCGGTGCGAGGGGTTCTTATCAGTCCCAGCCCCCAACACCTGGTAGTTGCTTCAAGTACGGGGAGTTTGGGCATCCGCAGAGAGTGTCCCCTTTTTGTTTCCAGGCCATATCAGCAGAGGGGGCAACCCTCATCTTTTGGCCCTTCTACTTCAGCACCCGCCTCACCAGCTAGGGGTGAGGGTCAGGCAGCCCTGGGTCGCCCTCGAGGGAGAGGCCAATTGAGTGGTCAGGCTAGATGCTATGCTTTGCAGGGCCGTTATGATACAATTGCTTATGATGCTGTCATTACAAATATTATTTCAGTTTGCCACAAAGATGCCTCAGTATTGTTCGATCCTGGTTCTACTTATTCTTATGTATCTACATATTTTCCTCCTTATTTTGGCATGACCCAAGGGTGTCTTACGTTGCCCGTCCATGTATCTACCCCGGTGGGTGATACCATTGTTGTGGACCATGTGCACCGGTCATATCTAGTCATTATTGGGGGTTTGGAGACACGAGTAGACCTATTTCTTCTGAGCATGATTGATTTTAATGTTATCTTGGGCATGGATTGGCTATCTCCGTGTCATGCTATTCTGGACTGTCATGCCAAGACAATCACTTTGGCTATGTCGGGCATTTAGAAGATCGAGTGGCGAGGCACGACTGGTTATGTACCCAGCGGGGTAATATATTTCCTCAAGGCCCAACAGATTGTTGGGAAGGGATGTCTATCCTATTTGGCATTTCTACGGGATGTCTGATATGAGACTCCAGTATTGATTCTGTTTCCATTGTACGGGACTTTCCTGATGTACTCCCCTCAGAACTACCAGGCATGCCGCCGGACAAGGACATTTATTTTGTGATTGATTTGGTGCCAGGCACCCAGCTTATTTCTATTCCTCCATATCGTATGGCTCCAGTTGAGCTAAAAGAATTGAAGGAGCAGCTCTAGGAACTCCTAAATAAGGGGTTCATTTGGCCGAGTATGTCACAGTGGAATGCACCGGTCTTGTTTGTTAAGAAGAAGGATGGCTCAGTGAGGATGTGTATTGACTATAGGCAGCTGAATAGAGTAACAGTGAAGAACATGTATCCTCTGCCTCCCATTGATGATTTATTTGATGAGCTCCAAGGAGCTAGGGTATTCTCAAAGATTGATCTTCGTTCAGGCTATCACTAGCTGAAGATTAGAGAGTCTAATATTTTAAAGACAGACTTCAGGACGAGGTATGGGCACTATGAGTTTCTTGTGATATCTTTTGGGCTGACTAATGCCCCAACCGCGTTCATGCACCTGATGAACAGTGTATTACGGCCATATTTGGACTCTTTCGTGATTGTGTTCATAGATGATATCCTGGTGTACTCCCGTAGCCAGGAAGAGCATGCCCAGTACCTTAGAGTTGTACTACAGAGGTTGCGGGAGGAGACATTGTATGACAAGTTCTCCAAGTGTGAGTTCTGGCTCGAGTCCATGGCATTCTTAGAGCACGTGGTGCCCAGTGATGGTATTCAGGTGGATCCGAAGAAGATAGAGGCGTTGTAGAGTTGGCCTAGACTGACCTCAGCTACTGAGATTCGTAGTTTCCTGGGATTGGCAGGGTATTACCACCGATTTGTTCAGGGATTCTCTTCTATTGCTTCACCCTTGACTAGATTGACTCAGAAGGGTGCTGCTTTTGTGTGGTCCGAGGAGTGTGAGGAGAGCTTTCAGAAGCTTAAGACACCATTGACTACAGCACTAGTCTTGATATTGCTGTCAACTTCATATTCTTATAATGTGTATTGTGATGCCTCGGGAGTTGGCATTGGTTATGTATTGATGCAGGAGGGTGGAGTCATTGCTTATGCTTCTCACCAGTTGAAGCCCCATGAGAAGAACTACCCTGTACATGATTTGGAGCTAGTAGCC
The DNA here is from genome assembly GCA_032618575.1 of Nicotiana noctiflora. Classification (NCBI taxonomy): domain Eukaryota; kingdom Viridiplantae; phylum Streptophyta; class Magnoliopsida; order Solanales; family Solanaceae; genus Nicotiana; species Nicotiana noctiflora. The sequence continues at coordinate 79,740 of JASVEL010002101.1, read as the reverse complement.
ATAGTTCATGTTCTGAAGATTTGGAGACGTTACCTGTATGGTATTTCTTGTGAGGTGTATACCGATCATCGCAGCCTTCAACATCTGTTCAAACAGAAGGACCTTAATTTGAGACAGCGGAGGTGGCTGGAGTTGCTTAAGGACTATGACATCACTATATTGTATCATCCGGGAAATGACAATGTTGTGGCCGATGCTTTGAGCCGAAAGGCGGTTAGTATGGACAGCTTAGCTTATATTCCTGTTGGGGAGAGGACCTTTGCATATGATGTTCAGGCTTTGGCCAATCGGCTAGTGAGGTTGGATATTTCTGAGCTGAGCCGAGTGTTGGCTTGTGTTGTTTCTCGATCTTCTTTATAAGTGTCACACCTTCCTTTTTACTACCCTTTTTGTTTAATTCCCAATTAGGAGAATAGGGTATACCTCATTGTTTCAAATACCTCGGGAAGGACATAATAACAACGAGGAAGGAGTTTTTCCAAATAAAGGATAATCGGTCCGGGATTTTGTTTATAATTTCAGAGTCGCCACGTGGGAAGATAATGGTGTCCCAAGTCATCAGTTAATCTCGAATCTGAGGAAATTGACTCTGTATTACAGTCCGCGAAACTAGAAACCTGGGTAAGGAATCCTGTTAACCCCGGAGAAGGTGTTAGGTACTCCCGGATTCCGTGGTTTTAGCACGGTCGCTCAACTGTCATTTTCGATTTTATATGACTTATTATATGCTTTTTAACAATGTGTTCATGTTTCAAACCTTAATATTTTACGAATTACGACGTTGCAAAAATGTGTTTTGAGTCACACCGCAACCAGTACGCATGTGACCTTTAATACATTTCGGCTTCGCCGGGATTTACAATTTGAGTCACATCAAATTTGCCAAAATTGTCTAACGGCTTTTTAATCTTTAGAAAAGGTTGTGGAATTAGCTATCAACCTTCCCGAGTGTATATAATTGTTCATTTATATGGGGGCCCCGTTATTTTGTTTTCATGCGAGGCTGTCCCACTCAATTTTTATAGTCCAATCCTAATATACAACTATATTTTCTATCACTTGGTTTTTCCTTAGTTAACTAATTTTCAGAATGCAAGTCCAGGCCTTATTCTTTATATTACTAGGCCTGGACTCTTTGGGCTCATATTCAGTGAGCTAATTTATGTGACTGGGTCTCAAAAACCCAGAACACTCGGAAGTTGTCTATCAGAAGCCCAATTGTTCACCGGTACAGATCTAGGCCTACACTATTCATTAGGCCCAACCCAAATATGATTGAAAAGGAAAAACGGAAATTAAAATTCATCATATAGACAAATATTCAGAACAAGTAGAGAACAAATTTGAATTGCATTTATTCAATGAAGAGAAAATAATATTACAAAGTTATAGTGCCAGTTTCAAATCTTAACTATCTAATGTGAATGCAATCCAATTAACAGACTACTTTTGCTTTTACATTTCATCAACTAATTTAAACTACTGATAGGTTATTTATTATCTAAAAATGAGGGAATGTTATTTAACTATTTAAGACAGAATTACTGCTAAATGATTCGCTAAATTGTTACTCCTTGTAACTTTTAGAAAACTAACTATACTTAATCACTAAGCTAATTGTATAACCAATTCGATTGACCTTGTGATAATTAACTTTATATTCAGCTACTGTTTCATTTTTATGTTGTTTTAACTATTACTAAACTGCTTGAGGAAAGCTAACAAGTATTGAATTAGACTATCTATCATACGTTAATATTGTTACGAATCTACTGTTATGAACCTATTTTCGAGATTAACTGAGTTAATTTTACCATTACTCTATTTTTACTAGGTGATTTCGATTACTATCACTGCTCTACCATTACTTACTATACTATTAAATTGTTTCCAGCAGATGTTCTTGCTTCACATGAACTATTTATACAACATTTCCTATTGAATTACAGATGTAACTACTTATACTAAATGTAAAAGAAGAAACAAATAACAACGAAGCTTTCAAAAAACTCGAGTCAAGCTTTCATTTCATCAATTGACTTCAATTACATTGCTCGAATAGGGAATGTGTACCTAATTCAGCAAAAATACCAACGAGTCTAAGGGAAACAAGCAGGAAATAGCAGTTAGACCACGACATGTAATGCAACAGCAATAGGAGTGAATTCCAGCAGTGAATTGAATCCCAGAGAAGCAACAAAGAAAATATCCAGCAAATAAGTAATAGAGAACCAATGAAATAGTAGGAAATCCTCTACAGCTTTTAGGAATAAGCTTCGATTAGAAAACCCAGGCAGCTTTACTCTATGATCCTATATGTGTATTCTCTGAATTTTTGATTCCAAAATCTAGCCTCTAATCAGGCTCAAATGTGGTCTATTTATAGGTGAGATTGGTGAAAATTTTGGGGGGAAAATTTCTAGTTTCCTCCCATGAATTTTACCAATTGTTACACTTTACTACAAATTTCTGTTTTGAATTTGCCTTCCAGCATGTGCTGGAAGGTTCTAATTGATTCTTTTGGGGGTCTTTTACTAGTGTGCCCCTACTTGCTAAGGTTATTTACTAAGTTTCCTTTTATTTAGGTCTATTATACCCTTAGTTTTGTGCAATATTGCAGAAATCATAGGCCTAAATGTCTTTAATGACCTCATATGCTCTATTAAATCCACAATTATGCCATTTTTTATTCCTCTTATGCCCTTAATGGCAATCATTATTAACCCTACCTTGTCCAGGTTAGGGTTGGTTGTTTTTAGTTATTATTTAACTTCTGGCCACTACTAATGACTCATTTAAGACTTGGCCAGATTTGAACTTCAACTTATTTCAATTTTAGCCTTTTAGTTATCACAGGCCAACTAGGATTTTGCAAGTCTAGCCAATTTCAGACTTAAGTCATTTTATTACAGATTTAACCAATTTAAACTTAGCCAATGATTTCAGAATTAAAGAACTATCAGAGCTGGTCAGTTACAAGACTGACCACTATTTGTCACTTATTTCAATTATGACCTCTTTTTATGTTGTTTTCCATTTTAACCACTTAACTATTTAAAACATGTTTTCAGACTTAGCCACTTCTCAAATTACTACACTATTACAGCTATAACCAATGTCACCTAAGCACATAGGTATTAACAACAATCAATTAACACAAAATCATTGCAGACATAGCCCTTTTCACATTAAATTGCATACATAGCCATAAAATCTGAATTACTTGTCATTTAACCAAAACTCAGAGAAGAGATTGAATATTGTTGAATTTCAATCAAACGGACTTATAATCCAGATTCCAAACAAGGTATATCAATTTAAACATAAAGCAGGCATAGACAGAACGTTTCTCATGTCAAAAGACTATTAAGAACCCTAATCATGCTTGAGTATATTTGACTAAGCATAGATAGGCAAAATTTATCAAAGAAGCTCAAAGAAGACATGATACTACCATAGAAACATAACTAATCAGGGATTATTTCAGAAGATTAAACTAATCTAAACATGCAGTAGCTTAAACGACTAACAAGAAAAGAATTTAAACCAAAAAGCATAACCGAGAAGACAAGAAAAAACAAAAAAAATCATAAAAGCAGACAAATGAGAGGAGGGGACTTAGCTTTGCAGGATCTGTCTCCTGTGCTATTTCTCCTTTTCTTGTCATTTTTCTTTTTCTTTTCTTTCAGACTTCAAGTCGAAGTCTTTTTCCAGTTTCTTTTTCTTTCTTTTCCAGTTTTCTTTTTCAGACTCAAGTTGAAGTCTTTTTATTGTTTTAGTTGTTGAGACGGGTTCAGGGTATGTTAAAAGAAATGTTTGGTTTAGGGTTTGATTTTTAGGTCGATCGGAGTTAGGGTTCCCTTGTTATCTAGGTGAGCGCCTGATGCATGAAATGCGAATGCTGAAAATATTCCCTTGTTATCTAGGTGGGCGCCTGATGCATGAAATGCGAATGCAGAAAAATATTCCCTTCTTATCCAGGTGGGCGCGTGATGCATGATATGCGAATGCAGAAAATATTCCCTTGTTATCCAGGTGGGCACCTGATGCATGAAATGCGAATGCAGAAAAATATTCCCTTGTTATCCAGGTGGGCGCCTGATGCATGAAATGCGAATGCAGAAAAATATTCCCTTGTTATCCAGGTGGGCGCCTGATGCATGAAATGCGAATGCAGAAGATTATTCCCTAAGTTTGATAACTAGTGTGTGAATTTAAAAATATGATACCTTCCTGTTGTTTTTTGGTATTTTCTTGATTGTGTGATTCCTCTATCTATGGATTTCTCCATTTATTGCTGAACTTCCTTTTTATGTTTTCTTTCTTTTTGCATTGGTCATATTCACTTTAAAGTGATTAGTGACAATTTGTTCCTGTCTAAATCACAAAACAAAATCTTATTAGTTATAAGCTGCTGGCAACTGGCAACTGGCATCTGCCGCTACTTCCTTTTATTGCCCTCCTCTTTATTTGCTTTTCTTCTGATATGCAGTCTTTCGGTTGACTTCCTTTGTAAACTCTTTTTGTATTTTCCTTGCTTTTTCGCCCCCTTTTTTTTCTTTTCTTTCGGCTCTGATTGCCATCCTTCTTTATTTCTTTCCTCTTTTTTTTTCTTTTTCTGATCCAGTGTTATTTGAACTCTTATCATCGGAACCTGGAAGTTAGCTTTCAATGGACGAATTGGTTTTCTAAATCAATGAAATGCAGAAACAGATGAATTTTAAAAGGGGTAAGGGTGATTTGGAGAAGTGATAGAACTTATCTGGGTATGTTGGCTGATTCCTTTGACCATACCATGTATTTAAACTCTGACCCAGTCCGTTCAATCTAATTACCATTATTCCATTTTAAACTTTCCTTCAATCCAAACCAATCTTTTGATGCTTTTTCTTTAAAAAAAATCCTCACCGTCGCCTTATGGTGCCATAAAGGTTTTCACCAACAAGACTCTCTCATTTATTTCTCTCAAAACTCACCATCACCTTACAGTGCCGGTAAATGTTTTCACTGATAAGACTCTCTTATTTTATTTCTCTCAGCCCCACAGTCGCCTCACGGCGCCAGTTAAGGTTTTCACCGATAAGACTATCTCATTTTATTTTTCTCAGCCTCACAGTCGCCTCATGGTGCCGGTTAAGGTTTTTACCGATGAGACCCTCTCATTTTTTCTTTTATATATATTTTCTTTTTGTCTTTTGTTTTTTCTGAACCACTGGTGTTGTCCATGCCCCATTTTTCCTTTATTCTCATTGTATTTGTTATTTTTTTGAAATTGATTATAAGGTCTTTCTTTGGACCGTAATATGGCTTTTGGATGGGTTAAGAAATAAGGATATAAAGGCTCAAAAATTTACGAGAGTTCCAAAATATTTACAACTCTCAGAATTATAAAACATAACTTCTGCCCCAGTTTCAATATGTGGGCATTTTTGAATTTTTTCTTTATTGTGACTGAACCTCAGTGAGGCTGCCTACGTACCCTTTCAGGATCAAGTCAGACATAGTTCAAACTACGCCATTAATTCATTGTTTCGTTTGACTTTTCCCGATTTCTTTGTCTTTTTCTTTTGTTTACATTTTGCTTTTTTAATATATTTTTCTACTTTTCTTTTGTATCATAAGCAATTCCGAGAGAGGGGCATGAAAGAATAGATCGAACATAGCTCAAAGGGGATGTCAATGGATAAAGTGTTTGGATAGAGAATAAAATTCCTTCATCATTTCAATTCCAAAATCACAACAAATACAATTATACAAATGAAAAGGAATCATACATAGTATCTTTTGACTGCATCTAAATTGATAGCAGTCTCTATGCATTTCCCTTCAACATCTGTCAAATATAGGGCTCCATTGGACAACACCCGTGATACCATAAACGGTCCTTGCCAGTTTGGTGCAAATTTGCCTTTTGCTTCAGCCCAATGCGGTAAGATACGCCACAATACCAATTGTCTAACTTCAAATTTCTGAGGACGCACCTTCTTATTATATGCTCTGGCCATTCTCCGTTGATATAACTGCCCATGGCAAACCGCTGCTAACCTCTTCTCATCAATCAGATTCAATTATTCCAACCGGGCTTTTACCCATTCATCTTTATCGATCTCAGCTTCAGCGATGATTCGAAGCGTTGGTATCTCAATTTCTGCAGGTATAACAGCCTCTGTTCCATACACTAGTGAATAGGGTGTGGCACTAATAGAAATACGTACTGTTGTGCGATAACCCATAAGAGCGAAATGTAGCTTCTCATGCCATTGTCTAGACTCTTCCAACATTTTTCTGAGAATCTTCTTTATATTTTTATTTGCAGCTTCTACTGCTCCATTTGCCTTTGGCCTGTAAGGTGTAGAGTTATGATGCGGGGTCTTAAATCTCTGACATGCTTCCGCCATGAGGTGACTGTTCAGATTTGCCCCATTGTCTGTGATAATTACTTTGGGAAATCCGAATCGGCATATAATATTTTCATGCACGAAATCCACCATGGCTTTCTTCGTCACCGCCTTGAATGTCTTTTCCTCCACCCACTTAGTAAAGAAGTCAATCGCGACCAAGATAAATCTATGTCCGTTAGAAGCCGCATGCTCTATTGGTCCGATAACATCCATGCCCCAGGCGATAAATGGCCAAGGTGAAGACATCGTATGCAACTCATAAGGTGGAGAATGAATTAAATCTCCATGTACTTGGCAGTGGTGGCATTTCTTCACATACCTGATACAGTCGCGCTCCATGGTGAGCCAATAATATCCTGCTCTCAAAATTTACTTTGTTAGGTATACCCGCTGATATAAGGTCCACAAGCTCCAGCATGAACTCATTCATAATCACGTCAGCTTGTTGCACATCCACACACCTCTGCAAGCCCAAGTCTGGTGTTCTTTTATATATAATTCCTCCACTGAGGAAAAAGCCATTCGCTAAGCGTCTTACAGCTCTCTTCTGATCTCCAGTGGCTTGTTCTGGGTACTTTCCTGTCTTCAAGTATTCCCTGATATCGTGATACCATGGTTCTCCATCTAACTCTCCTTCCACAGCAAAACAGTAAGCATTTTGATCATACACCTGTATTTGAAGCGGATCTATATAGGCTTTGTCCGGATGATGTAACATAGAGGATAGTGTGGCCAGAGCATCTGCTACTTCATTGTGCATTCTTGGGATGTGTTTGAATTCTATAGATTGAAATCTCTGGGATAGTTCATTCAGACATTGTCGATAAGGTATCAACTTTAAATCTCTTGTCTCCCATTCTCCCCGAATCTGATGTATCAAGAGATCCGAGTCAGAGCCATGACCAAAATCTCTTGAACACCCATATCTATTGCCATCCTCAATACCAATATACACGCTTCATATTCGGCCATATTAATGGTAAAGAAAAATCGAAGTTGAGCGGTAACGGGATAGTGTTGACCCATTTCTGAAATAAGCACTGCTCTGATCCCAACTCCTTTACTGTTGATAGCTTCATCGAAGTACATCTTCCAACCTGGCTTATCATTTTGTTCCATTTCTTCAACATTGCCTCCTCATCCGAAAAATAAGTCTTCAGTGGCTCATATTCATCATCCACTGGATTTTCTGCTAGGTGATCTGCAACTGCTTGCGCCTTCATTGCCGTACGTATTACATAAATGATGTCAAATTCTGTGAGAAGAATCTGCCATTTAGCAAGTCTCCCTGTAGGCATGGGCTTTTGGAATATATACTTCAAAGGATCTAACCGTGATATCAGATATGTAGTGTATACTGACAGGTAATGCTTCAATTTCTGAGCCACCCAGGTTAATGCACAACATGTTCTCTCTAACTGAGTATATTTTACCTCATAAGATGTGAACTTCTTACTAAGGTAATATATAGTTTGCTCTTTCTTGCGAATCTCATCGTGCTGCCCCAGTACACACCCAAAGGAGTTATCAAGCACTGTCAAATATATGATCAAAGGTCTTCCCGGCCCTGGAGGAACTAACACTGGAGGATTTGCCAAATATTCCATGATTTTATCGAAGGCTTCTTGACCTTCATCGGTCCACTTCACTGCTGCATCTTTGTTTAACAACTTGAAATAGGCTCACACGTTGATGTCAGCTGAACGATGAACTGGCTAATATAGTTCAGCGTGCCTAGTAAGCTCATTACTTCCTTCTTGTTGTTCGGTGGAGGTAAACTCTGGATTGCTTTTATCTTTGATGGATCTAGTTCAATGCCTCACCGACTTACTATAAATCCCAATAGCTTCCTTGAAGGTACTCCAAAAGCACATTTCGCAGGATTGAGCTTAAGATTATACCTTCGAAGTCTTTGGAAAAACTTCCTCAAGTCTTTGACATGATCATGTTTCTTCTTGGATTTTATGATGACATCGTCCACATACACTTCAATTTCTCGATGCATCATATCATGAAACATTGTGGTCATTGCCCTCATATAAGTAGCTCTGGCATTCTTTAGTCCAAACGGCATAACTTTATAGCAGTATGTTCCCCAAGGGGTGATGAAAGCTGTTTTTTCTGCATCTACTTCGTCCATTAGGATCTGGTGATAACCCGCATAACAATCTACAAAAGATCCAATTTCATGCTTGGCGCAATTGTCGATCAATATATGGATATTCGGAAGTGGAAAGTCATCCTTTGGACTAGATTTGTTGAGGTCTCTGTAATCAACACACACTCTGGTTTTTTCGTATTTCTTTGGAACATGCACAACATTTGCTAACCAGGCGGGGTACTTAGTAACTCGTATGACCTTCACCTCAAACTGCTTATTCACTTCTTCTTTTATTTTCACACTGATGTCCATTTTGAACTTTCTCAACTTCTGTTTTACCAGCCGGCATTCTGGATAAATAGGCAACTTGTGTACCACCAAATCAGTGCTGAGTCCGGGCATGTCATCATAGGACCAGGCAAAATTGTCTTTGTATTCATGTAATAACTTTATTAGCTTTTCTCTAAGGGAAGCTTCTATGTGTACACTGATTTTTGTTTCCCGGACATTATCCTCACTCCCCAGATTAATAGATTCTGTCTCACTTAAGTTCGGTTTGGGTTTTTCCTCATATTAATTCAAGTCTTTACTGATTTCCTCCAGTATTTCCTCATCTTCATATTCTATTTCACTCTCATTTTCAATTTCTTGTATAATTATTCGTTTGTCAAGACTGGGCCGGGAATCCTTCATGCATGACATATCATCCGAATCAGCGAATATTGAACTGTACAAAAAGAAGAAGAAAAATAAAAGTAAGGCAAAAATGAAGAAAGAAAGAAGAAATTTCATTTCATTGATATTTTTCAAAAATATAACAGAGGTTGGATACATTTGATTTCAGTGGGGGTGTGGGGATTATAAAATAAATACAGCTTTTGGGAAAGATGAGATATTTTTGAAAGCAAACTACCAAAACTCCCTCCTGATTGGAAGATGAGTAGCTTCCCAATTATTAATTGCAGCATTGGGTCCCACGAACTGGATATCCATCTTACTAGTCCCTTCACCCATCTCCAACATGTTTACATCCCCGAACAACATTTCAAACCTTGCGAGAAGCTCCGCATCATGCCTTATCTCAGCATACCTTGACGCAGCGGTTGTCAAATGTCGTTGTGTACCAAGCCTAGTGAAGGTGTCGGATAATTTTGGGACTGGTTTTGGGAGGGTCCAACTTTTCTCCTTTATTCTCTTTTACCGTAAAGCCCAAGCCAAAGGTATCATTATTTCCCGGTAGATGGACATGCTGTGGTATTCCCTATAAGGCTATCCCCAAACCTTTTCCCAGTGTGAACCCATTTCTGATCATCTCTTTAGCTACCATTATTGCGGTAGATGCCACTATAGGAATTGGAATGCTCTCCTTTTCGGATATCTTGTTAACTACCACAGTATCTGTCACTTGATACACCCATGGGACCTTGTCCCATTCGATTTCCTCAAAAGGCATTATGGTATTTCAAGCGTCTTCCTCTCCGTGAACTGTAATTTCTTGCTGTTCCCATTCGAATTTTACCATTTGGTACAGGGAAGATGGTACAGCTTTGGCCGCATGGATCCATGTCCGTCGCATCAATAGATTATAAGAAACAGTGACATCCAACACCTAGAATTCCATGGTAAAGTCTACCATTCCAATGGAGACTTCCAGCACAATGTCTCCCAAAGTATTTTTGCTTCCTCCGTCAAACCCTCGAACACTCACACTGTTTCGACGGATTCTATCATGATTAATCTACAATTTTCCAAGAGTCGATAGTGGACAAATGTTTGCACTCGACCCGTTATCTATTAAGACCCGAGTAACCACTGATTATTCACTTTTGACGGTGTGATAGAGTGCTTTGTTATGTTCCGTCCCTTCAACAGGCAATTTATTATTCGAGAATGTTATCTTGTTCGTCTTAAAAATTTTGTTGGTGATCTTTTCAAGATGGAAGACTAAGATTTTTTCGGTGACATGTGTTTAGTTCAGAATCTTTAACAGTGCCTTCCTATGCTCCTATGAGTGACTTAGCAATGAAAGCAATGAAATTTGTGCAGGCGTCTTTCTTAGCTGCTCTACTATTGAATAGTCTTGAGCTTTTATCTTCTTCAAAAACTCTTTTTCTTCTTCTTCAGAAATCGGCTTCTTCACATGACTCTCCTTTACCACCTTCATTTTCCTTAACTCTTCCGGGGCAAAGCATCGCCCGGAACGAGTGAGGCCATGTATTTCATTGACCTCTACTGTAACCTCCTTTCCCCTGTACATTACTGTGACTTTGTTGTAGTTCCAAGGTATGGCTTTGGTATCTACCACCGGCATTTGTACCACCGGTTTTATGACTACAGGTTCCACGTGTGCCCCTTTTACTTTCAACAATGGTTTAGCTCCTGGCACCCCAATTTTCATATTTATGACGGCTTTGACCACGGTTCTTTTCCAAGGGTTTTTATTGAACCGGGTTAGGTAGATTTTTTTTTTAGGATTAGAGGACAAAGGGTAACATGTAATCCCAAGTATGCACATTAGGTAAATGTTTTTTATGGCTTTGTTACGTGCACGGAAAGTTTGCTCAGGGTCTGAGAGTCCTTCAATTAGTTCTCCAGTCCTTGCAGATTTTCTAGGCATGCACCTAATTTTATGCATACAATAGGCTGGGGTCAATTTGCAACCGTATCTTGCCCTCGAGTAATACCACGGATGTAAACTTTAATAGGACAGTTTTGAATTGGTATTTTGTAACACATATGGATGTTGATATCGCCCGAGTAATTAGTGATGAGATGGTATTGAGGGGATCCCTCACTGCCAAGGGTTTTTATTACCCATCTCTTGTCACTACGCTGTGTCTCCTTCATCAGACCCCAGTAACCGATGTTGATGGTGAGCTACTACCAAAAGCTCCGTTTAGAGCTGCTACTATCCGGGTTGGACGAGACACAACCCCAATTGACTTGGATGAGGAGGACAATCCTGTACCGGTTGCCCGGGCCAGGCACTACACGGATTCAGCCGGACCTTCCAGGCCTGCCCCTCGTGGAGCAAGTATGTCTAGGTCCGTTTCCACATGACCTATGCTAAGGTCCATGAAGGAGGAGGTTGCTGATCTGTGTACCTCCGTTGATGGCTTGCACACACGGCTAGATGCCATGTCTACAAGACAAGCCCGGTCAGAAAACAGGTTTATGGCATGGTTCAGAGCACTTGGACGAGCATGTCATGTCGACCCATCCACCGTCTCCGACTCCGAGTGAGTCTCAGGTAAGTTTTCTTGCCCTTCTAGTGCTTTAATTTTTATGTCATGGGGACATGACATATTTTTAAGTGTGGGGTGGGTGACTTACCTTGTACATGATGTGTATATTAGTTGTAGTAGTAATATAAAATAATAAAAACACAAAAAAATAAGAAAATGTTAAAAAAAATCCAAAAAATATGAGTAGAGGACTCTTCCTGATGACGGACTATTTAGGACAAGTACTCTTGAGGGAAGTAGTCCACGTAGGAATTTTTCCTTCTTTTATTTTCTTTTTATAGGTAATGTATCATATCCCCCTTGGTTTTTCTTTTGACCACAGTTCTTTTCCAAGGGTTTTTATTTGAACCGGGTTATGTAGATTTTTTTCTTTCTTTCTTTTCTTAGGGTTAAAGGTAAAAAGGGCAACATGTAACCCCGAATATGCACATTAGCGAAAGCACAAATTGAACTTGAGAATGTATCTTCTAAGCTTGACTGTAGAATCTCAATATGCCTTAAATTGCACAATAATGAATGCTTGAACATCAATAGGACTTTGTAGATAAACTCGATTCCAAATGAGTTGCATGCCATGTGTGTGTGAGGTTTTTACTTACATTGTATGTTGTACATGATGCCTAGAACTTGCCCTGTGAGTTTATAAAGCGAAATAGAAGTTGTTTGGTTGTAGAAAGGATAGAGGCATTTCTTTGTGTAACCCCATATACCAATAGACATGAATTCACCTGTACATTATATCCTAGTTAACCCATTTGAGCTTAAAGCCTATTCTTTGATAGCCCTTGAATGTTCTTCAATTTATTATATTGTTCTACTTTACCTCCTAGAAGCACTTGTATTGTAATGAATATGCAAAAGTCTAAGTGTGGGGTGAAAGGAAATTGAAAAAGGGAAAATCAAGAATGAATGGTAGAAAATAGTGAACTGGCCAAAATAATGTAAATGTATTGCAAAGAAAAAAAATGAAAAGAAAAAGATATTTTGAGAAAAAAGAGCTATATCAATGAAAAATTAGTAAGGTCAGTTACACCAACAAAAGAAAAGTGGGGATTCAAAGCAAATAAAGGTAAAGGAATGTTTAGGGGAGCCATAAGGAAGATAAAAACTAAAAGGGAAGTTATAAAAAGGAAACGAAAAGTGCTTAGGGAGGCTAGTCACTATAACCAAAAGTATCCTACACGTCCTATAGGCTACATTACCACCCTTAAAGACCTCTTGATCTATGATTGAATAACTCGATTAGTGGAGTATTACAGTAGGGGCAAGCCTATGGTGTGTCTATATTCATATAAATATTCTTTGTTGACAGTGAGTGAATTTTTCTGATATCTATAAGTTCTATGTATTTGAATTGTTAATGTGTGGGAACGTCTCTCAATAAATTTTGTGAGGGCATGTAATTCAAGAGGAAGAAGGTTAATTTGCAAGTTTTTGGTAATAAGTAGAGTAAGTAATAATCTGCGGGCATGAGAGTTTGCGGTTAGGTAAAGATTGTGCATATCTTAGGTTGTTCATGTATAATAGCTTTTGTGACATGCTATGGGGGAGACAAATTTTTTTTAATTGGCCTAAAGTGTGATTAAAGTTGCTCGAGGACGAGCAAAGGTATAAGGGTGGGGTATTGATAATAGGTGAATTTGACTATAATTATGCCCTAAATAATCACACTTTGTTATGGTATTTATGTTGTTTATGAGGACAAAATGCTTTGATTAGTGTTTGTTTGTGTGTTATAGGTACATGTGATGCAATGGATGCTAAGAAGAGTATTTTGAAGTCATATGTTGATGAAAAAGCCAAGAGAAGATCTAAGGTGAAAAGAGCTGGAAGAAACAGTCAAAAATACGCAGCACTGTTCATCCGCGGTTCATTGGCGGTCGCGGATGAACCACGAAAAAAGAGGCATTCTGAAGTTTGACTGTTCGCGGTTGGCTCGCGGCCGCGAACGAACCGCGGAAGCCGGCGCCCAGTTCTCCTAATTGGATTCGAATTTAGTTTCTTAGCCCTAAAAATCTCTATATAAACTCCTAGTTTACCCCATAGAGGCAGGTTGTTTTTATTTCACTACTTTTGCAAGATATTTAGTAAGTGAGAATCCTCTCAACTCCTTCTTTTTATTTTATATCAAGTATTTCTTTATGATTTCAATTATTATACTTGTTTCTTCAAGCATGAGTAGCTAAATCCTTTTCTAAGGTTTTGATGGAACCTATTGAGTGATGAACTTATCGTTTATGTGATTACAAATTGTGACTTAGATTTCTATTTGTTCAACTTCATTCTTGTTATAGTTAATTGGTAGACGTTCCAATTAGCGGTGCCTATTTAGTGTGCATAACTTGGAAAAGAGTGCATATTTAGGTATATTGTTGAACAACACCACACCTAGGTTATTGGAGGAATCTATAACTTTAGGCATAAAGACGGGGTTAGGAATAACGAAGTCTTGGGTGCAATCTTAAGTGAACTATTTAAATTAAAGTTAGCTAGGGTAGCTCGGGAGAGTGCACTAGTAAATTATTGTAATTGCTCGGGAGAGGGTTACGATACACATAGCGTTCATGATTGATAGAATATATTAACAATTTGTATGAGCATAACGATAAGGGATTCCATTAATAGGGGAAATAAATACCTTAGTCCTTCTCTATATTATTTTATTCCACATTCAATTCTTTCATTTAAGCATTCTTAATTCTTGCAAGTAGTAGTTCGAAAATCATATACAAAGATATTCTAAATTTTGGGAACTTGATTCGGAAGTACTCTTGCGTTGTGAAAGTTGTGAATGATAGGTTAATTCTCTGTGGGATCGATCTTGGACTTATTAGACCAAGTTATATTGACTACTACCGTTGCTTGGACGTGAATCAATTTTGAAGCAACGGTCGTAGTCAATATAACTTGGTCTAATAAGTCCAAGATCGATCCCACAGAGAATTAACCTATCAATCACAACTTTCACAACCCAAGAGTACTTTCGAATCAAGTTCACAAACTTTAGAGTATATTTTTGTGTATGATTTTCGAACTACTACTTGCAAGAATTAAAAATGCTTAAAAGAAAGAATTGAATGTTGAATAAAATGATATAGAGAAGGACTAAGGTATTGATTTCCTCAATTGATGGAATCCCTTATCGTTATGCTCATACAAATTGTTAATATATTCTATCAATCATGAACGCTACGTGTATCATAACCCTCTTCCGAGCAATTACAATAATTTACTAGTGCACTCTCATGAGCTACCCTAGCTAGCTTTAATTTGAATAGTTCACTTAAGATTGCACCCAAGACTTCATTATTCCTAACCCCCTCTTTACGCCTAAAGTTATATATTCCTCCAATAACCTAGGTGTGGCGTTGTTCAACAATAAACCTAAATATGCACTCTTTTCCAAGTTATGCACACTAAATAGGCACCGCTAATTGGGACGTCTACCAATTAACTACAACAAGAACGAAGTTGAACAAATAGAAATCTAGTTCACAATTTGTAATCACATAAACGATAAGTTCATCACTCAATAGGTTCCATCAAAATCTTAGAAAAGGATTTAGCTACTCATGCTTAAAGAAACAAGAATAATAATTGAAATCATAAAGATATAATTGATATAAAATAATAGAAGGAGTATGAGAGGATTCTCTCTTACTAAATATCTTGCAAAAGTATTGAAATAAAGACAACATGCCTCTATTGGGCGAACTAGGGGTTTATATAGAGGTTTTATGGCTAAAAAACTAAGTTTGTACACAATTGGGATTGCTGCTGCGGAGCCTTCCGCGGTTCGTTCGCAGCCGCGGACGGACCGCGAACAGTAGTGAAGAAGGAAGTTATAAAGTGGCTAGATACGGGAATCATCTTCCCAATCTCAGACAGCAGCATGGTTAGCTCAGTCCAATGTGTGCCAAAGAAAGGAGGCATGACGGTAGTGAAAAATGATAACAATAAACTGATTTCAACAAGAACCGTCACCGGATGGAGAATATGCATGGACTACGGGAAGTTGAATCTAGCCACCCACAAAGATCACTTCCTACTTCCATTCATTGATCAAATGCTTGACAGGTTGGCAGGGAGGTCCCATTTTTGCTTTCTGGATGGATACTCGGGGTACAATCAAATCTCCATAGCCCCCGAAGATAGAGAGAAGACCTCCTTCACATGACCATATGACATCTTTGCCTTCAGGAGGATGCCATTCGGGCTATGCAATGCACCTGCCACATTCCAAAGGTGCATGATGGCTATTTTCACCGACATGGTGGAAGACATTATGGAGGTGTTCATGGATGATTTTTCAGTGGTAGGGATTTCAATCGATGAATGCCTTGCCAATCTGACTAGAGTGCTAAAACGGTGCATGGAAACAAATTTAGTGCTAAACTGGGAGAAGTGCCATTTTATGGTAAAAGAAGGTATAGTATTGGGGAACCGGGTTTCAAGCAAAGGCATTGAGGTAGACCGTGCTAAAGTTGATGTCATTGAAAGTTTCCTCCACCAACATCAAAATTGATTCACGTCCAAGCAACGGTCATAGTCAATATAACTTGGTCTAATAAGTCCAAGATCGATCCCATAGAGAATTAACCTATCAATCACAACTTTCACAACCCAAGAGTACTTCCGAATCAAGTTCCCAAAATTTATAATATCTTTGTATATGATTTTCGAACTACTACTTGCAAGAATTAAGAATGCTTAAAAGAAAGAATTGAATGTTGAATAAAAATAATATGGAGAAGGACTAAGGTATTGATTTCCCCTATTGATGGAATCCCTTATCGTTATGCTCTTACAAATTGTTAATATATTCTATCAATCATGAATGCTATGTGTATCGTAACCCTCTCCCGAGCAATTACAATAATTTACTAGTGCACTCTACCGAGCTACACTAGCTAGCTTTAATTTGAATACTTCACTTTAGATTGCTCTCAAGACTTCGTTATTCCTAACCCCGTGTTTACGCCTAAAGTTATAGATTCCTCCAATAACCTAGGTGTGGTGTTGTTCAACAATAAACCTAAATATGCACTCTTTTCCAAGTTATGCACACTAAATAGGCACCGCAAATTGGGACGTCTACCAATTAACTACAACAAGAACGAAGTTAAACAAATAGAAATCTAAGTCACAATTTGCAATCACATAAACGATAAGTTCATCACTCAATAGGTTCCATCAAAACCTTAGAAAATAATTTAGCTACTCATGCTTGAAGAAACAAGAATAATAATTGAAATCATATAGAAATAATTGATATAAAATAATAGAAGGAGTTTCAGAGGATTCTCTCTTACTAAATATCTTACAAAAGTATTGAAATAAAGACAACATTCCTCTATTGGGCGAACTAGGGGTTTATATAGAGGTTTTAGGGCTAAAGAAACTAAGTTTGAGTACAATTAAGACTGCTGCTACGGCGACTTCCGCGGTTCGTTCGCGGCCGCGGACGGATCGCGAACAGTAAACTTCAGAGAGCCTGTTTTTTCTCGGTTCATCCGCAGTCGCGGAGAAATCACGGTTTTTCACCCTGTTCCGTTGGGAATTTGGAAAACCTAAAAACATGAATGTTGTATCCCTTTGAGTTAGCTTTCCAACCACATATTATGTAGCCTAAATAGAGTTATGAGCGAAATGTTATGTCCAATTTACTATACAGTGCACAATATGCCTCATGCATTCTTCGCTTGTACTACACTTATCAAATTTGACCCCCGAACTCGATCCCGGCTTAATTCCTTGAGCTTTTACTCAGACATCAAAGCTCCAAATCACTTAACTTTATTCCATAACATCCATATAGCTCGGAATCACACCTTCCCGGCTATTTTCAACATAAGTTCTTGACTTGTACCACACTTTGGCCTTTTTCACCATCTTTTGACTCCAAA
The DNA here is from genome assembly GCA_032618575.1 of Nicotiana noctiflora. Classification (NCBI taxonomy): domain Eukaryota; kingdom Viridiplantae; phylum Streptophyta; class Magnoliopsida; order Solanales; family Solanaceae; genus Nicotiana; species Nicotiana noctiflora. Next base: position 62,087 of record JASVEL010002101.1, on the reverse strand, counting down.
ACTTGCTCTTTTAGTCTTCATTAGCTCATGTGTGCCTATAACACACTAAGAACACTAATAAAATCATTTTGTCATCACAAACAATATCAAAACAACAATAAAGCGTGATTATTTAGGGCATAAATATAGTCAAATTCACCTATTATCAATACCCCACACTTAAACCTTTGCCCGTCCTCGAGCAACCTTAATCACACTTTAGGCCAATTTTATTTATGTCTCCCCCAAATTATGTCACAAAAGCTATTTTTTCATGATTAACTTAAGATATGCACAATCTTTACCTGACCGTAAACTCTCAAGTCAGCACATTATTGCTTACTCTAATTATTACCAAAAACTTGCAAATTTACCTTCTTCCTCTTGAGTTACACACCCTCACATAGTTTATTGAGAGAAGTTCCCACACATAAACAATTCAGAAAATGGAACTTATAAATATCGGAAAAATTCACTCACTCTCAACAAAGAACATTCATATGCATACAGACACAGTATATGCTTGTCCCTAGTGTAATACTCCACTAATCGAGTTATTCAATCATAGATCAAGAGGTCTTTAATGGTTGTAATGTTGGCTACGGGACGGGTAATATACTTTTGGTTATAGTGACTAACCTCCCTAAGCACTTTTCTTTTCCTTTTTACAACTTCCCTTTTCGTTTTCTTCCTTATGTCTTCCCTAAACATTCCTTCACCTTTATTTACTTTTAATCCCCACTTGTATTTTGTTGGTGCAACTGACCTTTCTAATTTTCATATATACATTGATATAGCTCTTTTTCTCAGAATATCTTTTTTTTTTCTCATTGCTTTGCAACACTTTTGCATTATTTTGGCCAGTTCACTATTTTCTACCATTCATTCTTGATTTTCCCTTTTTCAATTTCCCTTCACCCCACACTTAGACTTTTTCATATTCAATTCAATACAAGTGCTTCTAGGAGGTAAAGTAGAACAATATAATAATTTGATGAACATTCAAGGGTTATCAAAGAATAGGCTTTAAGCTCAAAGGGGTTAACTAAGATATTATGTATGGGTGAATTCATGTCTATTGGTTATAAGGGGTTACACAAAGAAATGCCTCTATCCTTTCTACAACCAAACAACTTCTATTTCGCTTTGCAAACACACAGGGCAAGTTCTAGGCATCATGTAAAGCATACAATGTAAGTAAAACCTCACACACACATAGCATGCAACTCATTTAGAATCCGGTTTATCTACAAAGTCCTATCAATATTCAAGCAAGTTGTATTGTGCAATTTAAGGCATATTTAGAATCTACAGTCAAGCTTAGATAATACATTCTCAAGTTCAATTAAGCTTTGCTAATGTGCATACTTGGGGTTACAGGTTACCCTTTTTCCTCTAATCCTAAAAAAAAATCTACCTAACCCGGTTCAAATAAAAACCCTTGGAAAAGAACCGTGGTCAAAAGAAAAACCAAGGGGAGGTGATACACTACCTAGAAAAAGAAAATAAAAGAAAGAAAATTCCTACGTGGACTGCTTCCCTCAAGAGTACTTGTCCTAAATAGTGCGTCATTCCTCTACTCATATTTTTGGATTTGTTTTTTAAATTTTCTGATTTTTTTGTATTTTTTTATTCCGACTTGGACCCTTAAGAAACCCGTCGCCAAGTGTCCATCATCGGTCCAAGCCAACTATTTATATTAACAACTACAACTAATATATACAACATATAATACAAGATAAGTCTCCCACCCCACACTTAAAATCATGCCATGTCCTCATGGCATAATAATACATGTATAGCATAGAAGGGTGAGAAAACTTACCTGGGATCTACCCCGTGTCTAGCCACTTTATCACTTTCTTTTTCACCCTATCCTTCATATTCGGGTTCAGCCTTCTTTTGCATTTCCTCGAAGGTTTGTGCCCCTCTTCCCGGAGAATCTTGCGCATGCAGTATGAAAGGCTGATCCCTTTTATGTCTGCCATGGTCTAACCATTGGCTGCTTTACATTCCTTAAGTACCTGTAATAACTTTTGAGCCTGCACATCTAGCAAACCAGATGAAGTAATAACAGGTAAAGTGGAGTTAGGGCCTAGAAATTCATACCTGAGATGAGATGGTAGTGGTTTAAGCTCCAGCTTTGGTGGCTCTTCTATGGATGGTTTTGCAGGAGGGGTCTCTCTTTTCTCTAAGTGTAGAGGCTCGAATTCAAGCTCTCTCTCCCAAAACCCATTGCCTTCCAGAGATAGTACCCATTCTGCTAAACTTTCACCATATACCTCTTCCAAGTTCATCAGGCATGCTTGAAGTGGATCTTCAATGGTCAACTCTGCATCATCTGTTTCCACTATCACATCAACCGTATCAATGAGAGAGCAATTTGCGAACTCACTAGGGAGCCTCATGGATTTTTTCACATTGAATATGATCTTCTCATCATTCAACCTCATCTTGAGTTCCCCAGTATCACAATCAATTAGAGCTCTCCCGGTGGCTAGGAATGGTCTTCCTAAGATTATAGGAATTTCCTCATCCACCTTGCAATCAAGAATAACAAAATCGGCGGGAAACACAAATTTCCCTACCTGGATAAGCACTTCATCTAAAATACCAAATGGATGCTTAACCGTCCTGTCAGCAAGCTGTAATAACATAGAGGTAGGACTGGCTCTCCCAATGCCTAGCCTCTTATAAATAACTAAGGGCATGAGGTTAATGCTTGCCCCCAAATCACACAATGCCTTTGCAAATGAATAATTCCCTATAGTGCATGGGATGGTGAAGCTACCTGGATCAGATAGCTTCTTAGCTATGGGTCTGGAGACCACTGCACTACAAGTCTGGGTAAGGTCACGGTGGCCAAGTCTTGGAAATCAAATTTCCTCGACATCAAGTCTTTCATCATCTTAGAATACCCGGGCATTTCTTTTAAAGCTTCAATTAAGGGAATATTTACCTGGATTTGCTTGAGCATATCAAAGAACTTTTTGTATTGCTCTTCCTTCTGGTGCTTGGCCAACCTTTGTGGGAATGGTGGTGGAGGCCTCTTCTTCCCAATGACTTGGGACTTTTCTTTCTCTATCACTTTTTCTTCAACCTGCTGCTCTACCTGTTCAGCTACTTTTTTTGTTCCCTGCCGCATCTCTTTATTTTCAGCAACTGGCTGGACTGTTATTTTTGTCAACCCGGTGGACTCATCCAGTTCAATGGGCAATGGAGTGAGTGTCTCAGCCTGTGTATCAATTTTCTCACTTTCTTTCTCAGCATCAAGATCTCTACCACTTCTCAGAGTCACTGCCATCATCTGCTTTGGGACTTGGTCTTTTGGGTTTGTTTGTGTATCTGCAGGCAATGTCCCTTGAGGACGATTGTTGAGAGACATAGCAATCTAGCCCACCTGTACTTCAATATTCTTGATGGCTGCATCATGGGCATCTATCCTTTCATTGGTTTTGGCATTTGACCCGATTACCTGTTGCATCATAGCTTTCAATTCTGCAAACCCATCGTCATGTCTACCCCCATGCTGTGGTGGAGGTGGATGATATCCTACTGCTGATTGTCGAAATTCTGAGGTCTAGGATATGGGGTCATGTTGTGTGGTGGACTCATACCTGCTGCATTAAATTATGGCTGGGGAGGTCTGTACTGCATTGGAGCCTGTTGGCCCCAGTTTTGATTACCTTGTCGCTACCCTCCATAGTTAGCCACATAATTCATATCCTCGTGCTGATGATGATGTTCTTGGTCTGCAGCCCATGGATTACCTATGGGTTGGCTAATGCAGGATGTGCATAAACCACCATTGGTAGTATCTACAATGTGAACCTGCTGCTTGACTCCTGATTCTTCCACTTTCTTTGTTAGGATGCTCATTTGTGTCAATAGAGTTGCCATGTTCTCCTGCAGAGTGTTGGATGGATCCAGAGGTACAGAGTGTACCACTGGTGTGATAGGAGCATTCCTGGACGTCCACCCGGAATTTTGGCCATCTTGTCTAGCAAATTTTGGCCCCATCTCCAAGTCTTGCTCAGAAAAGCCCCACCTGCTGAAGCATCTACAATGTTCTTCATGCTGTTTGAAAGCCCCATGTAGAATCTTTGGCCTAACATCTGCTCTGGAATCCCATGGTGAGGACACATAACAAGCATACCCTTGAATCTGCCCCAAGTTTCATGTAATGTTTCCAGTGGTTTCTGCTTGAAGCTCACAATCTCATCAATTTGTTGAGCTGTCTTGTTAGGAGGATGAAACTTGTTGTGGAATTGTTTAACTAACTCATCCCAAGTTGCAATTGAGTTTATTGGGAGTGAGTATAGCCATATCTGTGCTGCTCCTGTAATTGAGAACGGAAAAAGTAATAATCTGATAGCTTTTGGAGTTACATTCGGTTGCCTCTGTGTTTTGCATATTGAGAGAAAGTTCTTTAGGTGATGCTGTGGATCTTCAACCTGAGACCCAGAGAATAATCCCTTGTTTTGCAACAAGTGTAGCATGTTTTTGGTAATCTGGAAAGACTCGGCTTGAATTGCTGGCACAACGATGGCAGTTGCCAAATTATCTGCTGTGGGTTGTGCCCAGTCAAACAGTGCACCTTCCTGTGCCTCCTGTGCTTCTAGCATATTTAGCCCGGCTTGCTGATTTTGTTCGTCTGCATCACCCATGTCGAAGTCTAATTTGATTGGTTGTTGAGATTGTTGAATTTGTTTTATGGCTTTGTTACGTGCCCGAAAAGTTTGCTCGGGGTCTGAGAGTCCTTCAATTAGTTCTCCAATCCTTGCAGATTTTCTAGGCATGCACCTGAATACCCAAATCAACAACCGTCAAAATATTTAATGTAGAGTGTAGAAAGAACCTGAATACAGAAGAATCTTGAAGTTCTGTCAATGGCAATTGATAATTCCGTTAATTCCCCGGCAACGGCGCCAAAATTGATTCACGTCCAAACAACGGTCGTATTCAATATAACTTGGTCTAATAAGTCCAAGATCGATCCCACAGAGAATTAACCTATCAATAACAACTTTCACAACCCAAGAGTACTTCCGAATCAAGTTCCCTAAATTTAGAATATCTTTGTATATGATTTTCGAACTACTACTTGCAAGAATTAAGAATGCTTAAAAGAAAGAATTGAATGTTGAATAAAAACAATATGGAGAAGGACTAAGGTATTGATTTCCCCTATTGATGGAATCCCTTATCGTTATGCTCTTACAAATTGTTAATATATTCTATCAATCATGAACGCTATGTGTATCGTAACCCTCTCCCAAGCAATTACAATAATTTACTAGTGCACTCCCTCGAGCTACCCTAGCTAGCTTTAATTTGAATAGTTCACTTAAGATTGCACCCAAGACTTCATTATTCCTAACCCCGTCTTTACGCCTAAAGTTATAGATTCCTCCAATAACCTAGGTGTGGTGTTGTTCAACAATAAACCTAAATATGCACTCTTTTCCAAGTTATGCACACTAAATAGGCACCGCTAATTGGGACGTCTACCAATTAACTACAACAAGAACGAAGTTAAACAAATAGAAATCTAAGTCACAATTTGTAATCACATAAACCATAAGTTCATCACTCAATAGGTTCCATCAAAACCTTAGAAAAGAATTTAGCAACTCATGCTTGAAGAAACAAGAATAATAATTGAAATCATAAAGAAATAATTGATATAAAATAATAGAAGGAGTTTGAGAGGATTCTCTCTTACTAAATATCTTGCAAAAGTATTGAAATAAAGACAACATGCCTCTATTAGGCGAACTAGGGGTTTATGTAGAGATTTTAGGGCTAAAAAACTAAGTTTGAGTACAATTAGGACTGCTGCTGCGGCGACTTCCGCGGTTCGTTCGCGGTCGCGGACGGACCGCGAACAGTAAACTTCAGAGAGCCTGTTGTTTCGCGGTTCATCCGCGGTCACGGAGAAATCGTGGTTTTTCACACTGTTTTGCGGTTCATCCGCGGTCATGAGAGTTGTAGCCCTTTGCGATTTCTTTCCAACTATATATTATGGAGCCAAAATGGAGTTCTGAGCGAAATGTTATGTCCAATTTAATAGACAGTGCAAAATATGCCTCATCCATTCTTCGCTTGTACTACACTTATCAAATTTGACACCCGAACTCGATCCCGGCTTAATTCCTTGAGCTTTTACTCAGACTTCAAAGCTCCAAATCACTTAAATTTATTCCATAACATCCATATAGCTCGGAATCACACCTTCCCGGCTATTTTCAACATAAGTTCTTGACTTGTACCACACTTTGGCCTTTTTCACCATCTTTTGACTCCAAAACTTGCTCTTTTAGTCTTCATTATCTCATGTGTACCTATAACACACAAAGAACACTAATAAAAGCATTTTGTCATCATAAACAATATCAAAACAACAATAAAGCGTGATTATTTAGGTCATAAATATAGTCAAATTCACTTATTATCACTTTTTCACTGGTAACTCGGCTGCCGCTTTATCTTTCTCAACCTCTTTCTCCACTTTGCTGTTGGCCTTTATCATCATTAATGATTGGGACGGTTTCTTGCTGCTCTCTCCTTGCTCTAACTCTATCATGTGTGTCTCATGATGAGTTGGTAATGGATTCTGAGTAATATTAGGAGTCTCTGGAGCCTACACCTCGATCCTCCTAGTGTCAATGAGCTCTTTTATAGCAGATTTCAAGTGCCAACACTTTTCAGTATCGTGCCCAGGTGCCCCGTAGCAATATTCACATCTAACTGATTGGTTAATGTTTTTGTGTGGTGGGTTAGGAAGTTTTGGCTCAATCGGGCTCAGCATACCCAACTCTTTCAGACGATGGTAGAGAGACTCGCTAGTGGAGTGAATGTTTTCTTTGTTTGGGCTCTGTTTCTCATTTCTGGATCCATATGGAAGTTGGGTCTATTTGGGTTCTTATCGGTTCTGGAAGGAGGGTAGGTGTTTTGTGTGTGGTAGACGTTTTGTGGTGTTTGGGCTCGCCATACATGTGGAGGCGATGGGTAATGTTGAGCATGTGGAACGGAATAATGTGGGATAATGGGTGGATAATATGGTGGAGGTGGGTATGATTGTATGGGCGAGGTGGGTGATGGTATGTATTTTGGCCCCGAGACCATGGTCTACTTTCAACAACAGAAACCTCTTCCTTCTTCTTTTTACCAATAAATCCCCCATTTCCGGTTTGTATCACCTGATTCGTGGCTTTGATAGCTGAAAAGCTCATGATTTTGTTGGTTTTCAATCCTTCCTCTACGAAACTCCCCATTTTCACTACTTCATTAAAATTCTTACGAATAGACGATACCAGATGGCCATAGTAAGTAGGCTCTAAGGCTTGCAAAAAACAATCTACCATTTCTGTCTCCTTCATAGGAGGATCTACTCGTGCCGCTTGTTCTCTCCATCTAAAGCCGTACTCCTGGAAACTTTCCTCGGGCTTCTTTTCCATCTTTGTAAGCGACAGCCTGTTTGGATTATCTCCAAGTTGTACTGGAAGTGGTTAGCAAATGACTGAGCTAGATCACCCCAGATGAACCACCTGGTGTGATCCTGACGCGTATACCACTCTAGCGTAGAACCACTCAAACTCTGGCTAAAATACGCCATCAAAAGTTCATCTCTTCCCCCTACACCACGCATCTGCTACAATAACCCCTGAGATGGGCTAAAGGATCTCCGTGTCTATCGTAAATGTCAAACATAGGTAGCTTGAATCCAACCGGGAGCTGAACTTCTGGGAACAAACACAAATCTTTATATGTGAAGCTTACTTGGCCTCCTAGCCCTTGTATGTTACGGAAAGATTGTTCTAAACTCCACATCATCCGTGCCATTTCCTCTTGCTCCAAGTTCATAACGAGCTTTTCTTCTCTCCATCAGTGGGGTATAGGAGTCATGCTGCCTAAACGTCGGCCGCGACGGATAGTAATGTGCGTCTTGCACGAGGAACACTGGTTAACTTGATGATTTATGCAGAGCAACAAGTGATGGTGCCACGTACACCGGGGTAACCTGTGGCGGTTGAGGTGGAATCTGTTTGGACAGTGGTGGTGGTGCCTGTGAAGGTGTGGCATAGTAGTGTTGGTAATCTGGGTACGTGGAGGATGAGTTCATGGTAGGTGGTTCGGGATTAGGATTGGCGGAAGGGACATATGCTGGGTTGGCACGATATGAGGGTAAAGGTTGACCCCTCGACCAGGCTTGGTACATTTTTGACATTTGCTGCTTTAGCTTATACATCTCCTCTTTCATTCCCGCAACATCCACAACCTCCTCTTCTTGTACTAGGTCTATGATAGTTGGCTCAATCTCCTGAGTTACAGCCTAAAACATAGCTTTTGATCGTATGTTGTAATGATGATTTGCCAGAGTGCTAGTTGCCAGCTGAAATCTGATTCTCATCAACAACAACACTTGTTAATTGTTAGTACATATAGGGGTAAGATACAATGATTAAAAAATCACAACTTCTACCCTTGATCATTATGCAACATCCCGACACTTATTCCATTTTGAATCAACATCCATCTCTTATTCATCTCTTTTCTTTCTTCTTTTTTTTTCCATCTTTTCTTTTCCTCTTTTTCTTCTCTTTCTTTTTTTCTTTTTTTTTCATTCTTTTTTTTTTCTTTCTTCATTTTCAAATTGATTTTCGTTCCTACATATTTTCCTATCGCCCAGACAACTGATATAAAGCGGAAAAAGATTAGCAACAACTTCTTTGAACTTTTCATTGATACTCAAAAACATTGATTTACAAAATGATGTTGTGCTACTAATGCAAAAGTAATACAAATACAAAATGCATGCCCTATGAGTACATTAATGCTCCTAATGCCCGCGAGACATCGTTCGGTCTTGTCGCGTGCCTATATGCCAATCCACTTTGGAGTTTATCTAGGTCGGACATGACTTTCTTTACAAAGAACTTTACGGGTGATGCAAATGTTGCCTGGGACATATCTTCACACAATTGGCATTTTCGAGTGATATACTGAGCAATATGAACAATTCTTTCTCGAATGACCCCTTTTTCTTGAAGCAGCCTGCTGATCTGTTTGGCGCGAGCGTTTAAGGTTTGTTGGTTCTCTTTCTGTAGCTGCTGTAACTTGCATTCTAATCCAGCCATAGCCGTGTAACAATTCTCTGTCCCTTGTTGAAACTCTTTGATTATTTTGTTACTTTTGACTGTGGCTGTGATGACTTTCTTTCTCAATCGAGCTACCTCAACTTCATGTTTATCTTGTAGTTGCTGAACCATTCTAACCCTTTCCTCGGCATCTTTGGCCAGTTGCTTCCGAACCCTAACTAACTCCTTTTCTGCTTTGTCAAGATTGAAGTTGTAGTCATTCACCTTCCGCTGAAGATTTTCAATCAATTTCTCGTCTCGGGCTAAGCGAACCGGGGTCTCGGATGCAATTTTAATTTTTGCAGCTTGAGCTTTTAAGATTTCATTCTCTTTTTTCAGCTGCTTCTTTTCTCCTTCGTCAGATGCTGCCTGTAAACTGCTTTCGAATTGGAGATCTCAGAACTGTTTTTCTAGCAAGCTGATCTTGGCTTTATAATCATTTTCTTTGGCCACCCAATTTCCGTATTCCTTAGACTGCTCGGCCAAATCTTTAATGTGAGGCCTTTTCAATGGTCTATCATGCTCAATACCCCATCAATACCATATGGTGTACCCTGGCGATACTTCTCCCTGAGCTCTATTTTCCACACAAGTTTCTACCTTCAAATTTTGACACTCATTCCAAATCTGTCGGACCTTTGCTTCCGGGAATTGCCCATCCGGACTAATCTCTATTGCTTGAAAACTGAGGTCCACATCCTTCTGTATAACTTGATATCTTCCAAGATGTCGTGGGACCCTGTACGGTGCATAAATATGGATACTTATTAAGCCTATGATCAAGAAATGTGACCCTTCCGTCGGCATGTAAATCACCTCATCGAGGGGCAACCATCCATATGCCCAATTCGATTAATGATCGTAAATATGAAATCCAACTTTTAACTCCCTCTGGCAGCTTAACCTCTTTTGTTCTCATATAGAATTCTTCGAGGCACGTTCTTTGAGATGGCCCATAGCTTAAGAACGAAGGATGATGGCATAGATGTTCTATCAACCAAATTTGCAGAATCAAGTTACATCCCTCAAAGAAGCTGTGCCCTGCTTTACATGTTGTCAGGGCACGGTAGATATCGGCTATGATCATTGGGGCCAAAGTGCAATTATATTGTACAAGAAAAGTACTGGCCACCCCGGCGACTCTTGTATCAATGTGCTCGTCTTTTCATGAAAATATGATTAGCCCGAGAAACGCCACCAAAAAGGTGAATCGTCGATGTTTCTCCCCATTTGGCTCGGTTGGACTTACTATAGAGTTTGTTCATAGGGCCATTGAAACCCCCAACATGTCCATATCTACATTAGATGAAGTTTAAGGAGCAAAAACCATTAACCAAATCCTCGTTATGGACATTCCGAGCAATGTTCAAAGAGTCGAGGAAGCAGTGCACCGTTATCGCTCTTGGAGCCAACGGGTATTTCTCTTTTAAGGGGACCTCATTTTTCCCTATATAGTAAGCAACTTCCTCGAGAGTGGGAGTGAGTTCAAAGTCCGATAAATGTAGGACGTTGTGTGCAGGATCCCAGCATGTAACAAGTGCTCGAATTATATTGCCACGGGGAATTATGTCCATTAATCCCGTAAGGTCCTTCAGATAAACTTTGACCCAATTCTGTCCTTCCTGACCTATGTCGTTCCACCATAATCTTAGCTCCAATGGGATTTTTTTCATTAGAGTGAAGGGTTCATTCTGTATCGTGCTCATCCTGCACATTTATTAAATGCAATTTTATTTAGAAAAAGGAAAATATTTTATTTTTCAAAGCAAATTTTCATTTTATAACCTTTTCATGTTTTTATTTTGAAAAAGAAAAACACATGACTTTCGAAGTGGCCATTTTTACCAAAACAACCTTCCGACGTCCGTTCGGAACATTCAGCTATCTCCAAAAATAACGATCACCTTGATTATTTGAAACTAAAATAGTTTTTGGTCATTTTCTAAAAGGGTGGTTGGACCCGTTCAAGGTTTGCATACGTATCCCCCTAATGGCGAGAATCAAACCTGTGTAGTTCGGTCAGATTATTTGACCAATTATTTCAACAACAATGTTCTTTCCTATTTTTTTAGATTTTCCTAACAATTCTTTTGTCAATATATCTCTCTTTTCTTTTTCCGAATATTCTTTTTCTATTTCTCAGGAATTTTTGCCGGTCCGCATAATGATCAAAGATAATTAAAAATGCAACATATAGTATGCTCGGTCTTTAATTACCGGGTCACCTGTCCTAGATGAACCCAACCCCTGTGTTGAGTCCCCTAAGTTAGTTATGAAGCAAATAATCGTCCTAGACCTATGTTCAATATCTTATAGTTTCATAGAGTGCTAGACCGTGCACCCGAGTGGACAACTCGGATCGAGGAGGGGGCTACGTACCGGTGACCCGCGGGGTCATTCGGCTTTGTAACTTATCCGGCCTCTATTTCTTATTTTGGGTATAACTTAACAGAAAGGGGAGTCTCAACCAGTAAGCACATCCTCGGAGGTGAAGAAGAGATGGGTTTTGGCACAATTTATATATACAATCCATATAATATCAAAGCGGTAAAATATGTAGCATGTTGTTCAAAGCATTTAACAAAGTCAAATAATATCGAGAACGACAATTCTAACGAGCTCGAATTCTTAAACCCTAAACGGGGTTAACTAGGATATTATGTACGGGTGAATTCATGTCTTATTGATTTATGGGGATACACAAAGAAATGCCTTTATCGTCTCTACAACCAAACAACTTCTCTTTCGCTTTTCAAACACACATGGCAAGTTCTAGGTATCAAGTAAAATATATAATGTAGGTAAAATCTCACACACACATAGCATGCAACTCATTTAGAATTCGATTCATCTACAAAGTCCTATCAATGTTCAAGCAAGTTGTATTGTGCAATTTAAGGCATATCCTAGAATCTACAGTCAAGCTTAGATCATACATTCTAAAGCTCAATTAAGTGTTGCTAATGTGCATACTTGGGGTTACATGTTAATCTTTGCCCTCTAATCCTGAAAAAAAAAAGAAAAATCTACCTAACCCGGTTCAATAAAAACACTTTAAAAAGAACCGTGGTCAAAAGAAAAATCAAGGGGGAGGTGATACACTACCTAGAAAAAGAAAATAAAAGAAAGAAAAATTCCTACATGGACTACTTCCCTCATGAGTACTTGTCATAAATAGTCCGTCATCAATAAGAGTCCTCTACTAATATTTTTGGATTTTTCAAATTTTTCTGTTTTTTTATTCTGACTTAGACCCTTAAGAAACCCGTCGCCAAGTGTCCATCATCGGGCCAAGCCAGTTAATATTATTTACAACTACTATTACTATGTACAACATATACAGGATAAGTTTCCCACCCCACACTTAAAATCATGTCATGTCCTCATGACATAATAATACAAATATAGCTCGGAAGGGCGAGAAAACTTACCTGGGACTCACTCAGAGTCGGAGACGTTGGAGGGTTCGACGTGACATGCTCGACACAGTGCTCGAAATCATGCCATGAATCTGTTTTTCGACCGAGCTTGCCTCTGTGACATCACGTCTAAGCACGTGTGTAAACCATCCACGGAGGTGAGTAAGTCTGCAACCTCCTCCTCCATAGACCTAAGCATAAGTCTAGTAGACTCGGACCTAGACATGCCCGATCCATGATGAGCGTGCCTAGAAGTTCCGGCTGAGTCAGTTGAATGCCTGTCCTGGACAACCGGCACGGGGTCATCCTTAGCATCCAAATCAATTGGGTCATTGTCTCGGCCCACCCAGATTTGAGAAGCTCTGAATGGAGCTTTTGGAGGGAGATCACCATCCGTGGCTAGGACCGGAGTCCTATGGCCGAGACACATAGTAGTGACGAGAGATGGGTAATAGAAACCCTTGGCTTTGAGTGGTCCCCTCAGCACCATCTCGTTACTAATCAGGCGGGTGATGCCGACGTCCCGCTGGGTGACAAAGCACCATGTTAGTACTGTCCTATTGAAGTTCACGTCAGTGGTGTTGCTTGAGGGCAAGAAACGGTTACATATGATTGTGAACCAGCATTTAGCAGTGTGGGTGAAATAGTTAGAGTGGAGTGTTTTGTTTCTTATCCAGACTGGGATACCATCAACACATAAGGACTCAATTATGGTGTCCGAGGTGACACCGGGCTTATCTTGGTAGTAGTCCACGTCACTAGTAAAACTTGGCAGTCTAAGAGCCTGCCTAATAGTTTGTACATGAGCCCAAACGTACTTACCTCGGACGAAGACTTATCTGGACATCCCGTAGAGAGCATTAGCATAAAACTCCATGACCAGCATTTTGTTCACGAGGGCTGGTGCATCGAACAGGAACTCCATTTCGCGGTGGTGGATCTCATCATATATCTCGGGCTTTTCAGTCCGAATAGCTAGCCTGTCGATTTCAATTTCCTAGAGCCAAGCTTTAGTAGCCTTGGCATGGAAGTCAGCTTCTGCCTCCTCGCTTCTGAATCTGGACTCGTCATAGGTCGGTTGCCTAGACGAGCTAGCTGCATGCCTTAATATTTTAGGAGCCATAATCCTGCACAAAAAATAAACAACCAAAAAATTCCATAACGCTAGTATGTCGGTTGGCTACTCATACTTCACCATCCGTGGATCATTACAATATTTTCTTTAGTGCTATCATCCCATAAGTCCTACTATTAACTAATTATCTAACAAATTCACCAATTCACCTCAAGCACCCCACACTTATTTCTTTTGGCAATCTAACATGAACCAATTGAACCTACACCATCTCCAATTTTATACAACAACAAAAAACCGACAATATCAATAATACCAACAATACCACAATAAAAATCATACTATAACTACACTACATAAACAATTTAATTTATATAGAATCTACTACTACTAGCATGTGTTGTATAAACTAGAATAATGTAAACTAATTAATTCTACCAAACAAAGGAGAAAAAATAAAAAAAACAAAAAAATAGAAGAAGAAAAACTTACTAGTTAGAAGGTGGGGAAGTGTTGAAGATGTAGATGAAGAAGAAAATTGGTGAGGGATTAAGGGGGATTTGGAGAAGAATGAGCAGAGAGAAGCAGGAGGGTCTGTGAGATTTTAGAGAGAGAGAGTAGTTGGGGGAAAAGGGGCGGCTGATATTGGCAGAAATAAGGGGGTGTTATGTTTTTAGGGTAAGAAAAATGGGGGGGGGGGGGGGGAGAAAGAATTTTTTTTTATATATCTGGCTGCTGCAGACCTGACCGCGGTCATTCACGGTACGTTCACGGTCGCGAACGAACCGCGAACAGTCAGGTTCAGAGAGGCCATTTTTCCGCGGTCCGTTCGCTACCGCGAATGAACCGCAAAAAATCAGCTTCTCTAATTTTTTCGCCTGGTAGCAGCACAATTTTTTTTATATAGACTAACTATAATGAGTACACTTTCAACAAGTTCGTGGGTTGCCTCCCACGTAGCGCCTGATTTAACGTCGCAGCATGACTCATCTTAGCGCATTTCAAGGCTCGCTAAACCTTTGAGGTTCCTCTAGCCATAGTTCCACCTTGTCCTCGATGTCATCCATGCCAATATAAAGTTTCAACCGCTGTACATTTACTTTGAATATGCGTGAACCATCAATATTTTGAATTTCTACAGCGCCCAAATCTAATGCCTCAATTACCCGAAAAGGGCCTGACCACCTTGATTTTAATTTTCCCGGGAACAACTGTAATCTTGAGTTATATAAAAGTACGTTGTCCCCGGTTTTGAAGTTACGCTCTATGATGTTCTGGTCGGGAATCCGCTTCATCCGTTATTTGTATAGTCTTGTGCTCTCGAAGGCCATATACCGGAATTCTTCCAACTCGTGCAACCCGCTCACTCTAGATTTCCCCGCTTCATACCAGCTTAGATTTAATTGTTTCAGCGCCCACCATGCTTTGTGCTCTAGTTCCACAGGTAGATGACCAGCTTTCCCAAACACCAATTTGTATGGTGACATGTTGATTGGTGTAAGTCCCCGTAAAACTTTTGTGCATAAAACCTAGTAGTTGTGGTGTCATGGTTCGAATAATGTGTTAGGAATGCGTAGAATTCTTCGCGGCGAGCAAGCTCGCCGCGGTTCGGACCCTTGGTAGTGATTTAAGTGTCAAAAATGTAGAGAATTAATTTTTTCGAAAAGTGTCCAATATGCGGTCAAGAATGCGATCACAAACCTGACATGCGGACCGCATTCTTGCCGCAAAACATTCCAGAGAGTTTCCCAAAATTGTGTCAATAATGCGGTCGAAATTGCGATCGCATAGTGAATCTGCGGTCCACTTTGCGACCGCGGATCAGGAATGCGGACCGCATAATGGTCGCATTCCGTAACAGAGCTGGAGTAATTTTTGAGGCCATTCTGCAGTCACTATGCGGACCGCATGTTGATTCTGCGGTCGCAAAGTGCACCGCATAATTGACCCGGTCCAGATTTTTGTAACATTTTTACCCGATCTTTTCTTTAATATAACACCTTTCTTCTTCATTTTATCATATCATCTTACCAAAATTAGAGAGAGAAGAGAGGGTTTTTAGAGAGAGAAATCTTTCATCTTCAAAGATTGTTCCAATCATCTTAGTTCAAAAGATTCTAGGGCAAGGATTCAACTTCCCCAATCTTTTCAAGGTAAAAACCCTAACTATTTTCTTTGATTTTCAGTTTTAAATTGGGTAAAGAGAGGTTTGCATATAATAGCTTTTGAAAATAGAATTTTTACACTCATGCATGATTATTGAACTTGATTTCTAGTAAAAAAAGAAGTGAGTAGAAGTAAGAGTCTTCAAGAACAAGGTTGGCAAGAGTAGGATATCTTGGGTAAGAATAAAGTAGGAAGAAAAATCATCACCAGGTATGTATGGCTAATTTTGATTCTTGTGAAATCGCCTATATGTGTGAAAATTGCTTGGTTAATGTTAATTTGACAAATTGTGTGAAATTCTCAAAGTTGTTGTTGAAATATGAGTGATGTGGTATAGAATATGAACCGAAAGTTAAATGAGAGTTGAATTGAGTAAAGAATTGTGAATAATACTTATGATGGCCTATATGGCACCTTGTGGAAAGGAAACGAAACACTCGAGAATTGGTTTATTGTGGAAAGAGATGAAACACTTGAATTGTGGAAAATTGTTGAACATACTTGTGTGAATATTCTTGATTATGGAAATATTGTAACTTGGTTGTGATATTGGCTTGATAAGTAATTGAGAACATGAAACAATGTGCAAGTTGCTTATTTGAACTTGTTGAAATTGTGTGTAGTACCTTATCTGCTGTTTGAAATTGTTGTGTTTTAAACTATAAGGAGGGGTCGTGTTGCGCGCTGCAACGTGAGGAAATAAGGTGTGGGTTGGGGTGATAAGGGTGGCCGAGGTAATAAGGGTGGTCGGGGGCAATAAGGATGGAAAGCGATCGAAATCGCTATTGAAAATTGATACAAAAATCAATAATGTGAAATTGTGAAAGGAGACAGCAGGAGAGTTTGCAACCTGTGGGGCACTGATTGCCCCTTTGTTTGAATACTTGTGCTTTACGTGATTGATTGGTTATTGTTAAATTGGTTGATCGTAGAAAGTGCTTTGTGTTGTGAATTATTTGAAATGAGGAAAATGTGGAAACATGGTTGGCTGGCTTAATTAATTGTTGATGTAATTCAATGGCTTGAGTTTACTTGGGACAAAGTTTGTCCATACATGCCAGTACAATTCAAGTGTACTGACGTCCCTTTTGCCGTTGACGCTACATTCGTGTTATGATTGTAGGTGGATCAGTAGCAGGCACTTCAGCTCATCGGCAGTAGTATCCTTCTCCTTCCACTGCCCGTTTTGGTGAGCCCCTTTTTCTTCCTTGGGGCCCTGTGTGGTTCATGCCACTTTTGTTTAGATTTCATTTTGGTTTAGTAAGGTATAGCCGGAGCCTTGTTACCGGCAAGTATTGTATTCCCTTTTCTGTATCCTAGAGGCTCTGTAGACATGTAAACTGTGGGACTCCAGTCTTATGTATACATTATGTTATGTCGGGCGTTGTAAAAACTGCAAACTCGTTAATGAATCACTCGTATGGTTTTATTTGTTTAATGTGAAATCATTCATGGTTAGTGAGATATTTGGTTAATGAGAAACAATCAACACAGGGGTAACGCGTGGGAATGAAAGGCATCCAGGTCCGCTTGACTGGGGCAACCCGGTCAGGCGCCGGTCATGTTCTCCGATTTGGGGCGTGACAAACTTGGTATCAGAGCCTATGGTTTTTAAAGTGTCCTAGGATGTCTCGGAGCCGTGTCTAGTAGTGCCCTTCTTATAGGTGTGTTGTCGACCACATCATATAGGTAGGGGGCTACACGGGCATTTAGGAATTTACCTATTTCTTTGTTAATCTATATCGTGCGGTAAAGTGCAATGTGGAAATATCCGTGTCTAATTCGCACCTTGTTCCCAAATTTTCAGAATATGGCACCTAAGAAGAAGGCTAGACTCGGCCTTAGGGCCAATGCCGGCCCAAGTGCAGCTGTTAATCATGTACCCGATGCCGTGGGAGAGAATGACCCACCGGTCCCGAATTTGCCTGGCCCATCTGTTCAAAACCCAAGTGTCCCTATTCCAGACGCGGCAGAGGATGCCACCATTCCTCCTGCCAGTGTTCCTGACTCAGATACAGTTCCCGCTTCGGGTTTCGGTATCTCTAATGAAGATCTTAGGGGAGCCATTCATATGTTAACTCAGTTAGTAGCCGCCCAGGCCCAGAGATCCCATGATGCCCCTGCATCCTCCAGCGGACAGGGAGATTCCTTTGGCTCCAGAGTCCACCAGTTCTTGTGATTGGCCCCTCCAGAATTTTCAGGTACCGATCCAGAGGCTGACCCACAGGAATTCCTTGATGAGATATACAAGACCCTCGAGTGATGAAGGCTACAGATATAGAGGGGGTAGAGTTGGCCTCTTACAGGCTGAAGGGAGCGGCACGTTCATGGTTCGAAATATGGGAGGATTCCCGTGAGGAAGAAAGCCCTCCGGCCAGATGGGATGAGTTCGTGGATGAATTTATGGACCACTTCTTACCTGCTGAGGCAATGGCAGCCCGTGCCACTGAGTTCGAGGTTCTCAAACAGGGCGGTATGAGTGTTTGGGAGTATCACATGGAGTTCGTAAGGTTGTCCAAGTACGCTCCTCATTTAGTGTCGACCATGGATGCCCGGGTTCGACGGTTTGTTCAGGGCCTTAGCCCTTCGGTAGTGAATGAGGCCGCCACAGCAGCTTTGCACTCAGACATGAACTATGGGAGGATTGTGGGGTTTGCTCAGGCCACAGAGGCCAGGAAATTGAAGATTCGTGCAGAAAGAGAAAGTAGCAACAGGGCCCGGTCAATGGGTCGTTCGGGGAGATCACTTCCAGGGAAGGGGTCATCAGGGCCATCCCAGTCATATGCTCAGTCCTCCGCGAGTGCACCGCCATCCGTGCACGGTCATCAGCAGGGCAGTTACTCGAGACCTGGTTCAGACAGCAGGAGGTCTCGTCAGTCTGGTCATCCTGGGGTGAGATCCCAGCAGCAGGGGAGACCTACATGCCCCAAGTGTGGGAGATTTCATACAGAGACTTGCTACCTTGACCTTCCGGTGTGCTTCGGGTGCGGGGTGAGAGGTCACATTCAGCGAGACTGTCGTGCACCCCGTCAGGGTATAGGTAGGGGATCTGCTCAGGTCATCCGGTTCTTCAGCTGCTACATCATCAGCGCGTACTCCAGCAGCAGCAGGGCGTGGTGCAGCTAGGGGTGGAGCTCGGGGTAGGGGTGGACCTAGCCGATTCTATGCATTGAGTGGCCGCCAAAATGCCGAGGCTTCTCCAGATGTTGTTACAGGTATCATGTCTGTTCAGACTATTGATTGCTATGCCCTTATTGATCCAGGGTCCTCCTTGTCTTATGTTACTCCATTCATTGCTTCATGTTTTGGGATAGTACCCGAACAGCTTCATGAGCCGTTCTCTGTGTCGACTCCAATCGGTGATTCTATTACAGCCTCACGAGTCTATAGGAATTGTGTTGTTACGGTGGGTGGTCGTGATACCACAGCCAATCTTATTGAGCTTGGGATGGTAGATTTTGATGTAATTATGGGGATGGATTGGCTCTATTCGTGCTTTACCAAACTTGACTGTCGAACGAGAGTTATGAGGCTCGAGTTCCCTAACGAGCCAGTTATTGAATGGAGAGGAAATGGTGTAGTGCTAAGAGGTAGGTTTATTTCCTACCTTAAGGCTTCAAAGATGATTAAGAAAGGGTGTATCTATCACCTGGTTCGGGTAACGGACACCACCTCAGAGGTGCCTACCCTCGAGTCCGTGCCAATTGTGAATGAATTTCCTGAAGTGTTTCCGGATGAGCTTCCAGGCATTCCGCCGGATAGGGAGATTGATTTTGGGATCGATGTATTGCCGGATACTCAGCCAATATCCATTCCACCATACAGAATGGCGCCAGCAGAGTTAAGGGAGTTAAAGGAGCAGCTGAGGGATTTATTAGAGAAACGGGTTCATACGACCGAGTGTGTCGCCGTGGGGTGCTCCGGTTCTCTTTGTCAGAAAGAAGGATGGGTCACTTCGAATGTGTATTGATTATCGGCAGCTCAACAAAGTCACCATCAAGAATAAATATCCTTTGCCTCGAGTGGATGATCCGTTTGACCAATTGCAGGGAGCGAAGTTCTTCTCAAAGATTGATTTACGGTCTGGGTACCACCAGTTAAAAATCAGGGAGCAGGATATTCCTAAGACCGCCTTCAGAACTCGTTGTGGTCACTTCGAGTTTTTGGTCATGTCTTTTGGGCTAACCAATGCCCCATCAGCTTTCATGGACCTTATGAATCGGGTTTTCAAGCCATTCCTAGATTCCTTTGTAATTGTATTCATTGACGATATCCTCATCTACTCTCGAAGCAGGGAAGATCATGCCATTCACCTCAGAGAAACATTGCAGACCCTTCTTCAACATCAATTGTATGCCAAGTTCTCAAAATGTGAGTTTTGGTTGGAGTCTGTAGCTTTTCTAGGGCATGTTATTTCCAGTGAGGGTATTCAGGTGGATCCTCAAAAGATTGCGGCAGTGAAAGATTGGCCTAGACCCATGACCCCGACAGAGATACGTAGCTTCTTGGGTTTGGCAGGGTACTATCGGAGGTTTGTAGAGGGATTCTCAACCCTCGCTTCCCCATTGACAAAGCTGACGCAGAAGGCAGTTAAGTTCCAGTAGTCCGATGCATGTGAGAAAAGTTTCCAAGAATAGAAGTCAAGATTGACCTCGGCACCGGTATTGGCCTTGCCAGAAGGCACGGAGGGATTTGTGGTTTATTGTGATGCCTCCAAGGTTGGTTTGGGGTGCGTATTGATGCAGCACGGAAAGTTCATTGCTTATGCTTCCAGGAAACTCAAGAACCATGAGAAGAATTATCCGACGCATGATTTAGAGCTTGCAGCTGTTGTGTTTTCTTTGAAAATTAGGCAGCACTATCTTTATGGAGTTCATGTAGATGTGTTTTCAGACCACAAGAGCCTCCAGTATTTGTTCAAGCAGAAGGAGCTAAATCTGAGACAGCGGCGGTGGTTAGAATTGCTCAAGGACTATGATATGAACATATTGTACCATCCGGGAAAGGCAAATGTGGTAGCCGACGCTCTTAGTCGAAAATCCATGGGTAGTTTGGCTCATTTGGGTGTGGATCAGAGACCCCTGGCTCGAGAGGTTTACCAATTAGCCAGTTTGGGGGTTCGTATCTCGGCGTCAGACGAGGGGGATATTTTGGTGCATAATGGAGCAGAATCATCATTGGTCGCGGAAATCAAGGAAAAACAGTTCATGGATCCAGCATTGGTTCGGGTAAAGGAAGCGGTCATGAATAACAAGACCTCAGCATTTGTACTCAGAGCAGCGAAGATGATGTATTGTGGTGTCAAGATAGGCTATGTGTTCCGGATGTGGACGAGCTTCGGGAAAGGGTAATGGCAGAGGCTCATACTTCCAGGTATTCTGTGCACCTTGGTTCAACGAAAATGTATCACGATCTCAAGGAGATTTATTGGTGGAACGGTATGAAAAGGGATGTGGCAAGCTTTGTAGCTAAATGTCCGAACTGTCAACAAGTGAAGGCCGAGCATCAACGGCCTGGAGGATTAACTCAGCTTATAGAAATACCAAGGTGGAAATAGGAGATGATCAATATGGATTTTGTGGTAGGGTTACCTCGCACTCAGCGTAAGTTCGATTCAATATGGCTAATAGTAGATCGACTCACCAAATCAGCTCACTTCCTGCCTGTCAAGTCCACTGATACTGCGGAGCAATATGCAAGATTGTACATCAAGGAGATAGTAAGGCTTCATGGCACTCCACTTTCTATCATCTCGGATCGCGGGGCTCAGTTCACAACTAACTTTTGGAAGAAGTTTCAGCAAGGTTTGGGAACTCAGGTGAATCTCAGCACAGCTTTCCATCCGCAGACCGACGGCAAGGCCGAGCGGACCATTCGGACGCTTGAAGATATGTTACGGGCTTGTGTCTTAGATTTTAAAGGTAATTGGGATGAACACTTGCCACTGATAGAATTTGCTTACAATAATAGCTATCATGCTAGCATTCAGATGGCCCCATTTGAGGCATTGTACGGGAGAAGATGTAGGTCGCCAATCGGGTGGTTTGAGGTAGGTGAAGCGGAATTGCTAGGGCCGGATATGGTGTACGAAGCTATGGAAAAGGTCAAGGTTATTCAGGAAAGAATGAAAACAGCACAGAGTCGTCAAAAGTCCTATGGAGACGTTCGTCGAAGGGATTTGGAGTTTCAAGTCGATGATTGGGTGTTCTTGAGGGTATCTCCTATGAAGGGAGTCATGCGATTCGGAAAGAAAGGGAAATTGAGTCCTAGGTATGTCGGGCCATATCGGATTGTTCAAAGGATTGGTCAAGTTGCTTATAGGCTAGAGTTGCCTCCTGAGATGTCATCAGTGCATCCGGTATTCCATGTGTCCATGTTGAAGAAAGTGATTGGAGATCCATCCACCATCATGCCAGTCGAGGCTATAGAGGTTAATGAAGATTTGTCATATGAAGAAGTTCCAGTGGCCATTCTTGATAGGCAAGTCCGTAAGTTGAGAAATAAGGAAGTTGCCTCTGTTAAAGTATTGTGGCGAAGTCAACAAGTTGAGGAGGCCACATGGGAAGCGGAAAAAGAGATGAAGGAAAAGTACCCCCATTTGTTCGATCAAGCCTAGAAGAAATTAGGTGACCCTCCTACTCCTAGTAACTGTCATCTTGTCTAAGTTGTTTCCCTCTTAGTATTAGTAAAGTCCCCTTCATTTTGTAATGAGTTAAATGTGTTGTTACCTTGGGTCACTTGAACCGTTCTTGATAAATGAAAGCCTTATAAAGATTTTCGTGTTAAATAAACAACTAATAGTAAGTGTAGATTGGTAATGGTTTGTTAAGTGTACATGGTGTGTTAAAATGGTTAAATAAGGTAAGAATTCATTGAAGTGACTAGTTTATGTGCAATTGTAACAATGTGATAGAATATGTGCATTCATTAAGGTAAGAAAGTGTATACTAGTTGTGAAAAGTGTTGTATTTGTGTATTGTTGTTTGGTAACGTGTTTCGGGGGCCCTCTGACAGGTGGATATGTCCATAATACAAAGGAAACTCTGGCGAAATTTTTCTAAAATATAAGAGTTAGTCAAAATTTTGATAGTTTGCATAGCATGTCTTTCAAAGCCAACTCATTCTCAAATCCTCATTCGAGGACGAATGATCTTAAGGGGGGGAGGATGTAAGGCCCCGTAAAACTTTTGTGCATAAAACCTAGTAGTTGTGGTGTCATGGTTCGAATAATGTGTTAGGAATGCGTAGAATTCTTCGCGGCGAGCTTGCTCGCCGCGGTTCGGACCCTTGGTAGTGATTTAAGTGTCAAAAATGTAGAGAATTAATTTTTCCGAAAAGTGTCCAATATGCGGTCAAGAATGCGATCGCAAACCTGACATGCGGACCGCATTCTTGACGCAAAACGTTCCAGAGAGTTTCCCAAAATCGTGTCAATAATGCGGTCGAAATTGCGATCGCATAGTGAATCTGCGGTCCACTTTGCGACCGCAGATCAGGAATGCGGACCGCATAATGGCCGCATTCTGTAACAGAACCTGCGTAATTTTGAGGCCATTTTGCGGTCACTCTGCGGACCGCATGTTGATTCTGCGGTCGCAAAGTGCACCGCAGATTTGCCCCGGCCCAGATTTTTGTAACATTTTTACCCGATCTCTTCTTTAATATAACACCTTTCTTCTTCATTTTATCATATCATCTTACCAAAATTAGAGAGAGAAGAGAGGGTTTTTAGAGAGAGAAATCTTTCATCTTCAAAGATTGTTCCAATCATCTTAGTTCAAAGGATTCTAGGGCAAGGATTCAACTTCCCCAATCTTTTCAAGGTAAAAACCCTAACTATTTTCTTTGATTTTCAGTTTTAAATTGGGTAAAGAGAGGTTTGCATATAATAGCTTTTGAAAATAGAATTTTTACACTCATGCATGATTATTGAACTTGATTTCTAGTAAAAAAAGAAGTGAGTAGAAGTAAGAGTCTTCAAGAACAAGGTTGGCAAGAGTAGGATATCTTGGGTAAGCATAAAGTAGGAAGAAAAATCATCACCAGGTATGTATGGCTAATTTTGATTCTTGTGAAATCGCCTATATGTGTGAAAATTGCTTGGTTAATGTTAATTTGACAAATTGTGTGAAATTCTCAAAGTTGTTGTTGAAATATGAGTGATGTGGTATAGAATATGAACCGAAAGTTAAATGAGAGTTGAATTGAGTAAAGAATTGTGAATAATACTTATGATGGCCTATATGGCACCTTGTGGAAAGGAAACGAAACACTCGAGAATTGGTTTATTGTGGAAAGAGATGAAACACTTGAATTGTGGAAAATTGTTGAACATACTTGTGTGAATATTCTTGATGATGGAAATATTGTAACTTGGTTGTGATATTGGCTTGATAAGTAATTGAGAACATGAAACAATGTGCAAGTTGCTTATTTGAACTTGTTGAAATTGTGTGTAGTACCTTATCTGCTGTTTGAAATTGTTGTGTTTTAAACTGTAAGGCCGGGTCGTGTTGCGCGCCGCAACGTGAGGAAATAAGGTGTGGGTTGGGGTGATAAGGGTGGCCGAGGTAATAAGGGTGGTCGGGGGCAATAAGGATGGAAAGCGATCGAAATCGCTATTGAAAATTGATACAAAAATCAATAATGTGAAATTGTGAAAGGAGACAGCAGGAGAGTTTGCAACCTGTGGGGCACTGATTGCCCCTTTGTTTGAATACTTGTGCTTTACGTGATTGATTGGTTATTGTTAAATTGGTTGATCGTAGAAAGTGCTTTGTGTTGTGAATTATTTGAAATGAGGAAAATGTGGAAACATGGTTGGCTGGCTTAATTAATTGTTGATGTAATTCAATGGCTTGAGTTTACTTGGGACAAAGTTTGTCCATACATGCCAGTACAATTCAAGTGTACTGACGTCCCTTTTGCCGGGGACGCTACATTCGTGTTATGATTGTAGGTGGATCAGTAGCAGGCACTTCAGCTCATCGGCAATAGTATCCTTCTCCTTCCACTGCCCGTTTTGGTGAGCCCCTTTTTCTTCCTTGGGGCCATGTGTGGTTCATGCCACTTTTGTTTAGATTTCATTTTGGTTTAGTAAGGTATAGCCGGAGCCTTGTTACCGGCAAGTATTGTATTCCCTTTTCTGTATCCTAGAGGCTCTGTAGACATGTAAACTGTGGGACTCCAGTCTTATGTATACATTATGTTATGTCGGGCGTTGTAAAAACTGCAAACTCGTTAATGAATCACTCGTATGGTTTTATTTGTTTAATGTGAAATCATTCATGGTTAGTGAGATATTTGGTTAATGAGAAACAATCAACACAGGGGTAACGCGTGGGAATGAAAGGCATCCAGGTCCGCTTGACTGGGGCAACCCGGTCAGGCGCCGGTCATGTCCCTCGTTTTGGGGCGTGACAATTGGTGTCTTGAATGCTGTCCTATATGCCCATAATGCATCATCGAGCTTCCTTAACCAGCCGGTCCTCGTGGCGTTCACTGTTTTTGTTAATACACTCTTTATCTCTCTGTTGGAGACCTCAACTTGCTCGCTGGTCTGCCGGTTATATGGAGTAGCAACCCGATGTTTCATATCATATTTGGCCAACAATTTCTCAAATGCCCGGTTGCAAAAGTGTTTACCCCCATCACTAATGATTGCCCTTGGAGTCCCAAAACGGGTGAAAATGTTCTTCTTCAGAAATCCCACCACCACCTTAGCATCATTGGTGGGTAATGCTAAAGCTTCCACCCATTTGGACACATAGTCTACCACAACAAGTATGTACTTATTGCTGTATGAGCTGACAAAGGGCCCCATGAAGTCTATTCCCCAAACATCAAACACTTGCACTTGTTGAATTGGGTTCATTGGCATCTCATGATGCCGGGAGATGTTCCTGGTGCTTTGACATTCGTTGCAACCTTTCACCCACAAGTGTGCATCTTTAAACACTATTGGCCAATAGAAACCGGCCTCACGTATCTTGGCAACTGTTCGCACTCCTCCAAAGTGACCACCATATTCGAAAGCATGACACGCCTGCAAAATAGAAGATTGTTCGATCTCGAGGACGCATCTCCGGATCATGTTATCGAGACATATCCTAAACAAATAGGGTTTATCCCAATAATAAAGTTGGCTTTCACAAAAAAATCTTTTCCTCTGGACCGATGATAGGTTGTGAGGAACAATACCGCTGGCCAGGTAATTTGCATAATCTGCATACCATGGTGCTTCAAAAAGAGTGGTGGTGAGCAGTTGCTCGTCTGGAAAGGTTTCCAGAATTTCTCCACTCTCTTTGACAATTTCAACTCCTTCAAGTCGTGACAAATGATCAGCGACTTGATTTTGGGTGCCCTTTCTATCATGTATTTCAAGGTCAAACTCTTGTAAAAGTAGCAACCAACGAATTAGGCGTGGCTTAGAGTCCTTTTTACCAATTAAGTACCTTAAAGCTGCATGGTTAGTGTATACAATTACCTTGGATCCTATGAGATAGGACCTGAATTTGTCAAACGCGAACACGACTACCAGAATGTCATTTTCCATCACTGTGTAGTTCAGCTGTGCTCCACTCAATGTTTTACCATCATAGTAGATTGTGTGCATCAGCTTGTCTTTGCTTTGGACAAGCATTGCCCCCACTGCATAATCACTTGCATCGCACATTAGCTCAAACGGTTGCTCCCAGTCGGGGGCAATAATGATGGGTGCTGTGACCAACCTCTTCTTCAGCTCCTCAAAAGCAATCCTGCATTCATCAGAAAATACAAAGGGGTGATCTTTTTCAAGTAACTTATAGAGGGGGTTTGAGATTTTGGAGAAGTCTTTAATGAACCTCCGGTAAAAATCGGCACGTCCAAGAAAGTTTCTAATGGCCTTGACGGATATTGGTGGAGGCAACTTTGCAATGACATCTACTTTAGCTCGGTCCACCTTAATACCTTTGCTCGAAACCCAGTGCCCCAATATTATACGCTTCTTGTACCATAAACTGGCACTTCTCCCAGTTTAGCACTAAGTTTGTCTCCATGCACCGTTTCAGCACTCTTGTCGGATTGACAAGGCATTCATCGAATGAATTCCCTACCACTGAGAAATCATCCATGAACACCTCCATAATGTCTTCCACCATGTCGGTGAATATAGCCGTCATGTACCTTTCGAATGTGGCAGGTGCATTGCATAGTGCGAATGGCATCCTCCTAAAGGCAAAATTGCCATATGGGCATGTGAAGGAGGACTTCTCTCTATCCTCGGGGGCTATGGAAATTTGATTTTACCCCGAGTACCCATCCAGGAAGCAAAAGTGTGACCTCCCTACCAACCTGTCAAGCATCTGATCAATGAAGGGAAGTGGGAAGTGGTCCTTGCGGGTGGCTACATTTATCTTCCTATAGTCCATGCATATTCTCCACCCGGTGACGGTTCTTGTTGAGATCAATATGTTATTCTAGTTTTTCACCACCGTCATGCCACCTTTCTTTGGCACACATTAAACTGGGCTAACCCAGCTACTATCAGAGATTGGGAAAATAATTCCCGCGTCTAGCCACTTTATTACCTCTTTCTTCACCACTTCCTTCATGTATGGGTTCAACCTTCTTTAATGTTCACTGGAAGGTTTGTGCCCCTCTTCCAGGAGAATCTTATGCATGGAGTATGCGGGGCTGATCCCCTTTATGTCTGCCATGGTCTATCCAATGGTAGTCTTGCATTCTTTCAGTACCTGCATAAGCTTTTGAGCCTGCACATCTAGAAAACCAGATGAGATAATAACAGGTAAAGTGGAGTTAGGACCTACAAATTCATACCTAAGATGAGATGGTAGTGGTTTAAGCTCCATCTTTGGTTGCTCTTCTATGGATGGCTTTGCAGGAGGGGTCTCTCTTTTCTCTAGATGTAGAGGCTCGAATTCTAGCTCTCTCTCCCAAAACGCCTTACCTTCCAGAGATGACACCCACTCTGCCAGACTTTTACCATTTACCTCTTCTAAGTTCATCAGGCATGCCTCAAGTGGATCTTCAATGGTCAATTCTACATCGCATGTCTCCACTATCACATCAACTACATCAATAAGAGAGCAATTCGCAAATTCACAAGGGCGCCTCATGAATTTTTGCATATTGAATATGATCTCCTCATCATTCAACCTCATCTTGAGTTCCCTACTCTCACAATCAATCAATGCTCTCCTGGTGGCTAGGAATGGCCTTCCTAAAATTATAGGAATTTCCTCGACCACCTTGCAGTCAAGAATCACAAAATCAGCAGGAAACACGAACTTTCCCACCTGGATGAGCACATCATCTAATATACCAAATGGATGCTTAATTGTCCTGTCAGCAAGCTGTAATAACATGGAAGTAGGTCTGGCTCTCCCAGTGTCTAGCCTCTTATAAATCACTAAGGGCATAAGATTAATGCTTGCCCCAAAATCACACAATGCCTTTGCAAAGGAAAGGTTTCCTATAGTGCATGGAATGGTGAAGCTACCTGGGTCAGATAACTTCTCAGCAATGGGTCTAGAAACCACTGCATTACAAGTCTGAGTAAGAGTCAGGGTGGCTAAGTCTTGGAAATCAAATTTTCGCGACATCAAGTCTTTCATCATCTTAGCAGACCCAGGCATTTCTTTCAAAGTTTCAATTAAAGGAATGTTTACCTGGATTTGATTGAGCATATCAAAGAACCTTTTGTATTGCTCTTCTTTCTGGTGCTTGGCCAACATTTGAGGGAATGGTGCTGGAGGCCACTTCTTCCCAATCACTTGGGACTTTTCTTTTTCTATCACTTTCTCATCAACTTGCTGCTCTACCTATTCAGCTACTTTCTCCGTTCCCTGCTGCATTTCTTTAGTTTCAGCTACTGGCTGGACTATAACTGCTGTCAACTCGATGGACTCATCCAGTTCAATGGGCACTGGAGTGAGTGTCTCGGCCTGTGCATTGCTTCTCTCTTTTTCCTGCTTAGCATCAAGATCTCTACCACTTCTCAGATTAACTGGCATCAACTGCATTGGGATTTGATCATTTGGGTTTGTTTGTGTATCTGCAGGAAATGTCCCTTGAGGACGATTGTTAAGTGACATAACAATCTGGCCTATCTGCACTTCCATGTTCTTGATAGCTGCGTCATGTGCATCCATCCTTTCATTGGTTTTGGCATTTGACCCAATTACCTGCTGCATCATAGCTTTCAATTATGTGAACCCATCGTCATGTCTACCCCATGCTGAGGTGGAGGTGGATGATACCCCTGCTGCTGATTGCTGAAATTCTGAGGTCTAGGTTGTGGAGCCATGTTGTTTGGTAGCTATACTGTAGTTGCGGAGGCCTGTACTGCTGTGGAGCCTGCTGACCCCAACTCTGGTTACCCTGTCTCTGCTCTCTATAATTTGCTACATAGTTCATATCTTCATGCTGGTGGTGATGTACTTGGTCTGCAGCCCATGGATTACCTATGGGTTGGCTAATGCAAGATGTGCATAAACCACCATTGCTAGTGTCTACAATGTGAACCTGCTGCTTGACCCCAGATTCTTCCACCTTCTTCGTCAGGATGCTTATTTGTTTCAGTAAAGTTGCCATGTTCTCCTCCATAGTGTTGGATGGATTCAGAGGTACAGAGTGTACCACTGGAGTGATAGGAGCATTCCTAGTCGTCCACCCGGAGTTTTGAGCCATCTTGTCAAGCAAATTTTGGCCTTCTCTCCAAGTCTTGCTCAGAAAAGCCCCACCTGCTGAAGCATCTACAATGTTCTTCATACTATCTGAAAGCCCCATGTAGAACCTTTGAACCAACATCTGCTCAGCAATCCCATGGTGAGGACACATAACAAGCATACCTTTGAATCTGCCCCAAGTTTCATGTAATGTCTCCATTGGTTTCTACTTGAAGCTGACAATCTCATCAATTTGCCGAGCTGTCTTGTTAGGTGGATGAAACTTGTTGTGCAATCGCTTGACCAACTCATCCCAAGTTGCACTAGAGTTTATGGGGAGTGAGTTTAGCCATACCTGCGCAGCCCCTATAACTGAGAACGAAAATAGCAATAGTCTAATGGCTTCCGGTGTCACATTCGGTTGCCTATGTGTCTTGCATATTGCGAGAAAGTTCTTCAGGTGCTGTTGTGGATCTTCAACCTGAGACCGAGAGAATAATCCCTTGTTTTGCAACAAGTGTAGCATATTGTTAGTAATCTGGAAACACTCAGCTTGAATAGCTGGCACAATGATGGCAGTAGAAAAATTATTTGCCGTTGGTTGTGCCTAGTCAAATAGTGCACCTTCTTGCGCCTCCTGTGCCTCTTGCATGTTCAACCCAGCTTGCTGGTTTGGGTCGTTCACATCTCCCATGTCAAAATCTAGCTTGATTGGTTGCTGAAATTGCTAAATTTTTTTGATAGCCCTGTTACGTGCCCGGAAAGTTTGCTCGGGGTCTGAGAGTCCTTCAATTAGTTCTCCAGTCCTTGCAGATTTTCTAGGCATGCACTTGAGTACCCAATTCAACAACCGTCAAAAATTTCAATGTAAAGTGTAGAAAGAAACTGACTACACAAGAATCTTGCAGTTCTGTTAATGGCAATTGATAATTCCGTTAATTTCCCGGCAACGGCGCCAAAATCGATTCACGTCCAAGCAATGTTCATAGTCAATATAATCCGGTCAATTAAGTCCAGAGTCGATCCCACAAGGAATTAACCTACGAACTGCAACTTTCACAACCCAAGAACACTTCTGAAGCAAGTTTCCAAATTTTGAGTATATTTTTGTGAGTATTTTCTAACAACTAACTTTTTCAAGAATTAAAAGACTTAAAAGAAAGAATTGAGTATTGGGTAAATAATATAGAGAAAGACTAAGATATTGATTTTCCTTATTGATGGAATCCCTTCTGTTTATGCTCATACAAATTGTCAATATATTCTATCAATCATGAACGCTATTTTTACCGTAATTCTCTCCCAAAAACCTACAATAATTTACTAGTGCACTCTCCCGAGCTACCCTAGCTAGCTTTAATTTTAATAGTTCACTTAAGATTGCACCCAAGACTTCGTTATTCCTAGTCCCGCCTTTACGCCTAAAGTTATAGATTCCTCCAATAACCTAGGTGTGGTGTTGTTCAACAATATACCTAAATATGCACTCTTTTCCATGTTATGCATGTTGACATCCAATTTTGACCCTCCTTCTTCCAAACTATTTCTTTAAGCTTCTAATATCACTAATAATGTAAGAATAGTTATTAATACAATTTTTAGCACAAACTAGACTTAATTATTTTGTAATTATTATTTACTTAATATCACTATTACTAGAGATATTAATATTACTATTACTACTACTACTACTACTACTACTACTACTACTACTACTACTACAACTACTACTACTATTACTACTACTACTATTACTATACTACTATTACTAGAGATTTTATTATTATTTCTATCATCTTTATCATTTATACCTTAATCGTATTTATTGTTACCTTTCATGAAAATATTTTTATTTCTTTTACCTTACTAAGCGAGAATATGTTTTGCAATAACTTTTAAATATTATAAAATTATATTTAATAAATCTATCCGTATCTTACGATTAATATTTTATTTAAACATTAGTAATTATGATTAGAATAAGAAATAAGTTAGTCACTTGCTTATTTTTTTTTGTATTAATATTATTGTTAATTATTAGAAGCCTAGGAGGAAGAAAAGAAATTCAAGTATGTTCAAATGGCCGAATTACAACATACCCATTTTGTCCAAGGCATATTTTAATTTGTGTACATTAAGCCCAAATCTTAATGTAAATGAAGCTGTCAAGAATAGGCCCAATTCGGCTAGCAGACCCAGTTAACCCAATCAGATTATTAAGTCCCAAAATCTAATCCACAAAGATTATTCTAGAAACCCTAATTCCTCTCTCACCAAAACAATGCTTCCCCCCCCCCCCCCCCCATCGTCACTTTCAATCTCTGCCATGGCAGAGCTTTCTCTTGGCTTTTACTCCATTTTTAGCCAAGCCTTGACCTTCAAATCCTTATGCGCCAGAGCGTATCTCTCCATTTCCGTATAGCCTGAAGCATATCACTGAAGAATCACGTGAAGATTGAATCCATCCAAAAACCTTCAACGTTAAAATTCAAACGGATCTGTTTGACTTTTTCGAAGTCTAAATTTCAAAATCCCGCTCAAAGAAACCAAGAATACTAATTTTACACCTATAAATACTAGATTTGGTGGAAATTTTCAGCACCTTTTATTTGGCTTTAAACCTTTGGACCCCCTGCTTTTTATACTCCTTTCCTCGTCATTCTTCTCTCGGTTTTCTTTTTTTACCCAATAGAACCACACTCTAAAACTTTCATTTTCATTCAACCTCTATTTTTTTTTCGAACCATAACAGAGGCGTCGTTGTACCCGTTTTGGAGTTGGAGGGTCATTCAAGGTCGCGGAGTAGAGGCCGAATATTGCACGCCTTGACCCAACTCCGGTTCACTGCACCATAAAAGGTCAGTAGCTCTTAGATCCCAATTTTTCTTTCTTTTAGATTCAAAATAAGTACTTGTTGGTCTATTAACTTTCCCATGTTGAAGTATGATTTAATATTTAATCGTGAATAAAAATGGTGGGAAATTATGTGTTCTGCCCATATATTAATCAGATGAGAAAATACGATGTCGATTAATTAGTTGTTCGTATGAACATGTATTTGAGTTGGTTGTGCTCTTCATGGTTTCTGTTTTATCTTAAGTAAAAATTCCATAAATGATAAAATCGTGTATTAGAACTTTTATGTCCGCCGTGGGCGAGAATGACCCACCAGTCCTGAACTTGCCTGGACCATTTGTTCAAAACCTAAGTGTCCCTATACCAGATGCGGCAGAGGATGCCACCATCCCCCCCTGCTAGTGTTCCTGACTCCGATACATTTCCAGCTTCTGGCTCTAGTATCTCTAACGATGATGTTAGGGGAGCCATTCATATGTTAACACAGTTAGTGGCCACCCAGGCCCAGAGATCCCATGATGCCCCTGCATCCTCCAGCGGACAGGGAGATTCCTCCAGCTCCAGAGTCCACCAGTTCTTACGGTTGGCCCCTCCGGAATTCTCAGGCACCGATCCGGAGGCGGACCCACATGATTTCCTTGATGAGATATATAAGACCCTCAGGGTGATGAAGGCAACAGATATAGAGGGGGTAGAGTTGGCCTCATACAGGCTGAAGGGAGCTGCACATTCATGGTTCGAAATGTGGGAGGATTCCCGTGAGTAGGGGAGCCCTCCGGCTAGATGGAAGGAGTTCGTAAATGCATTCATGAACCACTTCTTGCCTGCCGAGACGATGGAAGCCCATACTATTGAGTTCGAGGTCCTCAAATAGGGCAGTATGAGTGTTTGGGAGTATCACATGGAGTTTGTAAGGTTGTCCAAGTATAATCCTCAGCTAGTGTCGACCATGGATGCCCGGGTTCGACGGTTTGTCCAGGGCCTTAGCCCTTTGGTAGTGAATGAGGCCGCCACAGCTGCTTTGCACTTAGACATGAACTATGAGAGGATCGTGGGGTTTGCTTAGGCCACAGAGGCTAGGAAGTTGAAAATTCGCGCAGAGAGAGAGAGAGTAGCAGCAGGGGCTGGTCGATGGCTCATTCAGGGAGATCACTTCTAGGGAGTGGGTCATCAGGGCCATCCCAGTCATATGTTCAGTCCCCCGCGAGTGCACCGCCATCTGTGCACAGTCATCAGCAAGGTAGTCATTCGAGACTTGGTTCAGATAGTAGGAGGTCTTTTTAGTCTGGCCGTCTTGGGGTGAGGTCCCAGCAGCAGGGGAGACCTACATGCCCCAAGTGTGGGAGATTTCATACAGAGACCTGCTACCTTGACATCCCGGTATACTTCATGTGCAGGGTGAGAGCTCACATTCAGCGGGACTGTCGTGCACCCAGTCAGGGTATGGGTAGGGAATCTGCTCAGTCGTCTAGTTCTACGGCTGCTACATCATTAGCGCGTCCCCCAGCATCAGCAGGACGTGGTGCAGCTAGGGGTGGAGCACATGGTAGGGGTGGACCTAGCCGATTCTATGCATTGAGTGGCCGCCAGAGTGTTGAGGCTTCTCCACATGTTGCCACAGGTATCTTGTCTATTCAGAATATTGATTGATATGCCCTCATTGATCCGGGGTCTTCCTTGTCTTATGTTACCCCGTTCATTGCTTCAATTTTTGGGGTAGAACCCGAACAACTTCATGAGCCATTTTCTGTATCGACTCTGGTTGGTGATTCTATCACAGCTTCACGAGTCTATAGGAATTATGTTATTACGGTGAGTGGTCGTGTTAGCACAGTCGATCTCATCGAGCTTGGGATGGTAGATTTTGATGTAATCATGGGGATGGATTGGCTCTATTCGTTCTTTGCCAAGCTTGACTGTCGGACGAGAGTCATGAGGCTCGAGCTCCCTAAGGAGCTGGTTATTGAATGGATAGGAAATGGTGTAGTGCCAAGGGGTAGGTTTATTTCCTATCTTAAGGCTTAGAAGATGATTAATAAGGGGTGTATCTATCTTTTGGTCCGGGTGACAGACACTACCTCAGATGTGCCTACCCTTGAGTCTGTGACAATTGTAAATGAATTTCCCGAGGTGTTTTTGGATGAGCTTCCAGGGATCCTGCTAGATAGGGAGATCGATTTCGAGATTGATGTATTGCCAGATACTCAGCCAATATCTATTCCACCATACAAAATGGAGCCAGCAGAGTTAAGGGAGTTAAAAGAGCAGCTGAGAGATTTGTTAGAGAAAGGGTTCATACGACCGAGTGTGTCACCGTGGGGTGCTTCAGTTCTCTTTGTCAGAAAGAAGGATGGGTCACTTCGAATGTGTATTGATTATCGGCAACTCAACAAGGTCACCATCAAGAATAAATATCCTTTGCCTCGGGTGGATGATTTGTTTTGACCAATTGCAAGGAGCAAAGTTCTTCTCTAAAATTGATCTACGGTCCGGGTACTACCAGTTGAAGATCAGGGAGCAGGATATTCCTACGACCGCATTCAGAACCCGTTATGGTCACTTCGAGTTTTAGGTCATGTCTTTTGGGCTAACCAATTCCCCAGCAACTTTCATGGACCTCTTGAATCGGGTTTTCAAGCCTTTCCTAGATTCCTTTGTGATTGTATTCATTGACGATATCCTCATCTACTCTCGGAGTAGGGAAAATCATGCCATTCACCTCAGAGCAGCATTGCAGACCCTTCTTCCGCATCAACTGTATGCCAATTTCTCAAAATATGAGTTTTGGTTGGAGTCCGTAGCCTTTTTGGGGCATGTTATTTCCAGTAAAGGGGTTCAGCTGGATCCTTAGAAGATTGCAACAGTGAATGATTGGCCTACACCCTCGACCCCGACAGAGATTCGTAGCTTCTTGGGTATGGCAGGGTTCTGTCGGAGGTTTGTGGAAGGATTTTCAACCCATGCCTTCCTATTGACTAAATTGATGCAGAAGGTAGTTAAGTTCCAGTGGTCCGATGCATGTGAGAAAAGTTTCCAAGAAATGAAGTCAAGACTAACCTCGGCACCGGTATTAGCCTTCCCAAAAGGCACAGAGGGATTTGTGGTTTATTGTGATGCCTCCAAAGTCGGTTTGGGGTGTATATTGATGCAGCGCAGAAAGGTCATAGCTTATGCCTCCAGGCAGCTCAAGAACCATGAGAAGAATTATCCGACGCATGATTTGGAGCTTGCAGCTATTGTGTTTAACTTGAAAATCTGGCGGCACTATGTTTATGGGATTCATGTGGATGTGTTCTCAGACCACAAGAGCCTCCAGTATTTTTTCAAGCAGAAGGAGCTGAATCTGAGATAGCGGTGTGTCACGACCCGGATTTTTCCCCAACATCGGGATCATGATGGCGCCTACTCGTGGTAGCTAGGCAAGCCACTGTATTCATACTATCCTGTTTTTAAAACAATTTTAATTAAATAAATACGGAATACTTTATCAAATAGAAATAACTAATTACAAAGTGAAAATCATACTGAAATCCTCTACCCAAGACGTGGAGTCACCAACTCACGAACTACTATGGAATACTACACATAAAAGTCCGAAGGAAATATAACATAATTCTGTTTGTCTCGGAACAAAGAGACTACAGAGCTAATAACATAAATAAAGAGAGAGACGCCGGGCCTGCGGACGTCCGCAAGCTACCTCGGTCTCAATATGATCAACTCCCACGCAATCTATTTACTGTTGTTGCTGCTCCTGATCGTAACCTGGACCTGTGCAAAAACGCACAGAAGTGTAATATCAGCACAACCGACCCCATGTGCTGGTAAGTGCCTGGCCTATCCCGGCGAAGTAGTGACAAGCCTAGGACCAGACACCCACATAAACCTGTGCAATTCAATATATATATGTATACCACAAAATAACAAGAAATAACCAAGTATTAACACAATAAGGAATATCTCAAAGAATTCAACAATTAACCACAGTTAATAAATTCACAAGGAAAAACAAAGTATAATGTAAACACAAGTAATATCAATTCAAGAAATAGCAAGCAGTTGCACGCCATCACCCTTCGTGCTTTTACTCTCATCCTCACCAAATAAACAAATAAAGTACACGGCATCACCCTTCGTGCTTTTACTCTCATCCTCACATCCATAGTACGGCATGATCCTTCGTACATGGTTCAATAACAGGGCACGGCATGATCCTTCGTGCATAATCAATAAATAAACATGGCACGGCATTAACCTTCGTGCATAAATAAATAAACATGGCACGGCATCACCCTTCGTGCATTATCACTCTTCCTCACCCAAATAACAATCACGGTTAAGGGCAAAGAAAGAAACAGT
Source organism: Nicotiana noctiflora (assembly GCA_032618575.1). Lineage (NCBI taxonomy): Eukaryota > Viridiplantae > Streptophyta > Magnoliopsida > Solanales > Solanaceae > Nicotiana > Nicotiana noctiflora. The sequence continues at coordinate 25,423 of JASVEL010002101.1, read as the reverse complement.
AATTCATAAACCGTCCCATCAAGGGCAATCAATAATTATCTTCACAACAAGTCCCAACAAGGGAAAACAATAACAATTCATCTGTAATATATCTCAAAATAATCATTTTTCAACGACTCACGGTCATACTAGACGCCAGTGTATGGATGCTCGTCACCACAGCCCATACACCGCACTCATTCACATAACACATAACACATAATCCTATTCCCTCAAGCTAGGATAGAACAAACACTTACCTCGAGTGTTTATGAACAATTCAATCCGTGGAAATGTCTTTTTCTTTCAATTTTGGCTCCAATCCAATCGTATCTATACACAGTTGATTTAATATCATCAATACTACTCAACAAACTAATTCTTAAGACCAAATACAACTTTTACAACATTCTGCACGGAATAGTGAATTTCAACCCCGGGCCCACATGGTCGGAACTCGGGGTTAGGACCAAAATCCGGTTACCCATCCCCTCACGAGTTCATGTATATGATTTGTTTCAAAATCAGACCTCAATTTGAGGTCCAATTCCCCAATTTATGAAAAACCCTATTTTCTATCAAAAACAAGGATTCTACCATGAAAACCTTTGATTTCTAATGAAAACCATGTTTAATGATGTTAGGAATTGAAAGAATTAAGTAAAAAGTGACTTACAATTGTTTTGATGAAGAAGGAATCTGTGAAGAATCGCAAATTGGTGTTTTTGTTTTGTAAAAAGTGAAGAAATGAACTTAAAATCATGTTTTACAGGTCTCTGTGTTCGCATTTGCGAACATGGGTTCGCAATTGCGAACCCCGACCAATTTCTGGGAGTTTGAAAAAAAAGCTAAGGCTGGGAAGTTCGCATTTGCGAAGCCAAGGCAAAAACTGGGGCTTCGCATTTGCGAACATATGTTCGCATTTGCGAACCAAGCTGGGAAGGGCAGTGTTCGCATTTGCGAACTAATGTTCTCATTTGCGAACACAGGCATTTAAGGGCAGTGTTCGCATTTGCGAACTAATGTTCGCATTTGCGAACACAGGCAGTAAAGGGCAATGTTCGCATTTGCGAACAAGGCTGGGTTATGAGGCGTTCGCATTTGCGATCAGGGTTCGCATTTGCGAGCCCTGCCTTGTACTGCCCCCTTCGCAATTGCGAGAAATACTTTGCAATTGCGAAGCCAACAGCTGGGTGAAAAACCAGCAGTGCAAAAATTCAGAATTTCATCCAACGGCCTATCAAATCTTTACCCGAGCCCCTCGGGCTCCAAACCAAACATGTACACAATCTCAAAAACACATTATGAACTTGTTCGTGCGATCACATCGCCAATATCACCTCGTTTTCATCAAATCAAGCCTCAAATTCATGATTTTCATACCTTTGGTTTTCAAAACTTTCAAACTTGGGACTCAAGGTCCAAAACATCTCAAACGACATCCAAATGTCACCAAACTTTACAGAAATCACATATATAATATTTAAGACTTGTACCGAGCGTCGGAACCAAAATACGAGCCCGATACCAAGGTCAATTAATTCATTTCCTTTAACAATTACATCAAAAACAATTTCATAGAAAAATTCATAACTTGGGCTCTAGGCCTCGGAATTCGACTCCGGACGCATGTCCAAGTCCCATATTTTCCTACGGACCTCTCGGGACCATCCAATCTCGGGCCCGGATCCGTTTACCAAAAATGTTGACCGAAGTCAACCATATCAATATTAATATCATTTTTATCCAAATTTCTCATATAATTCATATTTTCTATCACAAAATCTTTCCGGTTACATGCTCGGATTGTGCACGTAAATCGAGGCAACATAGAATGAGGTTTTCAAGGCCTCAGGAAGCTCGAAATGATTAATTAAATAAGTGATGACCCTTTGGGTCGTCACAATCTCCACCTCTAAAACAATCGCTCGTCCTCGAACGGACAAAAGAAAGAAGTACCTGAGTCAGGAAACAAGTGTGGGTAGCGGCTCCGCATATCAGACTTGGACTCCCAGGTCGATGCCTCGGGAGGCTGACCTCTCCACCGAACACGCACAGAAGGATAACTCTTCGACCTCAACTGTCGAACCTGCCGGTCTAGAATAGCCACCGGCTCCTCCTCGTAAGATAGATCATTGTCCAATTGGACAGTACTGAAGTCTAACACGTGAGTGGGATCGCCGTGGTATCTCCGAAGCATAGATACGTGAAAAACTAGATGCACGACTGATAAGCTGGGCGGCAAGGCTAATCTGTAAGCCACCCCTCCCACTCTGTCTAGGATCTCAAATGGACCAATGTACCTAGGGCTGAGCTTGCCCTTCTTCCCGAACCTCATCACGCCCTTCATAGGCGACACCCGGAGCACTCGTTCACCAACCATGAAATCTACATCTCGAACCTTAGAATCCGCATAAGTCTTCTGCCTGGACTGAGCTGAACGCAATCTCTCCTGAATAGTCTTGACCTTATCCAAGGCCTCCTGAACTAAGTCTGTACCCAACAACCGAGCCTCTCCCGGTTCAAACCATCCAACCGGTGATCGACATCGCCTACCATACAACGCCTCATACGGAGCCATCTGGATGCTAGATTGGTAACTGTTATTGTAGGCGAACTCCTGCTAATGGTAGAAACTGGTCCCACGAGCCTCCGAAATCAATAACACAGGCTCGAAGCATGTCCTCTAGAATCTGTATAGTCCTCTCGGACTGGCCATCCGTCTGAGGATGAAATGCTGTACTCAACTGAACCTGGGTGCCTAACTCCTGTTGGACCACTCTCCAGAACCGCGAGGTAAACTGCGTACCCCGATCAGAGATAATAGATACCGGCACTCCATGGAGATGAACAATCTCCCTAATGTAAACCTCTGCTAACCTCTCCGACGAGTAGGAGACAGATACTGGAATAAAGTGTGCTGATTTGGTCAGCCTATCAACTATGACCCAAATAGCATCAAATTTCTTCCGAGTCAAAGGAAGTCCAGTAACGAAGTCCATAGTGATCCGCTCCCATTTCCACTCGGGAATTTCAATCCTCTGGAACACACCACTAGGTCTCTGGTGATCATATTTCACCTGCTGACAATTTAGACACCGAGCGACATATGCAACGATATCTTTCTTCATTCCGCGCCACCAATAGTGTTGCCGTAAGTCCTGGTACATCTTCGCGGCGCCTGGGTGAATAGAATACCGCGAACTGTGGGCCTCTGCTAAGATCAACTCCCGAATCCCTTCGATATTGGGCACACAAACTCGACCCTGCAATTTCAATACCCCATCATCATCTAGGTTTACCTGTGTGGCACCTCCCCGCTGTACTGTATCTCTCAACTCACGCAAATGAGGATCATCAAATTTCCTCTCACGGATACGCTCTAATAACGAAGAACGAGCGACCGTGCAGGCTAACACCCTGCTAGGCTCAGAAATGTCTAATCTCACGAACCGGTTGGCTAAGGCCTGGACATCTAGAGCTAATGGTCTCTGACTGACCGGAATGTATGCAAGACTACCCATGCTGGCATACTTTCTACTCAAAGCATCGGCCACCACATTGGCCTTACCTGGGTGATATAAGATAGTAACATCATAGTATTTTAGCAACTTTAACCATCTCCGCTGTCGTAGATTCAACTCCTTCTGCTTGAACAAGTACTGTAGGCTTTTGTGATCAGTGTACACCTCACATGTCACACCATATAGATAATGCCTCCGGATCTTTAAGGCATGAACCACTGCTGCTAACTCAAGATCATGAACTGGATAATTCTTCTCATGTATCTTTAACTGCCTCGGAGCATAAGCGATAACCTTACCATCCTGCATCAATACCGCTCCAAGCCCTGTACGAGATGTGTCACAATAAACTGTATAAGGCCTTGTACCTGTAGGTAGTATCAACACTGGTGCGGTGGTCAAGGCTGTCTTGAGCTTCTGAAAGCTCGCCTCACACTCCTCTGACCACTGAAACTGGACACCCTTCTGGGTCAACCTGGTCATCGGGGCCGCAATAGAAGAAAACCCCTCTACAAAACGACGGTAGTAACCTGCTAATCCCAAGAAACTCCGGATCTCAGTCACTGAAGCTGGTCGAGGCCAATTCTGGACTGCCTCAATCTTCTTTGGGTCTACCTGAATACCTTCTACTGATACAATGTGACCCAGAAATGCTACCGAACTCAGCCAGAACTCACATTTAGAAAATTTGGCATATAGATGGTTATCTTTCAGAGTCTGAAGAACCACTCTGAGGTGCTGCTCGTGCTCTTCCTGGCTGCGGGAGTACACCAGGATGTCATCTATGAAGACTATCACGAACAGATCTAAGTAAGGCCCGAATACCCGATTCATCAACTCCATGAATGCTGCTGGGGCATTGGTCAACCCGAAGGACATGACCAAGAACTCATAATGCCCATATCTAGAGCGAAAGGCTGTCTTAGGAATGTCAGCCGCCCTGATCTTCAGCTGATGGTAGCCTGACCTCAAGTCTATCTTAGAGAATACCCTCGCTCCTTGGAGCTGGTCAAACAAATCATCAATCCTCGGCAGTGGATATTTATTTTTGATGGTCACCTTGTTTAACTGCCGGTAATCAGTACACATCCGCATCGAGCCATCCTTCTTCTTTACAAATAATACAGGTGCTCCCCGGGGGAAACACTGGGCCTGATAAAGCCCTTCTCAAGAAGGTCCTGCAACCGATCTTTCAACTCTTTTAACTCCGGCGGGGCCATACGATAGGGTGGAATAGAGATGGGCTGAGTGCCCGGTGCCAAATCAATACAGAAATCAATATCCCTGTCGGGTGGCATGCCCGGCAGTTCTGCAGGAAAAACCTCCGGAAACTCCCGTGCAATAGGGACTGACTCAATGGAAGGAACTTCTGCGCTGGAATCACGAACATAAGCCAGATAAGCTAGACACCCCTTCTCGACCATACGTCGAGCCTTAACATAGGAAATAACGGTGCGAACGGAGTGGCTTGAGGTACCCTTCCACTCTAATCGGGGTGATTCTGGCAAGGCTAAGGTGACCGTCTTAGCATGGCAATCAAGAATAGCATGATATGGGGACAACCAATCCATCCCCAATATGACATCAAAATCTACCATATCCGAAAGCAACAGATCAACACGGGTCTCAAGACCCCCAAATATAACTACGCACGAACGATGTACCCGATCGACTACAATGGAGTCACCCACTGGTGTAGCCACAAAAACTGGAATATCCAGAGCATAGCTGGGCACAGCCAAATACGGTGCGAAGTAGGAAGAAACATAGGAATATGTAGATCCAGGGTCAAATAATACTGAAGCACCTCTGCCACACACAAGAATAGTACCTGTAATCACGGCATCCGATGCCTCTGCCTCTGGCCTGGCTGGTAAAGCATAGAATCGGGGATCTGCACCTCCCCTCTGAGCTGCGTCTCTAGGACGACCATCAACTGGCTGACCTCTACCTCTCGCGGATGGTCTCCACCTCTACGGTCTCGACCTCCACCTCTATAATCTCTACCCCCGCCTCTGGCTGGCTGGGCAGGCTGAGGGTCAGCTGGGGCCTGAATCATAGAACGAGGACCTCGCTGCTGAGAGTTGCCCGCTGCTAGAGGGCAATACCTAATAAAATGACCCGGGTCACCACAACCGTAGCAACTCTTAGACTGATAGGGTTGCTGGCCCTGACGACCTGAATGGCCTCCACGAACACTCTGAAGAGGCTGAGCATTAATAGGAGGTTGGTCTGAATAATGCCCCCTAAAACCACGATCACCCGGTCCACCCTGTAAAGCCTGAAGGGCGGAATGAAAAGGCTTGGAAGACTGGCCTCTATCAAAGGATTCTCTGCCACCAGAGGAAGAACCACTAAACCTGCCTGAATGACGAGGCCTCTTGTCTGAAGAATAACCGCCTCCCCGAGCAAGAGCCATCTCAACTCTGCGTGTTGCATTAGCTGCCTCCTAAAATGATATGTCACGCTCCACGCCCATAGCCATCTGGAGTCTAATTGGCTGATTAAGCCAATCTATAAACCTTGCGGACCCTCTCCCGCTCAGTGGGAAGTATCACTACTGCATGACGAGCCAAGTCGATAAATCTCGTCTCATACTGTGTAACTGTCATAGTGCCCTGATGGAGGCGCTCAAACTGCCTCCGAAGTACATCCCTCTGAGTAGCAGGGAGAAACTTCTCCATAAATAGTTCCGCAAACTGGTCCCATGATAAAGCTGGGGACCCCGCTGGTCGAGTCAAGCAATAATCTCTCCACCAAGTCTTGGCGGATCCTGCAAGTCTGATGGTACAGAAATAAACTCCGTTTGCCTCCACGATTCCCATAGTCTTGAGAATCTCATGGCAACAGAATAAGAAGTCCTGAGGATCCTCTGATGCGGCTCCACTGAATGTAGTGGTAAATAGCTTGGAGAACCGATCAAGCCTCCATAACGAATTAGAAGTCATGGCCGCTCCATCTCCGGCCTGAGCTGTGGTACCTGACTGAGTGGCCACAGCTGGCTGAACCACTGGTGCCTGAGGCTGAGGAGCTACTGGCTACGGAGTACGAGCAATAGGAGTCTGGGCCCCTCTTCCAGCCTGAGAAGTGGCTGGTGCAACTGTTAATAAGCCTTCTCTGGCAATGCTGTCCATAAATCCCGCTATCCTGACCAAAGCCTCCCGAAGATCCGGGGTAAATAAAGCCTCTCCGGGACCTGAGCTGGGCCCCCTAGAGCTGCTGGGACTGAAACCTCATTGCCAGTCTCAATATGAGGATCCACCTCCGGAATAGCTGCCGGGGGCTGAGCTCTGCCCCTACCACGACCTCCGATACGGCCTCGGCCCCTGCCCCTCACGGGAGCTGCCTGGGGCTCGGGCTGCTGGTCAGCGGACGAAGAAGCGCGTGTCCTCACCATCTGCGAAAGGACAGAATAGAAATTCAATCGGTAATTGAGGAACAAGTCGCACGACAAGAAAGAACAAATGAGAGACTCTTTCCTAACTCAATAGACTCTGGAGGACAAGTACAGACGTCTCGTACCTACCTCTCAAACTCTACTAAGCTTGTTCGTGAGTGGTGAGACCTATGTAACCTAGAGCTCTAATACCAAATGTCACGACCCGGATTTTTCCCCAACATCGGGATCGTGATGGCGCCTACTCGTGGTAGCTAGGCAAGCCACCGTATTCATACTATCCTGTTTTTAACACAATTTTAATTAAATAAATGCGGAATACTTTATCAAATAGAAATAACTAATTACAAAGTGAAAATCATACTAAAATCCTCTACCCAAGACGTGGAGTCACCAACTCACGAACTACTATGTAATACTACACATAAAAGTCTGAAGGAAATATAACATAATTCTGTTTGTCTCGGAACAAAGAGACTATAGCTAATGACATAAATAAAGAGAGAGACGCCGGGCCTGCGGACGTCTGCAAGCTCCCTCGGTCTCAATATGATCAACTCCCACGCAATCGATTTACTGCCGCTACTGCTCCTGATCGTAACCTGGACCTGTGCAAAAATGCACAGAAGTGTAATATCAGCACAACCGACCCCATGTGCTGGTAAGTGCCTGGCCTATCCCGGCGAAGTAGTGAAAAGCCTAGGACCAGACACCCACATAAACCTGTGCAATTCAATATATATATGTATACCACAAAATAACAAGAAATAACAAAGTATTAACACAATAAGGAATATCTCAAAGAATTCAACAATTAACCACAGTTAATAAATTCACAAGGAAAAACAAAGTGTAATGTAAACACAAGTAATATCAATTCAAGAAATAGCAAGCAGTTGCACGGCATCACCCTTTGTGCTTTTACTCTCATCCTTACCAAATAAACAAATAAAGTACACGGCATCACCCTTCGTGCTTTTACTCTCATCCTCACATCCATAGTACGGCATGATCCTTCGTACATGGTTAAATAACAGGGCACGACATGATCCTTCGTGCATAATCAATAAAACATGGCACGACATTAACCTTCGTGCATAAATAAATAAACATGGCACGGCATCACCCTTCGTGCATTATCACTCTTCCTCACCCAAATAACAATCACAGTTAAGGGCAAAGAAAGAAGCAATAATTCATAAACTGTCCCAACAAGGGCAATCAATAATCATCTTCACAACAAGTCCCGACAAGGGAAAACAATAACAATTCATCTGTAATATATCTCAAAATAATCATTTTCCAACGACTCACGGTCATACTAGACGCCAGTGTATGGATGCTCGTCACCACGAGCCCATACACCGCACTCGATCACATAACACATAACACATAATCCTATTCCCTCAAGCTAGGATAGAACAAACACTTACCTCGAGTGTTTATGAACAATTCAATCCGTGGAAATGTCTTTTTCTTTCAAATTTGGCTCCAATCCAATCGTATCTATACACAGTTGATTTAATATCATCAATACTACTCAACAAACTAATTCTTAAGACCAAATACAACTTTTACAACATTCTGCCCGGAATAGTGAATTTCAACCCCGGGCCCACATGGTCGAAACTCGGGGTTAGGACCAAAATCCGGTTACCCATCCCCCCACGAGTTCATGTATATGATTTGTTTCAAAATCGGACCTCAATTCGAGGTCCAATTCCCCAATTTATGAAAAACCCTATTTTCTAAAAAAAACAAGGATTCTACCATGAAAACCTTTGATTTCTAATGAAAAACATGTTTAATGATGTTAGGAATTGAAAGAATTAAGTAAAAAGTGACTTACAATTGTTTTGATGAAGAAGGAATCCGTGAAGAATCGCAAATGGGTGTTTTTGTTTTGTAAAAAGTGAAGAAATGAACTTAAAATCGTGTTTTACAGGTCTCTGTGTTCGCATTTGCGAACATGTGTTCGCAATTGCGAACCCCGACCAATTTCTGGAGTTTGAAAAATAAGCTAAGGCCGGGAAGTTCGCATTTGCGAACTTTTGTTCGCATTTGCGAAGCCAAGGCAAAAACTGGGGCTTCGCATTTGCGAACATATCTTTTCATTTGCGAACCAAGCTGGGAAGGGCAGTGTTCGCATTTGCGAACTAATGTTCGCATTTGCGAACACAGGCATTTAAGGGCAGTGTTCGCATTTGCGAACACAGGCAGTAAAGGGCAATGTTCGCATTTGCGAACAATTGTTCGCATTTGCGAACAAGGCTGGGTTATGAGGGGTTTCGCATTTGCGATCAGGGTTCGCATTTGCGAGCCCTGCCTTGTACTGCCCCTTCGCAATTGCGAGAAATACTTCGCAATTGCGAAGCCAACAGCTGGGTGAAAAACCAGCAGTGCAAAAATTCAGAATTTCATCCAACGGCCTATCAAATCTTTACCCGAGTCCCCCGGCTCCAAACCAAACATGTACACAACCTCAAAAACACATTATGAACTTGTTCGTGCGATCACATCGCCAATATCACCTCGTTTTCATCAAATCAAGCCTCAAATTCATGATTTTCATACCTTTGGTTTTCAAAACTTTCAAACTTGGGACTCAAGGTCCAAAACATCTCAAACGACATCCAAATGTCACCAAACTTTACAGAAATCACATATATAATATTTAAGACTTGTACCGGGCGTCGGAACCAAAATACGAGCCCGATACCAAGGTCAATTAATTCATTTCCTTTAACAATTACATCAAAAACAATTTCATAGAAAAATTCATAACTTGGGCTCTAGGCCTCGGAATTCGACTCCGGATGCATGTCCAAGTCCCATATTTTCCTACGGACCTCTCGGGACCATCCAATCTCGGGCCCAGATCCGTTTACCAAAAATGTTGACCGAAGTCAACCATATCAATATTAATATCATTTTTATCCAACTCATAGAATTCATATTTTCTATCACAAAATCTTTCCGGTTACATGCTCGGATTGTGCACGTAAATCGAGGCAACATAGAATGAGGTTTTCAAGGCCTCAGAAGCTCAAAATGATTAATTAAATAAGTGATGACCCTTTGGGTCGTCACACGGTGGTGGTTAGAATTGCTCAAGGACTATGATATGAACATATTGTACCATCCAGGGAAGGCAAACGTGGTAGCCGACGCTCTTAGTCAAAAATCCATGGGTAGTTTGCCTCATTTGGGTGTGGATCAGAGACCCCTGGCTCGAGAGGTTTACCAATTGGCCAGTTTGGGGGTTCGTATCTCAGCGTCAGATGAGGGGAATGTTATGGTGCATAATGGAGCGGAATCATCATTGGTTGCGGAAATCAGCAGTTTATGGATCCAGCATTGGTTCGGGTGAAGGAAGCAATTATAAATGAAAAGACCTCAGCATTTGTACTCAGCAGCGAGGATGGTGTATTGCGGTGTCAAGGTAGACTATGTGTTCCAGACATGGACGAGCTTCGGAAAAGAGTGATGGAAGAGGCTCATATTTCCAGGAATTCGGTGCACCTAGGTTCCACAAAAATGCATCATGATCTCAAGGAGATTTATTGGTGGAACGATATGAAAAGGGATGTGGCAAGCTTTGTAGCTAAATGCCCGAACTGCCAGCAAGTGAAGGCCGAGCATCAACGGCCCGGTGGATTAAGTTAGCTTATAGAAATACCAATGTGGAAATGGGAGATGATCAATATGGATTTCATATTGGGGTTACCTCGCACTCAGCGTAAGTTCGACTCAATATGGGTGATAGTGGATCGACTCAACAAATCAGCTCACTTCCTGCCAGTCAAGTCCACTGATACTGCAGAGCAATATGCAAGGTTGTACATCAAGGAGATAGTAAGGCTTCATGGCACTCCACTTTCTATTATCTCGGATCGTGGGGCTCAGTTCACAGATAATTTTTGGAAGACATTTCAGCAAGGTTTGGGAACTCAGGTGAATCTCAGCACAACTTTCCATCCGCAGACCGACGGTCAGGCCGAACGAACTATTCAAACGTTTGAAGATATGTTGCGAGCTTTTGTCTTAGATTTCAAAGGTAATTGGGATGAACACTTGCCACTGATAGAATTTGCTTATAATAACAGCTATCATGCTAGCATTCAGATGGCCCCGTCTGAGGTATTGTACGGGAGAAGGTGTAGGTCGCCAATTGGATGGTTTGAGGTAGGTGAAGCAGAATTAATAGGGCCTGATATGGTGTACAAAGCTATGGAAAAAGTTAAGGTCATTCAGGAGAGGATGAAAACTGTACAGAGTCACCAAAAATCATATGCAGACCTTTGCTGAAGAGATTTGGAGTTTCAAGTCGATGATTGGGTGTTCTTGAGGGCATCTCCTATGAAGGGAGTCATGCGATTCGGAAATAAAGGGAAATTGAGTCCTAGGTATGTTGGGCCATATCGGATCGTTCAAAGGATTGGTCAAGTTGCTTATAGGCTGGAGTTGCCTCCTGAGATGTCATTAGTGCACCCGGTGTTCCATGTGTCCATGTTGAAGAAAGTGATTGGAGATCCATCTACCATAATGCCGGCCGAGGCTATTGAGGGTAAATAATATTTTTAATATGAAGAGGTTCCGGTTGCCATCCTTGACAGGCAAGTTCGTAAGTTGAGATATAAGGAAGTTGCCTCTGTCAAAGTAGTGTGGCGAAGTCAACAAGTTGAGAAGGCCACGTGGGAAGAAGAAAAAGCGATGAAGGAGAAGTACCCCCATTTGTTTGACCAAGCTTAGAAGAAACTAGGCGATCCCTCTACTCCAAGTAACTATCGTCTTGTCCAAGTTGTTTCCCTCTTAGTGTTAGTAAAGTTTCCATCATTTTGTAATGAGTTATATGTGTTGTTACCTTGGGTCACTTAAACCTTTCTTGATAAATGGAAACCTTATAAAGATTCATGTGTTAAATAAACAACTAATGGTAAGTGTAGATCGATAATTGTTCGTTTATGTGTACATGGCGTATTGAGATGGTTAAATAAGGTAAGAACTCATTGAAGTGACTAGTTTATGTGCAATTGTAACAATGTGATGGAATATGTACAGTCATTGAGGTAAGAAAGTGTATACAAGCTGTGGAAGGTGTTGTAATTATGTGTTGTTGTTTGGTAATGTGTTTTGGGGGCCCTCTGACAGGTGGATATGTCTATAATACAAAGGAAACTCTGGCAAAATTTTTCTAAAATATAAGAGTTAGTTAAAATTTTGATAGTTTGCATATCATGTCTTTCAAAACCAACTCATTCGAGGACGAATGATCTTAAGAGGGGGGGAGGGGAGGATGTAAGGCCCCATAAATGTTTTTTGTGCTTAAAACCTAGTAACTGTGGTGTCGTGGCCTGAATAACGTGTTAGGAATGCGTAGAATTCTTTGCGACGAGCTTGCTTGCCGCAATTCGGACCCTTGGTAGTGATTTAAGTTTCAAAAATTTAAAGAATCAATTTTTCCAGAAAAGTGTCGCTTCTGCGGTCATGAATGCGACCACAGATCTGCTGTGCGGACCACATTCCTAACGCAGAGCTTAACAGAATGTCTTCAAAAATGGTGTTGAAAATGCGGTCGATATGCGATCGCAGAATGGATTCTGCAGATCGCAGATCTACCGCATAATTTCTCGTAGATTCTTGAGTGTCAAATCTGCGGTGCATTCTGCGACCGCAGATCAAGAATGCAGACTGCATTTTGGTCGCATTCCGTAACAGAACCTGTGAAATCTTTTAGGCAATTTTACAGTCATTATGCAGACCGCATGTTGATTATGCAATCGCAGATGCGACCGCAGAATTGACTCGGCCCAGATTTTTGTAAATTTTGGACCCGACCCCTTCTTTAATAAAACACCTTTCTCCTTCATTTTATCATGTCTTCTTACCAAAATTAGAGAGAGAAGAGAGGGGTTTTAGAGAGAGCAGTTTATTATCTTCAAGAATTGTTCCAACCATTTAGTCCAAAGGATTCTAGGGCAATGATTCACTTCCCCAATCTTTACAACGTAAAAACCCTAACTATTTTCTTTGATTTTCAGTTTTAAATTGGGTAAAGAAAGGTTTGCATATAATAGCTTTTGAAAATAGAATTTAACACTCATGCATGATTATTGAACTTGATTTTTAGTAAAAAGAAAGTCAATAGACGTAAGAGTCTGCAAAACAAGGTCGGCAAAGATAGGATAACTTGGGTAAGCATAACGTAGCAGGTTAAAGGATAAAAACTTGACACCAGGTATGTATGGCTAATTTTGATTCTTGTACAATCACCCATATGCGTGCAATTTGTTTAGTATATGTTAATTTGAGAAGATTTTATGAAATTCTTTGATTTTGTTGTTGGGTATTCAATTGATGTTGAACTACGTGTGGTGTGGCATGAAATATGGATTGAAAGATAAAAAGGGAACCGAAATTGGTAAAGAATTGAGAACAATCATTGTGACGGTATACCTGGTTTATTGTGGAAGGAATGGAAACACTTGAATTGTGGTAAATTGTTGAACATACTTGTATGGGTACTCTCGAATATGGGAACATTGTAACTTAGTTGTGATATCAGTTTGAAAAGTATTTGAGAACATGAATCAATTTGTAAGTTGCTTATTTGAACTTGTTGTGATTTTGTGTAGTGCCTTATTTGCTGTTTGTGATTGTTGTGTGTGAAATTGTACGGTGTGATCGGGTTGCGCGCCGCAACACGAAGAAATAAGGTGTGGGTTGGGCTGATAAGGGTGACCGAGGTAATAAGGGTGGACGAGGTAATAAGGATGGAAAGCGATCGAAATCGCTAATAAAATTGATACAAAATCATTGATATAAAATTTGTGAAAGGAGACAGCAGGAGAGTTTGCAACCTGTGGGGCACTGCTTGCCCCTTTATTTGACTACTTGTGATTTACGTGATTGATTGGTTGTTGTTCTACTTGTTGATCTTAAACGTGCTTTGTGTTGTGAATTTTCTAAAATGAGGAAAAAAGTGGAAAATATGGTTGACTGGCTTAATTGATTCTTGATGTAATTTATTGGTTGTCTTATCATCGTGATTACTTTTTAATGGCTTGAGTTTACTTCGGACAAAGTTTGCCCGTACATACTAGTACAATTCCAGTGTACTGACGTCCCTTTTGCCGGGGACGCTACATTCGTGTTATGATTGTAGGTGGATCAGTAGCAGGCACTTCAGCTCGTCGGCAATAGTATTCTTCATCTTCCACTACCCGTTTTGGTGAGCCCCTTTCTTCCTCAGGGGCCCGGTGTGGCTCATGCCACTTTTGTTGTAGATTTCATTTGGATTTTTTAAGGTATAGCCGGAGCCTTGTTACCGGCAAGTATTGTATCCCCTTTTGTATCCTAGAGGCTCCGTAGACATGTAAACTGTGGGATCCCAGTCTTATATATATACTATGTCGGGCGTTGTAAAAACTGTAAACTTGTAAATGAATCAATCATATGGTTATGTTTGTACATTGTGAAATCAGTTATAATTGGTAAGATATTTGGTTATTGAGAAACAATCAACACAGGGGTAACGCGTGGAAATGAAAGGCACCCAGGTCCGCTTGACTGGGGACTACCTGGTCAGGAGCCGGTCATGTCCCTCGATTTGGGGCGTGATAGAGGTTCCCCTAAAAGGTAAATACCCGGTTGTTCCAAGAGCTGTTAACACTCATAGATTCCCGTATTCCTTGAAAATAGCCCGAAGCGTTCATAATGAAGATTTGGCCAATGGGTTTTACACTATGAATTTCATATACCATAGATATGGTTATATCAGAGGCTTTAATAACCCGACAAACAAACTCTGCAGCAAAGTAAACCATGCAAAATGGGAAGAACATATACGTTTTGCTTTCATGGTGGCCTTTTTGGGTTTGATAGTGTTTCCAAGGAAAGATGGTAACATCGATATAAGAATAGCCGGAATTGTTAGTACTCTACTCACGCATGATAATAGTACTTTGGCACCTATGATAGTAGCCAATATCTTTCGTGCCCTTACAGCTTGTAAAGCTGGAATAGATTTCTTCGAGGGAATCAATTTGCTATTACAAATGTTGATGATCGAGCACTTGTGCCGTTGTCCTAAATTTCTGAATTATGGGTCTTCGGAAAGAATTTGAATAGAAGAATTCTACACGAGGATAAAAGGGTTCAAGTTTCCGGAAGGGTTCAAGGGATGGATTACATATGCTAGCCAGATAGAATGGACATTCGGACGGCTACCTATCGATGAAATTATATACATGCCGGCAAAAGGATCACACTTTCTCTTAACGGGGCTCAAAAGTATTCAACCCTATCCTCCAGATCGAGATTACGTCAACTCGGAAGATATCAAATAGTGCCAAAAGATGGAGACCTCAACACTCAAGTAATTGAGATTGGTCCTGACGGGCAATTTCCTGAAACAAGAGTCCGTCAAATTTGGAATGAATGCCAATGCTTGAAATCAGACACTTGTGTAAGGGATCGGGCCAAAGGTGAAGTGTCACTTGGTTACTCCACGTGGTATAGAAG